>OY740787.1:35512502-36112502 GCA_963514005.1 Raja brachyura | reverse complement strand
GATGATACTTTACATTAATGAATAACAATTAATTTTGTCAAGACTCCTTATCAAATTGGCAATTTTAGTATTTGATGCTGTTTTGATCTCTCATTACATACCAATGTAATTGTTTTGCTGATGCATCTTCATTTTGAAACGGAGGATTACTAACCAACTGGACTATTTGTAGCTGATAATAAATCTCTGAATTAGCTGTGTTTAACATCTTCAGATTATGATCAGTGCAAGATTAAATAAAATAGCTTAAAAGGACTGCATTGATTTTTGTAACATAGTAATATTCTGAAATGTTTCATTTTCCATACAGATGAATGATAATAATTTTTAGTTATGCCTTTTATTCTATGCACTCTTCACAGCAAAAAGCAAACAGTTTAGTTTTCTTGTGAAGCACTCTGGTTAATAAACATGCAAAATCATGAGCAATTGGTGATACATTTTACATTTACAGGGCCCTTTACAAGCCTTCAGGGCTTAACCTTCAATTTGGCAATTTCAGTTAATCAAATGTATTGGATCTTGTATTGGATCTGACTAGATGGCAGTTAAATGTGCGCTTGTGAACATTATCAAATTCAGTGAATAAACTTTAAAAACTGAACAAAATGCAAATCAGAAGTTATTTCCAATATCCAATTTCTTAAACTGATTATTGTAAATCATTTTAGCTAAACATTGCGAGCAACTATCCAATTATGCCATTATTAGACCATTCTATACTTGCTTTAAGCAGGTCAGTGGAATTACATCATCTACCCTGACAGCCTCATGTTTTCCTATATTTTGTCAGAGATGTCAGATTGGCCTTCCCGAGAGTGAACTGGCGGGGCTGAGTTCTCAGGATCTACACAAACCAGCTGGCAGGAATATTCACGGACAGCTTTATCCTCTCCCTAATCCATTCTGAGATTCCCCCTGCTTTAAGAAGACCACTATCATCCCTGCGCAATGGAAAGTAAAGTAGTGTGCATTAATGACTACTGCCCAGTGGTTCTGGCATCCATCATCATGAGGTGCTTCAAGAAGCTGGCCATGGCACACATTAACACCAGCTGCCCAGACAATCTTAATCCATTGCAGTTTGCTTATCGTCACAACGGATCCATGACAGACACCATCTCCCTGGCTCTACACCAATGGTTGTAACATTTAGGCAACAAGGGCACCTTCATCAAGCTCTGCATTGAACACCAAAATCCCAACCAAATCCATCTCCAAACTCCTAGACCTGTGAGCCAGCACCCTATCTCTGGAATTGGATACGCAACTTCCTGATCTATAGTCCACAATCAGTGAGGATAGGTGACAAAATATCTCGACAATAATTCTCCACACAGGCTCCCCTCAACTCTTTATTATATTCAGACTCTTTATTATATTCCCAGGCACTCATTGTATGACCAAATTCTGCTCTAACTAAATGTACTAGTTTGCAGATGACACTACTGTACTGGATGTCAATGATGTAATAGAGAGCCTAGTAAAAGTATCAAGACAGCAACCTCTCCCTCAATGTTACCAAGATGAAGGAACTAGCTGTTGAAGGAACTATACTGCCTCTGGAAAGCAGCCAATATAATAAAAGGACCATTTTCACCCAGGTCATTCTCTTCACCACTTTCCCATCAGGCAGAAGAGTCAAAACTGTTTTAATTGTCATATTCCCGAATTGGAACGACAAAATTATTTCATTGAAGGTACAAAATCTTAAAAGCACCTAAACAGAATTCAGACACAGCTTCTTCCCCATAGATATTAGACTACTGAATGGCCTTCACACAAGTTAAGTTGTAATCCTGATCTCTCAACATAACTTATTGTGGACCTGGCACATTTTATTTGAATCTGCACTTTCTCCGTAACTGTATCACTACAACACAGTCATGCTATTGTCTGCTGTCTGGTACGTTTCTCATTGCATTACCTATTGTACTTATGTATGGCGTGGTTATACTCGTGATTAGTAAAATTTGACTGGAGAGCACGCAAATAAGTGTTTCTACTGTATCTTGGTGCACATGATCAATACATTATTACCAAACCTTGTTAGATGATTTTATTCGTTTGCCCTAATTTTCTGGCAGATTCCTGTGAATAATCTCTGCAAAGAGTAAGTGCTGGGTACATCAAAACAACTTGAGTTAACAATCTGTTGTAGATAAAATATGTCAGTATTTTAGGATCGAGATATTGAGAAAGGGTTCCTATGTTCAGAGAACCTGGAAGCATAGGAGGCCATATGGCACAATTATGTCCATGTTGACTCTGGTAAAGTATTGTTTCCCCAATTATCTTGAAAAGTAATTTTTCTTCCATTGATATCCACGTGTCTTTAAAGTCTCCATATTGTCTGATTCCACAAACCTATTGAATTACATGATCCAGATTTTACCAATTGACATTGTAAAAACATTTTCCTAATACCTTTGTTAACTATTAAAAATCTAGGACTTCAGGTTAACAAAACATTTAACAGTTTTGTTTGTGTCCTGGATCCAGGACACTGATGCAATTATAAAAAAAGCATATCAACGACTCTACTTCCTGAGAAGATTACAATTCGGTATGTCAGAGAGGATTCTCTTGAACTTCTACCGGTGTAGATAGCACATTGACTGGTTGCATCACGGCCTGGTTTGGCAACTTCAATGGCCAGGAGCAAAGAAGACTGCAAAAAGTTGTGAAATCCATCACGGATTCTGACCTCCCCACCATCAAAAGGATTAATCGGAGTTGATGCTTCAATCAGAGATCCACACTACCCTGGCCACACTCATTTCACTCCTGCCATCAGGAAGAAGGTACAGCCTGAAAACTGTATAGTCCAGGATCCGAAACAGCTTCTTCCCTATGGCCATTAGGCTATTAAACACTATGACCTCAAATAAACTGTGAACTACATAGGCTATTATTCTTACTACTGCTCTATTATTGTTTGTTTCTTATGTGTATGTGTTCATGTGCACAGTGTGTGTGTATATATATATATATATATAAAAATAAAAAATCTGTATATATCTGAGCTTGTTCTTTGTGATTGCATTATAACCAACCTCTCAAAGCACTTCGTTAAAGTGGACATAGGTAATCCACCACAGCAGGTCACTATGCTCTTCTTGAAGCATAGTGCTTCATAGATGCCCCTTTAAAGCAGGTGTGATCCCCAGACTAGAAAAGCGAGAAGTTGAAGTCCTTGAACACTCCAGTCAGTTGGTCTGCTCAGGTCTTCCCTGCTCGCTCAGGAAAGCCGACTGACCAAGCAAGCTAAGTAGTTTAATCGAGATTTGTAAATTAAGCAGTGGACAAAGAATAAAAAAATCTCCTCACCTCAGTCCTAAATGACCTATTCCCTAATCTGAGACTGCATCCTCATTCTAGCCCTCTCGGCCAGGAAAACGTAATCACCGTGTATTTATTCTAAACTCTACCGATTACCAGGTAGTCTACTCTTTTGCTCTGTGGTAAGTACATTTTTTTTACAGAAGACCAAAACTTTAACCAATATTTAATCTGTGGTCTCGTCAAGGCCATATAAAATCGTGCAAAACATATTTATTGCTGTATTCAGATTCACTCCTAACAAAGTACAACAAACCCCCTTGCAGTCTTAATCACTTGCACATTTGAAAAAAAATGACTGAACTTAGTTCTTGGCAAACCCTGTTCCGCAGGATTGACAGCAATTAATAAAATATGTATATGAAAGAACTGCAGATGCTGGTTTAAATTGAAGGTAGACACAGAATGCTGGAGTAACTCAGCGGGACAAATATTAGGTATGTTACAAAACTTACCTTGAGCAGCGCTGCAGTTCTGCCGCTCCCCGTGTGCGCGACTTTGGCGCCTTTCAGAGGGGGGCCGGCTTAAAGTGCCGTTTTTCAACAGACTGGGATAATCGATGAATGTCGGGCGATTTTGTTGCGGAAGAAAAATCGCTCCGACATTTCATCAATGAAGGTATTTTTAAATTACTCTAGATTATTTATTAACTAGAGTAATTTAAAAATCACCTTCAAAAGCCGTGAGCACTGACAACCGGAAGGATTTTCCGTAGGGGAGAAAAAAAGGTAAATAGTTTATTTTTATATTAAAAGTTGGTTTTTCGGGAGGCTTTAATAATATTTTTATGTTGCGAAATGGGGTCCAAAAAAAATGTATGAACCAACAGTATTTTTCCCCCCGACTTCACCGCAACGTTCCAATCCACCGCATTCCACTAAAACCCACTCGCTAGTTGATTTAAATGGCCATTAATTTACAGGAATCAAACACTAAATTCCTTCTATTTGGCCCAGAAATTCATGAAAATGAGATTTAAAAATTATGTTATATTGTGGATTATTGTGTGAATGTTATTTGGACACTTAGGCAATTTAAAAAAAGTTTATCTTTTCTTAAGAAATGGATAGATGTTTAGATCTACTCATTGAATTTTGTAATTAGCTACAATTAGATAACTAACTAATTATATGCTTTAATTTCAGGTAATCCAAGTAAGATTGTTTAATATTTGTTTCAGAATGCTTCAATCTATAATAACGGAAAATTTCATTGAGTTCTCTTAATTTTTAAGAAAGTTATGGGCTTTTAACTTTTCCAGATCACAGCTTTTGAGTTAAGTCAATTGAAAGGCAATGGGGAGCAAGATGCTAATTTCCGAGTATGAAAATGGCCATAACTTTCTTAATACTGAAGATATGAAGGTAAATTAAGTGTCATATTAAACTTCTTTTTATGCTTTATCTGATGGGATAAATTGCAGACTTGATTTTTTAAATCTCAAAATTTTGTAACATTGCTACAAATATGTATTTACATACAGTCAATAAAAATCTAAATATAATTGACACAACAACATACTGGCATGGCATCTAAAATGAAAGAAATTGTGTTAATAACATCGGAATGCTATTAGAGAAAGCTGCATTTATATAGTGCCTTTATTTTCCTTCGAGATATCCAAAAGCATTTTACAATTAAGATACTTAAGAGAGACAGATTTTAGAAGGAAAACATCAAGGCACGTGTTTAAGGTGATAGGGGACAGATTTGTTATTAACTATAACATTTAAAATACAATTTGAAAGGTACATGGATAGGAATGATTTAAAGGGATATGGGTCAAACGTGGGCAGGTGGAAGTAACGTCTTGGTTGACATGGGGAAGTTGGGCCGGAGGGTCTGGCTCCGTAATTCATAATGACATCGTACATGGTGGACAAAAGTCAATCCGAGCAATGTGTTGTGTTGAGTTGAACTGTGTGATGGGGAATGCATGCACATGAAAAGCTGGGATGACTCCAGGAATGTATTTGTGAGTGAGCAGGAACTGCCCGCTGATGTTTACTACCTCCGCGCACCGCCGCCTCACGTTACCGACGTCCGACGAGCGCCTGGCGGTAACTATGGCAACTTCCCGCCTCCAGTTCTTCTGCGAGAAAAGCTCTGGGTTTCACATCAGTATGAAACCCAGAGCCTTGGGATCCGGCGCTGAGTTGCTACTGACCAGATTCGCCATCAACCGTGTAGTGGGCGCAGACACGTAGACATTTTTCCCATTTCTGCGGGCCTGCAACGCGGGAAGGAAGGGGGGGGGGTAAACGACAACGACACCGACAGAAAATCCACAACCGAAACCTCGCGAGAACACAGCTGCGGCCGCCGAGCTCTCCCACTACCTCGCCCACCCCCGCGGGACGATGTGATTGGCTGGCTTGTAACCCGCCTCCCTGCGGTGCGATCTGATTGACTGTTGTGCAATCCCGCCCCCTACAGGGCGATGTGATTGGCCGGTTTGTGTCCCCGTCCCTTCTCCCACGCCTCGCCCTCGCTCGCCTTCTCTGCGGGGCGATCTGATTGGCTACTTTGTAACATCGCCCCACACCACCCCATGTGATTGGCTGGTTGTTATCCCCGCCCCCTCGCTCTCCCCATCCTGCTTCTCTCTCTCGCCCTGTCCCCCTCTCTCACCCCGTCCCTCCTCCGCGGGGCGATGTGATTGGCTGGTTAGGATCCCCGCCCCCTCTCTCTCCTCTTCCCGTGCCTCTCTCTCTCGCCCGCCCCCTCCCCGTGGGGCGATGTGGCTGGTTCGAGTTCCCGCCCCGCGAGGCGATGTGATTGGCTGGTTTGTATCGCGGAACGGCGGCAGTTGCCGGGGCACGCGCTTGTGCCCAGGCTGGACGTTAGCAACGGGAGCAAAACAAGAGGGGGGGAGTGATGGGAAGGGATGAAGTGATAAGAATGGGAGCATTAAAGAAATTGCACTGAACATTGTCCACTTATAGCATAAATTATAATAAACGTCGATTGCATTTGTATTTCGTGGACTTTAGCGTTTAATTTTTTTGCTGACGTTATTGCAAGCTGCATTTCCCTGCCCGCCAGCTGGTGATCGTTTCCTGGCCGTGTGAGCCAGGGCAGCGGCGGCAAGCAGGTGCTGGTTTGTTCGGTGACCAGCGGAACGAACCCCATTGAGGGTTGCCGCACCAGGTAAGGCGCCTCGCAATATGAACGCATGGGGCCCGTATCTATGTGACTGACTCGTCAAAAGAAGGGTCACTTTGTTTTTAGCAACATTTTGAGATTTTTAAAATCAAGTCTGCAATTTATCCCATAAAGCATAAAAGCATTTAAATCATCTTGCGAGTGGGTGATTCTGGAAGGCCATCGATTGGAACATTGCGGCTGTGGTGAATTTGAACCACATATCGGCAGGAAACACACTGCCGGTTTGTATGGGGCCGAAGTAACATTTTCGCAATGTAAAATTAGATTAAAGCCACCTCAAGAAGCATGATTATACGTAAAATAATCCGCTTACCCTTTGTTTTGTCCTGTCATTACGATCCGTCACGTTGAGGGCGTTAGAAGTTGTATTTTATTTTAATCAAACTATTAAATAGTCCAGCGATTTAAAAGAAACAAAAGGCAACGGAAGTCCGATCGATTTTTCTTCATCGACTCGCAGCCCGAGGAAATCCCTCTTGGACAAGCACTACAAATCTGCATTTTAATCTCCCCCCCCCCCCCCCCCCCCCCAAGGTGCCAAGGTCGTTCACACGGTCAGTGGCAGAACTGCAGCGCCGCTGAAGGTAGGTTTTGTAATATCACTAATTATTTCTGTAAGGTGTTTGCACAATCTTCCCTTCAGTTTCTTCTCACGTCCAACAGATTGATAAATTAAGAATGATGTAGTCCAATCTGAAGAAGAGTCCCGACACGAAAGGTTGCCTATCTATGTTCTATTCTACTGTATGTCTATCTATATCTATGTCCTCCAGAGATGCTGCCCGATCCGAGGAGTTACTCCAGCACCTTTTGTATAACTCAACAGCTGTAGTTCCTTGTTTCTACGAGGTGATAAATGAATTCCCATGGTAAAATTCCTCTGCTGTTTCGTGAGAGATGAAGCCAGGAGAAATTGATGATATGGGATGGGTGGAAGTGGATGGAGGTTAAAATGGGATTGATGTATATTGGTGTTTGATGATGGGTGTTGACTCTGGGCTGAAGGGACTGATTCCGTGCGGTTTGCTTCAGACCTTCCAGCCCACTGTCAAAGCTACCGTGTCTGACGGCCCGCAGAAGGTGAACGGAGGTTTCTTCGCCAACCTCTCCACAGGCTTTTATGCAACCTCAATGTTAATCGGCGTGATGTTGGAGGTCCTGACTTCAGCTACAACATTTTAGCTTGGGAATTTCCTTCCCATGCTTTTGGCTCTTCCTCGACACCTGTAGCGGCAGATTTTTATATTCGTTCAAGAGATTACTCCCTCTAGCCACTTAAGAGACTACATGGCTTTAGGAGAATGTTTAATACGCATGTGAGCTCTCCGTGAGACCTTCAGAGCTTTTAGAAAGATAAATATTGATAACACACTTTTGATTAATAGTTTCTTTATTGGTGAAGAAAAACAATAAGATATTTATCCGACCTTTTTCTCTGACTCGTACACTTTAATCTTCGTCAAACTCCAGCATATCGCTTTTAAACGTTAGAAAACTCCTCGAGTCTCGGCAAAACTCTACGTGGTTGAAGGGTGTTTCTTCCCCATGTATCTCCAAAGCTAAACTAAAACTAAGCTTCTGTGCAAGAAACCCAGCAGCAAACATGCCACTGACTACGTAATAAATCCTACCCACATTTTTATGGGTAGTCTAAAATTTAAAGACAAATGCCACAATTAATGGCACACAAAATAAGCCAATGGCTATTGCAACACCTTCTCTTGGTGTAGGATATCTCAAAGTAATGAACATTGTTACTTTTGGCCAATGTGTAAGTATACCATTCTTAATTGTGATGCGTATTTTGTTTTGCCAGAAAAGGAAATGTTGGAAGGCAGAAAAAACAACTCATTATTGGTCGCCTATTCATTCTTTTGGTAGATAAAAATAAAACGTATCCTCAAAGACATGATGATAAAATGAGCTCCATCAGTAAACACTTCATATCTGGTACAATGTTAGCTTTTGATTTTGTTTCAAATTATATACCTTAATGTTTTATTTAGAAGGTAAAATAGTTATAGGCGTCTATGTAATTTGTTTGACTCCATACTGGATAAAAATAATATGGTTAAATAATAAGCATTTAGGATAATCCCAAGTATTTTTGGTAAGATCTTAAACTATATCAACTAAATCCAATTGTAAATTCTATTTTTTGATGGAGGTATTGATTTAAAACTGATGCATGTAACATTTTATTTCTTACTTCAGGGGAGGATAGCGGTGCTTTAGGGCAGGTGAGTTTGTTTAAGTTTTAATTATTTGAATTGGCTTGAGTTAAGATAGTAATGAATAACTTGACCATGAATCACTTGACCATACCATATCTTTGACCATAAAATATGTGTTCATGAGAATCAAATACACAGGACAAGGTGTTAAGAAGTCCCTTGTGCCAGTAGGTGGGGAGCATTTCACGACATTCGTTGATTGTTGAGAGTGGTAGACGCTCAACATCGGGGGGGAGGGGGGGGGGATACGTATACGTATATCTTGGCCTGGGTAACCTTCAGGACAGTAGGTCACAGGACACATCATCAGTAGTGTACCCTTGCATCATTGGGTGTTTCGGCCTTTTAACACTATACACCCTCCACAAGGGCGGCCCGCTGCAGGATGATCAGCCCTCAGCGCGTGTCCCGTGTCAAACTGTCCCAAAGATTCACCATGATGTACTTGGGGCCCAGCATGGGTCTTTCCGCTTGAGCCAAATCCAACGGCTGCTTCTTTCAGCCGCGTCTGAGAGTGATCTTATGGTCTTCCGCAGAGCCTGACCGTGGATTCCAAGCTCCTTCAGCAGTCTGATGGTAGATGATGCAACAAATCCTCTGCATCCCACTTCAACTGGATAGACTTTGATGTTCCAGCCACGCTGCGTTGCCTCTGCTGCAAGCTCTGCGTAGCGCAGCTTCTTACGCTCATAGGCCTCCTCAACAGAGTTCTCCCATGGAACTGTGAGCTCTATGATGTAAGCAGTCTTCTGTGAAGGGGACCAGAACACCAAGTCTGGCCTGAGGTTGGTTAAAGCAATTTCAGGTGGAAAGATTAGTTGTCGGCCGATGTCTGCCAACATCCTCCAGTCACGGGCCCTGCATAGGTTTCCTTCTTCTGATCTGGGGGAAGGATGTTTAGGCATTTTCTGTCCTTCTCGGACAAAGGTTGTTGCCCTTAAAGGGTGGTTGCTTGCTCTCGGAGGCAAGGAGTTGGACGCACACCGCCTGTTCTCAAGGGCTGATGCCAGGCTTTTTAGTACCTGATTATGCCGCCACGTGTATCTTCCTTGCGTGAGGCTGGTCTTGCAGCCTACCATGATGTGTTTGAGGGTCGCTGGAGTTGGGCAGAGGGCACAGGTTGGATCCTCGCCGTGCCACTGATGGAGGTTCTTTGGTGATGGAAGCAAGTCATATGTCGCTCTGATGATGAAGCTGATCGTGCTTGATTCCATGTCCCATAGTTCTTTCCAGCTGATCTTCCTCCGCTCCACACCTTCCCACTGCATCCATTGCCCCTGTTTGGCAAGAGAGACTGCCTTTGCACTTCTTGCGGCCTCCTCCTGTCGCCGCACCTCCTCAACCACCAATGTCCTCCGTTCTGATGTTGTGGCCTTTCGCCAAGTTGGTTTACTTGTCGTAAGGCCAAAGCCTCCTCTTCCCTGCTGCACTTGCCCCACGACGTCTTTGTGCCTCAGGGCTGATGAAGCTTGCTGTACGGCATCAGATGGTGTCCACTTCCGGCCAGTTACTAGGGGCGGCGCAACAGCACTGATGGTCTTGTCTCTAGAGTCCCTCGGTGTCATCTGGAGTCTTACTTTAGAACACTTGTATTCCTCTGTTAGACTAGTGAGTGGTAGTTCCAGGACCCCTTTGCCATAGAGGCCGATGTTAGTTAGACATCGTGGGACACCGAGCCATTTCTTCGCGTATGAAGTTATGGTTCGCTCCATCTTCTCCACAGTTGTTATTGGGGCTTCATAAACGGTCAGTGGCCACATTGTCTGAGGCAGGAGTTCAAACTGTAGGCACCAGAGCTTCAGTTTCCCAGGCAATAGGGTCTGATTGATGTTCTCCAGGCCGTTGACAATTTCTTGCCTTAGTTGTTGCACCTGTTCTTTGTCCTTGAGACTTGTGTTGTACCATCTGCCCAGGCTTTTTACTGGCTGCTCAGACACTGTTGGTATTGGGTCGTCACCGATGCAGAACCTTGTGTCTCTAAGCACCCCTTTAACTATGGAGATGCTACGAGATTTACTTGGTTTGATTTTCATTCGGGCCCACTTGACGTTCTCCTGCAGCTTTCCAAGTAGCCGCTTGGTGCATGCTGCAGTAGTGGTTAGTGTTGTCATGTCGTCCATGTATGCCCTGATGGGTGGCAGACGGAGCCCAACCCTGGTTCGTTCACTGCCCACCACCCATTTTGAGGCCCTGATGATGACTTCCATGGCCATTGTAAAGGCCAAGGGTGAGACTGTGCAACCTGCCATGATGCCTACTTCCAAGCGCTGCCATGTTGTACTGAATTCAGCTGTTGTGAAGCACAGCTGCAGGTCTTGGAAATAGTTCTTGACCAGTGTGGTGATGAGCTCTGGTACATGGAAAAAGGCAAAAGATTCCCCAAAGGAGTTCATGGGGAACTGAACCAAATGCATTGGCCAGATTGAGGAAGATCACATGTATAGTACTTTGCAAAGGGAAAATGTCAAGGCAATAGATCCTTTAGATATTAGTGCAATCTTGAGAGATTATTTTAATTTGCTGCTTTAAATTTGGATGTAGAATATTTTGGCACCCATCAACATTTGAAATGTTTTTGAAGTACATGGGTGACATTTCGGGTCGAGATCCTTCTTCAGACTGGGAGTCGGGGAGGGAGACACAGAGATATGGAAGGGTGAGGCATGAAAATGTGACATCAAAGGGTCGCCAGACATAAAAGGCTTTGCTCTTGAGTCAGCCTGGTTCCCTATTTTATTGTCAAACTAATAATTGCAGCACAACCCATTCTCTACTTCATTTAGCAATTGATCTTTGATTCCCATTGTAAAGGTAATTCATTTTAAATATGGATAGGAGAATGTTTCTTGAAAATTATTTGTATATATTGTTACTATGAAACGGATCTTTTGTTAACTTTCCAAAGCATGGTAAATATTGAATATATTATTTTAACATTCAAACCGTGCTTAGAAAGAAACCTACCATGGTATGAAACAGCTGGGAAGAAACTGTCCCTGAATCTGGAAGTGTGCATTTTCACACGTCTACACCTCTTGCCTGATTGGAGACGGGAGAAGAGGGAATGACTCGGGGTGAGACTCATTCTTGATTTTGCTGGTGGCCATGCCGAAGCAACGTGGGGTGCTTATAGGGTCAATGGAAGGGAGGTTGATTTGTGTGATGTTCTGAGCCACGTCCACAATTCTCTGCAATTTCTTGCAATCTTGGATGGAGCTGTTCCCAAATCATGCTGTGATGCATCCCAATAAAATGCTTTCTACGAAGCGTCTGTAGAAGTTGGTGAGGGTTGTCAGGGACATGCCAAACATCCTAAGCCTTCTAAGGATGTAGAGGATTTGGTGTGCATTTTTGGTCATTGCTTCAATAAGGGTGGTCCAGGACAGGTTGGTGGTGATATTTACTCCTAGGAATCTGATGCTTTCAACCATCTCTACTTTGGTGCTGTCAATGCATACTTGGGTATGTGTCTGGTTTCGCTTCATGAATTCAATTACTATCTCCTTTGTCTTGCTGACATCGAGAGAAAGGTTGTTGTCTCAACACCAGGTCACGAGGCCTACCTATATATTAAAAAAATCTAATGCTAATTTATCCTCTAGCATGAACAAACAGAATGGCAGATCCTAAACGGCCTTCTTCAGCACCATGGATTCAAACCAATTCAGCTTATGGCTCCACTGAAGAGCAAAAACCAAAATGGTAGGAAAAACTGAGAGATCAAGAAAGTTAGATTTCTGTAAACAGGCTGCATTTGGATTACAATACTTGGAAAGCTGTTATGTTCACATCAGTTTTGCAGAAATTAAGTCTATTGGTGAGATGTTAGACTAAAGTAAAATGAGGTATCTTAGAAAATGAATCTGTCTGCTATTCTTTGCTAACTGACTGTGCTTTCACAAAATTACACAATATTGAAAATGATTTTTGATGTTAAATGTAAATGGGCATACCACTATATCATCGGTGGAGACACGATTGCAGATGCTGTAATTTGGAGCAAGGAAAGTGCTGTAGGATCTCAGTGGATCAGGCAGCCTCTGTGGAGGTAGAGAAATGGTTAATGTTTCAAGCTGGTACCCTAGATCAAAACACCTGCATATGTCTACCTCAATTAAAGATGTACACTCGCAAATTTGAGCAATTATAGTTTTTTATTGTTTTTTTTAAAATCCAAACTATTTTTTAAAGTGTGAGGCTAGAAGCTGTGAATATTAATGTTCCTAATTTATTTAAGGCTATTGAACAATAGATGAAGTTCATATGCTCAGTGAAAAATTGCACAGTAATTATTTCTGCACAGAAATGCAATCTCACGTTTGAAAGAGTTCACACTTTTGTGCCATCTAGAGTAATGACTTCCAAAAATGTAAACCTATTACTTCCTGGCCAGCCTGGGAAGGCAGCCCATCTAGGAGAGGAAAAACTCTGATTTAAAATCTCCACTGCCTTGTGGCCATATCATGAAAATGGCTCCGGGAGTAAACCTCAAGTAAATTCGGAGTCGGAGCCCCTAAGGCAGTTCGCCGTTGACTACAACCTCGCTCTGGCAGCTCCTGCGACGGCGCTGCTGCCAAACTGTAACAGCCCTGCTGTTCCTTTGGATTGATTAGCGATGTGGAGAGGGGGGACGTGCTGCATGGGCAACAGTCTGTCCTCCATATGACACCCAATAAAATGCCTGGATATCCAGGCTTGCATCCGACCACACATCACCTGCAAACTAGGATACATCACCCATGGTCAGTCATGACCGAAGGGGGCCTACTAATACTACTACTATTCCTGGTCAGAAATGCATTTTTATCTTTGCATCCCACGAAATGGGTCAAATTATTTTTGATTAATCTCATTTCCTATTTGGTCTTTAGGTACATTTATTGACTGGTACTTAAGATGGTAGTATACCTAAGCTTGGTTAGCTAAGGAAAGCAGGAAATGCTGTGTTAATGACCAAGGTTGATGGTGAAGCTGTTGAATGGCATTATGTTTGAGGCTTGTGTATGCCTTGCAATACATTTGTGGTTTCTATCTACATAGCAAGTTTGATCTAAAACATGACTAAGTAATCTTGTTTAATAAGGAACTGCAGATGCTGGAAAATCGAAGGTAGACAAAAATGCTAGAGAAACTCAGCGGGTGAGGCAGCATGAGGGGGTGGGGGGGGGGGGGGCGGAAAGAAGAAAGGAAGAGGCGGAGACAGTGGGCTGTGGGAGAGCTGGGAATGGGCAGGGAAAGCAGGGACTACCTGAAATTGGAGAAGTCAATGTTCATATAGCTGGGGTGTAAACTATCAAGCAAAATATGAGATGCTGGTCGCCCAATTTGCGGTGGTCCTCACTCTGGCCATGGAGGAGGCCCAGGACATCATAGTGCTGAGTGATGCTCTATCTAGAGCTTTTCAGCGTATTACATCCAGATCCAGAAAGGTCGGTTTCGGAATGGCAGGGGGAAGTTCAAGTACTGAGCCACCGGGAGATCAAGTAGGTTGTTGCGAACCGAACGGAGGTGTTGGGCACAGCGAACGCCAAGCTTGGTCTCACCATTGTAGAGCAGCTGATACCTAGAGCAGCAGATGCAATAGATGAGGTTGGAGGAGGTGCAGGTGAACCTCTGCCGCACCTGGAAAGACTGCTTGAGACCCTGGTGAGAGCCTCATCCATAGTAGAAGAAGGAAACCCCGTTCCCTAAAGAGTAATCTTGTTGATATATGTAAGTTAAGTAGTATATTTCTTTAGTTAAGGCATATATGTTCTATTTCCTTGGGAACCTTTAGTAATAAATTAGCAAGCTAGTTTCAACTCCTGAACAATATCTGTTTTATTAAGTCAGTGTAGGGCTCAGTTGCAAGCAAATTGCATGATTTTCATTTCTTCCACACAACATTTTCAAGTAATTACTTTTAAATGCTCAGTGCATTAGAAATCAAGAGAGAGAAGGATGCATTGGTTTTTATATGCACCTTTTCCCACATCATTTACTATTCCAGGTGTAGACTCCTATATATCGGCGAGACCAAGTGCAGACTGGGCGATCGTTTCGTTGAACACCTCCGCTCAGTCTGCCTTGGCCTGGGTGATCTCTCGGTTGTCAAATATTTTAAATCCCCTTCCCATTCTCATACTGATATTTCTGTCCTGGGCCTCCTCCATTGTCAGTGAGGCCAAATGTAAATTGGGTGAACAGCAGCTCATATTGGGCAGCTTACAACCCAACGGTAATAATATTGATTTCTCTAACTGCAAGTAACCTTTGCATCCTCTCTCTTTCCGTCCCTCCCCCCTTTTAGCCTGCTTATAATCCCAAAATATTTAACATTTATAATGTTGTGTAGGAGTTGATCTACGTTTCCAAAAAGTATTTTCTTTTATTACTAATTGTACCCTTTTGAACTATTATAGATGCAATCCTTCTAGATAAAGAGTCAGCTGTGGAAATTAGAGAGGTAGTGAAGAGTCTTATAAAAGACACTGAGCGACGTCAGGCATTAATCTGGGATCTTGTCCAGTCTAATAAGAAACTGAAGTAAGAAGCCTTCTTGACTCTTTCACTAATCCTATTATTTATTTATTTTTTTAAAATATTTTTATTAGAGGTAAACAATAAATTGGCAAACACATATTATGGTAGAAATATTTAGTGTACATCAATCATACATTATTAATATTATCAATTGAATCATTCAGCCTCTAATAGTTTTTTGTTTTTTATATAGATTAAGAGTAATAAAAAAGAGAGAAAAAAAGAGAAAAAAAATAAATCATAAGGAATGGAATAATTTACCATTAATACATAATTGGAGATAAGGTCAAGGAATATAGAGTATAACTTTTCATCTGATCCTGAATCCAAGTTTCAGTTAGGTTCCCCAGCCGAACCAATCTACCCTTTCAAGTAATCGATGAAAGAAGACCATATTCTAACAAAAAGTTCTTGTTTGCCCAATAATAAGGCAAATCTGATTCTTTCCAGGTGTAGGGTCTCCGACATTTCCATAATCCACATTTTAATTGTGGGGGTTATAGGGCCTTTCCAAAATTTTAATATTAATTTCTTCCCGCTTTATTATACTGTAATCTAGGAAATGTATTTGGCTTGTTGTAAGCGTTAAACTTTGTTCTGATATTCCAAGTATTATTAGTTTTGAGTCCTGTAAGGAATGGTCTCTTACACACAGTTTTTTTACAACTACTTTATTCACTAGTCCAATACATTGCAGCCCTAGCTGTACGTGGTCTGTCACGGATACTAAAGAGAGACCCAGGGGTGGGAAGGTCCCAATTATACTGGATGGTAAGGGAGTGGTTAGTGGTGATTATGTCACTATATTAAAGGTATACACACATATCATCTACATCCTTCCTCTACAAATAAGCTATAGGGTTGTGACAGGGCGACCACGTCTCATACGCCAAGGGCATTTAAACAGCAGTTACACAGGAAGCATCAGTCACACAAAATCACCATACCTCGCCATTTCCCCCCACGACGGGAACGAAAGGGGCCGGTGCAGGGGCAGGAGGAACAACCATGACAGGGGATCCATGGGGAGATGGAGGGGACGGAGAAAGTGGAGAAACAGGGACCGCAGTGGGCGGACGCACAGGGGAGGATGGATGAGCCTCGGGTGGACAAGGCTGGTAAGGACGTACAGGCACGGACGGAGGCAGCATCGTTGTCATTGGCACGAGGGGGGCATACGGGGCAGCGGGAGGAGGACGAGGCTCGCTCACAAGCCGGAGGTGTTGTCGGGACCTACGATAGATCGTCCCATCATGGTCAACCAGGTACAGACGTGGGGAACCAGCAGAGCCCACAACAGTAGCGAACCTGGAGTGGCCGGAGGACGATCACATTCGGACGATCTGGCCAGGGAAGAGAGGAGGAAGGGGATGGCAGGACCTGTCATGGGAGCGCTTCTGGATATCTTGTCTGTGGGCAATGCGCTTCTGGACAGTGACAGGATCAAGGATGGAGGGTTCGAGCGACTGCTGGGTCACCGGGATTGGAGGCCTCGTGATGCGAGACATAAGGCGCTGCGCCGGGGAGCCCAAGGCATGGTCGCGGGAGATGTTGTGGAGGTTCAGGAGGGCAAGGTAAATATCAGTGCAAGATAAACGACAACGTTCCAGCAACCCCTTTGCACTGAGGACCGCGCGCTCAGCCAGGCCGTTGCTCTGTGGGTATTCGGGGCTGCTGGTATAGTGGCGGAAATTCCAGTTGTCAGCGAAATCCCGGAACTCAGCACAGGTGAATTGGCTGCCATTGTCCAACTGCAGGCTGGCCGGGGATCTGAAGGTCGCGAAGTGGCGGTGCAGCTTCTCGATGACAGCAGACGACGTGAGCGAGTGCAGCTGGTCAACCTCGAACCAGCTGGAGTAGGAGTCGACAAGCACCAGGAAGTGCTTTCCACACCACTTGAAGATGTCAGTTGCCACCGCAGACCAGGGGAGCTCGGGGGCAGGCTGTTGCATGAGAGGCTGCCACTGCTGGTGCGGAGCGAGGCTGTTACAAGTCGGACAGGAGGAAACCCTCTCACGGATGTATTGTGCCATGTCAGGCCAGTAGAACTGGCTCTGAGCGTTGGATAGGGTGGCCTCAGCCCCGGGATGGCCACGGTGTGCGGTTTGAAAGTAGTGGTCGTGCATCGCAGCAGGCACCACCACCTTGTGTCCCTTCACAATTACGCCATCATGCAGCACGAGTTCATCACGAACCAGGAAATAAGGCACTGCACCAGCTGGCAGGGCAGAACGGCGGTCCGGCCAGTCCTGCTTGATCACCGCGGCAAGCTGTTGTAGGGAAGAGTCCTCAGCAGTGTGCTGGACTAGGGACTTCATCTGTTTAGAAGGCACAAAATTACCGTTGAGAACCATCAGGTCAGACGCCTCATAGGGGTGACGTTCGGTGGATGCGAGTGGCGCCCGTGACAGCGTGTCGGCAACGAACATGTGTTTGCCCTTGCGATAGACCACTTTAAATGTGAACGATTGGAGCTGAAGCAACATGCGCTGTGGTCTGGAGGAGGCAATGTGTATGCTTGTTAAGGATAGAAACCAGAGGCTGGTGGTCTGTCTCAATGGAAAAATAGTTGCCCAAAATATAGTCTTTGAACTTAGAGCAGGCGAAGACAACCGCCAGCAGCTCCTTTTCGATCTGGGCATAACACTGTTCGGCGGGGGTCATCGTTCGGGACGCATAAGACACGGGCATTTGCAGGCTGTCGTGCAGTTGCAGACAAGCGGCCCCTAGGCCGAACTTGG
This sequence comes from Raja brachyura, assembly GCA_963514005.1. The sequence continues at coordinate 36,094,495 of OY740787.1, read as the reverse complement.
AGGCATCACAAGTGAGGACAATGGGACGCTTGAGGTCGAAATACTTTAACGTCGGGGTGCTGACCAATCTGGACTTCAGAGTGTCAAAAGCTTTCTGATGTTGCGGGAACCAAACCCAAGCAGTGTCCTTTTTGACCCGGTCCCTTAAGGGTGCGCTCAGTTTGCTCAGGTCTGGGATGAACTTCCCCAGGTAATTGACCATGCATAGGAAATGTTGTAGACCAGGCACGTCAGTCGGTGATGACATCTCGGAGATAGCGGACGTGTTCTGCGGGTCGGGCTTCAGCCCCGATGCCGTGAAGACGTGCCACACTTAGGTGACTTCTGGGACGCGGAAACGGCACTTCTTTGGGTTCAGCCTTGGGTTGATATTTCGTGCCCGATCCAGAACTCGGCGGAGGTTGAAATCGTGCTCGGCGACGCCCTTCCCGTAGACCAGGATGTCGTCAAGTATGATGGCACACGGGAGACCGGCAAACAGTTGTTCCATTGTCCTTTGGAATACCTCGCTGGCAGAGTTAATTCCGAATGGCATGCGGAGAAAGCGGAACCTGCCAATGGGTGTGCTGAAAGTTGTCAGGTATGAAGACTGCTCGTCAAGTGGTATCTGCCAGAATGAGCTTTTGGCATCGAGAACTGAAAAGACAGTGGCCAGACCGACCTGTGCAGCAAGGTCCTCAACAGTTCGCATGGGGGTAATGCGGGCGCTTGATGGCCAAGTTCAGGTCCTTCGGGTTGATGCATATCCGTATTTCGCTCTTGTCCTTCTTTGCTACAACAACCATGGTGGAGACCCACCGGGTGGGTTCACTTACCTCCTTCAGGATGCCCATGGTCACCATGTCGTGGAGGGTACTCAACTTTGTCCTTCATCGCGAAGGAGACCCGGTGCGGCAGGCTGATAACAGGCTCGATGTCTGAATCGAGAGCGATCTTGTAGCTGCAGGGGAGCCTGCCCAGCTCATCGTTAAAACGGTCTGGATACTCGGTCAGCGGGTCCAGGGGCGACTACACCAGGTGAATGTCACGGTGGAAGTTGACCAGGCCGAGGTCCTGGCATGCCCGGATGCCCAGCAGGGACGTGCATTTGCTGTCTAGCAGAAAGAAAGAGAGGGGCCGAGAGGCCTTCAATACATTGCAGTGGAGAGTGACCTTCCCCACTGGAACGAGCATGCCTCCCCCCATAGGCATGCAAGACAGAGTGGTCAGTGGTAACAAGCTCATTATTTCTAATCTTCATGAACAAGCTTGTTGACATAACGTTGGCAGCCGCCCCCGTGTCGACTTTAGCAGAGAAGGTCGTTCCATTGACTGTGACTTGAACAGTAGGATCCGTTATCAGCGCAGGTGCATCCTTCAGAGAAAACACGCTGAGCTCACATTGGGAGGAGCTGGAGTCAGACAGAGGGAATTCTTCATACTGGTGATGTGAACCAAATGCGGTATCAGCATGTACCAGGTAGTTAGAGAAGTTACGCTGTGGCTGTGCAGGCTTCCCACAGGAATGGCATGCTGCAGAAAAGTGGTTCTGCTTGTGGCAGAAATTGCAAGTTTTACCCAGAGCGGGGCACACATTAAAATGATGGGAAACAAAGTTACAGTTCGGGAAACGTTGAGGGGTCCTGGTACCGGGAGGGGGGGGGTTTCCCCGTTGTCGCTGCTGTGTCGTGGTCTGACAGCTGGTAACGCTAGCCGCACGAATGTCATGATCAGGAGGCGACACGGCCGAGGTGACAGCCTCTGCCAGGCGGGAAGCATGCAGCGCCTCGTTAAAAGTCAGATTGGGCTTGCGAAGAAGCTCAGCCCTCAGTTTCTCGTCCCGGAGACCATAAACTAAAATGTCCTGGGTGACAGTTTCAGGTGTCAGCGTGTCAAGGCTGCAGCGGCGAGCCAAGTGCCGCAGCGCGGTGACAAAATTGTCCACTGACTCACCAGGGTTTTGGCGGCGACCGAACAGTTTAAACCGCTCCAATATGCAGTTGGTAGGGATGTCACACAACGCAGTGAACTTGGCAAGCTGGCATACCGGGTCCTGAGCACTCTCGTCGAGACCGTAGACAAGCGACACCGATCGTTCCAGGCTTTCGGGACCGGCCAGGATGAGCAGTAGAGAAGCCTTGACCGCAGGGGTTACTGCAGGGTGTGCGATCGTAACGTAATGTTCAAAGTCGCGCCTGAAGATGCTCCAGCGGTGGGCGATGTCAGAATCAAAAACCAGAACATCAGGTTTGCGGCAGGCAGAAGACATGGTAATAAAGGGAAGGGGAAACTTGGACTAAGGAAACAAAAACCGGTAAACAGGAGGCGCAGGGCAAGAATCTTCTGACGCCATGTAAGGAATGGTCTCTTACACACAGTTTCTTTACTACTACTTTATTCACTAGTCAAATACATCGCAGCCCTAGCTGTACGTGGTCTGTCACGGATACTAGAGAGAGACCCAGGGGTGGGAAGGTCCCAATTATACTGGATGGTAAGGGGTTAGTGGTGGTTATGTCACTATATTAAATGCATACATACATATCATCTACAAGTCCGGTTCCAGTTTAGTATTAATAACTTCAGAAGTTATTCTAAAAATCTCAATCCAGAATTTTTTAATTTTTATACAATTTGCAAAAGGATGTGTTAAGTTAGCCTCTAGATGCTGTCATTTATCGCAGCTAGGAGAGACATGTGGAAAGATTCTATTCAGTTTAACTTTTGAGTAATGTAATCTGTGTAATACTTTAAATTGTATTAAAGCATGTCTGGCATTTAATGAGCATTGATGTATATATTGTAAACTTTGATCCCAAATATCTTTTGTTACGGTTGGCTTAATTCATTTTCCCATGTATGTCTATGTGATTCCGTCGATGGGACCTCGCTGTCTAAAAGGATATAAAAAATATAAGTTGTTAGTTTTTCTGTATTAGGATGCTTATTCAAACATTCATCAAGGATATCTGGTTCCCTATTCCTATAATCTTGTGTATTTGATTTAACATAATCTCTGAGTTGCAGATATTGAAAAAAATTATTTGAGTGTAGTCCATAAATCTGTGTAAAAGAAAAGTGCCTTTTTGTCAGTGCAAACATAATCAAACCGATTTCAAAAGATAAGCGATCCTCCTTTTCCATCCTTAACCAGTCTGGCTGTTGATCCATTTCTTCCAGAATAAAACAGAAAAATTAGTAGAGCTAAACCTCCATTAGTCTTTGATTTACATAAATGTTATGTACTTATTCTATGATTCTTATAATCCCAGATGAAACTTGTAACAGTAGAGTCGACTTTAAAAAAAAAAAAAAAAAAGATTTTGGAATATATATCGGGATTGACTGGAATAAGTACAATAATTGCAGCAATACTAATCCTATTATTAATGAGTTGTATGTGTAATTACTAAATACTTTGTGTTTACCTGTCTAATACTGCATTGTGACAGTGAATATATACAGTTGGCTAGTCTGTGAATCTAAGATGTATATTAGTTTTCAAAATTATTCCTGCTACCTAACTAGCTCTAAGAACTAATCTGAGACATGTAAAATATTTTTACCTTTTGTCAAAAACTACATTTTTTTCAAATTGCGTATTTAATTTTATTTAGTGCCTGATGTCAGGATCAGTCTTGTGCTGAAGTTGAATTTCCTCTTTATGACATGACTGGCAGGCCAGCTTGTTTACAGGCAATTTGATATATTTATGTAGTGTAGCGATCCGCGTGTTGTGTAAACACTCCGTTTAATAATTAAGTGATACAGCCCCATCGTTCATTCACGCATCAAGTTAATATTTAACTGCTACCGTGCCATCGCTCGTGAGCACACACGAATTAAACTCCAACCCCAAATTCTTTGTTCTCCAACCGCCTGACGGCCCGCCCCCCCTGACCACGTGACTGGTCGGCCCAGATCAAGCCCAGTCCACCCCTTGAGTTTAAGCCCGACCAACGAAGGCTCAATACCAAAATGGCTCAGCCCACCACAAGACCACCCCCCCCACCCCCCCCCCCCCCCCCCCCCCCAGAACCGGAGTAATGGAGGTGGTTAGGCTCATGAGTGAGGCGGCCTGATCTCATGTACGTGTCTCCTGTGTTCGGGGTTGCAGCTGGCAGAGTTGCGGTCATGACAGTGGACGGCCTCTACGCGGGGCAGTGCCACCTGCACTGGTTTGTCAATGTCCAAGTGTACCGGCTTAAGATGGTCCACAGACACAGTCTTGTGCCTGCCGCCATGTTGATGACAAAGTAGTGGTGCCGTGTCCCTCGTAAGGCCTTTGCAGTGGCGTGCGGTGGGAATCGCGGTGAAGGAAGGCATACTGGCAGTCCTGGGGGGGGCGGGTGGGACGTACATGGTGGTGAGTCCGTGGCGGGACGTTGGAACTGGAGAGAGTGTGTCCCCCTTCTCCCAGAGGCTCGTCAGCATGGTCCTCTTCATGCCAGGTCCTCTTTCAGGGCAGTGTTTATGCCCAGCAGGCCCCATGGCAACCCGTCCATCCAGAATCGGCCCGTGAGCCATGCCTTTAGGGATGCCTTGGGGTGCCGGTGAAAATGCACTACTAGGCCGTTTACTTGCAGGTGGTAGGCCATAGTGTAGTTTAGCTGAGCAGCAAGCAGCTCGGCCATTGCTGACTACAACTCGGAGGTGAACTGTGCACCTGTGTCGGAGGAAATGTCCACCAGCACCACAAAGCGGGGTACACCAAAGTGCAGGTATCCAAGAGCGTGATGGCTTCTGGCCATTTCGTGAACGATCCAAAATGGTGAAAAGGTGGGTGACACCTCTGAATAGGTGCAGCGATCCAATGATGTCGACATGGATGTGGCTGAAATGCTGCTGTGGCAGGGCGAAATTCTGCAGCGGCGCCTTGATGTATCGCTGAATGAGGATTGACAGGGGAGATGCACGCCCTGGCCCAGTTGCCGACCAGTTTGTGCAACCCATGCCACATGAACCTGGCTGCCATCAGTGCCGTTGTTGCCCGGATGGAAGGGTGAGCCAAACCATGAACCATGTCGAAAATCCAGCGGCACCAGGCTACGGGGATGATGTGTTCTTGGCTGCCCAGTCAACACGTTGCAAAGGAGCATGGCATCAACGGGCCCGAATCGCACGTTCTCCAACAACAGGCCTGAGATGGCGTTGCGGTAGGCGAGCATCTCCTCATCCTCTCGCTGGGTGGCCGCCACAGCCCAGTAGGCAAGACCTGGGGCCTTAGTGTGGATGCCATTGATGGTGGTGCGGGCCAAGGCATCTTCGACCTGCTCGCACTTGCTTCCGAGTTGTGGACTCAGAGATGTAGGGCAAGTGACGCTGCTGCCGGGATGACCAGGGATCAGACACCTTGGCAAAGGCAAACGTGAGTGGCTTGTGATCGGTGAAAGCTGTGAAACCCCTGCCCTCAAGGAAATAGCGGCAATGCCGGATGGCCAAGTAGAGCGTGAGGAGCTCCCGCTCGAACGTTCTATATTTCTGTTTGGGGGAGGGTCTCGGGTGACGACTGAAAAAAGCGAGGGGCTGCCAGCTTCCATCGATCAGTTGTTCCAGCACTCCGCCCAAGGCTGTGCCAGATGCATCAACCGTGCGAGCTGTTGGCCCGTGGATGTACCTTTGCCTGCGCCTTTTTTGGCGTTGTTGGCTGCCTCGTCCCAAACAAACTCTCTCGGCTTTTGGGCCAGAACCTTGAACAGCGGTTGCATGATCCTGGCGGCAGCTGGAATGAAATGGTGATTTACCATGCCGACAAACTTTTGGAGCCCCTTCACCGTAGAGGGTTTGGGAAACTGGCGAATGGCCTCAACCTTGGTCTGGAGTGGGAGAGCTCCGTGCTGGTTGATGTGGTGGCTGAGGAAACTGATGGAAGGGAAGCCAAACTGACACTTGGCATGGCTGATTGCCAGGCCATGCTCGTTGAGCTGCTAGCAGAGCAGCCGGAGTTGTGCGCGGTGTTTCTGGCGAGAGCGGCTGGCGACGAGGATGTTGTTGAGGTGAATGAACACAAATGTCCATGAGCTGTTGGAAAGCCTTGGCGGCGTTCTTGAGGCCGAAAGGCATCCATAGGAACTCAAAGACCCGTACAGGGTGATGAGAGCCGTCTCAGGGATGTCGTCCGCATGGACTGGAATCTGATGGCAGCCACAAACCAGGTCGATTTTGAAAAAAACTTGGCCGTGAAGTCCTGGATATGAGGGACTGTATCGATTGGCCGTTGTGACATCGTTGAGACAGCGGTAGTCCCCACAGGGTCTCCAACCCTCAGACGATTTGGGAACCACATGAAGCGGAGATGCCTACGGGCTGTCTTAGCGGTGCATTATGCCCATTTCTTCCCTCGTGCGGAACTCATTTTTGGCCAGTCAGAGCTTGTCATGGGGGCAGACTGCGTGCGGGTGCATGGAGTGGCAATCGGTGGTGGGGATATGGTGCTTCACCCCGTGCTTGGGGCTGGCTGCTGTGAACTGGGGGGAAATTGGGGAAATTGTCCAAGATTCGGGGGTACTCATTATCGGAGAAGGTCACCAAGCCGAGATGTGGCACAGTTAATTCGGCGTGGCGCAAGGCGATCGAATCGAACACCTCGTAATTGACGAGACGTTGTCCCTTCACGTCAATCAGCAGGGAGTGCACCCTGAGGTAATCAGCGCCCAGCAGTGGTTGGGAGATGTTGGGAGACAGCAAAGGCCCACTTGAAGTGACAGGAATTGATGGTGAGCGGGATCGTGCGGACCCCGTATGTCTTGATGTTGCTGCCGTTGCCGGTGGCTAGAGAAGGCCCCCTCTTTCTGGAACGAGTGTCGGCCCCCGATGGGGGCAAAACACTGACCTCTTCTCCCTTGTCCACGAGAAAGCGCCTCCCCGATTGACAGTCTTTGGTGCAGAGGAGGCGATGCTTCTGGCTGGCCACAATCGCCACTACTGGTGGCCGGCTGAGGCGTTTCCCAGATGCGTGCAGGGTGGTCGGCATCGGCGGGCTTTGAAACCCCCTCTTGGTGGAAGTAGCACCATGTACCTTTGCCGGCGTCGCTCGTGGCCGGCCCATTGCCATGGCTTAGGTGGAGGCTGGGGCCGGTTGCTTTACCTGCCGAGGCACCGCCGACATCCGACTGATGGTGGCGCCACTCTGCTGTTTGGCCTTCCACAGCATGTCCAACAAGTTTAGCCATCAGGGGTCGGTGAAATTGTCGTCTGCGAGGAGCAGGCGAATGTCATCAGGCATCTGCTCAAGGAAAACCTGTTTGAACAGGAGGCAGGTCTTGTGTCCGTCCATCAAGGCAAGCATTCATTCATAAGCACGGACGGCTTGCAGTCGCCTAGGCCATCCATGTGCAGGGGTTTGGCTACCCTTTCATAGAAACATAGAAACATAGAAAATAGGTGCAGGAGTAGGCCATTCGAGCCTGCACCGCCATTCAATGTGATCATGGCTGATCATCCAACTCAGTATCCCGTACCTGCCTTCTCTCCATACCCCCTGATCCCCTTAGCCACAAGTGCCACATCCAACGCCCTCTTAAATATAGCCAATGAACTGGCCTCAACTACCTTCTGTGGCAGAGAATTCCAGAGACTCACCACTCTCTGTGTAAAGAATGTTTTCCTCATTTCGGTCCTAAAGGAATTCCCCCTTATCCTTAGACTGTGACCCCTTGTTCTGGACTCCCCCAACATCGGGAACAATCTTCCAGCATCTAGCTTGTCCAACCCCTTAAGAATTTTGTAGGTTTCTATAAGATCCCCCCTCAATCTTCTAAATTCCATCGAGTACAAACCGAGTCTATCCAATCTTTCCTCATATGAAAGTCCTGACATCCCAGGAATCAGTCTGGTATCAGTCATCAGTTTCACGGTGGCTGGGACTGAAAGTGCGTAGGAGGAGCGTTTTGAGGCCCTCGTACTTGCCGTTGGCTGGTGGCTGGCGAAGGTAATCGATCAGGCACTTGCCAGTGTCCTGGTCCAGCGCGCTGACCACGTAGTAATATTTGGTGGCATCGGCAGTGATCTGGTGAATGTGGAACTGGGCTTCAGCCTGTTCTAACCACACGTGGGGCTGTGATGTCCAGAAAGTGGGCAGTTTAATCAAAACTACATTCTGCTGGTCTGGGTTGTTGGCTGCAGACATGATAAAATCCAAAATAGGCCATTTTGGATCATCGGGGTCGCCACTGTAGAGGTCCACGCGTTGTGTACACCGATACAGCCCTGTCGCTTTTGCGCGCATCGTTAATATTTAACTACTACCGGTGCGTCGCTCTTGAGCACACCCGAGTTAAACTCCAGCCGCAAATGCTTTGTTCTCCAACCGCCTGACAGCCCGCCCCCCTGACTGCATGATTGGTCGGCCCAGATCATGCCCGGTCCACGCAAGAGATCGAGCCCAACCAACGACAGTTCAATACCAAAATGGCTCAGCTCGTCACAATAGTTCTTTAAACCAAGTAGCATGATTGGCTCTGATAGATATTGTTAAATACATTAGGGACAATATGGCCTGCATAATGTAACTTGGTGCTAACATTTTTTCTTAGGTTCATAAATTAAACTTGGATGTTGCTTCTTTATTGCTTTTATTGTGCTTTTGAAACACATAATTACTATTGTAGAAAGGACATATGTCAGCAGCAGAACAGAACTTCTATGGAAAATCTCTGCATGTCAGACCTGAAGCAAGTCCATGACACTGTTAAGTCAGAGAGTCCGGAGGTACAGGGTGACTACTTTGTGCAGTGTTGTCAACACCAAAATCAACTTGAGCAACTGAAGCATGATAATCAAGACATACAGGTAATAAGTTGATCTAAAATAGTAATTTATATTTTATATTCTCCATGGAGTTTTGTAGTACGTAAATTCCACTAACAATTTATTTCATGATCCTGTGATCATGTTTGAAAGTAACTAATTATGGAAGCAGTATAATCAAGAAAGTGTTCAAACTGTTTAGCAAGCCTCCCCTGACTCTTGGTCTGAAGATGGGTCCTGACCCAAAATGTCACCTTTTCCTTTTTTCCAGAGATGCGGCCTGACCTGCTGAATTACTCCAGCTTTTTGTGTCTATCTTCGGTTTAAACCAGCATTGGCAGTTCCTTCCTCCACATAGACAATTTTACCCTTGCAATACCTCGGGATGGGCAGTTTATGGGGCCTTGCCAGCAATGCCTGCTGCCTCTTAATTTTGGTTTCTTACACCAAAAATAAAAACGTCCTGTCATGTGGAATTCAGGCCAAGTATGTTGGAGACTTTTCGAGCTGCTTAGCAGCTCGAAAAGCACTTGTGAAAGAAAAAGCATGTTTATTTCTAATTTGTTGAAAATCTTGAAAAGCCATATATCTGAAATGGTCATTTAACGATAGCATCTAATGGTTGGCATTATAGTCTCAATTGATGTAGTCAAGGCCTGTTTATTGATGCAGTTCTGCATGTTCCAGTCATGATTAGTAGTGGCCATTTGAACAACCAACTGAAGGAGTACATTAAGTACATTATCTTTGTTTATCTGCAGGCAGGCATAACGAAGGTTTAACTGATTTCAACCTTCAATTAACAGCAGAAGTTATGAGCCTCAAAACACTCCAGGTATATGGCTGACAAATATGCTGCACAGCTAACTCTGCTGTTTACCCAAGCTGCTCTTGTAGTAACACGTGTACCTCCAAGTACACATGGAGCATCTAGTAGCTCTAATGTGTAAAATTAACTAAGTGTATTCTTTTTACAAGGTAAACGTCATTCATATTTGTTCCATTCAAGCGTTTCATAATTTTACACATTTAAATCTAGCCTTCCCTCACCATCCTGAAAGAAAACAAACTCAGCCTATTCAATCGTCTCTATGGACCAGCCTATGTTTTCAAGTTCTAGCAAGAACTTTTGCACTGCAGTCATATCTTTCCATTAATTTGGTGACCAGAACTGTGTGCAGTTCTCCAGCTGTGGCTATTGCCTTGCATATTATTGAGTAAAAGCTTGCTGCTGTTATATTCTATGCCATGTTACATGAAAGGAAGCATCCTGTAACTTTTCTGCTACATTCTCAAAAATATAATTGTTAATCAAATACAATTATCCATGCTGAATATCTTTGATTAATCTGTGCTTTTCTAAATTAAAATAATTGCTGTCCATCAGAATTGATTTGCTCACCACTAAATTTAAATCAACTTACTGTAATTACTCAGTTTAAACAAGAGTAAAAGTAATTCCTCCTCCAATCTTTGTTACCACTACAGTTGAGATTAGTTTAGCAGAGATTTAGACTGCATTAATTGGTGTCTTGTAATTTTAAAAAAAATGTACATAAATTTAAATAAATTAAAGCACTGTGGTTACTGGACATCAAAAACAAATCCATTACTATCTGTTACATGTGACCTTTGTTCTCATAGCTGTGCACTTGTTAACTGTTTACCTAATGAAAATTAAAGGAATGGAATGATTAAGTGAATAAAGTAATTTGATCATGTTGTTTTCTAATCTCTCGAGTAAAAATAATTATTAGTTGGAAGCACACTTTGCTAAATTATGAAATACCAGATGAGTGTTAAATGTTTCTAAACTTTTTTTAAAATGTTATTTATTTTTTTAATTTTTTATTAGAGGCATATGCCATAGTCCAAACCAATATGAACTTTGTTTTGTATTGGTTTGGAACTACAAGCAAAGTAGCTGGGGTCCTCATTTATCGGTTACATATTGACCGTGCCTCTAATTATTTATTTTTTATTTATAGATAGAAAAAATAAAGAGGAAAAAAAAAGGAAATTAGAAAAATAGAATAAACTGGCAGTAATACAACTTAGGAGATAGGTCCGTAGGTCAGAGAACATACAGTGGCTTGCAAAAGTTTTCATACCCCTTGAACTTTTCCACATTTGGTCACGTTACAACCACAAACGTAAATGTATTTTATTGGGATTTTATGTGATAGACCAACACATAGTGGCGCATAATTGTGAAGTGGAAGGAAAATTATACAAGGTTTACAAATTTTTTTACAAATAAAAAACTGAAAAGTGTGGCGTGCAAAAGTTTTCAGCCCCCTTTACTCTGATACCCCTAAATAAAATCCAGTGCAACCAATTGCCTTCAGAAGTCACCTAATTAGTAAATAGAGTCCACTTGTGTGTAATCTAATCTTAGTATAAATACAGCTGTTCTGTGAAGGCCTCAGAGGTTTGTTAGAGAACATTAGTGAACAAACAGCATCATGAAGCCCAAGGAACACACCCGACAGGTCAGGGATAAAGTTGTGGAGAAGTTTAATGCAGGGTTAGGTTATTAAAAAAATCCCAAGCTTTGAACATCTCACGGAGCACTGTTCAATCCATCATCTGAAAATGGAAAGAGTATGGCACAACTGCAAACCTACCAAGACATGGCCGTCCACCTAAACTGAAAGGCCGGGCAAGGAGAGCATTGATCAGAGAAGCAGCCAAGAGGCCCATGGTAACTCTGGAGGAGCTGCAGAGATCCACAGCTCAGGTGGGAGAATCTGTCCACAGGACAACTATTAGTCGTGCTCTCCACAAATCGGGCCTTTATGGAAGAGTGGCAAGAGGAAAGCCATTGTTGAAACAAAGCCATAGGAAATCCCATTTGCAGTTTGCCACAAGCCATGAGGGGGAACACAGAAACATGTGGAGGAAGGTGCTCTGGTCTGATGAGACCAACATTGAAGGTTTTGGCCTAAATGCAAAACGCTATGTGTGGCGGAAAATTAACACTGCACATCACCCTGAACACACCATCCCCACTGTGAAACATGGTGGTGGCAGCATCAATCTGTGGGGATGCTTTTCTTCAGCAGGGACAGGGAAGCTGGTCAGAGTTGATGGGAAGATGGATGGAGCCAAATACAGGGCAATCTTGGAAGAAAACCTGTTAGAGTCTGCAAAAGACTTGAGACTGGGGCGGAGGTTCACCTTCCAGCAGGACAAAGACCCTAAACATACAGCCAGAGCTACAATGGAATGGTTTAGATCAAAGCATATTCATGTGTTAGAATGGCCCAGTCAAAGTCCAGACCTAAATCCAATTGAGAATCTCTGGCAAGACTTGAAAATTGCTGTTCACAGATGCTCTCCATCCAATCTGACTGAGCTTGAGCTATTTTGCAAAGAAGAATGGGCAAAAATTTCAGTCTCTGGATGTGCAAAGCTGGTAGAGACATACCCCAAAAGACTTGCAGCTGTAATTGCAGCAAAAGGTGGTTCCACAAAGTATTGTCTCAGGGGGGCTGAATACTTTTGCACGCCACACTTTTCAGTTTTTTATTTGTAATAAAATGTGGAAACCATGTATAATTTTTCTTCCACGCCACAATTATGCACCACTTTGTGTTGGTCTATCACATAAAATTCCAAATACATTTACGTTTGTGGTTGTAACCTGACAAAATGTGGAAAAGTTCAAGGGGTATGAAAACTTTTGCAAGCCACTGTAACTTTTCATCTCGTCCTGGATTCAAGTTTCAGTCAGGCTTCCATGCCGGCCCAATGTACCCCTTCAAATAAACTATAAATGGAGACCATATTCTAGTAAATAATTCTGGTTTGTCAATTAAGACAAATCTAATTTTTTCCAAATGTAAGGTCTCCGACATCTCCATAATTCACATTTTGATTGTGGGGGTTGCTGGGTTTTTCCAAAATTTTAATATTAATTTTTTCCAGTTATACTATAATCAAGGACATTGGTTTGTTGTAAGTTTTAGGTATTGTTCCGAAATGCCCAATATTATTAATTTAGGATTGGGATCCTAACTACGGAAATAATAAAAAAATATATTTATCCAGAAATTTTTAATTTTTATGCAATTGACATTTGTCACAGACAGGAGAGATATTAGGAAAAATTCTATTTAATTTTGTTTTAGAATAATGCAGTCCATATGGTACTTTAAATTGTATTAAAGAATGTCTGGCATTTAACAAACATTGATGTATATGTTGTAGACTTTCATCCCAAACATCTTTCGTTATGGGTTGAGCAAATTCATTTTCCCATGCTAGTCTATATAATTCCGTCGACGGAGTCTCACTGTCTAAAAGAGTATTATAAATGTGAGATATTAATTTGACTGTATTAGGGTGTTTATTCAAACATTAATCTAGAATCTCTGGCTCTCTAGCTCTGTATTCTTGTGTATATGATTTAACATAATCTTTAAGTTGTAAATATCTAAAACAATTATTTGAATGTAATCCGTAATTCTGTTGTAACTCCTGAAATGAAAGAAAAATACCTTTTCTATAAAAATGTCCCATCTTTTTAATTCCATAATTTTTCCATTGTATAAAATTTTTATCCAACAATGAAGGTTTAAATGAACGATTATTTGCAATGGGGAGAGAATGTGATAAATTATCCAATTTTAATGTATTTTTTAGTTGTTTCCAAATTCGAATACCACTGCATATTATAGGATTTTCACTATAGATTTTTGTATTCAATTTTGTGGGAGCTAACAGAATCGGACCCATTTGAAAAGGCAGACAATCTTCCTTTTCCAGCTTTAACCAGTCCGGTTGTTGATCCATATCTTCCAACCAAAAATTCATATTTTTGACATTAGTTTTAGTTTTACCAAAAGTAAAATAAGAAATTTGGTAAAACTAATCCTCCTTTTGTCTTGGATTTGCATAAGTCTTTTTTGCTTATTCTATGATTCTTATAACCCCAAATAAAACTTGTCATGATAGAATGAACTTTTTTAAAGACATTTTTTGGGAGATATATCGGAATTGATTGAAAAAGGTATAGTAATTGCAGAAGGAAAATCATTTTAATAGCATGAATTATACCGACCATTGAAATGAGAAGTGTTTTCCAATATTGAATATTCTTATGCAATTTATTAAGTAAAGGCGTGAAATTTGATTTAAATAAAGAAGTATATTTCTTGGTCACGTACATTCCTAGGTATTTAAATTTTTTATTGACTATTTTAAAAGGTGATTGTTGCAATATGTATAGATTAGGTTCCATTACCGGCATAATCTCACTTTTATTCCAATTAATTCTATATCCTGAAAATAAACCAAATTGAGTTATAAGATTTAACAAGTTTGGATTGCTGATTTCTGGGTTTATAATATATAGTAGTACATCGTCTGCATATAAAGAGATTTTATTAACTTTATTTTTAGTATTATACCCATATATTTCTGGATGTGCTCTAAAATTTTCTGCCAGTGGTTCGATAGCAAGGGCGAATAAGAACGGGAATAACGGGCATCCTTGTCTACAACCTTTAGATAAATCAAATTTAGTTGATAACATTTTATTTGTCATTATTCTAGCTGTTGGGTTAGTATATAAAAACTTAACCCATGTGCAAAACTTCTCACCCAGTTGAAACATTTCCATCACCGAAAATAAATAGGGCCATTCCACATGATCGAATGCTTTCTCAGCATCTAACGAGATAACTGGTAGATCTACATTAGCTATTCTATTTGAGTATATAATGTTAAATAATCATCTCAGATTATAATATGAATAGCCTTTTGGAATATAGCCTGTTTGATCATGGTGTATTAATTTATGAATCACTAAACTTAATCTATGGGCTAAAACTTTGGTTAATATTTTCTGATTGGTGTTTAAGAGAGCAATTGCTCTATATAACCTGGGTCTTCAGGGTCCTTATCCGTTTTGGGTACAAGTATTATTGTTGATTAATTTAAAGTTTCCGGTAGTTTCTGTTGCATGAAGCCATGAGTGTATAATGTCTGTAGGCGTGGGGAGATCAGATCATGAAATTTTAAATAAAATTCACTATTTAAACCATCACGGCCAGCGGCCTTTCCGTTTTTGAAAGATCTAATAGATTCTTCAATATCTTTTACTGATATTTCAGCTTCTAATAATCCCCTCTCTTTCAGATCCAAACCTGTAAGGTTACATTTCTGTAAAAATGATTCCATTCCTGCAGAACCCACTGTCAATTTGGTTGAGTAAAGTGTTTGATAGTATTGAGAACATCTATCATTAATATCCTTAGGTAATGTTAGTATTTCTCCCGTATCTGATTTGATTTTATAAATTGTTTTTTCCCCTTCCTGTTTCCGGAGTTGACGTGCTAGTAATTTTTGTGGTTTATCACCAAACTCAAAGTGTAGCTGTTTAGTATTTTGATAAAGTTTTAAAATTTGATCTGAATATATTTGGTTTAACTTATATTTGAGTGCAGCAATTTTTTTAATGTATTATTGTAGAGGGCACGATTGCATTTTCCATATCTAATTGCCTTATTTCCATTTCGTTGTTTGGCGCGATTCTCTTTATTATGAAAGGCTTGCGCGGAGATTAACGCTCCTCGTATAAATGCTTTAAATGTTTCCCAAAGGAGGGAGCCAGATATTTCAGGGCAGTCATTGGTCTCGAAAAACATATTTATCTGTGTGATAAGATATTCGTAACATGCTTAATAATTTTAAAATTTGAGGATTAAATCTCCATTGTGTCTACTTCTCAGTCATTCCACTTAGTTTGATCAAAAATGTTAAAGGAGCATGAGTTTAATAATTTGCTTATCTTGGATTTTCTAAACTATTTTAATAAGTTAGCACCCATATTTTCGGTTTGATTCAAATTCTGTTCTGAGGAAGACACATTTAACAAATAAAAATATTTTGTAAATATTGGTAATTGTTCCTGGTTAGCTAGTTTCAGACCTCGTAGAGTGTGTGACAAATTAGTTTTAACACTTGCTTCAAATATTGTCACATATAAGCAATTCAAATAAATTTTTGTACTACAATGCTATTATATGACAGACTGATTCAAAATTGGATATTATTCTGCAATATTAGTTAAGGTTGTATTTTATGAGAATTTTGTCCCCATTAGGTATATTGTGATGAATTGGAGCATAAATTGTATGAGCAAGAGAAGACCATTGTGCAATTGCAGAAAAAGTTGTACATGGTTGTGACTGAAGAAGAAAAATGCATTGAAAGATTCAAGTTACTTGAGCAAACCACCAGAACGCATACCAGGCCCAACAAACAGTAAGAATCAAATCTTTCGTATAGTCAGCGTTAAGTATTCTTCTTGTGAATGAAACATAAATAAATCAAAGGAATAGTTAGATCTCAAGCCGGGTGTTGAGAAGCCAGGTTGTTGGCTCTGCATCAATGTCTGCCAGACCCTGAGCTCCATTTGCTGGGTGGTAGAACGGGCATTCAGAGATGACATGGTTGGCTGTCTGTTGGTCTGCTCCGCATTCACAGGCTGGGCTCTGTTGGACTTCACCCATGCTCCTCTGGGGAGGTCAGACCCTGGACAGCTTTTAACTGGTGAAGAGACATAGCTGTGTAATGGAGATGAGAGTGACTTCCACTCCTGTGACCATTTTCCAAAGGAGACTCCAGTGTCCTTTAGTCTCAGTTGGGTGGATGGATGCTGTTGTTTTCCATGTGGAGCAAAGGGGTAACGGAACTTCAGTCGGGGTGGCCTCTGCTCTCTGCTGATAGACTGATGGATGAGGTGATCTGGGTCCAGGGCACGACAAGATAGTGCCAGAGTTGCTGCTTCCCTTCAGATCCCTGCAGGCAGAATGCCTGCAAGTATAGGGCGCTGCTTTGGAGTAGTTGAGTAAAGATAATAGAATCATATAATAAACAGCATAGAAACAGCTCCCTTTTGGACCCTTCGTTCATGCCGACTGTAATGCCTATCTATGCTAATCTCATTTGCCCGCTGTGTAGCCAGATATTTGCCTTCTGTGCGATAACAATTAGTCCCTTGGACCTCTTAAATTTCTCTCCTCTCCTCCTCTATGCACACTAGCACATTAAATGCCTTCTTCGTTATGCTTTCCTCCTTTGTCTCTACTTTAAAGGATTTGTGGACATGTACTTCAAGGTCTGACTGTATATCAACACTCTTAAGGTTCCTCCAGTTTACTCTATATGTCCTACCAGAATTTAACCTTCCAAAGGTTAATGAGCCATTAGGATGTAGTGACCATAAACGGTCATGTTCAAACTACAATTGGAGAGGGAGAAAGGTAGATCGGAGGTGTCAGTGTTACAGTTGAATAAAGGGGACTATGGGGCCATGAGGGAGGAGCTGGCCAAAGTTGACTGGAAAGATACCCTAGCTCGGATCACAGTGGAACAACAATGGCAGGTATTTCTAGGAATAATACAGAAAGTGCAAGATCAGTTCATTCCTAGGAGGAAGAAAGATTCCAAGAGGAGTAAGGGGCGACCACGGCTGACAAGGGACGTCAGGGGCCATATAAAAATGAAAAAGAAGAACTACTACATAGCAAAGATGAGCGGGAAGCAAGAGGATTGGGTAATGTTTTAAGAGCAACAGAAGATAACTAAAAAGTCAATACAGGGAGAAAAGATGAGGTACGAAGGTAAGCTACCCAAAAATATAAAGGAGGATAATAAAAGCTTTTTTTGGTATGTGAAGAGGAAAAAAATTAGTTAAGACCTAAGTTGGACCCTTGAAGACCGAAAAAGGTGAATTTATTATGGGGAACAAGGAAATGGCAGATTAGTTGAACAGGTACTTTGGATCCGTCTTCACTAAGGAGGACACAAATAATCTTCCTGATATAGTAGTGGCCAGAGGATCTGGGGTGACAGAGGAACTGAAGGAAATCCACATTAGGCAGGAAATGGTGTTGGGTAGACTGATGGGACTGAAGGCTGATAAATACCCATGGCCTGATGGTCTGCATCCTAGGGTACTTGGGGGAGTGGCTCTAGAAATCGTGGATGCATTGGTGATAATTTTCCAATGTTTTATAGACTCAGGATCGTTCCTGTGGATTGGACGGTAGCTAATGTTATCCCACCTTTTAAGAAAGGCGGGGGAGAGAAAGACCATTATAGACCAGGGAATTATAGACCAGTTAGCGGTTTGAGGAAAGGTGGGGAAGATGTTGGAGTCAATTATAAAAGATGAAATAGCCACACATTTGGATAACAGTAACAGGATCGGTCCGAGTCAGCATGGATTTACGAAAGGGAAATCATGCTTGACTAATCTTCTGGAATTTTTTGAGGATGTAACTAGGAAAATGGACAAGGGAGTCAATGGGTGTAGTGTACATGAACTTTCAGAAAGCATTTGATAAGGTCCCACATAGGAGATTAGTGGACAAAATTAGGGCACATGGTATTGGGGGTAGAGTGCTGACATGGATAGAAAATTGGTTGGCAGACAGGAAACAAACAGTAGGGATTAACGGGTCCCTTTCAGAATGGCAGGCAGTGACTAGTGGGGTTCCGCAAGGCTCAGTGCTGGGACTGCAGCTATTTACAATATACATCAATGATTTGGATGAAGGGATTCAAAGTAACGTTAGCAAATTTGTAGATGACACAAAGCTGGGTGGCAGTGTGAACTGTAAGGAGGATGCTATGAGAATGCAGGGTGACTTGGACAGGTTGGGGGAATGGGCAGATGCATTGCAGATGAAGTTTAATGTGGATAAATGTGAGTTTATCCACTTTGGTATAAAAAACAGGAAGGCAGATTACTATCTAAATGCCGTCAAGTTGGGAAAAGGGGAAGTACAACGGGATCTGGGGGGTCCTTGTTCATCAGTCTATGAAAGTAAGCATGCAGGTACAGCAGGCTGGGACGAAAGCGAATGGCATGTTGGCCTTTATAACAAGTCGAGTATAGGAGGGAAGCGGTCCTTCTGCAGTTGTACAGAGCCCTAGTGAGACCGCACCTGGAGTATTATGCACAGTTTTGGTCCCCTAATTTGAGGAAGGACATTCTTGCTATTGAGGGAGTGCAGCGTAGGTTTACAAGGTTAATTCCTGGGATGGCAGGACTGTCATTTGCTGAGAGAATGGAGCAGCTGCGCTTGGACACTGGAGTTTAGAAGGATGAGAGAGGATTTTATTGAAACATATAAGATTGTTAAGGGTTTGGACACGCTAGAGGTAGGAAACATGTCCCCGATGTTGGGGGAGTACAGAATTAGGACCACAGTTTAAGAATAAGGAGTAAGGCATTTAGAACTGAGATGAGGAAACACTTTTTCACACGGAGAGTTGTGAGTCTGTGGAATTCTCTGCCACTGGATACTTTCAAGAGAGAGCTAGATAGGGCTCTTAAAGATAGCGGAGACAGGAGATGTGGCGAGATGGCAGGAACGGGGTACTGATTGTGGATGATCAGCCATGATCACATTGAATGGCAGTGCTGGCTTGAAGGGCCGAATGGCCTACTCCTGCACCTATTGTCTAAATTCTAGCCATTAATGGGAAAGGTTCAAGTTCAAAATTATTAGCACATGCACCAATTAAGGTACAGTGGAACTTGATTTACCATGCAGCCACACAATCAAAAAGAGCACAATACACAAAATAATATATATCATGAACATCCACCACAGTGGAATCAACATCTTCACTGTGGTGGAAGGCAATAATGTTAAGTCAGTCCTCCTCCTTTGTTCATCCGTGATCGGGGCCATGTACCCTCCGCAGTCGTCACTACTGACGGCCCGATGTACAGGCCCTTTTGTCAGGATGTACGAAATTCCGACGTCGGGACGGATGAACACTCCGCGGCTTGTAGGTCCCAAATCGGTCGCTTCCTACCGGAGACCGCTGCTTCAGGATGTTATAGGCCGCAGGCTAGCGGTCGGACCTCTTCTCCGGCGATCCCCAGCGAGGGATCCCATACTGTGCGATGGAAAGTCCATGCCGCGCCCGCGGCTAAAGCTCCGCAGACCATGGGTTCAGGATGTTATAGTCCGCGGGTAAGCGATCGGAGCACTTATTCTGGCGATCCCCAGCACGGAAAGGAAAGTCCGCGCTGCGCCCGTTGCTTAAGCTCTGGGCCCGACTCCTGAGAGGCCGCACCAATCCAAGCTGTTAGGCCGCGAGGGCGATCGAAAATGCGACTAGAAAAGTCGCATTCCGTCGAGGTAAGTGACTGAAAAACAGTATCCTCCTTTTACCCGCCACCACCACCCTACACTAAAACACACTAAAAAACACTTTTGGACATACTAAAAACAAAAAAAAGGACGAACAGCTGCTGGCGAGGCTGCCAGCTCGTGGCACCGCCCGATGCACCGTTTAAATTCCTTGCTACTATTGCCCTATTGCATTTACATGCTTCTATGATGTACCTATGCTATTGTAATTCCCAAGATCTAGAATTAATGGCCAAACTATTTTTCTGATTTCGGCAGATGGTTTGAAGCAGTCGATGCCCACGAAACTCAAACTAGCTGCTTACCACAGGAGTTGAGGTAAACTGTATTCAAATCTTATCTCTTTATACTGAAAGTATATATTCTAACGTACAGTAAAACGCTTGTAATCTGACATGCTGGGGTCATTCGTGGTGCCAGACTGGCAAGCTTTTCCAATTCTTGGATGTCGATTCTATTAATACCCCAATATACTTTGAATTCAATTTTGTATGTTATTCAATATTACAATACATTTTCCAATGAAGGTAAGCACAGGATCCCCTTGAGTGGAAAAATAACATAGATCTGGGGCACCATGAGTGGGAAGGGGGTGCAGCAAATTTTATTTCTTCTTTTATTTTTTACCTACACTTCCTTTGTGACACAAAATGATTTTAGAGGAGCAGAAGTAGAAAATATGATGTATAAACAGAGCTTCATAGTAAAGATTTTCTTGTTTCTCCCTCCAGTGACCATTTGAATTATACTTTACACAAAACTCTCTCTCTACCTCCCTCTCCCTCCCCCTCCCCCTCCCCCCTGGGGCACGCAGCCGACCTGGGAACTGCAGCCAGTCCCTGGACTAAACCAAACCCTCGATCCTGTCCCGCCATCCTTCTCCTAATATTTAGCAATTTAAATTAATTGTTGGGAAATATGGTATATTTCTGATACTATTTGATAATGCTGTAAATAAAATTACAATATTGGGACAGTCTTACAGAATTGGTGTTGCATTTATTGTTTGCAACTATTGAGTAATGAGAAAAATTCTGAATCTTACTGCAAGCAGGCACGGAACTCAGCTATCAAAACATGGAGGGGGCTGTGGATGCGGCGCAGCATTGCGCCACGTCTCCCTCCTCCAATCAACGCACTCTATCCTCAGTCCCACCCCTCCCCCACTCCTCCTTCCTCCAATCATCGCGCTGAATCATCATGTCCCGCCCCCATTGCCTGCTGACCGACATCTCTCTCGTTCAATCGGCGCCCTCAATCAGCAGTCCCACCTCCACTGTCTCGTGGAAAGCGGAGATTTTAAAATCCGGATGACAAAACTTGGGGGGGGGGGGAGGGGGGATGTCCCCCACATCTCAAAACATGGGGGAGGGGATGTGTCCGCTCTGGCCCCCCCCGGGGTTTTCCGCCGCTGACTGCAAGTAACTCCACCTGATGATCAAAGGCTTTTCTTCTATCTATAAAACACAGATCAGAATTATCAAGGAATACTCTCCACTTGCCTGGATGAGTGCCATACTAACAATTCCAAAGAAGTAAGAAGTTTGATAGCATGTAGAATGAACTGCTTGTTTATTTGGTATTCCATCAGCCGCTATAAATATTTATACCCTCCACCATCCTTCTACTGTAGATAGTGTTGAACCATCTGCAAAATACGCTGCACTTACTCACCCAGGTTACCTTAACAGCATATCCTATACCTGTAACCTACTAATAATAAGGGCAAGGTCAGTAGGCACATGGAATACTGCTATTTGTTGGTTCCCTTCTAACACACAATCCACACTTAGAAATACATGGTTATTCTTCATCAGTAGAATGTTGCCTGGGTTCCAGCAACTAAGTTACAGAGAAAGGTTGAACAAGTTAGGTCTTTATTCTTTGGAGCGCAGAAGGTTAAGGGGGGACTTGATTGAGGTCTTTAAAATGATGAAGGGGATAGACAGAGTTGACATGGATAAGCTTTTCCCATTGAGGGTAGGAAAGATTCAAACAAGAGGGCATGACATGAGAATTAAGGGACAGAAGTTTAGGGGTAACATGAGGGGGAACTTCTTTACTCAGAGAGTGGTGGCTGTGTGGAATGATCTTCCTACAGAAGTGGTGGAGGCAGGATTGATTTTAGCATTTAAAAGTAAAGTGGATAGGTATATGGACAGGAAGGGAATGGAGGGGTATGGTCTGAGTGCAGGTAGATGGGACTAGGGGAAAATAAATGGTCGGCACAGACTGGAAGGGCCGAAAAGATCTGTTTCCGTGCTGTAATTGTTATATGGTTATAAACCATGGAACTCTTTAACCAGTTACAGCATCTTCAGCAGAATATCAGCAGCAGTTGAATAGTAGTCATGGATGGGCAATAAATGCTGGCATTTCAGTGAAACTGAGATCCTGAAAATGAATATTTATAATAAATGGTATTCAGGCTGGGTAGGAAAGTATATTTGAGTTACTGGTCCATCATCCATGGTCTTGTTGAAGGAAAATGAATCATTTGAAATTGTTTATTTTATTTATATAGTGCTCACAAAAACATTGAAAATGTTCCCAGTGCCCAAAAAGGTGAATACATAAACATCCGAAAATACTTAATTCCACGTGAAATTCCCGAGGACAACAAATGGGAAATGGTATGACCTGGAGAAAATTATTTTTGTTATAATAGTTTAAATTAAGTTAACAAATAATTGCATCATATTCATACATTTAAGTAGCAAATTAACAATAATCCTGTGGGTGAATATTTTGCTTAAAGTGTATTTGATCAATTAAATTAGCAGGATTGTGGAACAATTAGTTATAAGGAGATTCGGTCTTGGATAAGACTAGATGCCAGATTTTCTTTGACTTTCTGGGAACCCTACAAATTTCTCCACATCACATATAACCGATTCACTTATAAAACGTTTAGGGTTGACTTTGTTCCTATAATCCTTTTAGGCTATGATAACCTGCAAAGAAGGATTGTTTCTTTCCTAACTATGCCCTCCATTTTTTACAATTATTTTAGTTGTAAAAATGGGAAATACCCAGCATTTCAGGCAGCTTCTGCTGAGGGGAAAAATATTTCCGGTCAATGCCTTCCATTGGAACAGGTAAAAGTAAAAAAAACAGGCATGTTTAAGTTGCAGAGGGAGGGTGAGTGGAAGGGAATGTCCATTGCACTCATGCCCACAGCCATCCTAATTGAGCTAGAGGTGGTTGTAGCAGATTTTAAGTGGGAAAGAGGTGTTAGATTGGTCCCCCAATTAGCAGGGATCCATATCTGAATCAGCAGGATAAGCACTCATCAACTTTGAGCCCCAAGAGACACTGGCAAAGCCATCTGAGAGAATGTGATGAAAGTTGATTAGCAAGCTATCTGTCTGGAAGAGATGTTAATGGGAGGAGATTAACAAAAATAGAAGAGAGGGAGAAAATAAACAATGCTGAAATTAATGGACCTGTCCCACTTAGGCGACTCTTTAGTCAGGGACTGGTTTTAATGGAATTCACCTACGACACCTGGTGACAATGTACGACAGCACCTATGACAACCTACGACAGCAAAAATTGTCGCCACTGTCGCCAACATTTTTTTAACATGTTGAAATTTTTGAGGCAGTTGCCTGTAGTCACCCAAAAAAATCCCCTAAGTGGACCAGGCCCATAAGGGAGAACACTGCAGTTGCTGGAAATCCGAAATAAGAATTCTGGAAATACCCAACAGCTTCAGCAGCATCAGCAGAGAGATACCAACTGAGTTAATGTTGCATGTTGATGACTTTTCATCAGAACTATCCAGTCCGGTCAGAAGATGAGATTTTTCTTTAACATGTCAGACTTAATTGTAAAATTAATTGTGGAAAAAATCAAAGACACAGAACAAGGTTAGATGCATGTATAGTGATGGGCATCGAAAAGCATCAAGTTTGCCCTTGTACTCTGAATTGAAGGGCGAAGGAAAGCAGTCATTCAATCAGCGTTTGGTTTCTCCAGTGTAGGGGAGACCACCTCGTGAGCCCTGAAAGCAGTATCCTAAACTGGAGATGCATATTGGTCAAATATTATAATTTCTACTTTTATTTTAGGCTTATTTTAGCTTATTTAAATATCTGTTGTGCTAATCCAAATAAGAATTTAATTGTTGCATTTTGGGACGCAAGACAAAAAAACGCTCTTGACTTGATCTATGTTCTGTTAAGAAGGTGATGTTTCTTTTAGGCCTGTGAAGAACATTTATTGGAAACAAACTTTAAAAATCATCATACTTTGCAAAACAATCACAATCATAAAGAAGCATTGAAAAACAGGTAAAATAAGTGTTTTCTTTGTTCATTGATATTACCTGTAATAACTGAAAAATATACTTTTACATACAATTTCTAGCAATTGTAATTATCAAAGGAAATGTTAATGTCCTTTAAATACAAAGGAAGCCATGTCCTCAAATAAAACTGCAGATGGACAGAGATATAGAAAATGCTGGAAATACTGAGGTCATTAATATTTCTGGTTAATAACTTTTCATCAATTCTGTTGAAATGGCATCAGTCTGAAATATTAACTTTATTTCTCTCTCAAGATGCTAACTGAATATTTCCAAATTTTTCTGTCTCATTTCATATTTTCCTTGTCCGATATCTGCACCACCACCTCTGCCTTTTGTACCCATACTGTTTAAATGTTATTGCATACTTTATCCTGGTTAATATGAGTGACTATTGAAATTGTGAAGTTTTCAGTAACATGGGAAATGGGAGCCTAATAAATACTTGTTTGTGGCATTCCGACACAAGCCAATGTGTTCAGACCTGTCTGAGGCACTCATCAGTTAATACAATTTCTGTTCAAAAGAGAAGCTATTAAATAACACATTTGTGGATCTTTATCCTGGAATACAAAGGTATAATGTTTAGCACTGATGAAAGAGAACAAGATATTTCAGATTTATTTTCTGGTATAAGCATGTACTTTAAGGCTGTGTTCTCTGCTTTTATTTGACTCAAAGGTACCAGTATATATATTTTAATTCTTCTAAATTCCAATTTAATCCAGCTGCAGTTCACATTTGACAATGTTCCTGTTTCCTCATATGACAAATGTTGTATCATGGTTAATTCAAGAAATGTAGCTGTCCTTGTTAATGTACTTGAGTTTATGGTTTCATGGACAAGGACAAAATGTTGGTTGACAGAGTTTGTGGTGGAAGAGACTCATTGGACGAATATATTTGAAATGTCAAGTGGCCATGTTTGAACCAGGGTACTGGTCTGTAGATCCTCAAACACAAGTTCAGCTTTAACCATGCCAACCAGGGAATTTAAATCCAATAAATGTGTAAATCTAGAATTAATAATAAACAACCAGTTGCAGCAAACATACTCATGAAACTATTGAATTGTTGTAAAAAATCTATCTGGTTCATTAATACCGATCAGTGAAGGGATCTGCCATCTGTGCCAATTCCGGCCTTTTTTTGTGAATCCATATTCTCATTGAAGATTACTCTTGATTGCCCCTGGGTTCAGTGGCAAATATTGAGAGATAACAAATGTCAACTGCCAGTAACATGCATGTTCCTTGAACAGTTCAAAAACACTGTCCTATGATAACAAAAGTATGGTTGAGGATATTCCGGGGAAGATGTTGAAGTAGTGGTTATGGTATGGCGATGTGGAATAACCTCCCAGAACAACTGAGATGTTTTTCTCGCTAGGTTAGAAAAGAAAAGGAAGTACAGGTTGAGCACCAATTTTCCAGCACCCTCGATTCCAGAGCCTTGCTGGGTTATCTGTTTTTCTGGAACAACATGATAATGAAAAGACAATACATCCCTGGCCTGCTAATGACATCCATCTTGTGTGTCTAAAGCACCGTTGAGTGCAAGAAACATTTAAATAATACACACACAGTAAACTGATGGTGAATGGAATTACCTGCCAACGCATCCGTGGCTTCCACCATCCTCCCGGTCGTTTAGAGCCCTAGCTTCCGACCCCCCCCCCCCCCACCTTTTATATATTTTGATGAAAACAGTGTGGCTCTGTTTTGCTGAGACATGACATTGTATTTCAGTATTCTTGTTTTTAATCTTATGTATCACTGCCTGGTCATCAGACAAAATATTGTATCTGTTTTTACAATCAATATTTTACTTATATCTTGAATTCAACTTTTCAAGCAGTGGCTGCTGTGTGAACAAAAAGCGCAACAGTGCTAAAGTAAAAGACATAGACTGTTTGCCAGAAGCCACCTGTAAAGAACTGTTAAAGGTATTTTTAATAGATTTTGTTTTCCCTTAAGGCAAATTAACATTGATAGTTTCTTCCATATTAGAAGTGTTAATTGTATAACAAGCCTTTTCTGTTCCCAAAAATATATCCAAGACTCCCCTACTCTGGACAAAACACTCTGTGCACCTACCCTGTCAATTCCTAATATATATTTATGCCATGTTTTTTGAACTGCACCCATCAAGTGTTTTGCTTTTGATGTCTCTTCCATTGTATTCTGCCTCTTAGTTATGAATTTTCTTTGCACCAATAATTAGAGCTTGCAACATGAAAACAAATCTTCAGTGGCTACGGGAGTCCTACAAACTTGGACCATGCATATTTCAACTGTCTTTGAAAATCATTGGATATAGGGCAAGATTCCTTCAAATCAACCAGCTGGTACCTTACTGCTTAGAACTATCTCGCAAACG
Source organism: Raja brachyura (assembly GCA_963514005.1). Next base: position 36,067,894 of record OY740787.1, on the reverse strand, counting down.
TGTAGAATTATTTATTCAGCAAAATTATGCAGCAAAATGAACAGTCAACATGGATTTGTGCCTGGAAGGTTATGTTTGACAAACCACCTTGAATTTTTTGAAGAGGTTATTAGGGAAATTGATGAGGGTAAAGCAGTGGATGTTGTCTATATGGATTTCAGTAAGGCCTTTGACAAGGTTCCCCATGGAAGGTTGGTTAAGAAGGTTCAATCTTTGGGTGTTAATGGTGGAGTAGCAAGATGGATTCAACAGTGGTTGAATGGGAGATGCCAGAGAGTAATGGTGGATGGCTGTTTGTCAGGTTGGAAGCCGGTGACCAGTGGGGTGCCTCAGGGATCTGTGTTGGGCCCACTGTTGTTTGTCGTGTACATCAATGATCTAGATGATGGGGTGGAAAATTGGACAAGGAAGTATGCAGATGATACTAAGATAGGGGGTGCTGTGGATAATGAAGTAGATTTTCAAAGTCTACAGAGAGATTTGGGCCATTTGGAAGAGTGGGCTGAAAGATGGCAGATGGAGTTTAATGCTGATAAGTGTGAGGTGCTACAGCTTGGCAGAACAAATCAAAATAGGACGTACATGGTAAATGGTAGGGAATTGAGGAATGCTGTGGAACAGAGGGATCTAGGAATAACTGTGCATAGTTCCCTGAAGGTGGAATTGCATGTCGATAGGGTGGTAAAGAAAGCTTTCTGTGTGCTGGCCTTTATAAATCAGAGCATTGAATATAGTAGGGAAGTAATGTTAAAATTGTACAAGGCATTGGTAAGACCAATTCTGGAGTATGGTGTACAATTTTGATCGCCTAATTATAGGAAGGATGTCGACAAAGTAGAGAGAGTACAGAGGAGATTTACTAGAATGTTGCCTGGGTTCCAGCAACTAAGTTACAGAGAAAGGTTGAACAAGTTAGGTCTTTATTCTTTGGAGCGCAGAAGGTTAAGGGGTGACTTGATTGAGGTCTTTAAAATGATGAAAGGGATAGACAGAGTTGACGTGGATACGCTTTTCCCATTGAGGGTAGGAAAGATTCAAACAAGAGGGCATGACATGAAAGTTAAGGGACAGAAGTTTAGGGGTAACATGAGGGGGAACTTCTTTACTCAGAGAGTGGTGGCTGTGTGGAATGATCTGCCTGCAGAAGTGGTGGAGACAGGATCGATTTTAACATTTAAAAGTAAAGTGGATAGGTATATGGACGGGAAGGGAATGGAGGGGTATGGTCTGAGCGCAGGTAGATGGGACTAGGGGAAAATAAATGGTCGGCATGGACTGGAAGGGCCGAGAAGGCCTGTTTCCGTGCTGTAATTGTTATATGGTTAAAATTAAAATTATGCAGCAAGCAAGAATTTAATTGTCCTATCTGGGACACATGACAATAAACTCCCTTGACTTGACAGATATATATTCTTACATTACTGAATGTATGTATGGCACACATTTCATTTTACTTCACCCATCTGCATTTATGTAGTTTCAAAAAGTTGCAGCTAGAATACCAGTTATTTTAGTAACTAAAAAATATAGATCTTGCTTCTATGAATATGGATCTCTTGATATCTAGTGAAATCGTTTCCTTGAACAATTTTTAATTCCTGGGAATGCTTTTCACTTCAGGGATATTTATAATTTAAAAACATTCAGACTAGTTTGAAGATAAAATTACTACCATATAAATTATATCTTGTGGTGTGCCAAAAAAAGCCTTCAAATGATATTATTTTTAAATTGTTTTTTTTCCACGCTAACCTAACAGAATACCTGCAAAGAAATAGGAATTGTTTTTGTAAACGATCTTCTACCAACACTCAGTGAGGGGTATAGGTTAGTGGCAACTCATTCCATTTTACAGAAGGTAAATCTCAAATAAAATATCCTTGGTTTTATAAAATTATGCAGCAGATTCAGACATATTAATGACAATGATACCATGGCTCAATATATAGATTCTTCTCTTCATTAGATCACTGGCATTTAACTTGTGTCAAAGCAAATTTAGTTTTTTTATTTTCCAAGAAGTAAGAGTTGATGAGGTTGGATTATATTCTCAACATGGGTTCTCCTCAATGCTCACTCTATATCCAACAACTGTATGGATGAGTGGGTCCAATCATTCTGAGCCAGCTGGTGAGATAATGTTGAGGCTTCAACTGTCATATTGTCGAGCCTCTGCATCTGGAAATCCTGACAATATTTGACAGACTTGAGCTAGAACTTTCCTTTCTGTTAAAGCTTGTTATGCTTTGTACTGAAATCTAATTATTCGATATTCAGATGTTTAAAAATTAAAATTGATTTAAAAGAAATCTTCAACAATATTAAGAATGTTACATAACTTACCTTTTCCTCTTAATGACAAATTCCCATTCAATGCTTAAACATCAGCAAGTTTGGGCACTGCTGCTAAGTTGTGCAGATCCATGTTGCACTTACCTGTTCGTGGCTGAAGGTCAGTGAGTAATTTATTAACATGCGTTTGAAGTGGTCAAGGTAGAAGAAGAAACTAATTCTTCATCTCTCTAGGGATGTAAAAGTGCTTCACCTCTCTGTCTGGAGGCTATCGTGTCTCACTTCCAGAAACTTTTTGATGTGAGTTCCCTAAATGGTGTCTATCCACGAATGAACGAGGTATACTCTAAATTTGGCGAACTGACCAATGCCATGAGAAATCTTAGAGAAATTTTGGGATTTGGTAAATATTTAATATAATTTAGCCAAAAAATTAAATAATGGATCATTAAATCAAATTAGATAAAGCTTTGAAAGATTAATGGTTTTATTTATTTTCAGATGAATCTACTTCTGTTAATATGGTAGTGAATACAGTTGGCAAACTTCGCAGCTCTATTACCACTGAAACCTGTAGCCAGGTGCACCAACTCCTGGGCACTGAGGACATAAACAGGTAAATATTTTTGTCTAAGAAAGAACTGCAGATGCTGGTTTAAATCATTGGTTAGTTTGTCAAAAACCAGCAACAGGACAGTCCATACTTAATCTCCAAGTATAAGGCATCCAGATATATTCCTGAAAGTAGACTAACTTCTGGCATTGTAGATTTTTTGTCATAGAATACATATTTATTAATAAGGTCAATCCTACTGAAGCACGGATCTTGTAATATAATGAAAAATATTTTTTTTTGTTCTATGTGCTAAATGTTTTATTTAATTAACTCCCATGTGAAATAGTTTAGCTGAAAGAATTGATACTTTTTAGGGAAAGTTATGTAACCGCACAGGAATAAAGGTGTGCCGAACATATAATTAACATAAACAAATTGGCCTGAATGTCCTTTTTTTGTTATATTTAATTTGAGCTTTATTTCTAGACCCAACATTTTGGTCAAAATGTGGAAACTGAGTCCATTGAGTCCATTCATGCATGGGGCAAAAAAATTATCTGCATGCAGTTAGGCAAATTGAGAGACTGTCCCACTTTTTAGGACAGAGACTGCCGACTTTTTAGGCGACTGCACGAGACTATGCAGTCGCCACATGTTTGCAGGTGATTGCCAGAGACTCGCCTGCATGGCCATGAGGAGTTCCCACATTCTGGGAACTAGTCGCGGCCTCATTATGGTCGCCGCGAATTTTTCAACATGTTGCAAAATTAGCAGCGACCAGAATGAAGCCGCCATGGAGAGTATCGAGAATTCTCTTGCTATAGGTGAGTTGCCAGGAGGTCGAAGGTTCTCGTATGTTGTAGCCGGTGCTGACCGGTTAATTTCATTGGCTCATTGGGGAAAAAAAAATGTAAGCAGTAGTTTTCAGAACCAAGGATAACCGACCGGTAATGTTAAGGTCCGCTGAGCTTCACAGGCGTGTATCTCTGGCTTCTTAAAAGTTGTCTCCACTCCTTCTCCCCCCTCCCTCCCCCCCCCTTTAAAAGGACTTACCGTACAATATGCTTTCACCGTCTTAATTACAGCGCCAACCTTCCTGATCATTGCGGTGTGTGTCTGTATCACATTGGCTTTGCACCGTGTGAATTTCACTCAGACGGAGCTCCCCCTGCCTGCATAACGGGCTGGTGAAGGAAGCGGTGTGTGTGTGTGTGTGTGTTCCATTCTGACAGTCGTCGTTCCAGTTTTCAGGCGACTGTCGGCAACTTGAGTCGCCTGAGAAATCACCTAAGTGCAACAGGGCCATGAGGAAATACTTGGCAATAATGTTGCTTAAAAGTAACCTCTTAACGTTTGATTCTATAGTGCAAAAACATGGCAGCTAAACTGTAGATTGCAAAGTTTTGCAAACAGCAATGAAATGTGACCATCCAGATAATCTAGTTTGCGTATTGAGGGACATCTGCTAGCTAGGATAGAGGCGTTCATGTTATATTTGTTTGTACTTTTATGCTGGCCAGGATACAGGCCTTTGTATTATTACCGTGGAATCATTGCAAATTGATTTGGAGGTATTAAAAAGCCTTGTGTAATTGTAAAGGAAAGATGGCTGTAGCGCACACTTGATCTAGTCTGTTAGTGTATTCAACTCTAGAACTTGAATTCCTGGCTTTCTGGCTCCTATATAAATCGCAGTACTAAGCCACAATCAAGGCCAATTAGTATTTTAACTATGGTAGTTTGAATATCACCAATGGAAGGCTTTGTATAATTTCTAGAGGTTGCTAAATTCTCCTTCCTACTAGTTTCAAACAATAGATCCGAAAGTGGTACTTGGAAGATCGTTGTCCTCCAGTGAACAAAATGCCAACTTTGCAAATAATTTGTAGGGTGTGAGATTACTAAAGTTAAAAGGGAAACAGTTTTTAATCAGTCATTTTGCTCTTGATAAATCTGTTAGTGGTGTGTATTTTACTTTGTTAAAAAATGCAATTTTTCACATTTTAGTATAATCAATATAGTGGAAGAACATGCAGAATTCTTTCCAGCATTCTACGCACTTTTTCAGGATTTACTACAGATATTGGGTAAGAATTAGTTTAAATTTTAATAATTAATTTGATCCGAGAGTATGGGATTCAAATCCAAATATTTAAAATGGATAATCTGGCATCCAATTGAAATCCTGATAATCCAGTATCTGCTTGTAAATTAATTCGGAATGTGAACTTGGGTAGATGTGTCCCCAAAATGCTTGTATATTTTCTGTTTCCATTAAACGCATTGGGTTCACTCAATTTATTATATTACCGTGCAATATGTAAAAATTAGTGTGTAATATGTAGCCATACTGGGATGGCTACATATTCCAGTAGCCATCCCAGAGCCTTTTTGGCTCGGGAAATAACCAGCATCACATGATATTTACAATTGTGGACAATAGATAAAACATGAAGGGACACAAATATGTAAACATTGGATATTAGATTAACATCAAAAAGTTTGGAAAAACCTCTTTATCATCCCCAAAATCTAGGGATTATTGGAATTTAATTGCAGCTACCTGATGTCTTGCATTTAATGCTTATTTAGGGCAATTAAGTACAAACATTCTAATTGTGTATTTCTCTTTATTACAGAGATAGACAGTATAGATCATGTATTACCAGCGGTCCATGCTATAAAGCTACAAGCTAGAAAACAAATTTAAATTTAAGAATTTTGACTTTTTTAACAATCCTATTTGTAATCTGTAGAAATTTCTACTTTTGAATGTTTTCATTAAACGTTTTAACTAATACAATCTTGCAGAATACTTGTCTTTCGATCACCCCCTCCCCCCCATAATAGTTAAAGGTTTAACAAGAGGCAAACCTTAAAATCGAAAATATTAATTCCATGAATAATTCAATAAGCACCATGTCAAGTGAAAGAACTAATTCCCTACATTTATTTATAGTTTGCAATTTTTGATTTTATGTCTCAGCAAATCTCAACCACGGAGGTTAAAATTAATGCACAATGTTAAACTGTTAATTATGAAAATTCTTGCTGAGCTGTGTAGCAACATGAAATTTTGATGATCTCTGTACCTCTTGATATTTAGTATTAACATTAGTTACTAATAGGCATCAAGATTCAATACTGTTTATTTTATGTAATTTTAACATTTAACAAAATAACCAACTGGTTGTTTGAAATGAGATTAATTTATTTACAGCAGCTAATAAATAGCAATTCATATTCCAGTAGCCATCCCAGAGCCTTTTTGGCTCGGGAAATAACCAGCATCACATGATATTTACAATTGTGGACAATAGATAAAACATGAAGGGACACAAATCTATTTTTAATTAACTATTTTGCCAGCTCATTGAAATTATTATGTACGACTTTACTCTTGTTAAAGTGCATCACACTGATAGCAAAATGGATTCAAGGCACTGATATAAAACTGGTATTTTACCCAAAAAGTTAATTGCAAAAAAGCACATTATATTAAAGCAAAAGTTAAATTAAATGTAGAGAAATGCACATTAAAAAGCAGGTATTTAAACTGCCCACGTGAATCCATATTATACACCTCATGCTAACATTAAGAATGAAGTGTTATGTTCACAAACCAATGGAAGAACACAATGTTTAAAAGAAGTCTTACAAATATCATTAAAGTTACCATGTTCCATGTGAAATCCTATTTCAATATACAAGCTTCCCTTCTGCTACATCCAGTTTAACAGGTGCTCATTCAGTTTAACAGTAGATGGTCCAGTTTAGACTATGTTGAACTTAACTGACATAAAATTGGATACATTTAAGACATTTTAGGCATATATTCCAAGCATCTTTCAAAAAACAGGATCATTTGCTATTGAAAAGAAATTAATAGAACACATTTGACAGCCAGCTTACCAAGCAGTAAAACAGAAACATATTCAAGATCCTCCTTCATTCTACACAGAAAATCAAATGAGGCTTTAGGTTAATTGTATATATCAAACACTTCTTTCTTTGCTTGGCAATCCATCATTAGTTAATTTATACCTGTGAACATAGAAGGTAAATGTCATTATTACACATTAATGGAAATATGTTTACTATTTGTTTAAAAAAAATTACATTCTTCCATAAGATTGTATATTTAAAACATTTTATAGGTGCATTTTAATGTTCTCTCCACACCTGCCTGAATATTTTAACTAATACAAGCTTGTAATACTATTGGTTTTCAATGTTCGATCACTACCCCCTCCAGAAACAGTAAAAGGTTTATTTAAAATGATTTAATGAGTCTAATTTTAAGAAAATGAATAAATGAAAATATGAATTCCTTGATGGACTGTTATAGCCCCTTTATAAACCTAACACTGCTGTGGTCTTCTTGCGTATGGTGTGCATAGCCTACAGTTGTAGGTCAACTTGTTCTATTTGTTTGTGCACGTCTGGTTGATTGTATTAGTCGAAACAGGGTGGACCAATCTCCACCCTGCAATCTCCCACCCCGCTACTGTGGTGAATAGTGACATGGCGAACAAAGTACACTTCAGTCCTATCACACTGATGATATGAAATGTTTGTTTATCATAAAACTTTAAATCTAGAACACACTCATCGCTTCCCTGCCTCAGTTTAAATAATTAACATATTAAATGGACAGTTTTATATCAGAAATTACACTACAGAAGCTTTAATATTAGAATATATGAAATGAAAATAATGTATATCATCCACATAAGTCTGCTTGGCAAAGGATCACTTGTTCTGCTGCCAAGTTCGTTCTAGGACCATTTGTAAGGAATCTGGAAATTGTATTCAGTTGAACTATTATAAAATTATTACTTTTAAGTATAGTCAGTACGTGCATCTACTCAAGACTTAAGTCATAACTTAATATTTAAAATCAAAGTATATGCCTTACCATTGTGTAATACCTGGGGTTAAATTATCCTTTGGAATGTCTATCAATACCTTAAATAAATGGAAAAAATGGTTTATGTAGAATTGTGGAGTAAATCAAAATGCATTCATAAGATTATTTATTTTGAGTCCAAAAACTTGAGGACTTTCCTGATGCGTCACGTATGTCATAGGAGCAGAATTACGCCATTCAACTGATCGTGTCCACTCCGCCATTCAGTCATGGTTCAAAGAGGTTCATGCAGTTAGTAACTTAATTTATCCCTCAATCGACAACACCAAAACTGATTTGTTGGTCATTCATCACTACTTTTGTTGTTTATAAGTAATAGGAGCAGAATTATGCCATTCAATTATGGCTGATCGATCTTTGCCTCTCAACCCCCTTCTCCCCATAACTTATTGATACCCTTACTATTCAAAAATCTGCCAATCTCCACCTTAAAAATACCCAATACCTTGCCCTCCACAGCTGTCTGTGGCAATGAATTCCACGGATTCACCACCTTCTGACCAAAGAAATTTCTCCTCATCTCCTTTCTAAATATACAGCATTTTATTCAAAGCCTCTGCTCCTAGACTCTCCCACTAGTGAAAACATCCACTCTATCCAGGCTTTTCACTATTCAGTAAATGACCTCTCCTGGACTGCAACCTTGACGTGGAGGAGAGGCTTGTGTACTCCAGTGATCCTGAGAGCTATGCCGGATGGGGTTTCATACCCCTGGCAGTTCAACCAAACCGGACAGGTCTCAGATGAGGAGGCAGATGAAGCAGTCCCTGGTCCTCCTGGTTGGGTGTGGGGTTAACTACTCCACTCTGGAAAAAAGTGTGAGTTAGAGAAACTTTGACGAATGAAAACCAAATTACACACTTGGTTGAAGAAGGTGCCCCAGCGATGGAGAACTAGACGCTTCCCACCCAAACCTGCAAGGGCGCTGGGAAGCTGACACATCTTCTGACGCCAAAGAAATCCATCCTTGTGGGGACATGGAACATCTGAACCATGTTCCAGGCTGGCAAGGCTGCCACAATTGCCAAAATGGTGTGCTACAATCTCTTAGTCCTGGGCTTAGCTGAAACAAGATGGATCCAGTCAGGGGAGATCAAATTGGTCAGCGGGCAGTCTATTATCTACTCCGGACAGGAAGAGGAGGAAGCAAAGCATACAGAGGGAGTGGCCATCATGACGACAAAGGACACTAGAAAGGTTCTAACGACATGGGAACCCATTAGCTCTCGCCTCATCTCTGCAACCTTCAAAACCAACAACAAGAGTGAAAGCCCACATAATCCAATGTTATGCACCCACCAACGATGCAGAGGATGAGGTCAAAGGCAGGTTCTATGACAGCCTGAACCACCTCCTTGGTAGTATTGGAGGCAGAGTCCTCATTATTTTAATGGGTGACTTCAATGCTAAGGTTGGAGGCCAAAACGAGGGATATGAGGTAGTAATGGGAAAGCATTGAGAGGGGAAAATGAATGAAAATGGTAAGATATTTGCTGAGACTTGTATTCACAATAACCTAGTGATTGGGGGGAAGTGTATTCCCTCATAAAACAATTTACAAAACAACTTGGATGTCATCAGATCATGTCACAGAAAATCAAATTGACCACATTTGTATCTGTAAAAAGTTCAGAAGGTCCATGGAATATGTCAGAACAAGAAGAGGAGCAGACACAGCTTCAGCCCACCACCTCCTGGTAGGGGAATTCAAGCTAAGGCTGAAGAGACCACCAGGCCAAAAGCCAAAGAGCTAAATACAACATTGAATACCTTAGTAGTGCTCAAGTGGTAAAGAAATTCAAGGATACCCTCTCAAGTGAAAACACAGAGGAGCTACAGTGGAGGAGGAAGGAAGGATGAACAATAAATGAAGAGAGGGAACACCTAAAAGCTGCTTGGAGCTCAACCTGTGAGGAGGCCCTAGGGAGAAGGACCCAAAAGCACAAAGAGTGGATAACACCAGAAACCCTCAACACAATCCAACAGAGGAGAAAGTTAAAGGAGAAAGTGAACAACTCAAGAACAAGAGCTGAAAAGGCTTTGGTCCAAAAGTAGTACACCAGTTGCCACAAAGAAGTGCAAAAGAACATCAGGAGGGACAAGAGAACACAGGTGGAGAGGCTAGCAAAAGAGGCAGAAATTGCGGCAACTCAATGGAACATGAGGGAGTTATATCCCATCACAAGGAAATTGTCCAGGACATATCTGCATAGTAATAAACCAATTACAGACAAGAACAGTCAACTGCTTTCAACCCAGGTGGCGCAGCTTGATAGATGGGTAGAACATTTCGAAGAAGCCCATAACAGGCCACCACCGACTGTACAGCCAGACATTCCCAAACTACAAATTAAGTGTGACAGACCAACAAAATCAGAAATAAAGGCAACAGAAAATTGGCAAGGCTGCTGGCCCTGACAATATTCCACCTGAAGCCCTGAAAGTAGATAGACTTATCAACTGACATGCTCTATGGCTTCTTTGGAAGAATTTGGGAAGAGGAAAAGACACCCACAGAATGGGCAGAGGGATACATCATCAAAAAAAAGGTGACCTGAGAAAATGTGACAACTACCGAGGGATCACATTACTTTCTGTACCCATATGATGGAACCTCATGCATGCAGGCCAGCTCTCTCAGAGCTTTCGTGTCAGGACAGGTGTCAAGCAGGGATGTCTATCGTCACCATTCCTGTTCCTCCTGGCAATTGACTGGATCATGATGGAAACAACTGAAGGGAAAATAAATGGAATTCAGTGGACAATGTGGGAGCAGCTAGATGATCTTGACTTTGCAGACGACATAGCTCTCCTTTCACACATACAGATACAAATGCAGGAGAAGACGGACAGACTCTCACAAGCTGCAACAAAACTTGGTCTTACACCCAATACACAAAGATACAGGTGATGAGGATCCACTCCAAAACCAGCAACCCTATCCTTATGCACAATACTGCTCTAGAGGAGGTAGAATCATTCACATACCTAGGCAGTGTTGTGGATATCACCGGAGGGGCAGAGGGAGACATAAAAAGTTGAACCAATAAGGCTAGGGTGGTGTTTAACATGCTCAGGAAGATCTGGAGTTCAAAACACATCTCAATCAATACCAAAATACACATCTTTAACTCAAATGTGAAACAGGTGATCAGAGACATGGAAAACAACAAAACACACAACAAACAGGCTGCAAACATTCATTAACACATGCCTTAGGAGAATACTTAACATCTGATGGAGAGACAAGGTAAGCAATGTGGACCTGTGGAAAATAACAAGCCAGGAGCCCATTGACTTACACATTTGAAGGAGAAAATGGAGTTGGATTGGTCACACCCACAGGAAACCTGCCACAAACATCACCCGGCAAGCCCTGAAATGGAACCCTCAAGGAAAAAGGAAAAGAGGTCGCCCCAGGAACAGCTGGAGAAGAGATGTCCAGACAGACATGTCCGAGAGTGGCTCAACTGGGGAGATCTCGAAAGAACTGCCAACAACCGAGGGAGGTGGAGGACATTTGTCAATAGCCTCTGCTCCCTAGAGGTGTACAGGGCTTAATAATAAGAAGTTTCACTGAGGTCCTCCCCGCATCCTTCTAAACTCCAGGAGGTACAGGCCCAGTGCCGTCAAACACATCTGCAGCTAAATGCTATCGAACAGAAGGTTCAAGTATGTCGAATCATGTAGAAAGAACTTTATATAGTTGATATAATTTGCTGACTTGTTGCACCACTTGATATTCAGATGAAAAAAAGATCAGAAAATGCCAAACACAAGGAACTACAGATGTTGGTATCTTGGGTAAAACAGTGCTGGACGGAACTTGGGCAAATAGCATCTGTGGAGGGATTGGACTGATGATGTTTTGGATTGAGATAATTCTTTAGACTGACGGTCTTTCTTCAGAAATATAGTCTGTCATTTCCCTCCACAGAAGCTGCCAAACCCACTGAGTTCCTTGAGCACCTGTGTTTTGCACAGGAAAATACCAAACAAAATGTTCACTTATTTGCATAATGCAATTAAGTTTTCAATGAGATACAGTGATGATACTGTGTGGAATGGTACAATTAGAAGGAACATTCCAGGATGAAATAGCCAGATTATTACTTTGCAATGTTGTGAATTGATGGAATCTCAGCATGGCAGGGTATTTCTATTCCCCAACATAGAGTGATACAGTGTCGAAACAAGCCTTTCGGCCCAACTTGCCAACACCGGCCAACTTGTCCCAGCTACACGAGTTCCACCACCTTGCGCTTTGTCTATATGCCTCCAAACCTGTCCTATCCATGTACCTGTCTAACTGTTTCTTAAACGATGGGATAGTCCAGTGCTTCTTAAACTGGCGAATGGTTCATCGAAGGACGAATGAAATTATTTCGGGGTGAATTACTTAATTTATTCAGATATTTATATATATTTTTCTATACTTAAAAAAGGCATTGCCATTAAAGTGGTTAAAAACTTCTTATTGGTTTTAATGGCAGTGGAGCTGGAAATGTTATGGTTTTTTTCTCTCTACCCATGGTTTCTTTACATATTTTTAGGATGTTCAAAAAGTTAAATAAAATAAACACATAATAAATGAGTTAAGTTGTGTTCTTTGCTCATGTGACAACATAAATTTTATATAAAATTTTACACAAGGGACAAGATGATGAAAATCCAAATACCAAAAAACATAAGATAATTTAGTCCAGGGTGAATTAAATCTTGTGAAAAAATAGAAGTCACCTCACCTTTCCAAGTTCTTTCCTCTCATGGGATCGGAATGACCGGTTGTTTTTAACGGCAAGATCTAATTTTCGTTTAGGAATATCTTCCAATGAAACTGAGAATTCAAATCTGAAAGGGGCAAAATTATATTTTAATGCTGTAGCGGATGCAGAGTTGTCCGTTAAAGAACGAGGCAGACATGAAGTGTGTCCAAAAATACTTTAAAAATACTTTATTGCTACGCGAAGTGCTACGCTAATTCTCCTCACTCACCAACCCTGTGTGCGTGCAATTAACACCTTAAATACTCCCCAGGGGCACCCGTGACCACACCGTGACCTCTACCTCTCGTCATTGGGACACGTGACCCCCCCCCCAAGAGCCGAAGGTTATGTATAGTGCGTCGCCCACCACCCGGTGCCGCCATAATACTGATATTCTATTGTTTGCTGATCAATTTACCATGTTTTCTAAGAATACCATACTTTTGGTGCTTGTAACAAATGATATGTACGTAAGAACAAGATGGGCCAAAAAATGACTAATACCTATATTACCATCTTTCCCAAATGTCATTGATGCAGCCTTGTATACCACATTTTTAATGTTAAATATTAATTGATTGACTTGTTTTATTAGTCCAACAGCACTTTCAGTATTTTGCTGAGGAAATCAGTATTTTTACGTGATACCATTTTGTTGAAAAAAAATGTTTTTTTAATGTGCAGTCATACCCATGTAAGAGTACAAGAATGCCTCTTTGCTACCAATTGACATGTCTTCTACGCACCTTATTTGACAGTGCATTCATTGCCATCTCTTTGTATATTGCGATTTGAACGGCTACTTCCTGCTTTTAGCACCAGATGATGTAGAAGCCATTTTGGAAGCCTCCATCTCTCTCCCGCTTTCCTCTTTCTCCCTCCCTCCAAACCTCCCTCCATCCTTCCCTCCCTCCGTTCTTTTTTTCTCCCTACCTCTTATTGCCTCTATACCCCCCCCCCCCTCTCTCTCTCTTGAGCCCACCCACCGTTCTGTAAAATCAAGGCCAATCACAATGTAACTGTAATCCCAGTGGTAACCTATCACCACTAGCCTTATCCAGAATTCTACCACTGCCTGAAAAATAATCAAAGGCTCAAAGAGAATCTAAAGACTCATTGTTATACAAGAATTTTCCTGAACAGTCTGTGACCCATAGCGTTGTGGCCATAACGCTATGTTTAAAGCCCATAGCAGTCCAGCCGGTAGCGCTATATTTAGAACCCACATCGACACATTTTTGTTTAAATTCCCACACGTTAAACTGACAGAATGGTCTGAAGAAGGGTCTCGACCCGAAACGTCGCTTATCTCCTTCGCTCCTTAGATGCTGCTGCACCCGCTGAGTTTCTCCAGCCTTTTGTGTACCCAGCGTTCTATTTAAACCTGGAGTGGGGCAGGCAGCGACTGGAGAGAAGGAATGGGTGACGTTTCTGGTCGAGACCCTTCTTCAGATTGAACTGAACTCCGTATTTAAAATCCGTAGTTAACAACACAAAATCGTACATCAGTATTCTTATCGCATTTTCGTACAAAATATGGAAAATCCGTATTACTTGGCAGCTCTGCAATTGCTATTGGGATCCAAATCCTTGCTGGCCCAGCTTGCAACAAAGTTGCAATCGAGCAACACTCAGTCCTTTCAGCAAGTTTTTAGCTCAACAGGAGAGAGACAGGGGGCAATTCCATTATTTTTAAAGTCCTCAAAGCAAGAGGAGGGGGAGGCAGTGCTGGGGATACACCCCTGCACAGTTGGGGGCTATGGGTGAGTGCTGGAATATGGGGGAAAGAATTAGTGGTGGAATATTGCATTGGGGGACCAGGCCTCCTGTCTGACAGAGACCCATCGGGTCCCAGTTGGTCTAGTATGTTTATAAAATCTCTGGATTCTCCTTAATCTTCCCTGCCAAAGCTCACGTCCCCCTTTTAGCTCTCCCTATTTCTTCCTTAAGTATATTGCATTCCATACACTCCAGGAATTTACTGATCCCAACTGCTAGTACCTGACCTTTGCTTACTTTTATTTTGAGCAGAACCTCAATATCTCTTGTAATCTAACATTCTCTACTCCTGCTGGCCTTACTATTCATTCTAATAGGAATATGTGGGCCTTGAACTCTTGCTATTTCACATTTAAAATCATATAGAATGTGGATACAGGCCCTTTCGCCCAACTTGCCCATGCCAACAACATGCTCCATCTAAACTCGTCCCATGTGCCTGCGCTGGGCCCATTTCCATCTAAATCTATCCTATCCATGTACCTGTCCAAATGTCTGTAAATACCTGATTCGCACACAGGTAAAGGTGCAAGCATCTTTAATGTTCATTCCACTATCAGATATGCAGTACATTATACATTCAGTCTGCAACTAACTGAATATGGTAGGCAAGTTCTTACATTCTAAAGCATGCACTAGGCTGAGTTATTATTACTAAGCATTCTGATTGGTTAACATGCAATAGCCAGTCTACAATGTCTCTTTAACGTTATGCTAGTATCTACCTCCTCTGGCAGCTCATTCCATGTTCTCATCACCCTTGCACTTCCATCGCCCATTCCTCAGCCCGCCTGCTCAAGATCCTGCTGTAATTATTGACAACCATCTTCAATATCTACAATGCCACTCACTTTTGCATCATCTGCAAACCTGCTAATCATGCCTCATCCAAACCATTGATACAAATGACATACAGCAATGGGCCCACCACCTAATCCTGAAGCACATAACTAGTCACAGGCTTCCAGTCTGAAAAGCAACCTTCCACCATCACACTCATTTTCTATCTAGTCAGCTATCGCTCCTTCGATCCCTTGATTTTATATTGAATTATAAAGCTGGTTGTCAATCACTGAGAATTAAGTATCAGCCCACTCAAGCTCCAGCTGCAGGCCACACTAATTTCCAACATTTTGAAACTTGGAACAAGATATATTTATGCCGACATTATTTATCACACTCACTTTTCGTCGTATTGTGGATCCACAGTCTTCTTCTTCACTTGTGTTCTTCTCCGGCCTGACCAGCTTTTGTCGGGAAGAAGATAAATTCGAACATATGGATCGGATCCATCAGTTGAACAGGGTATTAGGCTTCTGTGTCAAAGAAATTAATATTATATGAAATATTCTGAGATACCTTTAGCAACTCAGCTATTTCATACTCAGAACATTCATGTATTAGCCCATAATATTATGCCGGATGAACTTGCATATAGAAAACTTTACTTGCATTATACATAACATAAAGTGAAAATAGAAAAAAAACAGTCCATTCAATCACTTGATCCCATTCTAAAATTCTATTAAATAACACATCTGATCCATGCTATAAAAATCTCGCCAATCTCATCATGACACAATCCAGCACTAAGATAGTTTTAGATTCCTTTCAATTTTTGCAAAATCAGTGCTTTTTGAGTTAAAGACTTCCATTTTGTACTGAATATTAAACTGGAGGAAATAGTTTCTGTATCCCTTATGCACCCTGAGTGGATAGTATTTAGTCCTTCAATAATGCTGGTAGTCTTAGTTCCTCCGGTTCTATTGCAGAGCAAATTATATGCTGCAATCTTTCCTATTTCCTGTACAGAAAATCTCCCTGTAAAATAACAAACACATATATACTGGGTTAAATTGTTCCTAAATCCCTAGTACCATTTGAGCTGAAGACAGTACTGGGGCTACAGGAGACTACAAATAAACTGGCAGGACAGATCAAATATCCAAAATAAACAAGTCTTGTATAAACAATGAAGCACAAGATAAGAACAATATTTTAAGGGGGTTGAAGAGATACTTGATCTGGGTGAATCTTGATCTTCTATACATTCATTTTTTATGTGGGAAAGGTTTGCATTGTGACAAATTCTATCTAATATGAGATATGGCATGGGTTATTTAAACAACAAATTTGAATATTTGTTCAACATTGTAAGGAGACTTTCTTAAATCTTAGCTAAAAAAAATCCTTAAACAAAACATTTTCATTCATTTGTTATCTCTGACTCATTTAGCATTTATGACATGCATGTTTACCATTGATTGCTATTGGCATTGGAATGCAACAGGTTTTACAAATAAAGTTATCGCCCCTAAGGAAAATTACCTGCAACAGTGAACAATTACAATCAGAGAATGACGAGGAGTGGAGTAACGCACAGTCAGCTGGATTTTGCCGAGAGATTCTTCAATCAGTCCTGTGCCACTGGAAGAAATTAAACATTTCCTTATTTACCTTATCTCTACAAATGGAAATCGGAGTCTAGAAATGATATCACAACTGGCAACACTACACTTCATATTAGCAAGCAATATTAAAAAAAGCTTTCCACAATCTTTCAAGTAATTAACTTTACAATGGTGCTTCTGAAACTAAAGGAACAATTTGTTGAGTTCAGAATTATTCTTTGCCTTGTATTCTCCAAATGACACTCACATTTTGACAAAACCTCCAAAATATTGCAATCAAAATTGATATTTAGAATATTTATAAACTCAAAAATAAAGCTTACTGTCTGTGCATAATTGACAGACTATTATTCCAGAATGACATCAGAGAATAAATGATTTCCCCAATTCTGGCAATCTCCAAGGTCAGGTAGAATTTCCTTCACTCACAGAAAATTATATATACGGTTTATCTTGATTGCCTGACATTTTTAGATCTATCATTTGTTTGGTAAACATTAACTGCCTACACAATATAATATTTCTAAATGAAACACTAATTTGAGCTTTTCATGGAAAGAGAATATTAGGAAGAAACAGAGGAAAATAATTAAGCACAAAGAAATATCAGCATTCTCCTGGGGATCTCTGGCTGACATTTGTTCAAAATGGAGGAAGAACCTGCATAATGGCATTGAGAAATGAATCCATGTATGGTAACACCCGGAAGTGTTAATGATGGAAGGTGCTTGTCACGAAAGCTTCCTACCCACCCAACTTCCCAGCCATTACCCATCCCATCTGTGGAAGCGCTGCGGTTTCACATTGACATGATCAAACACCTGAAACCCATTAAATATGGCAGGAAGCAAGTTATTTTCGATGCTGAGGGATCATCTAACGAGAAGGGTATGTTATAACAGATAATACGCAAAAACAACTCTTAGAGTTTATAACTCTTGTTATAATCAGTGGTGATCAGAGTAACATATTTTGTTGTGACCATAATCCACTCTATGAATTGTTTTATGGCTATTGCGGTTAAACGTTAATGTGTTGCAGTAACAATTTCAGCTTAACCCATTCTAGATTTGTATTACTAATTAAATGCTCATAGCTAAACGAATTTTGATTCAGTTTCTTGAAAAACTAATATATAGTAAAAGCCTTACTTTTGCAGATGAAGATCACCATCTTGAAGATTAACAATGGAACTGGCAGTTTTTATAGTACTGGATTTCTCGGTTGTGGCCTCTGAGGCACTGACTTGTGTTGGGGCCGTTTGCAGCTTTGGTACAATTTCATCAGTATTTTTAGACTGTTTATTATCTTCTATTTTCTCCATTTGGTCACAGGCTATGCTATCTTCAAACATCTTTGAAACATTTGGTAATATTGGTGTTGAAGGAGGAGTGTTGGGTTTGTTTCCAGTTTTCCTCTTCTTCACTGAAATGGGACCTTTTTTAAGGGCATTCAGGCCTGCGTAGACACTGTCAGCATCGGGTTCCTCATTAGTTAGCACCTGTGTGTATTTCAAATAGAACAAACTTCAACAAGTAACTCCCAGTCATACATTTTGGTATTTACAGCACTAATATTCTGAACAATTTAATACTTATTTTCCACGTATGATTGATCACCCCAGCAGTTTTGAGATAAATCCACCATGTGGTGGGACATGACACTAATGAGGCATCACATGGATTATGCTGCAGTCTGTGATATAGTCCAATTTTATCCAGTTAGCAACATAAAACTGTTCACTTAAATCCATCTTTAAACAAAGCAAGGGAGAAAGTATCAGCCGGGCTTTGTGCATATTTTGTTATTATTCCTGATGAACGTGTTTTACAAAGGAAGATAACTGAAGCTATTCCCATGCTCAATCCTGACATGGAGTTTACACATTCTCTGTCTGTGTGCAGGTTCCCTGTGGTGCTCCCACAATCCAAAGCCATTCCAAATGTTGGTAAATTAATAAGCCACTGAACATTGTGCCTAATTTGGGCAGCTGGTAGAATCTGGGAGAGGTTAATGGGAAAGTTGGAAGAATAGGTTACAGGGAACATTAGTGGTCAATGTGATTGCCCAATGAGCTAAAAAAGCTTCTTTCTATGTCATAGGAAGCGTAGCACTGCTGTGAGATACTGCCAGAGGAGCACAAAGGAAATTAAATTTTTAATAAAAATAATGCATTTCATATTCACAATTGTAAATCAGGTTAATTACTATGTATGTTTGAATAACATTCAATCTTTTCAGTATTATGGAACAATTCACATCAACATGGCAAAAGTAATTTACAGTAGTAGCAACAATACATTGCATTGTTTTAAATATTCAGCATCACAAATCCAAAGCAATTTGCTCCAGGCAAACAGAGGATGATGAAATAAATGAAATGCTGAAAAATGAAGCTGGAGATAGTACTTTTCAAGAAGCAGAGAAACAGAAAAACAGAAGGGGGAGAGAGGGGAGGGGGGGAACGACGATCACAGAAAGGGTTTGTCTTGTGAAAGGCAATCAATTAAAAGTAAAAAAAGAATGAAGATGGGAAACAAAGCTAAAAATGGACTTCAAAAGAGAAGTAGCATAATCAACAAATATTGTGGAAACCAATATTGAGTATGAAAGATGGAGTGCTGTTTCCGGAAATTATACTGGGTATCAATTGGAATAGTAAATGAGGCGGAGGAAATCTGAAGGAGGATGGAGAGTTAAATTGATTGGTCATTGGAAACTTCAAATCATAGTTACGAATGAATGGATGTGCCCTGAAAGATCCGTCACAAAGTCTCTGTTTACCTTCTAGAACCTGGTATCTTTGCCTTCTGCCCACTAGTCTTCAAAATCACAAATCATTCCCTGGCATCTCCTGTAGGACTTCACCATCTAATGCACTCTCTTCTCATCCTTTTCAAAATTCCAAAGGTATCATTCCCTTTCTAACTCTCTAGGTACATTTAGTTTCTGGCACTCCATGGTTCACTAGAGGCACAGGAGGGGTGTCGTTAGCGGGCCAGAGGTGCATTGTCGTTTAATTATCATGTGACTTTTGTTTGATGGAAAAACAGATAATCCAGATAGGCTCTGGAACCGAGGGTGCCGGAAAATCAGCGATCAACTTTCTTTACAGGAATTTAATTATTAAAAATGGAACACACAGAAATGCAAGAACATTGATTTAGGAATTTAGTGGTGAACTCCTGTTAATTAGATATTTTACAGTATATCTCTTTAATTAACATACTGGACATAAATTTCCACATGGAGTGACGAGATTCAGTTGTTAGCTGGTAAATTTAGTTTCTGACCATTAAACAGAAACAGCCTAGGTAGACAAAAATGCTGCAGAAAATTTTCGTCTACCTTCGATTGTTCCAGCATCTGCAGTTCCTTCTTAAACAGTTATAAAGCCTGTTCGTTGTAGGTGCAAATTTCTAGTTTCACAAAGTTTGTTTGTTAATCATTTAACATTAAAATTAATTTAAGTTACACCTGCTATATATCCACCAACCTGGGTTCAGTCCTGATTGCTGCCCGAGTTTGCCCTTTGGGTTTCGTGCAAAATAGTGCTAAAATTTGGTGATGTGGGGGTTGGCTATTGATGGGTGTATGGGTAGAATAAAATGGGTTAGGATAGGTTTAATGAAAATTGGCCGTTTGATCAGTCCACGCAAACTCGATGTTCAAAGTTGCCTTTTAATGCTGAATCTCTATGATTCTATTACCATTAGAGAATTGAGGGTTTCAATAAAGGATTTGTATTTGTAGGCTAGTCTACCCATTGTTTATTTTACCAAGCATTAGTAAAGTATTTCAAAGTGCAGCTGCCATAGTGCTGAAGAAGCATATATGCCAGTTCAGATAAGGTAATTACATACATTATGTTATCCACATTCACAAAAACATATATGACCATAAAAGCAGAATGCCTTCAAATAATAGACAACATGTGCAGGAGTAGGCCATTCGGCCCTTTAAGCCAGCACTGCCATTCAATGTGATCATGGCTGATCATCCCCAATCAGTACACCGTTCCTGCCTTCTCCCCATATCCCTTGACTCCGCTATCTTTAAGAGCCCTATCCAGCTCTCTCTTGAAAGTATCCAGAACCGGCCTCCACTGCCCTCTGAGGCAGAGAATTCCACAGACTCACAACTCTCTGTGAGAAAAAGTGTTTCCTCGTCTTCGTTCTAAATGGCTTACCCCTTATTCTTAAACTGTGGCCCCTGGTTCTGGATAATATTGGTTTCATTGGTACATTTGACTTACCCGAAGAACCAGCTTTAATTTTATAAGGCTGCTGGGTCCTGAATGATCTAGTGGGAACCTTTGGTCCAGGGTCATATCAGAAGCTTTCAACAAATGGCAGAAAAGGACAGTCAAGACCCCGAGAGCACATTCCCGATCTTTGTCTTTGATCTATTGAAAATAATTTGCATGTCGTTTATAAAGCATACGATATACAGCTGAACAGTTAATATACAAAATTTGGTATGTATCTATCTAGAAGTAGCCAATACCCTCCAATTCCTGAAAATACTGGGCTTTTTTTTTATAGCTCATACATGAAATCACTCCCTTAAAATACACCTGGAAAAATATTTTTTAATTCTGAAGGAATAGAAAACTGAATGTTATCAAATCCAAAACTACCAAATGGGTACTGGCGTTCAGAGCTGTTCTAATAATTTGGAAATTGTTATTCTTCTGAAACAGACATGTCAATTATTTAGAAAAGGCAATTAACATTTTTAAATTATAGAAAGCCATTTTAGATAAGGGGTAAAATGCTACTCTAGCGCACATCTTGAGGCTGCAAATGCAGGAAATTCAAAAACAAGTCAATGCAGGAGGATTAAATTAAATATATTCTAAAAATACTTTATTGAATGTGATGTGTTGAAAGATAAATTGCATAAATTGTGTAAGTGTAATACTGGCTAGAATAAATGGTATTTTTGCAAAAATCCTTCAGATTAATAAACATTGAATGTTTAAATATTTATACAAGCAATTACTGTGTTTCATACAAATATTTCTGAGCAGAAACATCCTGACTTTTGCTGACGAATATCTATAAATTGGTCTGCTGCTTATTATTTATATTTTCTGCTACCACCTGACAAAAATCCATGACTTCCTTTTAAAAGAGACCTAACTGATTTGGCCAATTAGATACAGTAATATCAAGAGTCAAGACTGTTTCATTGTCATACGTCCCGGAGGGGACAATGAAATTCTTACTTACTGCAGCACAACAAAATATGTGAATATGTAAACATAGTACATAACGGGGGAAGAGAAAAAAAAGAAAAAGTTCAATAAATAACAAATATAGCGCAAATAACAAATAATAATAGTCTATTCCAGTTACCAGTTGGAATTAATTTTCAATGAAGCATTCACATATTATTTCTGCTTCAAATAAAGTTGCAAACTAAACATATTCACCAATCAAGACATGATATATACCACAATGACATGCAGCAAAATTACAATACAGTATCTCATCTCCTTTTACACATTGCAATGAATGCAATTTCTATTATCTCTTTCCACTTCCAAACAAAAATATGGTTATACAGTGTATGATCAACCTCAGTGAGACCAAGCACAGGTTTGGCAATCGCTTCGCACAACACCTCCACTCAGTTCGCAATAACCAACCTGATCTCCTGGTGGCTCAGCATTTCAACTCCCCCTCCCATTACAAATCCGACCTTTCTGCCTGAGCCTCCTCCATGGCCAGAGTGAGGCCCACCGCAAATTGGAGGAACAGCACCTCATATTTTGCTGGTAGTTTACACCCCAGCGGTATGAACATTGGCTTCTCCAATTTCAGGTAGTCTTTGCTTTCTCCCTCCTTCCCCTCCCATTCCCAGCTCTCCCACAGCCTACTGTCTCCGCCTCTTCCTTTCTTTTTCCCGTCCCCCACCTCTCCCGACATCAATCTGAAGAAGGGTCTCGACCCGAAACGTCGCCTATTTCCTTCGCTCCATAGATGCTGCCTCACCTGCTGAGTTTCTCCAGCATTTTTGTCTACCCATTCACACAAGTTCTGTTATCCCACTTTCCTCACCCACTCCCTGCACATTAGGGGCAATTTTACAGAGACAAGTTAACCTACAAAGCAATGCGTCTTTGGGATGTTGGAGGAAACCCACATGCTTGCAGGGAGAATGTGCAAATTCAACACAGACAGTGCTCGAGAACAGGATCGAACACAGATCTCTGGCGTGTGAGACAGCAAGTCCACCAGTTGTGCCACTATATTTTATTTTCCAACACACAAAAAATTATACGTTGATAACTTTGGTTACTAAACAAAAAGAAACTATCCATTTTCAGTCTTAAATCTCTAAGTGATGCTATGTCCCCCTTTACTACTACTGTTTACATACATGCTACTGTATGTTTTAATTCAGTTCAAGGCTATTGGGGCAGTACATTGGCCATAGATTTGCTGCCTAAAATTGCCAGAGACCCGGAATTGATCCTGAATATGGGTGCTGTCTGTATGGAATTTTGTTTTCTCGTTTATAACATTGTTTACAGAGTACTATGTTTACATATTCTGTTGTGTTGCTGCAAGTAAGGATTTCATTGTTCTAACTGGGACGTGAGAGAATAAAACACTCTTGACTTACGTCGCTGATGTGTGGGATAGAACTAGAGTACGGGTGATCGGTGGTCGGCGTGGACTCAGTGGGCCGAAGGGCCTGTTTTCCATGCCATCTTTAAATTAAACTAAAAACACTAAAACCAGAGGAAATGAACAGAAGGGATTCTACCCAAAACGTCACCCAATTTTTCCTATCCAGAGATGCTGGCTGCTCCATGGAGTTCCCCCGCACAATTAAAGTATGGAATGGTCTTCACATTACCATAGGTACCAACCAGACGCAACTAAATTTAAGGTAGCTTTTTTTTCCCCAAGAACCCTTTTTTGCCAAGTCCAAGTCAAGAGTCAAGACTGTTTTATTGTCATGTGTCCCAGATAGGGCAATGGAATTCTTGCTTGCTGCAGCACAACAGAATATGTCAACATAATACAGAACAGGAGATAAAAGTTCAGTGTGTCTATACTATAGACCATATATATACACAATCAATAAACAGATAAAATGCAATAGGCTGTTATTTTTCAGAGTTTGGAGTTTGGTGGTGGTGGGTCCACCAGTTTAAATTCCATTTTGAATATTTTTGGAGGACGAGGAAACCAAGAAGCAAGAGTTACTCCAGGGAGTTACTGCAGCTCCAGGGAGTGATTTTGCATTGTTTTTCAGTGGTCGCGGTGAGGCAGCGACCGGACAGCAATGGCAGCCAGAACTCCCACAATGCAAAGGGAGGGAGAAAGTGGCTGATACCGATCAGCTGCCATGGCAGTGCGCATGTGCAGGGCCACACATGCGCACAACTATGGCCGATAATGTGCTGGCCGTGGCAGTGCGCATGTATAAGGTGCCCAGCCGTGCCGAGCGGAGACCCAAACCCGAGAGCCGAGCGGAGACCCGAGAGCCGAGAGCCGAGCGCCGAGCCGAGAGTTAGCGCAAAGCCGAGAGCTGAGAGCTGAGACCCGGACACGGATGGCAGGCAGGTGTCCCGGTTGCTTGCCAAGCGGGGCAAAATGGCATGGCTTTTAGGTTGCCCGGCGGGACTGTAAGTTGCCATTGGCACCCGGGCAACCGCTAATTTCGAGCCTTGCTGATGGCTGTAGGGAAGAAGCTGTTCCTGAACTTGGATGTTACAGTTTTCAGGTTCCTGTACCTTCTTCCTGATGGCAATGGTGAGATGGGCGTGCGGCCAGGCTGGTGTGGGTCCTTGATGATTTTGTCTGCCTTTTTGAGGCAGCGACTACGATAGATCCTTTCGACGATGGGGGGGGGGGGGGGGGGGGGCAAAGCCAGTGATGGACTGAGCAGTGGTCACAACTTTTTGTAGTCTTTTTCGCTCCTGGACGTTCAAGTTGCCAAACCAGGCCACGATACAACAAATCAGAATCCTCGCTAACGTGCACCCGTGGAACTT
The DNA here is from genome assembly GCA_963514005.1 of Raja brachyura. The sequence goes on along the minus strand of OY740787.1, from coordinate 36,043,146 downwards.
TAGGAGAATCCTCTTCGACATGCTGAATCACCGTAATCTTCTCAGGAAGTAGAGATGCTGATGTGCCTTCTTTATAATTGCATCGGTGTGCTGGGTCCAGGAAAGATATTTGCAAATATGCACGCTCAGGAATTAGAAGTTATTGAACTTGAAATATTCCAAGCAGTAGACAATAGACAGCGGGTGGTGGAGGCCGGTTCTCTGGATAAGTCACCCAAACATCCCAGGAATCAGTCTGGTGAACCTTCTCTGTACCCCCTCTATGGCAAGAATGTCTTTCCTCAGATTTGGAGACTCCAGGTGTGGCCTCACCAAAACCCTGTACAACTGCAGTAGAACCTCCCTGCTCCTATACTCAAATCCTTTTGCTATGAATGCTAACATACCATTTGTTTTCTTCACTGCCTGCTGCACCTGCATGCCTACTTTCAATGACTGGTGTACCATGACACCCAGGTCTCGTTGCATCTCCCCTTTTCCTAATCTGCCACCATTCAGATAATAGTCTACCCTCATGTTTTTGCCACCAAATTGGATAACCTCACATTTATCCACATTATACTGCATCTGCCATGCATCTGCCCATTCACTCAGCCTATCCAAATCACCCTGCAGCCTCCAAGCATCCTCCTCACACCTAACTATACCCCGCAGCTTGGTGTCATCTGAAAATTTGGAGATGATTTATCCATACCGTCCAACCCTTCCACGATGATTAGAGCATTTTTGTATGCATTCTCCGGATTTGTGAACGATTTTTGCTGTTCCTTGTAAGAAATCCTCATTTTAGCTGGGTAGTAAACACCATATCTGACATCTTTAATTCCTTGGAGAGCTTGCTTTGCCTTAGAGAATTGATTTCGCTTTTGCACAATTTCATAAGGATAGTCCTTAAAAGTTTGAAAGATGTTTCACCGTACTTCAGTGGCACTCCATATTTGATGTTACTCATAACTTCTTCCAAGTCAGAAATGTCCCGAAATTTCACAATAATCTGTCGTGTATATTCTGAACCTGTTTGAGATTTTTCTTTAAATCTCGGAACTCGGTGTGCCACTTAAATTTTCGGTAGGTTAGGGAGATTAAGAGCTTCTTTAATTAGGCCGGCAGCGAACTCCCAAGGGTAATCTCCCTCGGCTCCCTCTGGCACTCCAACTAATCTTAGATTTTGGCGTCTCGAACGAGCTTTCAAATCCAGGTATTATTCAAAACTTTTGCCAGCTGAGTCGCCATCTGTTTTACAGTGAAGTCTTGATATATCTTCATTTTCTTCATCTCCTCAGCCATTCATTCCATCTCTTCCTCCATCTCTCGCATATGAAGAGACAGTCTCATGCACGGCATCAAACTTCTTCGTAGTGTCTTCTTCCCCCTTATCCATTCTCTCCAGTAGTTCATCGCTCACATCTTCAATTTGTTTATTTATGGTGCCAATCGAATCCTGCACCGAGTCAATAACTTTCTGACTGCCAGCATTCATATTCACCATCAGCTGTTCCACCGTCTCTTTCATCAACTTTTCCATCTTCTTTTCATCCAATTTTCATCTTTCAGTTCTCTTACCGATTGCTTTAAATCCTCCATTTCTTTGTCCTTATCTGCCTTAGCTCTTGTAGTCATTTCGGAGAGCATTTTTTCTTCAGTAGCCAATTCAAAAGTAAGTTCTTCAGGCTTTGTTTGGCTTCCCCAGTGATGTTCCGTGACTCTTCTCTGAGGACTCTGACCAGTGAACGGATTTTGCATTTCAAGTGCTTTAAAACACCATTAAATTCACAGCGATTACTGATGACGTCAGCAGTGTGACGTCCAGAGGCTCTGGTAAGTTTTTAAAATCGGTCCCGACCAGTAGACCCGAATTTAACGCAAAAAGTTGCAAATTTTCGGGAACGGAGCTTTGTGCACCGTCTGTTGCTAGAACATGGTGCCACCGGAAGTCCGTGTCAAAGGCAGACATTGATGATGAAATTCACCAGTGCCTTCAGTTGCACCAGATAATCTTCCACCATCTGAGGAAACGTGTTTGGGAATCAAGGCCTAAACCCCAACACAAAACCTGTTGATTACCAGTTGGCAGTGGCCTATGCCTTTCAGATTGTTCATGAGACTTGGACAACTTCAAAGCAGTGGGAAAATACCATCCATGATGTCACTGCAATATCCACTGGCGGCACAAGTAGACCAACATCAGTATACTCCCCCAGGCCTGAATGATGCTCAGCTGGCCAAGCCATTTGCAATGACCAAGGGTAGAATCCTAAAACATATTCTATTCTGAACTCAGTCACAAGAAGATATACTTAAATCTACAGAGGATTCAAAACCTCATTGCAAAGATGCAACATTTTCATTGACAATCTGGTTATCATTGGCCCTCAACCTCTCATAGAAGCATGTGAAATTATGGGAGCTTACTGGAGGCCAGCATAATGAGCAGGACCCCAGCACTGCCTTTCAATACCCCTGCTGAAACCTGGCAATCTCACATTTCTTTCACTAGCCATTGCACAATCCACAGAAGTGAAATTGAACCAAGTTGTCCACAATTCTAAGAGACTGCCTACAAATAAGAAGTACAATCCAATATGATAAACAAAATGCATATATCCAAGTAATCATGGTAGGGTCTGCAATCCAAAAATATCTCAACATTTCCTGAAATTTCCTTCACACATTTTGGTTCTGAAAATGAGCCTTAAAATATATAATGGCTATTTTCTTGTTCCACACCAATTACAAGTAGTAGCTTTATGTAGGAAATCATGTATTACCTCTATGTTTAGCCCTTCAGAATGCAAGTTTTTGATGAAGAATGTAAATGCTTGTTCCCAGACTGGTGCACTTGTGTTGTAGCAAATCTGCAAATTCAGAATTGGGTGTTAATTCAACTCTCTCACTCAATAATTAACATTTTTTTAAATAGTTACTTGATTTACTTAAATTGCTAAACAGTGGCAAGAACATTCTAGTGACAATGAAAGGACTCCTATCTAATGATGAGGTCATTAATTGGAGTCACAGTTAAACAGTAAAGGGCCTGTCCCACTTGGGCGACCTAATCCGCGAGTAATCTTTTAAAATATTTTCCCTGTACGGAGGACCCAACCTTTTCTCTGTCAGGTCTCCGTTGTCGTTGGAGCCTAGCACCGTGGAGCGGCCTCCAACCGGAACGACCTGGGGGCTCCAGTTGCAGAGCCTGCGGAGCTGCGGACTACTCGCCATAGTGGTGTTGGCCGGCTTCGGAGCATGGAGCTGCCCGACCCCAGAGATTCAGAGGCTCCAGCTGCAGCCCGGTGGGCAGTAACACCGGGAGCTCGCGGGTCCTGCAGCGGCAACTTCTCCCGCCCGAGTTGCGGGGTTGAAAATGACCTGGAGCGGGGCCTTACATCATCCGGCGCGGCTTTAACGACCGCGAGACTTGCTAACGCCCGCCGGGGCTCCAACATCAAGACCTGGAGCGCGGCCTTGCATCGCCCGGCTCGGCCTTAATGGCTGCGGGACTTACTTACCATCGCCTGCCGGGGGCTCTGACTTTGACATCGGGAAGAGAATGTGGAGTGCAGGGGAGAGATAAGACTTTGCCTTCCATCACAGTGAGGAGGAGATTCAATGTGATGGATGTTTGTGTAAATTGTGTTGTGTCTTGGTTCTTTTTCTTGTTTGTATGACTGCAGAAACCAAATTCTGTTTCAACCTCAATGAGGTTCAAATGACAATAAACGGTATTGTATTGTATTGTAGATAGTCTTCATCATAGTCAAAGGGAGGTCGAAGGAGGTCATCTTCACTCTTCACTATTCGGTGTCCAATTTTCCCGAAATTAGTCGTAGCTAGTTGAAGCTGGTCTTCTACATAGTCGAAGGAGGTCTTCAACATGTCAATTTTTCAAACTCTTCTAAACTCGCCAATTCGGTCGCCCAAGTGAGACAGCACCTTTACATGTCGTGCACAATCTTTGAAAGGATCAAGTTTTAAAAGCTTAATGAGTACATAAATTACCTGACATTGCAATTTCAACAAAGCACTTGTCAAGGGTGCCAAGGGTGGTGGTGGAGGCAGATATGATAGTGGCGTTTAGGAACAATTTAGATAGGCACATGGATTTGCAGGGAATGGAGGGATATGGATTACTTGTAGGCAGATGAGATCAGTTCAGCTAGGCATCATGTTCAGCACAAACATTGTGGGTCGAATTGTCCATTCCTGTTATATGTTCTATGTTTAGGATCATACCTGTTTCCTTGGAGCTGCGAGGCAACAGCACTATCTGCTGAACTACTGTGCTCCATATAAAAATAATTCTGCTGTTAAGAATTCTGAGAAATTCAACTCAATTAATTTATATTATCGTTATGACTTTTAACACAAATAAACAGTTCTGAAAATGGATATCACATACCTTACTTTCTTGCATGATATTTTCAACCACAAGCTGAACAGAACAGCTAGGTTCCAGGTTTGTTTTCTTTATTGACTATGAATGGAAAAAAAAAAAGCACAATCCTCAGCAAAATCTCAATTTCCCTCATCTTCCAACCTTACTCCCAGCTGCCTTGCCTTTCACTTGATGCCCTTCACTCTTGATATCAGTTTCAAAAGCATCCTGCTTTCCGGACCTCCGTTTCCTCGCAGACTACCAATTCCAATAAACGAGCAAGTTCTTGTCTAATATTATTAAAGTTAGCCTGGCCCCATTTCAACATTTTACCTTCTGTGTCCACCCTGTCTCTATTTTATTTTATTTATTTTAAAGCTAATAGTATAGAACAGATGAGAATAGATGAGAATAGAATACTTTATTGTCACAGTAAAATTCTTTGCTTGCATACTATGCCAAGGTATGCAAATAGTCACCCATAAAGGGCGCTTATAAAATTACAAATCTCCCCACCACATCAGTTTCCCCTTTGTTCTTCCTCCCATTCCCCCCCCCCCCACCCCGCCCTTCACCATGACCCCCCCCCCCCCCTCCATGCCGGGTCCTCCTTTGTTCCTTCCCTTGGCAACGATGTCCTCACTTCCACATGTCCGTCCCCATCCGTCGGTCAACACCATCATAGACCACCGCACCAACCTCTCCACTAACGTTGCATGGTCCTCTCCAAACGCCTCTGTGGCAGCGACACAGACCCATAGTGGTCACTAATCCCAAAATGCTTGCCCACAGACTTCAGTCACTTGCCCATCCCAATTTCATATGAGTGGATCAAGCTTTGTCTTTTCACTTGTAGTACCATAATATGCCCTTTACATATTGCCTGAAAGAAGCTCGTGGAAGGATTGTTGAGAAGACTTATAACAGCAGAGAAGAAGCTGTTCCTGAGCCTGGAGAGGTGTGCTTTTAAGTTTCTGTATCTTCTGTTCAACTGGAAAATGGAGAATGAGGAAAGGTTTGGATGGGAAAGAACCTGAACTATGTTAGCTGCTTCCCTGAGCCAGTGTGAAGTGTAGATGGAGTTAATGATGGGGAATCTGATCTGTGTGATGCACTGGTTTATATCCACTACTGTCTGCACTCTCTAGCAATCTTGGGCCGATCGGTTCCCAAAGCAAGCTGAGATCCAAACTGACAATATGCTTTTTAGGAGACATCTGAGGAAGTTGGTAAGAGACATAGGTGACAGGCCAAATTACCTCAGTTTTCTGAGGATGCAGAGGTGTTGGTGTGCTCTTTTGAAGTGGCTTCTTTGTTGTTGGACCTTGACAGATTGTTGGTGACGTTCTTTTCACTGTCTATGTGTATTGTACGTATAATTTATGTTTTGTGTGTTTGTCGAATCTATTGGCCTACATTTTAAAATTGCAATCAACATTTTAATTGTAATTGGACCTCACCAAACTTGATAATAAATGATAATAAACTTGACTTGAACTGTAACTGATTCTGTGGAGCTCAGATGTCAGATATCATCCATAATGAAAGTAGACACAAAATGCTGGAGTAACTCAGTGGGACTGGCAGTATCACAGAATGATTGGGTGACGTTTCGGGTCGAGATCCTTCTTCACTGAGCGACCCCAGTTATTTACAATATCTATATTAATGATTTAGACGAGGGAATTAAATGTGACACCTTCAAATTTGCAGATGACACAAAGCTGGCTGGCAGTGTGAGCTGTGAGGAGGATGCTGAGGCTGCAGGGTGACTTGGATGGGTTGGGTGAGTGGGCAGATGCATGGCAGATGCCGTATAATGTGGATAAATGTGAGGTTATCCACTTTGGTGGCAAAAACTGGAAGGCAGATATATGAATGGTGTCAGAATAGGAAACTGGGAGGTGCAATGGGACCTGGGTATGCTTGTACATCAGTCACTGAAAGTAAGCATGCAGGTATAGCAGGCAGTGAAGAAAGCTAATGGCATGTTGGCCTTCATTGCGAGACGATTTGAGTTTAAGAGCAAGGAAGTCCTACTGCAGTTGTACAGAGCCCTGGTGAGACCGCCCCTGGAGTATTGTGTGCAATTTTGGTCTCCTAATTTGAGGGAGTGCAGCATAGGTTCACCAGGTTAATTCCCGGGGTGGCGGGACTGACATAAGATGAAAGAATGGGTCGACTGGGCTTGCATTCACTGGAATTTAGAAGGATGAGAGGGGATCTTATATAGAAACATATACAATTCTTAATGGATTGGACAGGCTAGTTGCAGGAAAAATGTTCCTGATGTTGGGCGAGTCCAGAACCAGGGGTCACAGATTAAGAATAAGGTGTAGGTCATTTAAGACTGAGATGAGGAAAAACTTTTTCACCCAGAGAGTTGTGAATCTGTGGAATTCTCTGCCACAGAAGGCAGTGGAGGCCAATTCACTGGAAGTGAAGTGAAGAGAGATTTTGCTCTTAGGGCTAAAGGAATCAAGGGATATGGGGGAAAAAGCAGAAACGAGGTACTGATTTTAGATGACCAGCCATGATCATATATTGCTGGCTCGATGGGCCGAATGACCGACTCCTGCACCTATTTTTCTATGTTTCTAAACCATGCCCACACATTTGGATGATTACTGTCTAATAACAAGATATTCGCCTGCATATCTGAATATAACATAATCATTACGGTGTCTAAAAGTATTATCAGACTTCTGCAATCTGTTTGCTGAAATGTCAAAGTGTGTACCAGTGTTGCTAGAGGATTGGCCTTACAAGCTGGGCCAAGGTTTCCAACAAGGGTCTTTTCCTCTTATTTAGAGTTCTATTTGCACAGGACGTTGTCAGTGATGTACAGCTGAATCATGGTTTACTGAGGAACAAACTAATCTTCACAGCAGTAGCTCATTAAAAAAATGGCAGCCTTAGCATTAAAGGTGAAGGGTGCTGTATAAGAAAATCGGCAGTGGTATAGCAGGGAAAAAGGTGGGAAACACTCTTTATGAGAAACATCAGAGATCCCTTCCACAGAATACTCCATCAGCAGCGTGACGGACCCGGGGCTGGAACCTACTGATCAGATCCAGTTGCATGGTGGGGAGTTAGGGACAATAGCAAAGCAATTACATAGATTGGTGCTTTCAGTAAACATACAGTTTTACAGGACTATGTAATGGGAGAACAGAGGAAAATATGAAGTAGATCTCATGAGTGTATCCCTGGGATATTAGTGACACTCCTGCCATGAGTCTGTAAAGATCAAAGATCTAATGGGGATAGTGTGTTGGCACCAGTGTAGTAGTGTTGGATTGTGATTTTCTAACCAATCTTTGCATTGAACATCAAGTTTTGAACTTGAAATAATGATTTCTAACATTTAATGTAATAACGTCCACTTAAAAGCTATGGCAAATGAATTGCATTGTCCCATTCATGGTGCATATGACAATCAAACTGTGAACTAACACAACAAAATTACCTTGATGTATTTTGGTTTGCTCTTTTTCTTTATGCTGTATTCATTGTTCGTATATTCAAACTGATTTCTCTTGAACAAAAACAAATTTAATTATTCAACATACATAAGAAAATAAAAACAAATTTCAGTTGGAATATATTCTATTAATTCACAGAGCAGTGAAAACCCAGAGACTCATCTCTAGTGACAGAGTTCTGTGCTCCAAAGTAAACAAAGAGATTGAAGTTATCTATAACGCAAAAGAAGCTGTGGAGAGATTAACATATAGAGGTACCAAATGTAGCAAATGAGGGGAAAGATATTAATCTATAACATTGCTTAAATTAGTAGGAATAGGACAAGCATACAAAGTTCAAGTCATAAGTGACAGGAGCAAATTAGGCCATTTGGCCCATCAAGTTGACCTTGTCATTCAATCATGGCTGAAAGTTTCTTACAGACCCTTAAATGTCTCTCCCTCCTAACCCCATTCTCCTGCTTTCTCCCCATATCCATTGACACTCATACTACACAATAATCTATTTATCTCTGCCTTACAAATATCCATTGATGTCCTCCACAGCCTTCTGTGGCAAAGAATTCCACAGATTCACCACCCTCTGACTAAAGAAATTCATCCTCATCTGCATCCTAACGGAATGTCCTTTAATTCATTCAATCCTCTTTAAATGCAATTTTTGGACAAATATCAAAAGGAGTTTTTCCCCACGCGTGGCATGATTAAACTTGAAAAGGACTTCTTTGTGGAGATGAAAGCTCCACAATAGTTCAAGAGACCATTGAGGAAAAAAAGGATGCATATATTGTTATTGGTGTCAATTAAGAAAGGCTGAAATAAATGTTTTTATTAATAATCAATGTTACAATTTAATTCTCTTGCCCATTCTTCTTCCACAAAGACATAATGCATTGCTATATTTTATCTTCACATCTTAATTCATGCCATTTAATATTTATTGGGTGTACTTTTACTGCATATTTATCTCTGTTTTCAATAATTTATTTTAATTGGGTATCATTTAAGAGAAATTGTCCAAATACGATTGGTCCCCTCTTTCATGCCTCTTAATGCTTAATTTTTTTAATATTTAGATGCAACCATTTCATGATTTAAGTTTCAAATTAAAAATCTATTTTTGTAAATTTGTGGACCACCAGGAGCTTGACAAAGCTGTGCACTTCCAATTCAATTATTGCTTGAGACCCAAATCAGAAGAGGCCAGATTGTCCACTTGATGTCTACTCATGGGATCTACTACATGCTGATCACTAGTGCATTGGGGTGGGATGTCTGTGGGCACCCCCACTTCATCTCACATGGAGCATACTGATGACGTAATTGTGTTTTCTCTGATGATTAATAGGGAAACCCTTGGCCATGGTTCTTGGGTGTGGCAATTATTATGCTAGGGAAGGCCCTTATAACCATATCCACTACAAATAGGGACACAGCTGAGAAATGTCAGTGTGGGTTTTCATGTCAGATAAGAAAACCATGTACAGATTTACCATTTTCAAATAAATGTAAACATTAACTAAATCTATCAGAATCACAGTTGCTTATTTTCTGAGCTAAAAGGGGTTGATGGATTGCTTTTAACAATATTAAAATTTAATTTAATAGTGACTATTTCATGATATAGGTTCAAATGAAAGTCAAAGGAAGGGCGAGAACAATATTAAGCACAAACTGCAACAACACAAAATCTATGGAGTATTGCTCCCTCAGCTGTTCCAGGGTAATTTGCAAACAATAATGGTTCTTTTAAAATATTCTTCCGTAATATATATTGTGTATATTTAGATATATTTGCAAGTGTATACAAATTTACTTACAGGCAGATGATATGCACTATCCAGATAAACAACCAGTACTGCGTTCGATTTGCAAGGTATAGTCTGCTTCAGAGCATTTTCCTATTGATGACAAGATAAGATTTTCCTATTTGACATGTACATAGAACAGTACAGCACGGCAACGGCCCTTCAGCCTACAATGTTTGTGCCAAACATTATGCTATGACCAACTTTTATCTGCCTATACACAATCGAAATCCCTCCATCGTCATGTGCCTATAAAGTCTCTTAAATGCCACTATTGTATCTGCCTCCACCACCAACCCCTGCAGTGCATTCTAGGAACTCACCAACCTCTTAAAATAAAATTTTGCCCTGCACATCTCATTTAAACTTTCCCCTCTCACCTTAAAACTATCCCTGTAGTATTTGATATTTCAATAAAGGGGAAAAAGGTTCTACCCTCTCCATGGCTCTCATAATTTTATGTACTTCTATCAGGTCTCCCCACAACCTCTAGCATCCCACAGAAAACTATCCATCTGTTCAGTATCTTCTTTCATCTAATACCCCTTAATCCTGGCATAATTCTGGCAAGTCTCTGCCCCCTACCCCAAGCCTCTGCATCCTTCCAGTAATGGTAGTCCAGCACTGAACGTAATACTCCAAATGTGGCTTAGGCAAAGTCCTATAAAGTTGCAACATGACTTCCTGGTTTTTATACTCTATGCCCTGACCAATGAAGGCAAGCATACCACATGCCTTCTTTACCACTCCATCTACTTGTGTTGCCATTTTCAAGTAGTTATGGACTTGAACCCCAAAATCCCTCTGTACATCAATACTGTTCAGGGTGATCCATGACCCCAGCAATCTTGGTGTCATCTGCAAATTTACAAAATAACCCATCAATGCTTACATCAGAGTCATTAATATATATATATATCATGAACAGAGGTCCCAACACAGACCATTGCAGAAGTCCTCTGGTCACAGACCTCTAAATTGAATATTATCCTTTCACCGCAATCCTCTGTCCGCTAATCGTATTCTATTAATACGCATGATTGGAAATATATACATTGACATTATTACACATTTTAATTCAGTATTTCAAATGTTACATTTTAAATACGAGTTCATACGTATTCATGAACAATTTTTTACTTATATAGAGATCAGGTATTGATCTTTTGGCCTTGGGGAGAGTTGTTCTGTGCGTCCAAAAGCAATGGTATCTTAACTGCTTTTCTAAGAAAATTTAGTGGGTCTCCATAGTATCATTACTTACAAATTGTAGGGCATGGAGTATTAGAAACTAAAGATCTACCAAGGAAGTGTGACAGGAAAAGTATTATAAAAATGTAGATCCATGCTATTAAAACATACCACAGATTTGTTTTCTAAGGCAGTGTGCAAGGACAGCCATTCAAGTTTTAGATGAACTTTTCCATGTTCAACATCACTCAGAGGAAACCACTGGTCAAAAGACAAGGAAGATTTATATGAGTTTAAGACAGTGACAGTAATAAACAGTCTTGTTAAAAAGCAAGAGATTGCATCCATTGGAACAATAACTTGCAAGGAAAATATCAAAGCACAGTCATACATAATTTATTTTGGAAAGAAATGCCACTTTAAATACATTATATGAAAAATTCTTATTTCTACTATTTTTTCAGATGCAAAATTGAAACTGTACCCTTGTTTGGCCATGAAATGAAATTTCTAGTTCTAATAAAACATAAAAGATAGCACAATTGGTTCTCAAAAGAAAGTGATTCGTTATATAGATATATTTATGAATGTCATTTTTGCATGACTTTTAGTGGGAATTGCTTGCAAAACCCAAACAATAGAACCTGATGAAATGGTATCTATCAGTTATGTATGCATCAATCAGTTGCTATATGTTGCCTATCCAAACTAAAACATCAATATTGCAGCTACTAGAGTCTTTACCTCTTCCACAATTCTGTCTTTCATGACTTCACCAAGATCTATAACAAGGCTGTAAATCAGAATATAAAATAAATTATGATACCACAAAATACGTATACTAATTGACATGTTCATGCTTTAATTGGTGTAATAACAATAGCCCAAACAGAGTGCACTAATAGGTACTCATAATGTGTGGACACATGCATCCGTTTGAATGCTACTCAAATATTCTATAACAGAGCTTTCTAATTATTCATTATGAATCCATCCCTGTGCACTTCGAGTGGATAGATGTCAGGATAAAATTACTGCAAGAAAACGAGTAAAATTTCCCTCCCACCCAAATAATGTACGGATATTCACTTTCAAGGTTCATACATGAAAAGTAGATGGAAAAATAAATGTTGCAGTATCCTTCATGATTCTCGGAAAGTGACTGTTGGAGTGTTGGAGAAAGGGGCTTTGGTGAGACAACATTGGATTCCTTGGCTGGGCTCCAGGGAAATTTTCCACAAAGGCCATGCATTAGAATGCCTCGGCAAATTATTAATTCACCACTGTCAGGAGATACAGAAAATGATAGTGATATTGTGAACATTGACATTACACCTGACCTTCCCAGAAAGTCATCTTTATCAGGGTCCTCATCAAAAAGTTCCATTTCCAAATCTTGACCAAGAGCCTCATGAACTACAGCCTAAAGATAAAAAATAAAAGCATTAGAGGCCATCCCTCCTTCTTAAGAAATGTCTGTGATTAGAATTTAAAGTAAACATGAAAAACATTGTGTTATAGCTTACTGGGAAGGGGGAATGATAAATGAAGGGCAGTTGTAAATGTTTTGATTGAAAAAAACCTACCTCATACATTTCATACCATTCGGGATTTAAATTTCCTTTGATAGTTTTGCTGCGAAAGGTCTGTGTCCCAACTCGAATAACAGCATATGGGTCAGACTTTCCTTGCACCATACCCATTAGATATGTGTCTTTCCTTATTAAATTAGCAGCTTTATTAAGATGTATTCTCACAACACCCTGTAAAACAATAAGGAAATTTCCAACGTTTTGTCAGACAAATAAGAATAATTTTTCTCCGTCAAAATTATTAAATTATTTGGCAAAGCATTCAAATCCAATTTCTGTCATCCCTGATGTCTGGGCAAATAGACTGTACTTTAAGCATCAATAATTATCTCTATTTTGAAAAGCAAAGCAAAAATTCACTTTGTATTTTTGTTAGTGTTATTCTGGAATCCTCATTGTAATTTTAACTCTTGTTCCCACTGTCAAAAAATTGTTCAGAAGCAACATGAGACTTCTTTTCTAATTAAAACTCAAATGACAGGACATTAATAATGCAGTAAAACTTCAATAATTTGTTATACGATTGTTCTGGTATTGAGAAAGTTTGGCAGATGGCTCACTGCCTGTTTCTCAATCTCCTTTTAAAGCCCGTCACTAATCCCCTGCTCATTTTAAACTCACTGGGGCCCAGTTTCCCATACACCATTTTAAACTCACCTGGTTTACTGAAAAAGTTATCAAACTATTGTCAGTAATTTAAAAAGTGAAATAAAACTGTTGATATATTAATGAAAGTAATGTCCAGTAGTTCAGAAAAATATGCCAGTCAAAAATATGCAGACTAATGGGAGTTTTGCCATATTTCAAAGTAACTTTTTTAATAACGATTTTGAAGTAGATTACGTTTGTAACTATTTGTATCCTATTCAAATTCTGGAGTGAAATATTACAATTTAATCTGATTAGAATATATTTTTTGTAGATCATTTCAGTTAAGAGAATTTTTTTTGCAAATCCTTGCACTGTTGCTACAATTTCTTCGCTCTTTCAGAGACATCATTGTACCTGTATTCAACTTACAAATAAATCAGAGGTGACCCAATAAGTTGACTAATTGTTTCCAGTTATGAAACAACTTAAAAATGTATAAATCAAAACTACTATGAGATGTTGGAAAATGCAGCAAAGATATTTTTAGCTTATTGACCAGTAGTTGCATTAGTCACAGAATATAATTTGTAGTCATAAGCAGATGTGACTACAAATTTATAAAGTACTTACATGTGGTAAAGGAAATCTTAGTCGAGAAACACTGACTTGATCAATCAATGGGCAGGTATACCTATTAGGCAACACCATATATGAAGCAATAGTGTCGAGAATCTTTGTGTCTGACAACCCACTGAAAGGAAAAATAACAGCCATCAGAAACAGCATAACAGCTAGACTCATGGCCGACAATATACCCTACTTGTATCTCTAAGTATACTTAAAATGTTTCTTCTCATTGCAACTGCTGGGATGAGTAGGGGTGATGATAATTAATATCCACCATTCACACCACATTTATAAAAAGAATATAACCAAAGTAAAAACAGAAAATCCTGGAAATAAAAGGTTTTGGTATTTGAAAATAATAAAATGGAATAAATCCTTTTGTTTTTGTTTAGTTTAGAGATACACTGTGGAAACAGGCCCTATGGCCCACTGAGTCTGCGCTGACCAGCGAACCCTCTACACATTAGGGCCAATTTACAATCTTTACTGAAGCTAATTAACACCTGTTCCCAATAATTTCTGCTTTATTTCAGTTACGCATTTGCAGAAATTGTTTTTCTAACTTTTAGAATAAATGAAGCATTAAAGTTATTGCTATAGACATCCGGGGACAAAATTATCATCTGTAGCAACTGTTTGTACACGGCCCGAGGAATATAACACAGAGAAGCCTGTGCAACATGCCTGCGGTTATCTGGAACAACACTAATCATTGCACAGATGGTCCCCTGCCAGAGTGAAACCTGTTCACAACAGGCTGTTTGCTTATCGGGAGACAGGAAAATAGGCAATGCAGCAGTCAGTCAAATCCTACAGTAAACAGAAGCATTTTTTAAACATAAGCAACAGCAGGGGGCACCAGGTGACACTAGAGATGAATCTTAAGAAGCAATTGGATACATTTTCAATTCCTATCAATGAAATTAATCATTTGAATTGGCTGTCGACTGACTTGTACCAGAACAGAACAATGTGTAGACTGGAAAAACATACATGGTCTTATTTCCTTAGAAATCATTTCAAAATTTCATTGATATTAAAAATAATAAAAATAAAAATGTTCTCAGTTTGAAATGCAAGCAAATCTAAAATATGCATTTGCTATAAGATAATCAGTCTCTTGCAATATCATGGCTGCTTTCCAATACTACTTTTGTCAAAACTGGATAAATACTGATGTGCCCTCATCAGATTCAAGACAGACAAATTTGTTATTATGGAGTTGATTTCATTATTTCCAAGGCATTCCAAAGCATTTTTATGACCAATATTTTTTTTTTCGAGATGTCATTACTGTTATGACAAAAGAAATGCAATGGCTAATTTGCAGATGGCTCGAATTCATAAGGTGATAATAGCCATATATATTTAAATTGAAGAGAAATCAGTTGCTTCAGAATAGCATGTTAATTTGCTGCACAATGCCACCTAGTGTCAAATTTACTTATGATATAGGAGACCAATCAGCCCATCGCGTGCACGCCACCTTTCAAACAATCCCATTCCTCCACCTATTTCACTGCATCATAATCTTTCACAAATACCTATCAACAAACCACTGATTCTCATGCCAACTACCTACACTAAGGGCAATTTGCAGTCACCGGTTAACCTGGCACCCAGCACATCTGTAGGATGTGGGAAGGTAACATTAGCACCTGAGAAAACCCATGTAGTCACAGAGAGAATGTTATACTTTTCACAAGACAACGCTAGTGGTCAAAATCAAAACCGGCCTCTGGAGCGGAGACAGAATTGTAAAGATCCAGCATTGTCTTTTTTAGCATCTTTATTGGATCCGAATTGTATAAATTATTTGTGTATGTAAAAATATTTAGAGTGTGTTAAGAACGCGGACTGCTACTTGTATTGCCTGTGTGAGTGCGTTAGGATTTTTGGGTGTTAGATAATTGAAGTAAAAGTGCATTTGAATTGAATATCTGTATTTGTTTAAATCGGGATTGTAGTATTGTTAGAATCCGATTCGTGGTGGTTCAATCAGGGTTCGTATTCTTTTGATCGCTGTGTCGGGGGAGGAGTCATTCGATTGACCCAGTACGCCACGAGGAGGATTTATAATAGTGTGATTCATCATCATAAGTGGATGCTTGTAGTTTATATTGGGGTGTGTCTTGGTTTTCTTGTAATTGGGGGAATCATTTCTTGTTTGATTATAGTTTTACTTGCATGGTTTGGGTTTATTTGTCTGTGTGAACTTAGTTTTCTGAGTGAGAGAGATTGTTGCTTGGGAGAGATTGCTGCTAAAATTTAAATATTAAGAGCCGGATCCTTAGTTTGGGAAACCAGTGATTCTATGTTTGAAGGCTGAGAGTTGAATGAAGTGATTGTGATCAAGCTGATAAGAACGTTGAGAGCGCTATTGAATAAGAGCGATTGAGTCGAACAATTGAATAGAGCGATTGAGTGGAATGATTGAATAATGGTTGGGAAACATTGAAGGAACAATTGTGTGAGAAGGTGTGAATCTGCTAGACGTTAGTCGTTGTGTGGGTGCGATTTCAGTGGCCTTGGAGTCTGAAAGGAAGGAGCGAGTATTGAATAGGTGTGAGTGCTTTGAATCTTATTTGTATTGTGTCTATTGTGCAGAAGGATGAGAAATGTACCGGAAAAGGACCTATCAAATGTTCCTGAAAGTCCAATAAGAGTTTGTGAGAAAATTCCTCATGAAGCAGAGAGATTAAGAAAATTATCGGGAAAATTAAATAGAGTTTTGAGGAATGAACTTTGGCCGAGAGGTCGGCTAAAGTCTATAGTAGGAATAACCTACATAGAGACAATTCTTAGACGATATGGAAACATTGAAGAAGGGAACAAGCTTATTGAAATATGGAGAATGTTCTTCACTGAAAAGAAAGTAAATAAAGCAGTTCTGCTTTCTACTTTAAGAAAGGCAGCATTCAAGTTAGGTATTAGAATGGAAAAAGAGAGAACTGGTCCTTCTCTAGACATTCCGGAACAGGGAAAGGAAGATAGTGGAAGCCAGCAGCAGGAGCAGGAGAACATCAGCTTTTAAAAGAGAATGGACTGCGATGACTCTTAAAGGGGAGGTGCCAACTAAAATCAAACTTATTAAATGTAGCAAGAGTGACGCGGTTAGTGTGGCTCTCGAAGGGAGAGAAGCCCAATATATACAAGGGTGGACAGACTTTTTGGAACAGAGTAACAGCATTCCTATCAGCACTCTCATGTTCTTAGTTCGGAGACACCATGCACAGCTTGCGAACAGGGCACTCGGGAGGAGTCAGTAGTATCTTCGACTCCACCCACTAAATTCAAATCCAAAGTAGGAAAATCGGGAAAGGACTCTCTAGCTCCGATGATTGCTTCACCAGCAGAGAATAGTGTGGGGGATCAAGGAGATAGAAGAAAGTTTCCTCAGAAGTGGGCACCAAAATTAATTGGGAAATCAAGTGGGAAAGTGAAAGAATCCTTCCTATAGTATAGGGATTCCGGTAGCAGAACAAGCAGGTTTTCTGACGGTGAGACAGCAGGAGGCTATGAAGTGACATCGATAACATTATAAGATCAGAGCAAATTCCCCACGATATGAATATGGAGCAGTTTCCCTGCAGGCAATTCACTAGTAGGAAGCTGCCTACTCCGCTTTTAGAATTAGATTCCGCAGCAGGTGCAAATTATCCCCGGGCCACAGACGTCCACGTTTCAATGCATCCTGGTTCGACGGCAGCAAAATCCTTCAACAGACCTGTACTAAAGTTACTTCCAGAAACGGGAAGTAACTTCGAAGGAAGATATGGAGGAGGAGGAATTTAAAGCGTGGATAGACATGCCATTCCGAGAGCCGACTTTCCCTTGGTTTGGTTGGAGAAGGTATAGAGATGTTAGACCTGATCAATGTTACAAAAGTGGGGAATCAGGACATTGGAGCCTGTGAGAGAATACTGCCCTGTGAGAGAATACTGAGAAGGAAGGGGGCAAAGAAGAGGGCCACGAGGTTTAAGAAGTCAGTGAATCCCTAGAGATTACAGGGACACTTGGGACCCCGAAGGTGAAGCAAGAGGACACTGGCCAGAAGATCAGGGGGCAGAGACATTCTGGCAGCCAAATCCTTTCTGGCAGCCCTGATCTGCAAGCTAATACGAAGTATGAAATCTGAGGGCATCCTCACACCCAAAAATAATAACTAATAAAAAGAACACCGCCCCTTCCGAATCCCAAGAAAAGTCACAAAGAATCAAATAGTAACTGCTGGCAACGAGAATAAAAACTAAAGATAACTAAACTGGCACTAGGGAGAGAAGAAACAAACGTATTGTGCAGGAGGTGCGGGAATAGGGAAAGGAGCTATTGTACTAACTTGTTACTAAGTTGTTGGGCCTGCAGGACAATATAATCTACAGCATACGACTATCTGGGGAGTGAGGTAAAGAGTATGTGGATCCTTGAGAACGTGCAGAAGACACAGCTCGGGTAAAGTAGCTGCCCAGAAACAAAGACCAAACAACAAGGAAGAAATTATACTGTCCTGTCCCTTTAAGACACATCTGGGAAGGCCAACAGTTAAGAGAAGATTGCTCCTCAGTATGCCTACTCCTTTGAAACTAACATCAAGGAAGAAGATAACTACCCTAGTGCCCAACTTTAACATCATTTAGCTTTTGACACCAGTGAAAGAAAAATAAAATAACACCATCCAACATTTTCTAAAAGATATAAACAACCTATGACAACTATTGGGGCAAGTTCTAATTTGAAGAAGTGAATTTGAAAATAAACACTCCTCTGTGGTTTGGGGCAAAACACTTACTTTGCACCTAAATTATAGTTATTAGAAATTGATAAAATCTTAAATTTGGTCTCTAAATTGTATGGTGATGAATTGGAGGGACTTTAAAGTTTGAGATTTGGAACTGACTTGTGAGATTTGGCTTGGGAGTACTTAAAAAGTTTGATTATTAATTGGGTATTGTTATTGTCTCATCCCCAGACAGGCAGCCAAAAATGAGAAGAATCATTCAGAGAACACCATAAAGGATGGAACTTGGGATGAGATCTGGTAACATGGAAGAATTATTCACGGAACATGAGAGTTGGAATTGGAGATAGTAAAAAAGAGAAACTGTGAACAGCAAGACTTCCCTTTAAGAGATTAAAGTTAGCATACTAAAAAGTTACTCAGTGGCAAAAGGAAATTAGTTATGAGGAGGAACCCCTATGGACTGAGAGCCGAGGCAACATACTAAGGAATAAGTACTGGAGGAGAAGTCTATTGAATTAGAAGGAGGAATAAAGAAATGGGTGTTGAGGTATCAGAGTCGATGTATCTGACCGGTGGATCTAAACTGGTTAACCCTTGATAGTAAAGCGGCTTCTATTATCAAGGTGGAAAGAAATTGTCCCTGGATTCGGCATTCTTGATTGGTTTTATAATAAAATTGACAACATATGGAACTTAATTGATTAAATTTGAACAGCTGGGAATTCCACAGGAATTGGAATGTAATTGTGTTATCGACCACAAGCTGTGGACTGAGGAGGGTGCGACGAACCCTGAAACTTAAAATATTAAATTGCAGGCTGAGAATGAATTTGGTTGAATTGCAACATTCTTCATGGTTTCTTTAAATAAGAGTCATGCCTGTAAGGAAATCTGGACTGACCCAGCTGAAATTTATATGAAAACCCATCATCAGATATACATTAAAGAACATCATATGAATACGGAGAGGGCTGATTAGTGTTGATCCTAGGATATTAAAGAGTATATTATGGAACAGAATAGTAATAGGAATACAGTGGTAGGGCAGAATATAATAGAGATAGTTATAGTGAAATGGAAAAGGGATAGTATTGAAATAACAGAATTACAGTGGAATGAATGGGAAAGCATTAGTGCATGAATGGTAACTTGCTTTGTCAACCTTCTGGGCTGCGAGGCCATTTGGTCAATTTAACCTGGTATTTGTCATAATACCAGTTTTTCAGGAATTATAGGTTATAGATTTGCTATGGAAAGGGATGGAAGAATGGGCAACAACACGGATGGAGGGAATTCATGCCCACGAAAACTCGGGAGGTGACGACTCATCAGACGGAAATTGTGAAGCCATGCCCACAAAACTCGGAAAGTTTGATAAGATTCTGGGAAGAAACATCATCGTCTTGTTGTTAATAGATAGAGAATGTAAATAGTCACACATGTGTATATCTGGTTATCTGATTATTTGGTTATCATAAATGATGGTTTATCATATATGATAAAAGGAAGGAATGTTAATTCTGCCCAAATTGGAGATGCCAGGACACTAAAATTGAGTAAGGGCTTCTTGCCTTCTGCAGAAATAGGACAAGCTGCAGAATGGTGCCAGCTTGTCTAGATCCCAGATAAGAATTGCAGGGATAGAATGTGACATCTGCAAATTCTTACTTTGCAAGATGTTGATTGGGTTAAGTGTTGTGCCTTGTCTTGGTTTCTTGAAGATCTGCGCAAATGTTGCATGTTTGCTTCCTTCCAGAAGCTCCATTTGAATACATTGTATTAGCCACTGTATTATTGGGTTAGGGAAATGCCTATCATGTACTGTGTTAATCGATATCTGTTATTGGACTGTAAAGAGACCACCCCCATATGGTTCGGTCCCTCACTGTTCGGGGATCTATAAAAGGTAGCTCCCACGAGGTCCCGTGTCTATCTCCTGGCAGAACGCTTGGGACTGCGTGACCTTTTGGAGTGTCTCTGCTTGCACGAGGCTAGGGCTCGTATACTCTGGACTTTAGAAGGATGAGAGGGGATCTTAATGAAACATGTAAGATTATTAAGGGTTTGGACACACTAGAGGCAGGAAACATGTTCCCGATGTTGGGGAAGTCCAGAACCAGGGGCCACAGTTTACGAATAAGGGGTAAACCATATAGAACAGAGATGAGGAAACACCTTTTCACACAGTTGTGAGTCTGTGAAATTCTCTGCCTCAGAGGGCGGTGGAGGCTGGTTCTCTGGATACTTTCAAGAGAGAGCTAGATAGGGCTCTTAAAGATAGCGGAGTCAGGGGATATGGGGAGAAGGTAGGAACGGGGTACTGATTGGGGATTATCAGCCAAATTAAATATTGCATGGCGGTGCTGGCTCGAAGGGCCGAATAGACTACTCCTGCACCTATTGTCTATTGTCATTGCATGCAAAGGATATGCAACAAAATACTAAACATGACTACTTTCATTTACATGACATTGCTGTGTCCAAAACATTATGGTGACCAGATATTGGGCAGCAGTGTGTATATATACACATACACTGTTGTAATTTCTACATGGTGAAACCAAAATGTATAAAAATGGCCTTTCTTAAAATCTGACAATGTGCACTTTAACCACGTGGGATTTTTTTCATTACAAGTCTCAAATTGTGGAGTAGAGAGGCAAATAAATAAATGATGGGTCTTAGTCCTAAACATTATGGAGGGCACTGTAAGTAAATCTCCTACAACACCAATGTAAATAATCAAATTTCCTAAGCTAGCTAAAGCGTTAGTCTTGCCAGTGATCCCGCAGTTGTTATCAAACATGGGCAATTTCCATGCAGTTGTGTAATTGTGTCGAGTTAGTTCAAGGATCATCATACAAATAGACTAAGCTTTCATCGCATTAGACCAAGGTGGATTTAAGCCCATTTTAAGAATTCAAACTATAAATGTAAATATCGAGGAAATTTGCAATAAAATATGAAAGGCATTCACTGCAATATTCAAAAGTTAATTGAACACTAGAAGTCAATCAAAAAGTCCCAACACTGACTGGAAAATTAAATGAATATTAAAAAAACTAGATGCTGGAAACCTAAACTGAAACAGAATGCTGAAAATACGCAGCAGGTCAGATCTTATCTGTGGCAAGCAAAACCAAGTTAATGCTTCATGTTTTACATTGTCAGAGACATCTCCTACCACCTCAACTGCCCTGCAGTTTAATAACATTTTTATTGCCCCCTTCCCAGTTCTGAGAAAGGGTTTTCTACTTGAAATGTTAACACTATTTCTTTTCCCAGAGATATAGCCTGACCTGCTGTGTATTACCAGAATTTTCTAACTTTCTCCAACTTGAAAATGAATTGTTTCTATCTCCACAAATCATAATTCTGTTCAGCATTTGGTTTATAAAAGGTTTTATTTAATCAGCTGGTGCTGCCTTGCAGTTCAAAACCCCAAGTACAAGAAACTGAACTAGAAGAAGATTTGTCTAATGGCCTGAATCGAGATCAGACTAAAGATTTGAAACTGCATTAATTTTCCAAAACCAAGTAAACAACAGAAAGGTAGACTTTTAATAGTAGTGTAATAATTGCCAACGAATTTCTAGAATACTTTCAATTAATCAGACGTAGATTTGGAGTTGGCATACTGTGTCTGACCCATTAACATTAAAAAAAAATGACAACAAATATAAATAAAGAGAATGCAGCAGATGTCAAAGGTGTATAATTTGACTTTTATAGGAGTTGGCCAAGACTCATTTCTTATGTTCAGTGTTACCTCCATTTCACACTGATGTGAATTGGACAAATATCATAATAAAGAAACGTAAAATGAAGATGTTCATTTTCACTGGAGAGGCAGTAATTAGCTGGAAGAGATCTCCTCTCTGTTTAAAATGGATCAAATTTAATTCTCTGATGTTAGACAAACTCAATATGACATAGAGATGCAAGCAAAGTGGAAGCATGATGGTGAACTATAGAAGTGGAGTGTGTGCCTCACAGATATACAGGAGATGGCGAATGGCCCAGAGAACAAAGTACATAAAAATATTGAGAATCCTGATAAGGTGAATAGAAAGGATCCATATACCATGAGTAAAAAAAGTGAACATCCAAGGATTAGTGAGTCACAGAATTGTGTAGCACAGAAAAGGAAGCAAAGCATCACCCATGATGAGAAACAAAAAGCATCATGTTCATACCAAACATTTTTGCCCCTATTCACTAATTCCATTTGCTCCCATGGTGATGGTATTCTTCTGTTCCTTCCTATTTACATTTCTGTGCAACCCAAAAGTCGGAAAACATTCAATTCTCAAGTAAAAACCTCCCTACTTTTCCCATCCCCCCCCCCCCCTTCCCTTCCTCATCCAAGCGTGCACACGTTTCACACATCAGTTCCAATCACCCAATCATAGAAAATAGGTGCAGGAGCAGGCCATTGGGCCCTTCAAGCCTGCACCGCCATTCAATATGATCATGGCTGATCATTCAACTCAGTATCTTGTACCTGCCTTCTCTCCATAACCCCTGATCCCTTTAGCCACAAGGGCCACATCTAACTCCATCTTAAATATAACCAATGAACTGGCCTCAACTACCTTCTGTGGCAGAGAATTCCAGAGACTCACCACTCTCTGTGTGAAAAATGTTTTCCTCATCTCGGTCCTAAAGGAATTCCCCCTTATCCTTAAACTGTGACCCCTTGTTCTGGACCTCCCCAACATCGGGAACAATCTTCCTGCATCTAGCCTGTCCAACCTCTTAAGAATGTTGTAAGTTTCTATAAGATCCCCCCTCAATCTTCTAAATTCTAGCGAGTACAAGCCGAGTCTATCCAGTCTTTCCTCATATGAAAGTCCTGACATCCCAGGAATCAATCTGGTGAACCTTCTCTGTACCCCCTCTATGGCAAGAATGTCTTTCCTCAGATTTGGAGACCAAAACTGTACGCCCAACTCCAGGTGTAGTCTCACCTAAACTGTGTACAAATGCAGTAGAACCTCCCTGCTCCTATACTCAAATCCTTTTGTTAGGAATGCTAATATACCATTCGCTTTCTTCACTGCCTGCTGCACCTGCATGCCTACTTTCAATGACTGGTGTACCATGACACCCAGGTCTCGTTTCATCTCCCCTTTTCCTAATCGGCCACCATTCAGATAATAGTCTACCCTCCTGTTTTTGCCACCAAAGTGGATAACCTTACATTTATCCACATTATACTGCATCTGCCATGCATTTGCCCACACACCCAGCCTATCCAAGTCACCTCGCAGCCCCCTAGCATTCTCCTCACACCTAACAACGCCCACCAGCTCCGTGTCATCTGCAAACTTGGAGATGTTGCATTCAATTCCCTCGTCCAAATCATTAATATATATTGGTAATAGCTGGGGTCCTAGCACTGAGCCTTGCGGTACCCCACTAGTCACTGCCTGCCATTCTGAAAAGGACCCGTTTACTCCTACCCTTTGCTTCCTGTCTGCCAGCCAGTTCTCTATCCACATCAATACTGAACCCCCAATACCATGTGCTTTAAGTTTGCACACTAATCGCTTATGTGGATTATGTCAATTCTCAAGTAAAAACCTCCCTACTTTTCCCATTCCCCCCCCTCCACCCTTCCTCAGCCAAGCATGCACAAGTTTCACACATCACTTCCAATCACCCAATCATCCTTCCCTTTCCCCCTCCCTTTTCATCCTTCCCATATTTCCCTTTAATGCCCCATCTTTCCCCCTCCCTCCCACCCATCTCCCTCCGTCTACTTTTCCCTTCACACTCCTGTCCTTTCTTCATCTGACAATCCTTTGCCTCTTTCACTTGCACCCTCCTGTCAACTACCCCCCCCCCCCTTCCACCTATATCCAGGGTTTGGCACACCCACATCTTTTTTTTTCCTTTGTCCCCCCCCCTCCCCCTGCACTCCAATCAGTCTGAAGGGTCCCAATCCTAAATGTTGCCTGTCCATATCCTCCCCAATTGCTGCCTGACCCATTGAGTTCCATACCTGGTCACAAATAAAGTCCATCACACAAATAAAGTCCATGTTAAAACAGTTTTAAGGTAATTGAACATATGATATGTATAATGCTCATAATTTTTCCCATAGTCTTAAGTGTTGTATTTAACTTGAACATCTAGGATGAAATGAGTTTTGAGTTGATGTCATTTGATACGGACTAGAGACTGCTGCTGAAGCATGCACTGCTAATTCATTTAAATTAATTTCACTCAGCAGACCACCAAATTTGAATACAATGCATACTAGCATTGTGAGCTGAAAATTTGTGTGTTCTCTGAATTGTCTCATTATAAATTGCATTTCATAAAATAATGTTGTAAACAATAGAATCCCTGTAGAATATTACTCAAAAGCTCAGAAAATTAATGTGTATTACCAGTCAGCCTTATTTTTTCCTGTAACACTTGGGTTTCCAATTCAAGGCACTCAGAGTACTTGACTATATTTTTTGACAACCAGTTTGACATGTTTACTTCATGGTAAACAAATTAAAGTAAACACAATGGAATAACAGGAAAGGAACAAAGCATCACAGTGCAGCAACTAACATTATTGAACATTTTTCCAAAAGTGTGGCTTAGATGATCCATCACATCCATTTCAACCTTTTTGCCATTCTACATTAATCTCATTTACCCACATTTGGTCCATAAAAAAAAAGGCTCTGCACTTTTCCACAGGCATAATTAGGGTGCCATTGATTAAAAATCGAAACCTTATTTGATTTGTATGTGAAATATACAGCCCAGGTTAAAGGCAACTGCTAAAGAGGAAGGTAGATACATAAAGCTGGAATAACTCAGTGGGTCAGACAGCTTCTCTGGAGAAAAGGAATAGGTGACGTTTCAGGTAAAGACCCTTCTTCAGACTGAGATTCAGGGGAAAGGGACTCGAGAGATGTAGAACAAATGAATGAAAGATATGCAAAAAAAGTAATGATGATAAATGAAACAGACCATTGTTAGCTGTTTGCTAGGTGAGGCGACTTGAGTTGGGGTGGGGGTATGCAGGGTTTAGGAAGCAATGAGTAAGAAAAGTCAAGTACCATGTAAAATAGACTGCAGAATCGTAATGTCTATTTTCACCAATTTCTCAAAAATAGGATTCATTCCATAAACTGATAATAATGATTTTTTAATCTTCCCAAGACCCAATATTTTGCAATTTTCTCAAAACATCAATTAATCAATCTGATGTGGTCCCATAGACAACCTTCCCTATGTTGTTCTCTCTCTAATCGGAGATATAGGACAACTTACACTTTGAAACATTGCATACATTTAAAATAAATATTACTTATCCAAAAACCTTTAAAAAAAGATTCAATTATTGCAAGGCAAGGAAAAAGCTACATTTGGCTCATTTCAATAAGCGGATAATAGACAGCAAGTCCTGCTGACAATGCCTCTCAGTGATTAAATAGTTCACTGAAACACGGAGTGTTTCCTTTGCAGATCATGTGTAGCTCAATTATAAACAAGTTTCTAAAGACTGCAAAACTTCTAAAGAATGCAAATTTGACACAAAGAGCTAGTATTAAATGTTGAATTGTCACAAATAAGTAATTGAGGTTTTAACTATCATCGCCAAAATATCATCTGTTCCCATTATTTCTTCTCATGAAAGATTAGTTTTCCCCTTCGGGAAACAATAAATCTGTCAACAACTGAAGTAGTCTTCCTGAATTGCTGCTCAATACAACTAAGTATTGAAGCATTGTTTTTAAAAAACCTGTGATTTAATTATTTAGAAAAACTACTAAAATATGCAATTTATGGCAGTAATCTGCAAAGGTTTTAAAAAGCAAAGTTGACATTTATGTTTCCATTGATCTTTCATTCCAAATGGACAGCATCATAGCAGACTGTCTGTCCGTCCCTTCCTTCTTCGTGTTTTAATAGTATGTGTTAAATGTACATTTTTGGTGTTCTTTACCTTGCTTTATGTGGAGGGGTGGGGGGTTGGGAGAAATGTTTTCTAATTTCTTACCTCGACGGAGATGCGATTTTTTTCTGTATTGTATCTCCTAACATCGAGGAGTTGGCGGCCTTTGCCATGGGTGTTTGCAGGCTTAAAATCACGGAGCTCTCGGTCTCTGGTCAGAGACCGACTTCGGGAACTCCAAGCCGCAGGAGCTTCGATCGCCCCGATGCAGGAGTTTAGTCTGCCCTGTCGCGGGAGCTTAGACCCCTGGTTGCGGGAGCTTCAATCGCCCCGACGGATGTCACAACTGCCCCAACCGCGGGAGAATAAAGAGTAAGAAGATTGGAATTTTTTGCATTCCATCATAACGAAGAATGTGGGGAATCTGCTGTGGTGGATGTTACGTTGACTTTTATGTTTGTTAACCCTCGGAAAGCGCCTGGACCTGATGGTATACCCAGTCGAGTTATCAAGACCTGTGCAGACCAACTGGCAGGAAATTTTATGGACATTTTCAACCTCTCACCTCTGAGGTCTGTGGTTCCCACCTGCTTTAAGACGGCATCAAAAACACCGGTGCCCAAGAAGAGCAAGGTGACGTGCCTCAATGACTATCGACCAGTGGCACTAACGTCTGTGGTGATAAAGTGCTTTGAGAGGTGGGTTATGGCACACATCAACTCCTACCTCGACAAGAACCTCGACCAACTACAGTTTGCATACCGCCACACCAGGTCAACGGAGGATGCAATTTCACTGGTTCTCCACTCTGCATTGGACCGCTTGGACAATAAAAAACCTATGTTAGGCTATTGTTTATAGGCTACAGCCCAACGTTTAATACCATCATCCCTTCCAAGCTAGTTACCAAGCTCACGGAACTGGGCCTCAGCGCATCCCTCTGCAATTGGATCCTCGACTTCCTCATCCACAGACCACAGTCTGTTTGAATTGGAGGAACCACTTCATCCTCAGTAACAATTAGTAAGGGAGCACCTCAAGGCTGCATGCTCAGCCCCCTGCTTTACTCACTCTATACCCATGACTGCATAGCTGGTCATAGTGTGAACTCCATCATCAAGTTCGCCGATGACACCAATGTGGTTGGACAAATCACATATGGGGACGAGTCAGAGTATAAAAGTGAGATTGACTGTCTGACCAAATGGTGCCAGCACAACAACCTGGCTCTCAACATCAGTAAGACCAAGGATCTGACTGTGGACTTTAGTAGGGGAAGGATGAGGACCCACAATCCTGTTTATATCAACGGGATGATGGTGGAGAGGGCCAATAACTTCAAATTCCTGGGCGTGCATATATCAAAAGATCTTTCCTGGACCCAGCACACCAATGCAATTGTATAGAAGGCACATCGGCGACTCTACTTCCTGAGATTCGGCATGTCGAAGAGGATTCTCCTAAACTTCTACAGGTGCATGGTAGAGAGCATTCTGACTGGTGCAACGTGGCCTGGTTCAGCAACTTGAACGTCCAGGAGCGAAAAAGACTACAAAATGTTGTGACCACTGCCCAGTCCATCACTGGCTTTGACCTCCCCATCGTCGAAGGGATCTATCGCAGTCGCTGTTTCAAAAAGGCAGCCAAAATCACCAAGGACCCATACCATCCTGGCCACACACTTATCTCACCACTGCCATCAGGAAGAAGGTACAGGAGTCTGAAAACTGTAACGTTCAGGAACAGCTTTTTCCCTACACCCATCAGGCTATTAAACACAATGAATAAGCTATGAGCTATTATCTGCAAAAGTCTATATTATTATTTGTTATTTGCACTATATTTTATTTATTGAACTGTTTTCTCCCCCCCCCCCGGTCCAGGACATATGATAATAAAACGCTCTTGACTCTTGACTATCGTTCAATCAATTCAATCAAACTGAAAGTGACTTTTAAAATCTATACCGTTCTATTCACTAGTTAGTATCAATTGTTTGAAATAGTAAATATTGCTTACTATTTGAAAGCTTTCAAAGCCCGTCACTGGTGTCTTTGCATGTTAGATAATGATGTGTAATAATGATAATAATAATGATGCATGAATCTAAGTGGTATAATTAGTAAGTTTACAGGCAACATGAAAATTGTGCAGAGTGCAGAGGGTTGTCAAAGAATACAGCAGGGCATGGATCAGCTTTTGGCAATGAAATGGGAAATTGAAAGTTTAACCTGATGCATTTTCATAAATTAAATGAAAGATGGAAGTTCAAAAGGCTGGACCATTAGGAGTATTAATGCATAGAGCGATCATGGATCATAGAGTGCAAGTCCCTAGTGCCTAAAAGTGGCACCACAAGTAAATAGGGTGGTTGGGACATTGTATTAGCTTTCATCCAATGAAGCACAGGACAAAAGTTGATATCTCATGTTGCAGCTGTCTAAAACTGTGGCCAGGTCGAGATTTGGAGCATTATGTGCAGTTTGGGTCATTACACTATAGGAAGCTCTGGGAGAAATGCAGAAGGGTTTCACCAGGGTATTGCCCAGATTCAAATATATTGGCTATCTGTGTCAAACAGTGCCAGAATAACTCAGCAGGTCAGACAGCATCTACAGACATAATGGACAGGTGACAATTTACAAGGATTCTTCTTCAGACAGATCGTGGTTGGGAGAGAAGGCTGAAAAAGAGAGGTGCGGGAAGGACAAAGGCAAGCAAGTGATGTGATTACAGGTGAGGTTAAGGGGCTCAACTGTATTCGCCTATCACTCCAATCAAACCCTCTTCACCTGTTTCCACCTATTGATCCAATCAAATGCCATCACCTGTATCCACCCATCACTCCAATCAAACCCCTCAGCTGTATCCACCTATCACTCCATTCAAACTCCTCCCCCTCCTACCTGTATCCACCTGTCACTTGCCAGGCTTTGTTCCGCCCCCACCTCTCTTCAAGCTTGTTCCCTCTTTTACAATCAGTCCGAAGAAAAGTTCAGATCTAAAACATTGCCTGTCCATTCTCTCCGCAGATGCTGCCTGACCCATTGAGTTACTCCAGCATTTTGTGTTTTAGTCAGAATTCCAAAATTAGTTTAGTTTAGATAAACTGCACGGAAACAGGCCCTTCAGTTGATCGAGTCCACGCCAACCAGTGACCCCCAGGCACTTACACTATCCTACACACACTAGAAACAATTTGCAATTATACCAAGTCAATTATCCTACAAATCTGCGTGTGTTTGGAATGTGGGAGGAAACTGGAGATCCTGGAGAAAACACACACAAGTCATGGGGAGAACAAACCCCGTACAGACAAGCATTCATAGTCAGGATCGAACCCGGGTCTCCTGCGCAACTCCACCGCTGCGCCACCGTGCCACCCTAATTGTGTCTCTAGCTATACAGAGAGATTGAATGAACTTTGATTGTTCTCTCAAACATGGAGGGGTGATTGAAGCATATATTATTATAAAAGGCATAGATAAGGTAGACAACCTGAGTATTTTTCTGAAGGTTATAGGTTCAAGGTTTAAGTGAGAAAGTTTAAAGACCATTTGCGTGTCAAGTGTATTTTTTAAAATTAGATCGAAACATTCAGGATACATTTAGACAGAGAACGGAGGAATATAGATGGATCAGTGTGGGCAGATGGGAATAATAGTAAGATTAAATGAGAACTTACCAGTTTGAGGTTTGATCTTTATTTTATGAGGAGTTACGATGAGGGATTACGTGAAGACCCCGCCAGCACGCATGCGGGACATTCTTCAAAGCAGTGGTGTGAAATCACAGATAGCAACGTAGACTAATATAGTAAGATAAGAGAGAACTTCCATACCAGTTGAACTTTATAATAGAGGGTTTTGGGAGCGGAGGGCACGTAATCCCTCATCGTAACTCCTCATAAAATAAAGATCAAACCTCAAACTGGTAAGTTCTCATTTAATCTTACTATTTTACTTCGGAGTCACGTGAGTGACTACATGAAGATTTCAAAGCTCTGTGATTTCATGCCCTGGAAACAAGTCCATGCTCACACACTGCTATGCTGGGATAAGAGGATGAATGTATTTCAGACATGACATTGGCTGAAAAACAAAATAGGTATTTATTCATACCAAAACAAAATATATCCCATATAGGGTAATTATTTAGCAGTACTCAAAATTTTTCCTGCAAAAGTGTCAGGAGAGGCCACGGGTTTGTTATAGAAGCGTTGGAATGTCTTCTCATTGCTC
This sequence comes from Raja brachyura, assembly GCA_963514005.1. The sequence goes on along the minus strand of OY740787.1, from coordinate 36,012,592 downwards.
CAACCCGCTGTGGCCAGGATGTGGTCCATGGGTACTTCCATCATCCTAGCCGCCGAAGTAGATGCAGCCCTGGCGGAGTAAGATTTGAAGACATTAGTGTCCACCCCCGCTGCATCTAACACCACCCTTAACCATCTTGATATGGTTTGCACCATGACTTTGTGATGGGGCCGTTTATGGCTTATAAGCAAAGCTTTCTCCGTGCCCCTTAGAGTCTTAGTGACTGTGATATATTGTAATATCAGTGTAACGATGCAGAGTCGAGTATCTACAGGATAAGCTTGAAACTCTAATGTTTGTCCAGACGACCCGGGTCGGTCTTGTTTTAACAGCCCCTGTATAAGAAAAGTTATTTTGCCATTGGAGATTGTCAAGGCATCCATACTTAACTTGTGTAGCGACTGGACCCGTTGTGCTGTGACAAGTGCCATAATCATTACCATTTTATAGGTGAGCTTGTCCAAGGTTATCCCCGAATTGGGTGTCCATCCTCGTAACATAGTCAAGACTATGCTAATATCCCACGTATGGTTGTATCTGGGCCTGGGGGGATTGGAATTAAATATTCCCCTCATTAGCTTTGACACTAATGGGTGTGATCCAATAGCCAGATGATCACTCCCTTTGCCCAGATAATTCGATAGAGCACTCCTTGCACAGTTGATGGCACTGTAGCTTAATCCTTCATCGTAGTGAAGGGTAGCCAGGAATTCCAGAACTTCCGTGATGGTGGCCGTTTCATAGATAGTGTTCGTTGCAGTACAGAACACTTCCCACTTTCTGATATAGGTCAGGTACTGTTTCCTGGTGGACTCCCTGCACGACGCTGAGATGGTATTTATAGTTCTGTCGGTGAGTCCGTATCCCAGAAGTGGCCGATTCAGAATCTGCAAATTAACAGGTCCATGCGGTCATGACATGGATGGCTTTCCCCTGTAAAGGGATGTATCAATAAACTAGGTCGTTTGTTGACCCGGATGCAAGGTTCTGTGGCCATCTTCTGTACTGCTGGGAACCATGGTTGGGTAGGCCAGTCGGGCACAACCAAAATACCCGATGCGGAGTCTTGTCTTATTTTTTGCAAGACCCGACTGATGAGGCAGAAGGGGGGAAATGCATAGCAGAACAAATCCCCCCAATGTAGCGTGAAAGCGTCCATCGCTACTGCCCCTGGGTCTGGTTCCCAAGCAACATATGTTGGAAGTTGGTGATTAAGTCTGGATGCAAAAAGGTCGATATCTGGTGTCCCATAACGTTCTATAATATCCGTAAACACTTTCCGATCCAACATCCATTCTATGTTGTCGTTGAATTTACGTGATCTGGTGTCTGCCACTGTGTTTAGCTTACCTGGAAGGTAAGTGGCTGAGATCCAAATTTCCCTTTGCAGACACCAGTGCCAGATATTATTAGCCAATTCATCACATGATATCGACTTTATTCCACCCATATGATTAATATAGGCCACCACTGTGGTGTTGTCAATTTGTAACCTGACATGCAACTGGTGCATATCTGAGCAGTATGCCCTTACACCATGAAATGCTCCCAGCATTCTGAATAATTAATCCCTAATGTTTTGAATAGGGTTAGCTCTTGTGCACTCCATCTGCCTCCACAACTTGTGGTGGTATTAGTTGCTCCCCAACCTTTGGCACTGGCATCAGTTTGTAAGATAACCGAGGGATTCATGATAGTGATGGGGTTAGAACAAAGCTGTGCATTTTCTATCCACCAATTTAATTCAGATTTTGCCTTTTCTGGTAGTTTCATAGGCCTGTCAAAATGGCCTGCATGATTTTTGAGAGCTATAATTTTTGCTCTTTGAAGGTTTTGATAATGGAGTGGCCCAAATTGTGCTGCGGGAAATGCAGCCACTATTTTCCCAATCACTCTGGCTACTTGCCGTATAGATGGATCCCTGATGCCAGTGAGGCTCCTGCAAGCTTCTATCAAGTCCACCACCTTGTTAGGTGGTAAGGTGATAGACATTTGCACCGAGTCAATGGTGAACCCCAAACAATCCATGGTAGTGGAGGGTTCCAATTTCGATTTATCTGGATGTATGATGAATCCCAGCTTTTGAAAAAGATGTTTTGTGGCTAGAACTGCCAATGTAGCCATTTCCAAATTCTCCCCGACAATGAGGATATCATCAAGGTAGGCCATGACAATATGGTTTTGTTTCCTTAAATAGGCTAAAGCTGGTTTCAATATTTTGGTAAACAGCCTGGGTGCTGATGATAACCCATTGGGTAAGGCTTTATATTGCCATAATTGTCCCATCCAGATAAATTTCAGGTATTTCCTATGATCCTTGTGTATAGGTACTGAATAGTATGCATCCTTAAGGTCAATGCAAGCCATGTAGTACCTTTCAGATTTTAGCTGTCTAGCCGTGACAAAAGAGTCCATTTTAAAATGAACATACTGAACGGAAGTATTTAGTTCGGTCAGGTCTATGATGATGCGGCACCCGCCATCTTTTTTATTTTTGGTAAATATATTCGATACGAACTCCTGAGATTCTCTGATAGTCTTCTCAATTACCCCTTTGTTAATTAGTCTTGATAGTTCAGCATGGCCTGCCGTTCTTTCTTTCTGTGAAAGTATAAACTTTCGGCTAGGCGAATGCTGAACTGGGGTAGGGAGTTCGTGAGTAAACTCAATTTTATAACCCTGAATACTTCCGAGTATGTAAGGATCAGAGGTAAAGGTGCTCCATACTTCATGAAACAAGTGCAACCGTCCCCCCACATTAGGTGAATTTAGACATGCAATGTTCCTGAGGGAATCAGACCCACCTACCTCCATGGTTACTGCCAGTGTTGCAGTCTTTGCCCTTGCTTCTTGTGTTGCTGTGTTGCTGAGTTGTAGGGATGGCGCATTTTCCAAGAAGGCCTGGCTGGGCCATGGCCTAAAAAAGACCGTTGTGCAGGTGGGCCGGCCTTCGAGCTTTCACCACCGGACGGTCTGTTGTAAAATCGCTGTCCGGTGGGTGTGTAGGGGTGCTGCCGCTGCTGATAGTGGGGTTTAGAGGTACCAGGTACCTTAATCAGGCCTATAGCCTTGGCCTCCTCATCCAGGTATTTCACCTGTTTTGGAAGGTTATCCCCAAACAGCAGATTAGGTGGTTGCAAGTTACCTGACCTGCATAACCCCGCAAACTTGGGATTAAGTGCAGGTTTGATGATGCTCTTCCGATAGTTATTTATTTCAAACTGTGTGTTACACAGCAAAGCCAGAGCATCTTGCAGTTCTTCTGGTAACTCCACCCCTACAGCAGTCCTGGCCACTGCTGTAATCCCGGCGGCCAAAAGTTTCAGAATCCTCTGAAGCTTAATTTCTTGCCCTCTGATAGTAGGGCTCATGTTCCCCCAAATAGGGTTATTCACCGCAGGAACATTCAAAGAGTTACAATTCTCAGGAGCGAGATACTTCTCACCTGTTGCATTAACGGCTTGCTCCTGAAGCTGGTTGGTAGCCATGTAGTTAATGCTGGTTGCCAGCTTCTGGTGAATAGGCAGTCCTTTCTGTGTAGGAACAGCATGTTTGTTCACCATATCCAGTAACTCTTCCTGCACCCCTGACACTGCTGGTTGTTCAGCCAAATCCCCTTCTTCAGGGTCAGCCCAGTTCTGACCCCTAATGCTCCCCTGCGAAGAGGGTGAGACATTTGGCAGTCCATGGTAGGATTCTGCCGTGGGCCTGCGAAGAAGCCCAATGTGACTCTGCCCCTTCAAAAGCAGGTCACGCTGGAGCAACTGCTCCATCATCCGCTCCATGCGGGAAAGACGCCCGCCGTCGCTATCAGCGAACGGGGTGTCTTCGGGTCCGGACCCAACTGAGTCAACGGCCCCGTCCGACTTCCGGGTGGTTTTGCCGCCCGACCGCGGCGTACCTGCGGTCCTCATCGGCGAAAAGTCGGGAGCTGCTGGTAACACCTGCAGCTCAGGAGTAGCGGCACGCTGCTGGCTGCTCCCCATAGCAGCAGATTTTGCCGCTGCTCTTTTTGATTTTCGCGACTCCATGTTGGGTTTTCTCCTGTAGACAAGAAAAACACCGAGTCGCCACCCTCAGCACTACAGGTGAGACTTGCCTTCCGTAAGTTTTTAAACTTACGCTGGAGGAGCGACGCTCCTCCCGACTGTCGCTTCCGCAATGCGTTCGACGATATGTCGCGCATGCGTGCTGGCGGGGTCTTCACGTAGTCACTCACGTGACTCCGAAGTAAAATTAGATTCACATCATGGTATGCGCAGACATGGTGTGTCAAAGAGCATGTTCGTTTGTTGTACTGTTCTATTTGTTACCAAGAGGAATCTTGTATCGGGCCATTCACACCATGAATCTTGTTTAACAATGAACTTTTGCGCAATGCACGAATAATGCATGATCTACAAATATGGTTGTACATATCAGATTGCAAGCTTGTGTGTATTGTGTGCAGAGTTACCCAACTATACATTGATCTTTCAATTCATGGTAAAGCCAATGTCAAAATTAATTCTCACTCTCAAAATTACACGTGCAATTGAACTTACTTGAGTCCAGGAATATCCAGTAAATTGGTCAGTCCTGTCCAGTTGATTTCCAGCACCTGATGTGAAACAGAACATATTTTTGTTTCCACATCATATTATATCCAAACTGTATTTTTTCTGCTTGTATCTTTTTAAAATTACATTGACCATATATGAGAAACACCTCATCGCTACCACAAATGACGTTGATAGAAATATATTTTTAACTGAATCGGGACATTACTTCTCACTATATCATACAATCAGTTTAATTTTTCAGTTATTAATCAGATTTCCCCTAACTCCCATTTCAAGTTGGTTGTTCTTTCTTAAATTTCTCTTTTAATCTGCAATCAGACAAAAACATTAGCAGATTATATGAACAGAATGCAGCTGTTCCACAAAGTGGTTGCCTAGGCTATGTATGGTGGCCTTCTCTCTACTGGTAAAACCAAGTGTTGACTTGCCGATATTTTGTAGAGCAGCTGCACTCTGTCCACAATGGCCATCTTGAGCTTCTGGTTGCATTTCATTTTAACTCTCCTTCACACGCCCACACTCACACTAACCGTATGTCCTCAGCTTTCTGCATTGTAATGGAGGCTAAACACGAAGTGGAAGAACAACATCTCATATTCCACTTGGGTAGTTTGCAGCCAAATGGAATAAATCCTAAATTCTTTTTTACTTAACCAACACCGGCAAATGTTCCCCTTCCACACACATTCACCTGTCAGTTCGTTTTCTCCTTTCTTTGTGCACATTTGCCATACCCTTTACCCCCCATGCCCCATCCAGTTCCACCATTCACCTGACAGCCTTTATCCTATCTCCCTCCTACACCTGGTTCCAATTGCCCTTAATCCCACCTGGTTCCGCCCATCAGCGTCTATCCCATTCACCTCCCGCCCCCCGTTCCCTGACCATTGTGTGACTGTCGTAATTTTTCCTCTTCGCTCTCAGTTCTAATGTAGGGACTTGACCCGAGAGATCTCCACAGATACTGCACGACATGTTGAGTTATTTCAGAGTTCTTTTCTTTGCAAAAGCAAATGCTGCTGTTTTCCTATGGCCACAAAATCTAGGCAAATAATAATTAAAATACATATTCAGCTGCAATAACCTGCATCTGTGCAACTTTAGTGCATAAAAAAAGGATTTTTACAGCAAATGCACATTAAAAAGTATATTGCCATGCAACTTAAGAGCTGATGAGAAGTGATTCAAAACCGGAATAACCGTTTACAGTCAAGCCACTTCTGTTTTCTTTTAAAAGAAAGGTGGAGCTCTGCTCACCTCACAGTGCTCAGGATAGGGAAAGAATAAATAATACATTTTAGCTGGAAGCAATGCCATCACACCTGTCAAACATATTTTAAAAAATTGGGAAATTTTCTAAGTACAAAAATTGCAACACCCTGTACTTCCGAGGTGTGGCAAGGCTAAGGCAGAATTTATTTTGAGGCATTTTACACATGCACTTGTGGTTCATGACTGATGGTGGATCTCATCACATGTAGTGCACATGGAAAATCAAAATGTCAGATAGAAAGCACACTTTTTTAGTTTAGCTTAGTTTATTATTGTCATGTGTACCGAGGTACAGTGAAAACCTTTTGTTTGTGGCATGCTATCCAGTCTGCGGAAGACTACATGGGGTTAGGTTAGGTAAGGGGGAGGTACAGCGAGACCTTGTACACCAGTCACTGAAAGTCGGCGTGCAGGTACAGCAGACGGTGAAGAAAGCTAATGGAATGTTGGCCTTCATAAGAAGAGGATTTCAGTACAGGAGTAAAGAGGTTCTTCTGCAGTTGTATAGGGCTCTGGTGAGACCACATCTGGAGTATTGTGTACAGTTTTGGTCTCCTAATTTGAGGAAGGACATCCTTGTGATTGAGGCAATGCAGCGTAGGTTCACGAGATTGATCCCTGGGATGGCGGGACTGTCATATGAGGAAATATTGAAAAGACCAGGCTTGTATTCACTGGAGTTTAGAAGGATGAGGGGGATCTTATAGAAACATATAAAATTATAAAAGGACTGGACAAGATAGATGCAAGGAAAATGTTCCCAATATTGGGCGAGTCCAGAACCAGGGGCCACAGTCTTAGAATAAAGGGGAGGCCATTTAAGACTGAGATGCGAAAAAACTTTTTTACCCAGAGAGTTGTGAATTTATGGAATTCCCTGCCACAGAGGGCAGTTGAGGCCAAGTCACTGGATGGATTTAAGAGAGAGTTGGATAGAGCTCTAGGGGCTAGTGGAGTCAAGGGATATGGGGAGAAGGCAGGCAGGGGTTATTGATAGCGGACGATCAGCCATGATCACAATGAATGGTGGTGCTGGCTCGAAGGGCCAAATGGCCTCCTCCTGCACCTATTTTCTATGTTTCTATGTTACACATGAAACAACATGCAAAAGAGCATAACCAGATATTTCATTTTAGATATAGTTAATGAACAATAAACTATTATAAACAACCTTCTGACTAGAAAATATCAATTCATATTGGAATATAATAATGCATTTGATAAATAAGGCTTTCTATTAAGCTCACATCTTGTGAGCTGTAACATTGTATTCTGCATGGTTTCATTGCATTCCTGTGCGTGTCTTAACTGTATAGCACGCAAAACAAAATGTTTTCATTGCATCTCAGTGAACATGACAGTAATAAATGAATGTCAATTTTGGGGAAAGATCAAAGAGGTCACCAACAATTTTGGGATGAAATGTGATAATAACTTCTGAAATCACAATTCGTTACCAATGAAAACGGCTTTAAAAGGAATGGCATAATTTTAATGAAAGGATATCAATTTTGCTAGAATATTAATAAAATGAAAAGCAAATTAAATTAATAGGAAAGGCATCATACTGGTCGGCGAAGGAAGAACAAAGTCACGGCTTCAACCAGGGGCATCTGACTGGAGAGGGGCTCTAGTATCACTCGGAGTGTACCATGCAGCTGCAACACAAACACATGCATTTATAAATGCCAGCTTTAAGAAACATTACTTTCTAAATGATGATATAATAATGCATGCTAAACAAAGCAATTAATGATGATAGAAGTTGAGCACTGCATTAGATAAACTTCGGGGTGGGAGCTTGCAACCTTCAAGTGGTCCGCCCTGTTTCAACGAATGCAATCAACCCGGTGTGCACCACAAAATAAGATCAAATAGAACAAGTTGTCCGACAACTTTAGGCTGTGCACGTCATACGCAAGAAGAAGAAGATGATAAACTTCAATGCATGGAATACAAATTGTAATATGCTACTCTGCTTGTCAAATCTCTCTCAAGATTATACAGATGGGTAATTGGGCATTAAGGTATAATAATGTGTTTATGCAGAGAGGCAGCTAACTTCTGTTCTCGAAAAATCATAATGTGATGACAAAGTCGTAATTTAAAAATGTATACCATAGTAATAATCTTTTGCAAAACAAACAAGATACTGCAATTTATAAAAAACACAGGGATCAGTGAAATGGCAGACAGCAGAAGTAGAGACATGTTGACTGCCTCTCATCTCTTGGCACAATGCCTGGCAGAGTGGAAACATTGACCAGATTTTACAAGGAACTATATAGTTCCACTTGTTAGTAAATCCCCACCAACAGTGCTACGATTCTAGGAATTCCAGGCATGCATTTTCCTCCCACTGTGCCCTATCACTCTATGAAGTAGCCGAGATTTCCCATCAATGGTTGGGAAATTTGCTTAAACAACATAGTAATTACATGCAAAATGTCGTTAATTCAGTGCGTGAGACATGCAGCAGGGAAAAGGTCCATTATGTCCACACAGATACCAAGAAACAACTTACACCAATCCCATTTTACATCTGGATGCAGGAAGTTCTCCATAGATTTGAATACAAGAGAATGATGAGTAAGGGTGTTAAAGGTTGGGAAGAAGGCAGCAGAATGGAATTGAGAGGGACAGGTAGATCATCCATAAGTGAATGGCAGAGTAGATCCGATGGGTTAAATGGACAAATTCTGCTCCTATGGGCTTAATTAGGAAAGGGAAAATAGATTATGAAAGAAAACTGAATATAAAAACTGACTGCAAAAGTTTTTATAGATATGTGAAGAGAAAAAGATTAGTTAAAACAAATGTAAGTCCCTTGCAGTCAGAAACAGGTAAATTGATTATGGGGAACAAGGACATGGCAGACAAAATGAATAACTACTTTGGTTCTGTCTTCACTATGGAAGAAATAAATAATCTTCTGAAATAGCAGGGGACCGGGGTTAAATGAGACGGAGGGACTGAGTGAAATCCAGGTTAGCCGGGAAGTGGTGTTGCGTAAATTGAATGGATTAAAGGCCGATAAATCCCCAGGGCCAGATAGGCTGCATCCCAGAGTACTTAAGGAAGTAGCCCCATAAATATGGATGCATTAGTGATAATTTTTCAAAACTCTTTAGATTCTGGAGTAGTTCCTGAGGATTGGAGGGTAGCTAATGTAACCCCACTTTTTAAAAAGGGAGGGAGAGAGAAAACGGGCAATTACAGACCAGTTTGACTAACATCAGTAGTGTGGAAAATGATAGAGTCAGTTATTAAAGATCGGACAGCAGCACATTTGGAAAGTGGTGAAATCATTGGACAAAGTCAGCATTGATTTATGAAAGGTAAATCATGTCTGACAAATCTTATAGAATTTTTCGAGGATGTAACTAGTAGAGTGGATAAGGAAGAACCAGTGGATGTGTTATATCTGGACTTTCAGAAGGCTTTCGACAAGGCCCCACATAAGAGATTAGTATGCAAACTTAAAGTACACGGTATTGGGGGTTCAGTATTGATGTGGATAGAGAACTGGCTGGCAGACAGGAAGCAAAGAGTAGGAGTAAATGGGTCCTTTTCCGAATGGCAGGCAGTGATTAGTGCCATACCGCAAGGCTCAGTGCTGGGACCCCAGCTATTTACAATATATATTAATGATTTTGATGAGAGAATTGAATGCAACATTTCCAAGTTTGCGGATGACACGAAGTTGGGGACAGTGTTAGCTGTGAGGAGGATGCAAGGAGGATGGAAGGTGACTTGGATAGTTTGGGTGAGTGGGCAAATGCATGGCAGATGCAGTATAATGTGGATAAATGTGAGGTTATCCACTTTGGTGGCAAAAACAGGAAAGTAGACTATTATCTGAATGGAGCCCGATTAGGAAAAGGGGAGATGCAACGAGACCTGGGTGTCATAGTACACCAGTCATTGAAAGTAGGCATGCAGGTACAGCAAGCAGTGAAGAAAGCAAATGGCACAAAGGATACAAAGGACATTTATTATCACATACGCCAAATGGTGTAGTGAAATTTGACTTGCCAATGCAGCACACGAATAAATAAGACACAACATGGTTCCCACTGTAGGGGAAGGCAGCAAAGTCCAGTCCCATCCCCTGTTCACCCATAAGTCGGGCCTATTTGCGGCCTCCACAGCCAGTCCAATGTTTTTCAGGCCCTCTTGCCGGAAAGCTGGAACTCCGGCGTCGGGTGAATATTCCTCAGGTGCCTGGACATGTCTGGAGCGGCCGCTTCCTCCCTGGACACTGCGGCACACAAAGTCCTCAGGCCGCAGGACTTTGTGTGCCGCAGTGTCCAGGGAGGAGCTCCGACTCTTGGATACCTGGCTCTGCGGTGTTTTAAATCCAGCGCCACCCGCAGCCACAGCTCCTCGGATGTTGGAGCCGGCGGTCACCGCACTCCAGAGCTTACTGCACGGTAACCTGGTAAGGCATCGCCTGATCCATGATGGTGTCCCAGCGCCAGTCCCAACAAGAAACGCCGCTCCAGACCGATGGCAGGCCGCGAGGAGGGGGGCGAAGGAGCAGCTCGGAGGAAAGTTGCCTCTCCGACCAGGTAGGGACCAGGAAATAAAGTCCCCCTTCCCCTCCCCCCACCACATAAAAGACTAAAAGACCTCCAACAAACACTTTAACTCACTAAAAATTTAAAAAATTGTGAAAAGACTAACAGCTGCTGGCAGGACAGCCATACTCGACGGCACCCCCGTCAAGTATGGCTGCCTGTTAGCATTCATAGCAAATGGATTTGAGTATAGGAGCAGGGAGGCTCTACTGCAGTTCTACAGGGTCTTGGTGAGACCACACCTGGAGTATTGCGTACAGTTTTGGTCTCCTAATCTGAGGAAAGACATTCTTGCCATCGAGAGAGTACAGAGAAGGTTCACCAGACTGATTCCTGGGATGTCAGGACTTTCATATGAAGAAAGACTGGATAGACTCGGCTTGTACTCGCTAGAATTTAGAAGATTGAGGGGGGATCTTATAGAAACTACCAAAATTCTTAAGTGGTTGGACAGGCTAGATGCACGAAGATTGTTCCCGATGTTGTGGAAGTCCAGAACAAGGGGTCACAGTTTAAGGATAAAGGGGAAGTCTTTTAGGACCGAGATGAGAAAAACATTTTCCACACAGAGAGTGGTAAATCTGTGGAATTCTCTGCCACAGAAGGTAGTTGAAGCCAGTTCATTGGCTATATTTAAGAGGGAGTTAGATGTGGCCCTTGTGGCTAAAGGGATCAGGGGGTTTGGAGAGAAGGCAGGTACAGGATACGGAGTTCGATGATTAGCCATGATCATATTGAATGGCGATGCAGGCTCGAACGGCCGAATGGCCTACTCCTGCACCTATTTTCTATGTTTCTATGTTTCTATGACTAATGAGAGTGGCTGCAAGTGTCTAGATGATAGTATTTTTAGAGATGTTTTAATCAGTTTGAATACTCAAGTTTTAGTTAGAGATTAAAAAATAAAAATGTATTAAAATAATAGTTTAAATAATTATCAACACTTGGAATATTTATTTTTTCTTTCAGAATCATCCAATGCTTTGATTGTTTAAATCCACATGATTGTAGACTGCAGAAGGCAATCATTACTTTGTTCACCTAATTGCCGCTTCATAAAATTTTGCTAAGGCTCTATTTGGTGTATTGTGTGCAATTCGTGTTGCCATAATTACAGGAAGAATGTAGAGGATTTAGAGAGGATGCAGAAGAGGTTTACCAGAATGCTGCCTGGATAGAGTGAATTAGGATAGAGAATAGGAGAGAGTAGAAGCAAGGTGTTATATAAAAAATACAATTGCTGGAATAACTCAGCGGGTCAGGCAGCATCTCTAGAGAGCATGGATAGATGACTATTCACTATTCTCAATTTCTCTGTTAAGGGCCTGTCCCACCAGCATGCAACTCTATGCGATGAGCGCGATCAAAATAGAAGCGGGGGCCGCGCGGAGGTCAGGTGATCCCCTGTACAGGGCCGTTCCCACCAGCATGCGCCTGCATGTGGCAAGTGCAACCAAACCGGCAGTAGGGGCCGCGCGGAGGTCGGGTGAGTGGCGCAACGCGGCGCAAAGTGAGGCGAACTTGGAGTCTAAGGTAAGTTCGCCAGGACAGAGAGGGGCACAGAGGCACACACACACACACACAGAGGGCCACGGAGCCACACACATAGAGGGTCATGGAGGCACCTACAGATAGGTTCACGGAGGCACGATGTCGGGGCGGTGTGTAATGCGTCGAGGCGACTGCGAGCCGACAAGCCGTTGCCGCGCGGAATTTTGGGACATAGTCAGTTTTTCGGAGCCCCACGCGGTGTCGGGACGAAGTCGGGACGAACTCCGCACAATTCCGCACGGCTCCGGCGAATGAAGTGGGACCGGCCCCGCGACGCTGGACGGCTCAAGCGACCACGTTAGGTCGCGCTAATCGCATAGAGTTGCATGCTTGTAGGACAGGCCCTTTACTGTCATATCTGCCCCCAAGATAAGCTTTCTCGGACTTCAGAAATGTCCTCTTTCTTTCATAAACATGGTTTCCCCCCTGTTGTTGTAGGTGGATCCATCACCTGCTTTTCCTCTGGTCCTGTAGTTTTACTCTCGATCCCTCTTCTCCAGATGTAACCAGGACAGAGTTCCCCTACCCTTTCACCCACCAGCCTCCATATCCAACACATCATTGCCTGACATTTTCATCACCTCCAATGTAATCTCACCACTACTTACATTTTTGTGCCACGCATGACCTTGGGAGATAACAAAGTGTTTACAACCAGAGAAAATATATTTTGTTATAGTTGACAAACCATTGAAGGACATATTATGAAAAGTAGAGGATTTTATGGACCATCAAATAATGAATAGGAGTTAGAGAAAAATATCTGCAATAGCGGAGGGACACACGCACTATATAGCTGTGACCAAACTAGAAATTCCAGCATCTGCAGTCCCTTACATCTCGATTTTAAAACTCCACTGCAAAGTCTCTTCAAAGAATGATGACTTAAGAGGTTTTCCAACTCTCTTCAACAGAGGTTTTGCGAGACCCTCTCTCAATACTCCCCTTCTGTGGTTTCTAATGTTCTCTAGCCACATTCATCTACTTGCCTCCATCTCCCAACTCCCACTTCCTCCCCCTCCCCTACCTGGCCCGAGCTGCCCATCATCCTTCATCCCCTCCTTAATCTACCAACTGCCAATGGTCTGGTCTCACTATTCTCCTTCTCTTTATACTGGCTATCAATTTATACTTGACAGGGAAAGGATGAATATCTATCTTCCCAAAGTTTCAAGCTCTGGATAATGAGGAACCTTCTTCATTACATTATACCTACCAACCACTTGGAGAGTAGAATAGATTGATTAAACCCTATAAGGAATGAGAGGTGGGGTGGAGCTACAGATAAAGGAACTCTAAAGGAGATTTTAAACACATGAATAAATTATAGTATAACTTATACCTGGAACCAGATTTAAAAATGTCTCACCTACCTGAATCCCCTTTAAGCCAGCTTTACATACTTTCTTCACCTCCACATTGATTTCACAATCACTTATGTAGCTAGAACAGAAACAATAGTTCAAATGAAATGCACGTTTGTCAAATCAATGCCAAGAAGCATAAAACAATGCCTCAAACCAGTGTAATCTGTTTAGCTTTGTAATTTGCAGATAATAATGCCAAAATTTACAAAGTGCTTAATATGATTTCCCAAGAAAATTGCAGTTTCTACACGCTTCTACAAAATTGTTTTATGTTGCAATTTCTATTCATTTCCATTTACAAAAATAATTGGGGCTATATGACGGGTGGCAGGGTGGCACAGTGGTAGAGTTGCTGCCTGAAAGCGCCAGGGACCCGGTTCCAATCCTGACTATAGATACTGTCTGTACAGAGTTTGTACATTCTGCCCGTGAACATGTGGGTTTTCTACGGTTGCACTTGTTTCCTCCCACATTCCAAAGGCGTACAGGTTTGTAGGTTAATTCACTTTGGTAACATTGTAAATTGTCCCAAGTGTGCAAGGTAGTGCTGGTGTGAGGAGACCGTTGGTCGGCATGGACTCCGTACGCCGAAGGGCTTGTTTTTGTGCTGTATCTCTGAAGTAAACTATGATCTTGACTGATGTTCATAGAGCAACCAATGGTTAGGAAAGCACGTGAAAGATATTAGATACTAACCAGAGTATGTATTTTGCGTTCCCAAGAAAAACCATCAGTTTATATTTTGTTGTGTTAAGAATGAAAGCCTTGGGAATTTATTCCTGATATTATGCATTGGTTGGTGGCAAAGACTTTGCTTTGAATTTAAATCATGTAGACACTTGAACATACTTCACGACTATTATTAAAACACGAATATTCAATATAAATGGAAACAAATGGGATTTCCTTTTAGGCAGTATCTTAATATTAAAGCTAACATGCTTTCACTGCAATTCTTTGGGATCCAAGGTGGTTGATAAACCTGGGCTCAGTCATAGCAGAAGTTACCTGACGGGAAAGATGGAAAAGTAGTTTGGATATCAATATAGTCTTTCTGTCATTTATATGAGGCTTCTGTGTAGGTATGTTGCAAAACATACCTTTAGCGGCGCTGCACTTCTGCCGCTCCCCGTGTGCGCGATTTTGGCGCCTTTCAGAGGGGGGCGGGCTTAAAGTGCCGTTTTTCAACAGGCAGGACAAATCGATGAATGTCGGGCGATTTGGTTGCGGAAGAAAAATCGCTCCGACATTTCATCAATGAAGGTATTTTTAAATTACTCTAAGTTATTTATTAACTAGAGTAATTTAAAAATCACCTTCAAAAGATGTGAGCACTGACAACCGGAAGGATTTAGCGTAGGGGAGAAGAAAAGGTAAATAGTTTATTTTTATATTAAAAGTTGGTTTTTCGGGAGGCTTTAATAATATTTTTATGTTGCAAAATGGGCTCCCAAAAAATGTATGAACACACAGTATTTCCCCCCCCCGACTTCACCGCTAACCGCAACGTTCCAATCCACCGCATTCCACTAAAACCCACTCGCTAGTTGATTTAAATGGCCATTAATTTACAGGAATCAAACACTAAATTCCTTCCATTTGGCCCAGAAATTCATGAAAATGAGATTTTAAAATTATGTTATATTGTGGATTATTGTGTGAATGTTATTTGGATACTTAGGCAATTTTAAAAAAGTTTATCTTTTCTTAAGAAATGGATAGATGTTTAGATCTCATTGAATTTTGTAATTAGCTACAATTAGATAACTAACTAATTATATGCTTTAATTTCAGGTCATCCAAGTAAGATTGTTTCATATTTGTTTCAGAATGCTTCAATCTATAATAACTGAAAATTTCATTGAGTTCTCTTAATTTTTAAGAATGTTATGGACTTTTAACTTTTCCAGATCACAGCTTTTGAGTTAAGTCAATTGAAAGGCAATGGGGAGCAAGATGCTAATTTCCGAGTATGAAAATGGCCATAACTTTCTTAATACTGAAGATATGAAAGTAAATTAGGTGTCAAATTAAACTTCTTTTTATGCTTTATCTGATGGGATAAATTGCAGACTTGATTTTTTAAATCTCAAAATTTTGTAACATTGCTATTCTGTGCTCCTGATTAATGGGAGTATGCCAAATGCTCCTCCTCTATTTTAGTGGTCATGAGCCAGTGATTCCTTTCAGTCTGTGTGGATGCTTTACTTTTTAAGAAGTCTTTGAGAATAAGCTTGCATCTTTGACAGAGCTCAGAGTCGAGCGTTTAGTTCAGGAGTCTGGTATCAGGTATGCGATTGTCATCGCCTGCCTGTCAGAGTCAACTAAAGGGCCCGTCCTACTTACTTGGCACGCATATTACGCGACCTCATGGTCGCGTTGAGGTGCACGGGCATCGTATGGCTGCGTGGAGCCAGTCACACTTAGAAACGCGGAGGGGTATGTAGTTGTGTCCGACATCGACATTGTAGCAAACAAAATCTTCGCACGCCAACGGCCTGTCGTGTAACTAACGGCCAAAGTGGGACAGGCCCAAGACCCTGGCACGACGCAATGTCGCACCTACAACAGCAGCAGAAGCAGGCAAACGATCGCCGTGCTCGGCTTGAGGCTCATGGCTGTTGTGGTCTGGATCCGCCCCCACTTCTACTCCCAGAGCGGGGCGAAGAAAATTGAAGACAGACACAAAATGCTGGAGTAACTCAGCGGGACTGGCAGCATCTCTGGAGAGAAGTAATGGGTGATGTTTCGGGTCAAGACCTTTCTTTTCAGACTGAAGAAGTCTCGACCCGAAACGTCACCCATTGCTTCTCTCCAGAGATGCTGCCGGTCCCACTGAGTTACTCCAGCTTTGTGTCCATCTTCAAATGACGTCACGCGCTCCAGGCGGCTGTGCGTACGCATGAAATCGCGCGGGACCATCGCGGCTCAACGCGACCACGAGGCCGCGTAATTTGCGTGCCAAGGACACGTAAGTGGAACAGGCCCTTAAGTCAACTAAAGCCTCAAAGCTGGATACATTGGCCTGAGGAAGGACTGACAACAATCTCTTACTTGCCAGTGGATCTGGTGTAATATCATTCTCATATTTTAAGTTTCTGCACCCTGCCTGTCTGAGAAGCCTACAGGAGAATTACTGCTGCTTCGTCGACCATGCAGTTTGAGGTCTTGATCTTCAAATACTCTTTTTATCAGACAGCCAAAAAGTAGCATTGGAAAATATTAAATCACTTACGTCTGTCGCCACTGAATGACGGCTCCCAAAGAGGCCTGGCTATTGGAACCACACCTCATTTTGCACAGTATTATCACCGATCAACTGCAGGAGAATGGCGTTATGGAGGTTATTCTCCTAAGAAGATCTTCATTTTATAGTACAAGACCCTTCTCTTGTGCTTCAGTGAATGTTTTGATGGTGACGTGGATCTAAGCCTCACAATGAGCAGTGTTGTTTGTATATTGCAGTTTGATAACTAAATAGGGTGAGATTGCCTCTAGCATGAAGGCAATTTAGGCGTGACAGTTTCCTATTTGTCTTTGATTAACATTCACTCCAGTGGGAGGTGAAAAGCAGTGGATGGCAAGAAAGATCAACTCAAGAATTGTGGTGATTTGTAGACTCACATGACATAATCTGCACTGCGACTGAGTATGTGGGCCAATTAGTTAAAATCATTGGTCACAGGCAATCATAAAGTAACATAATATGAAGACAGCTAAAATGTAAACAAAGATATTCCATTGATTCACTTAACCGAATTAGAACAAAGCTTCTGAGAACTCATAAAACTAATAATAACAACTAAGGACCCTGAATATCCAATTACAACCTGTGAACCAAGTACAGCTCTGTGAACCAAAAACACCTTGTTAATAGTGTCTTATAATGTTAACTTTAGTTTTGACATTCAGGGTGGAAACGTGCCTTTCGGGCCTCCGTGTCTACACTGACCACTAATCACTCCATACACTAGTTTTATCCTGCACACTAGAGACAATTTGCAGAAGCCAATTAACCTACAAACCTGCATGTCTTTAGAATGTGGGGTGAAAAAGCAGAGCACCTGGTGAAAACCCGCACGTCACAGAAATAATTTATAAAGTCCGTATAGACAGGACCCGTAATCATGATCAAACCCGGGTCTCTGGTGCTATCAGGCAGCAGCTCTACCGCCTTCCCACTGTACCACCCTAATTAGAAATTTTTCTTTATTCAGTGCATTTTTCCACTGACTTCATTAAATTTTATAGAACAGCCTCTTAATCCCTTCTCTGAACTTAAAACTAACCTTGTATTTGGAACTAGGGTTTGGGCAGAAATTTACGCTTGGTTGCAAAACATCTAATTCAATATAATTTAACAAAAATCCTTTCTAAAAATATGGTGCAGTACTTAGATGTGTATGTAGCTGAACATGTATGCTTCATGATAGATTTTCTGTGTGTAGTCAGCAAGGAGTGCACACTATTTGAACCATTTGCTTGGCTACTTTACCACATTGTGAATTTCCTATTTATTCACAAAGGTGGAGAAATGTGAACAAACTGGTTCTACAAATATTTCCTGCTGATGATTAATCATAGTTTCCAATTTCCCACAGTTTTTCTTCCGATTTTCCTGACCTATATTTCAGTTGTGACGCTCAGCTCCTAGCAATTTCTCCTGTAATCTGCATATTAATTTAATTGTATACTACCCTAAGCTTTTATCGTGCAAAGATCGTCAGGCAGCAAACGGTCCTGTTCCAAGAATCCCAAATACATTATTATTTTATTAATGAAATAGCTTTAAAGTTTCAAGCAATATATCTTTTAAGCTGGAAGCTATCAGAAAAAGCTATCAGAAAAGCAGTCTAAATGCAAACAAACAAGTACATTTCCAGTGGTAGGTTATCTCCTCCAAAAATAATCTCCAAGTGCAAGTCATGATGATATTAATTCCACTACTGCAGAAAAAAAATGAGAACTCAAATTTTTGAAAATATCCACTTTTCTACAAGGTTTATTCATGTTCATTCATAAATTATGTGCAGGCACCTCATATTTTATGTGTGCTGGTTTATGTGTTTTCAGAAGAATACCTTGACTAATTATTACCAAAGTATGATGCCCTAGTTTCTCCTAGTTTCAAAATAATGCATTCATAGTTATGCTTGGCAAACTTACATAAGTCAGCTTTCAAAGCTATCCTGCAAGTTCAGCATTGCTTAACAGAAAGAAAACCCAAACGATTGCCTGCAGATATTGTCTGTTTAAATGTATCAATCTATGTGAAAAGCTTTTTCCCAATTACAGAGCAAGGGATAATTTTCCCTATTTTTTGCTCCGACAGTTAGTATCATGCATTTTAGGTAATTCATAGTACAGATGGAAGTGAAAGTATAAAGTTGATGTAATTTACCCTAATTTATTTCAATTGGCAGAGCAGGGGCATGTTTAATTTATGCACTGCTTTTCAAGCCTGTAACCCCGACGTAAAACACGAGATGTCTGTACAATTGTACATAATATTATAGCTCTCAGGAAACCATATGGATTGCTAGTTGGTTGGTTATCAACAACTGTTATAAGTAACAGTTGGATACTTATATATACCATGGTGATAAGTTGTAGAATACTTTTTCTGTATTGAGCACACATTTAAGCTTTTCTAAACTAATTAAATCTATCCCACTTCTTACCCATTTTCTTTAATACACAGCACATTGCTTTGAAATTAATGACATTAAACTGAGTCCATAAATTTACCAACTAATTACTGATTACTCTGCATGCCATTAGAAAACTAAATGCTATGTGGAATCTAATTTGTGCAACCATTCGATAATTCCATGAATTGTAAGAAAATGTATTGATCTACACGTGTTTGATATTTAATATTCTACCATTACATATTAAAAAATAAAAGCAGGGATATTCAAACATTTTATGGATGCAAATTAATTGTTGTTTTTTCTTTTAGTTAATGCCATCTGACTGCATCTGTTCATCAGACCAATTGTATTATTGTTATTAAAACGATAGAGACCATCTCCAAAGAGCACCCAGCTACAGCTAATTTCAGAAGCATCACAGCAAGCTTCCAGGTCTGTTTCTACCATCTTTTTGTTGCTCCCCAGGAAAATCTAGATCTATAATTTAATTTGTACATGGGCATAAGGTGTACATCATCAATATTTGGTGGCAAAACTGGGAACCAAACTTCATAAGTGACTCCACGAGGTAAGAAACAATTTAATATGTACTTTAAACGGAAGCCAAGCAAGTCCTCAGAACCTTGCTTTTCTCTGTATAAGAACATAAGCAAAACAATCTCAAAGTGATTAATGGATATTTTACATAGAACATGAATTAAATGTTACATATGCAAATACGGAGTATTTATTAAATCTTCCATTCATAATTAATATATATTGGTTTATGAGGATAAATGAATACTTGCAAAACTTGTTGTTTCACATATAATTATACATTCAGCTTTGGATGGATTACAGATACAAGCAAAATAAATCAATTTTATGGTCATGTTTGCATACCATTGTTAAGGTTATGGATTATTCCATCAAAGAATAAATCAGGGAAGGTAGTGCATCCTTGGATAACCAGGGAAATCAGGGATAGTATCAAAGCAAACGATGTTGCTACAAAGTAGCCAGAAAAAGCAGCATACCAGAGGACTGGGAGAAAGTCAGAGACCAGCAGAGAAGGACAAAGGGCTTAATTAGGAAAGGAAAAATAGATTATGAAAGAAAACTGGCAAGGAACTAAAAACTGACTTTAAAAGTTTTTATAGATATGTGAAGAGAAACAGGTGAGTTAATCATGGGGAACAAGGATATGGCGGACCAATTGAATAACTACTTTGGTTCCATCTTCACTAAGGAAGACATAAATAATCTGCCGGAAATAGCAGGGGACCGTGGGTCAAAGGAGGAATTGAGTGAAATCCAGGTTGGTCGGGAAGTGGTGTTGGATAAATTGAATGGATTAAAGGACGATAAATCCCCAGGGCCAGATAGGCTGCATCCCAGAGTACTTAAGGAAGTAGCTCCGGAAATAGTGGATGCATTAGTGATAATCTTTCAAAACTCTTTAGATTCTGAAGTAGTTCCTGAGGATTGGTGGGTAGCAAATGTAACCCCTCTTTTTAGGAAGGGAGGGAGATAGAAAATGGGGAATTACAGACCAGGTAGTCTAACATCGGTAGTGGGGAAACTGCTAGAGTCAGTTATTAAAGATGGGATAGCAGCACATTTGGAAAGTGGTGAAATCATTGGACAAAGTCAGATTTATGAAAGGTAAATCATGTCTGACGAATCTTGTGGAATTTTTCGAGGATGTAATTAGTAGCGTGGATAGGGGAGAACCCGTGGATGTGGTGTATCTGGACTTCCAGAAGGCTTTCGACAAGGTCCCACATAAGAGATTAGTATACAAACTTAAAGCATACGGCATTGGGGGTTCAGTATTGATGTAGATAGAGAACTGGCTGGCAAACAGGAAGCAAAGAGTAGGAGTAAACGGGTCCTTTTCATAATGGCAGGCAGTGACTGGTGGGGTTCCGCAAGGCTCAGTGCTGGGACCCCAGCTATTTACAATATACATTAATGATCTGGATGAGGGAATTGAAGGCAATATCTCCAAGTTTGCGGATGACATTAAGCTGGGTGGCAGTGTTAGCTGTGAGGAGGATGCTAGGAGACTGCAAGGTGACTTGTGTAGGCTGAGTGAGTGGGCAAATGTTTGGCAGATGCAGTATAATGTGGATAAATGTGAGGTTATCCACTTTGAATATATTTTTATTAGAGGCCATACATATAACAAATAATATAGCATTTTTTTCCAAATATAGTTGATACATCTTTCCAAAATTATATAAATGTTAACAAAATATATATATTGGCCTCACTTTTTTTTATAGAGTGAAAAAAGTATAAAGAATAGTGAATAATTATAAGAGTATGATTATAGTTGATTAATATAAAGAAGAGAGAGAAGAAAAAAAATAAAATAAAATAAAATAAAATAAACAAAAACAAAAAACAAAAAAATAAAAAATAAAAATAAAAATATTTGTGGAAAAGAAAACGGTATACAACTTGTCAATGAGCGGAACAATTTCTAATTATAATATATGGAGACAAGTATATAAATCTGATCTTAAACATTTTTGTTTGATCTTTCCACCGGGTACTCATTGAGTTTCAATGCTGAGCCCAGCTACCCCTTCATATAATCAGTGAATGGAGACCATATTTGTTCAAAAATCTCAGGTTTATCCATTAGGATAAATCTAATTCTCTCCAATTGTAATGTCTCCAACATTTCCACTGTCCACATTTTAATTGTCGGGGATAAAGGTTATCCACTTTGGTGGCAAAAACAGGAAAGCAGACTATTATCTAAATGGTGGCCGATCAGGAAAAGGGGCGATGCAGCGCGACCTGGGTGTCATGATACACCAGTCATTGAAAGTAGGCATGCAGGTGCAGCAGGCAGTGAAGAAAGCGAATAGTATGTTAGCTTTCATAGCAAAAGGATTTGAGTATAGGAGCAGGGAGATTCTACTTCAGTTGTATAGGGTCTTGGTGAGACCATACCTGGAGTATTACGTACAGTTCTGGTCTCCAAATCGAGGAAGGACATTATTGCCATAGAGGGAGTGCAGAGGAGGTTCACCAGATTGATTCCTGGGATGTCAGGACTGTCTTATGAAGAAAGACTGGATAGACTCAGTTTATACTCTCTAGAATTTAGGAGATTGAGAGGGGATCTTATAGAAACTTACAAAATTCTTAAGGGGTTGGACAGGCTAGATGCAGGAAGATTGTTCCCGATGTTGGGGAAGTCCAGGACAAGGGGTCACAGCTTAAGGATAAGGGAGAAACCCTTTAAGACCGAGATGAGAAATACTTTTTTCACACAGAGAGTGGTGAGTCTCTGGAACTCTCTGCCACAGAGGGTAGTTGAGGCCAGTTCATTGGCTATATTTAAGAGGGAGTTAGATGTGGCCCTTGTGGCTAAGGGGATCAGAGGGTATGGAGAGAAGGCAGGTACGGGATACTGTAGTGCACTCATCATTCTACCCATTGCTATGTCGGTTCTGGGGACCGATTATCTAGTGGGAGGGAGGAACTGAAAGCATCCACATTAGTCAGGAAATGGTGTTAGGTAAACTGTTGGGACTGAAGGCAGATAACTCCCGAGGGCCTGATGGTCTGCATCTCAGATAACTCAAGGATGTGACCCGAGAAACTGCAGATTCATTGGTGATCATTTTCCAATGTTCTCTTGACTCTGGATTAGTTCCTGTGGACTGGAGGGTTGCCAATGTAACTCCACTTTTTAAGAAAGGAGGGAGAGAGAAAACGGTGAATTATCGACCAGTTAGCCTTACATCGGCAATGGTGAAGATGCTAGAGTCGATTATTAAAGATGTTATAGCAGAGCATTTAGAAAACAGTGACAGGATCGGTCAAAGTCAGCATGGATTTATCAAGGGGAATTCATGCTTGAATAATCTTCTGGAATTTTTTGAGGATGTAATAAGTAGAATGGATAAGGGAGAGCCAGTGGATGTGGTATATCTGGACTTTAAAAAACCTTTGACAAGGTCCCATATAAGAGATTAGTGTGCAAAATCAGAGCACATGGTATTGGGGGTAAGGTATTGACATGGTTAGAGAACTGGTTGGCAGACAGGAAGCGAAGAGTAGGAATTTTCAGAATGGCAGGCAGTGACTAGTGGGGTGCAGCAAGGTTCAGTGCTGGGACCCCAGTTATTTACAATATTTACAATGATTTAGCGGGAATGAAACGTGACATCTCCAAGTTTGCAGATGACACAAAGCTGGGTTGTAGTGTGAGCTGCGAGGAAGATGCTATGAGGCTGCAGGGTGACTTGGATAGGTTGAATGGTGTCAGATTAGGAAAAGAGGAGATGCAACGAGACCTGGGTGTGCTTGTATATCAGTGACTGAAAGTAAGCATGGAGGTACAGCAGGCAGTGAGAAAGCCAATGGCATGTTGGCCTTCATTGCGAGAGGATTTGAGTTTAGGAGCAAGATCCTACTGCAGTTGTATAGGGCCCTGGTGAGACCGCACTTGGAGTATTGTGTGCAACTTTGGTCTCCTAATTTGAGGAAGGACATTGTTGCTATTGAGGGAGTGTAGCATAGGTTCACCAGATTAATTTCCGGGATGGCGGAAATGACATATGATGAACAAATGGGTCGACTGGGTTTGTATTCACTGGAATTTAGAAGGATGAGAAGGGATCTTATAGAAACGTATAAAATTCTTAAAGGATTGGAGAGGCTAAATGCAGGATAAATGTTCCTGATGTTGGGGAAGTCCAGAACCACGGGTCACAGTTTAAGAATAAGCGGTAGGCCATTTAGGATGAGATGAGGAAATACATTTTCACCCAGAGGTTGTGAATCTGTGGAATTCTCTGGCACAGAAGGCAGTGGAGGCCAATTCACTGGATGTTTTCAAGAGACAGGAATCAAGGGATGTGGGGAAAAAGCAGGAATGGGGTACTGATTTTAGATGATCAGCCATGATCATATTCAATGGCGGTGCTGGCTCGAAGGGCCGAATGGCCTACTCCTGCACATAATTTCTCTGTTTCTGTTTCTAAAACCTATGCACTCAATAGGAAGATGTCAAAAACATTGTAGCAACAGTGTAGTAATTACAGTAGACAATAGTAGGCCATTCTGCCCTTTGAGCCAGCACCGCCATTCAATGTGATCATAGCTGATCATCCCTAATCAGTACCCCGTTCCCGACTCTCCCCATTTCCCCGACTCCACTATCTTTAAGAGCCCTATCCAGCTCTCTCTTGAAAGTATCCAGAGAACCGGCCACCACCGCCCTCTGAGGCAGAGAATTCCACAGACTCACAACTCACTGTGTGGAAAAATATTTCCTCATCTCTGTTCTAAATAGTTTACCCCTTATACTTAAACTGTGGCCCCTGGTTCTGGACTCCCCCAACATTGGGAACATATTTCGTGCCTCTAGCATGTCCAAACCATTAATAATCTTATATGTTTCAATAAGATCCCTTCTCATCCTTCTAAATTCCAGAGCATACAAGCCCAGCCGCTCCATTTTCTCAGCATATGACAGTCCCGCCATCCCGGGAATTAACCTTGTAAACCTACGCTGCACTCACTCAATAGCAAGAGTTACGTCACATCTTGCCTGCAATATTTAATACAGTTTTCAGTAATTTTGTTGCACCCAATTCTACAACACACTTTACAAGATGCACTACAGTTGGCCAGAAAGATTAGTGAAAAGGACTACAATGCTGTATATTTCCAAGTCATGATGATGTGCAACTTGGAGAACACCACCTGCAGGCTTCTTATTTATGATTGTGATTAAGGGTTTGGGAGTTGCTGTTGGATTAATTACCGACCATTCTGTAGGCAGTAAACACTGCAGCCTCCTGTGCTAACAGTGGTATACACTGGTATAGCACAGGAAACAAATGTTCAGGATTGTGGACGGGATGCAAATCAATGAGTTGCTTTGTCTTGAATAGTTTTAGCTATTGGAGATGCAATGATCCAAGCAAAGAGTAAATCATCACCGTGCAGAAACAAAGAACCATTGCACATGTCTTTAGGTGGTGGAACAGTTTGGGGCTATCAGGAAACAGTCATTTGCCACAGAATACCCAGCCTCCGACCTATTCTTACAATCACATCATTTAATATAGCTGATTCGGTCAAATTCCTGTTTTTTGTTAATTGGTTATTGTTGATTGGGGAGACCAAAATGTTCTTGGAACTGACAGATATTAAAAAGCCAACATTAAGCTTACGTTTTGACTAACCTACATGTATATCATATAATCATGTATATAGTACAAAAAAAATCAGGTTACTTTCAATGTATTTTGTCAGTTGGGCTTAATGACTTATTTCATGGAGACTACTCATGACAACTTAAATTAGATTAGCATCAATTCACTTCCATTCAATAGAGTTTTCATTTCAGCTGTATAGTCCCTACGTCTGTGATTTTCCCAAGAGGGTACCAATAGTGATTGTTGACATTGGTTTGCTCTCATGAACAATACATTGGAAATATAATTACGGTCATAAAGGGTAAAGAAATTTGGTATACACGGATCTTTACTAAATAAACAATGCAACAATGCAATGATTATTAGATGCAACCTTTAATAAAATAGAAGTTACCTAATTTGTAAATCAATGATCACCTGCCGTCTGTCCACCTCCTCAGTGTACACCTTAACACCGGTGATTTTAGGTGACTGGAAATAGAAAGAGACATTTATTAATAACCGTTCTTAAACATTTCTTTAAAAATAATCTTGAAACAACAATCTGCACTTTGGTTCATTGGAAGCACAATTAACCCTGTGTTTTTTTATTTATGCCCGTTTAATATTTTTGAAGGAAAACCCGAAGAAGGTGATAGCTTAAAATTTGCTTCATAGTGTTAAAATTATGCACTTTTGTGGTTTTGTGCCTTGATGTAATGGCTGCTTGCACTGTGGATGTTTGTGCCTGTCAGAAACAAAAGCCCCAAAATAGGGGGTTTATGGCTCTTTTGTGAGGGGGGGGGGGGTCAAGGAAAGAGTGCTGGAACTATTCAATAGATCAGGCTGCATTTCACAGAGAAAGAGAGAAACAGAGTTAATGCTTCAATGACCATTCATCAAAGCTGCACGTCCAAAACACCAAGGAGACAGGCAAACCTCTACTATCACATTCCCTATACAAGCAGACTATTAGTTGGGACATCTTGGCCTCATCTGCTTTAAAGTAAGGCTCACTCTTCAATTCTGTGATTCAGAGCGTCATTATTCTACCCTTTTCTCTGAATTGTTCGTTTGTGAAGAAAACCTTTAGCTCATTCATGGAAACACAATTTTAAGAGGGCCCAAATAGCAAGCCACTGACTGATGTCTTTATAAAATGTATATGTATACATTATACACAATTCTCCACTGGCCCTAATAAACCCAAGCATTATTGAACAATCTTGATCAACAAACTTCTGGGTACATACATGTGTGTTGGAACTATTAAGGCAAGATATTACCAAAGCTGAAAATGGACTACATCAGCAAGGTTAAAATCAATAAATTGTAAAAATGATTGTGCTGAGGACAGGAACAACTGCTCACTTAACCCTCCAAGCGTATTTTCAAAGTTTGCAATTTAGCAAATAAATCTAATTCATTGAAACAGATTCATTGAGGAATATATTTTGAGTATGGAATAAAATCCCTTGAGCTACTTTTGCATTGATTTTAGGTACCCTAAAGTTAAAATACAAGAGAGATTAAAGCATAAGCTAAAATGACAACGTTGTGCTGCAATGTGGCTTATTACCAGGAGGGGATGCTACACCTGAAATGGATCCTAACTATGATATGTCTTGACCACAGTGTAAATTTCAATGTTCCAATGCTTTTAAAAGTATTTGAAGCCAGAATGAGCAAGATTATGCAGTCTATTATTGTTGGATGCCTTTATTATTCTTTTTTTATAAAAATGAAATATCTGTTATTGACAATTTTGACTAAAAATAAGGCAGATAAAGGCAATTAAGCATATCAAAAATGATTACAATTGCAGAATAATCTTGCAATTCATCAGTGTTCCTCATAATAAAAAATAGATTATACGAACCTATTTTACAACATTTAAATGTGTGCATTTCTGTGTCAAGAATACACATACAGACAGCAGAAAAGCATTTTAATAAACAGCATTAAATAGGAAAGATCTTGCATGAACAACCATTCAAATTTCCTTTCAGGTACTGTCAGTTATGAAATATCCTACAACAAAGATTGCGAAAATGCATGCAAATGCAGTTGGTGAGCTGCCACAACTAAATGTTAGATAGATGCTAATAATCCAGGGTATGGATAGGAAAATGGAAAGGATGGGTCACAGAGAAGCGGGATACCCAAATATATTCCCCAAGCTAAATTGTCAGACTAACAATGAGTCGAGACTCTTCTTCAACCCAAAACGTCACCCATTCCTGCTCTCCAGAGATGCTGAGAGTTACTCCAGCATTTTGCGTCTATCTTTGGTTTAAACCAGCATCTGCATTTCCTTCCTACACTGACTAACATCGGATTCTGCTTGGTTCAGTGACTTGGATTCTACCCTTCTAATTTGGTTACATTCAAAGGATACAAATGCAATGGATAAGGGGTTAGTGGAAGAAAGTGATAGCCTAAAACTCCAGAACTTTAAATGAGTGAGCAAAACAAATATAAATCTCTGATAAAATTAAATACAGAGAATTAATATTTATTCATAGGATGCTAAGCCAACTTTGATGTTCATTGGGTTAAACCATTTTAGGAGGCAGTTATGAGTCACCTGTGGCATCAGCCTATACACGGGCCACTAAGGGTTGAACCCTCGTTAGGAGATACGAGGGCGGGCACGTGACGTCATGGGCTAGAGGGAGTGTCCTGGGAGTTGAGGTCACCTCGAGACCTTGAGGAGTCAACTGGTAGCTGAGCCCGAGTGAACAACCTCGTTCAGCTATAGCAACACAGTAATATAGTTAGCGCACCCACCTAACGTGTCACCACTGAATAAACAACTGTTTGAACCAGCCTGACGTCTCACCTTTATTCACCACGTTTGGTGCTGCTACATTGATGACCCCCGACTGTCCAAATTGAAATTTGGATTTTCTCCTGAAGCACGCAGCCTCGGGAGACCTGATGTCTGCAGCCGGCTGCCAGCCCTGCAGAACTACGCTGCCGCCAACCCGGCCCTGCAGTGAGGGGCTGGGGTCACCTACAATTCGAGGCAGAACGAATGGCAGATTCCCTTTCACAAAGGACATTTTGGAACTAGACAGGTTTCTAAATAACAGTCTCTGGAGGTTCACAATCACCGTTACTAATACTTTACATTCCAGCGCTAAGTTATCTGATTTTCAATTGCACTGTTGCTGGAGTAGATTTGAACTCATCTCCAATCAATGCTCCACACTTCTGAATACCAGTCTAATAACCATTCTAGACCACGTCTGAAGAAGGGTCGCGACCCAAATCATCATCCATTCCTTCTCTCCAAGGAAGCTGCCTGTCCCGTTGAGTTACTCCACCTTTTTGTGTCTATCTTCGGTTTAAACCAGCATCTGCAGTTCCTACACAGTAACTTTACTATACCACTGTACCAGACTGGGCAACAAATTCTCAAGAAAAAATTGTTAAATTTAGCAAACATGTAAAAGACCATGTTTTAGCAAACATTGTGCTCCTATTCCAATAATCAACAATGCGACAGAATAATAAGTATAAAAATAGAGAGCATATCATAAGAATTTCTAATCTAATTTTAGCAAAATCTTGTTAGCTAGAGCTTGGGAACAGTGGCCTATTCTGGTCAGGAACAACAGAGCATCGACTGTTGTAACAAAAAGCTCATCCTCTGTATTAGACGTTACAAGGAGTCTGCACAAACATCTTGGAATTCAAACATTCAAATTTACATGGAAGATGTTTTCATGAATGTATAATATACAGCTTAACATTAAAGCAGTTAGAGGTTTGGCGGAAAATGCACTTAAATTTTATGCAATAGTATTAAAGTTGATTATCAAGGAACTTAAAAAAACAAAATGCAAGGAAAGAGCAATATGAAACATACTGGATTTCTGTACAGAGCAAAAGAATTTGGAAAACGTTAACTTGTCTTGGAACCAAATACATATGGAAGTGGATGGGAGATCACCTATCCTCCAAGTAGGTTGCTGTTGGATGAATGGTTTGTTTCATCCTTAAGCAGAAGGCAAAATAATGTCTTCTTTGCAATAGTCAGTAGCATTTGGTATATTTGACCATTATTAACCTATTGTCTTGTTATTTCTGCACTTCTATAGATTTTTATCAATTTGATAAAACTTGGCCTATTTACCACAATAGCTATCACCAAAGATCTTAGAGCGGAGCAAGATGGTTCACTCGGCGAAAAAGCCGGAGTAGCTGATGGGTAATCTTCAGTGACATTCCCGTATCCGGCTTCTGTCATGCCGGCGTCACCTACAGGCAGAGCTATAATTTGCTCAAATCGTCAATGTAGACAACCCGACCTGTCTGCAGGTTCACCACGAAAAACAAACGGTGAGAAAAAATATATATTACTTTCTGTCGTGTGGTAAAAGTATTATTTAGCCTGCCTGATCTCGCCCTGCAGTTCAGATAGTCGAGTCATTGCCAGGACTCGACATCTTAGCTATCAAGTGGGAGAGATCGGGCAGGCTAAATAATGTAATTTCTTTCAGCCTCTCATACATATTCAGCTGAACAACTAGACCAAAGATCGTAGAAGGGACTATGATTTTTGATCTAGACTCTGTTGCACTTGTGCAGCTCCCACATCTAAGGGAACAATGACATGCCATGAGGAGCACACATTAAAGCCTTGATTTCCTTCCCAATGCATGATAACTAACCATATACATATAACCATATACAATTCTATTCTTATGATCACAACATTGTATTATATCATATGACATCACTTTTTTATTAATGTCTCTGTTAATAAGTCCAGCATCCTATTTCCTTCATTAATTGCTCTGTCAACCTGCCCCACCTCCAACAAGGATTTATGCACCTGCTGTACATTTTTGTTTTTTTTCTTGTTGTAAGGCATGTATGCTAGTGTAAGAAGATTTTAATCTCTTCCACATTTACGATAAATTGACATATCAGAGGAAAAATATGTCTTTGATATACATGTCTCTCCCCACCCCTGAAAACAAGTGATATGTCATCCATTCTGCAGGTATGTAGTTATAATCAAATTTGTTCTTATAAGTTAATCCTATATGAAATTCTTATGTTAATCCTATAATAAGATTGTTCTTATAATTTAATCCTATATGATATTTTCTGCAATTTCAGATGTCGACAGTGGGTCGAGAATACTCGTCAACAAGATCTCCTACGCTGAACTACGGAGTACCTGTCAATACTTGTCACCCGAATACTCGTCAAAAAGATCTCCTACTACGGTGACAAGTTGTCAACTACGGAGTAGTTGTCAAAGAACTGCCGTCATTGGTTAGCTGATATTCGAAACACTGCAACCCTGGATATCACGCACACAAAACAATGTCAACTATGTAAATCTTACCATGAATGACAGAAATAAAAAGTGTAATCCTCGTTTATGAATTTTGATGTTGAATTATTTAAAATTGAGTGGGTTGGTGCATAATCCATAAATCACAATAAAAAGTCAAAATGTGCCCATGTTCCTTCCACAGCACGTGGGGAATCTGGCCTGGTGCAGCTCGGCTGGGCCGCCAGGGGTATAGTTGCGGGAAGGGCAGGAGTGTTGAGAAGGAGGGAGTCGGGGGATCATGCCAGCAACTCACTCAGTAGCTCTGGTGGCTGCGAGCCGCTGCCAGGACCAGACAGCGGAACTGCAGCTAGACCAGGGGCTCGCAGGCGACCTGGGAACTGCAGCTAGACCCGGAGGGTCCTGGCCACTATACAAAAAGGTTGCGGATTCCTGGACTAAACCAAACTCTTGATCCTGTCCCGCCAGCCTTTGTGTTCATTGATATTTCATTCACAATATTAGGATTTCGTAGAGGGAGAGAGAGAGAGATAGGTTGAATGAATGAAAAAAAGAAAGATAGAAACAAAGGTTCCTCAACAAATAATTGGAGATCACAAGAAAGGAACAGGAGAATTTATATATGTGTGTTGTATATTTATGTATGTATATGTCACACACACACACATACACATATGATAATGATTTACTAGAATGTTGCCTAGGTTCCAGCAACTAAGTTACAGAGAAAGGTTGAACAAGTTAGGTCTTTATTCTTTGGCGCGCAGAAGGTTAAGGGGGGACTTGATTGAGGTCTTTAAAATGATGAAAGGGATAGACAGAGTTGACGTGGATAAGCTTTTCCCATTGAGGGTAGGAAAGATTCAAACAAGAGGGCATGACATGAGAATTAAGGGACAGAAGTTTAAGGGTAACATGAGGGGGAACTTCTTTACTCAGAGAGTGGTGGCTGCGTGGAATGATCTTCCTGCAGAAGTGGTGGAGGCAGGATCGATTTTAACATTTAAAAGTAAAGTGGATAGGTATATGGACGGGAAGGGAATGGAGAGGTATGGTCTGAGTGCAGGTAGATGGTACTAGAGGAAAATAAATGGTCGGCACGGGCTGGAAGGGCCGAGAAGGCCTGTTTCCGTGCTGTAATTGTTATATGGTTAATTGTTATATGGTTATAATAGAAATATATATATATTTGCGTGTTATATAATATGCATCTATATCTATCTATATACTTTTAAAAGTGTGTGTGTGTGTGTGTGTGTGTGTGTGTGTGTGTGTGTGTGTGTGTGTGTGTGTGTGTGTGTGTGTGTGTGTGTGTGTCTCATTATTTTTGCCTTTGCTTCGTTACTCCACGAAAACCAGGCGCAAAAACACCAAGATCTTTACCATTTCGCTAGCCATTTTACTTTTACATGCGCTGATCCACTCATTAAATTTAGTCATTTTTCTGTACACATTTTTAATCCTTCCACCCCCCCCCCCCCCCCCCACTCATTCATTTTTTTGCCTCACGCCGGCTACCTTCTCATCGCATGCTACGCACGACCATAACGGCGGTGGCTGCTGCTGCCTCCCCTCTCATCCTCCTCCCTCTCCCCCCCCCCCCCCAGGCAAGGACAACTTATAAACCAGCAGCAGAGTGGCTCCGTTAATGGATTCATTCCACAGTGAGTTCAGTTCCGTAACTAACTCCCCCCTACCTTGGTCTAGTATACTTTTAAGTGTGTGTGTGCGTGTGTGCGTGTGATTTTTTTTGCCTTCAATTTGTTGCTCCGCAAAAACCACATGCAAAAACGCCAAGATTTTTACGATTTCGCTAGCGATTTTAATTTTACATTCGCTGATCCACTCCTCATTAAATTTAGTAATTTTTCTGTACACATTTTTAATAAAATCCTTCCCCCCCCCCCCCCACTCACTTTTTCGCCTTCTGCTGGCTACCTTCTCATCGCGTGCCCCACGTGACCATGACAGCTGCTGCCACCCGGCTCTCCTCCACTGCCCCCTGGCCCGACTGTCTCGCTGGCGGAAGCCAAACATCAGCTGGTCGCTCTGTTGCATTTCGCCATCCTCGCTGGCGGGCCGCAGGCTCAGTCGGCATCAGGCCCACCCGCTCCACCCTCCCCCCCCCCCCCCCCCCCGTAACGGCCCCCGCATTTAACCAGGGCTCTGGGAACTCACCGTCTGATGGAGACGAGGAGGCTTCCAGAGGACAGGCAGGGACAACTTACAATCCAGAAGCAGAGTGGCTCCGTTAATGGATTAATTTCACAGTGAGTTCAGTTCAGTAACAATCAAACCTCTCCCCCCCCCTCCATACCCCTCTCACCCCCTCTCCCTCCCACCCCCTCCCTTCCCCCCTCCGCTTCCCTCTCTGGAAGCGCCTGCGAGTTGGGGGCTATCCGTCAGTAGATAGGGCCGTTATGGGGTAAAAGGAGCAAATTAATAATATTAATATAATATCAAGGGGATAGTTAGCATGTGTGCGGGGGGGGGGGGCGGTAGTTAGTGTGTGAGATGCCGCATGCTGCCCCTGCCTCCCTGCAACCGCACGTTGGGGGAACAGACCCAACGGGTTTGCACTTGGTCTAGTTAAATTTGCATTCCTTTTCTCTTTTCACAGAGGCCCGGGGAGCCGTTGGTGAGAGAGGGTGGAGTTACCTGCGCTGTGAGTATAAATCTAGCGCGGGGCTTGCTTTTCACAGAGGCCCGGGGAGCCGTTGGTGAGCGAGGGTGGAGTTACCTGCGCTGTGAGTATAAATCAAGCACGGGGCTTGCTTTTTACCGAGGCCCGGGGAGCCGTTGGTGAGCGAGGGTGGAGTTATCTGCGCTGTGAGACTAACATCTGCAACATTCCATCTTCCAGAGAGGGAATCTGGTGGAAGCCTCTGATTGGTTGAAGAGGACCAGAGGAAGCAGCTGATTGATCACACACAAATATATATATACATATATACACATATATATATATATATATATATATATATATACACACATATATACACATACATACATATATACACATACACACATATATATACACATACATACATATATACATACATATACACACATACATATATAGATAAACATATATATACACACATATATATACATATAACCATATAACAATTTCAGCACGGAAACAGGCCATCTCGGCCCTTCAAGTCCGTGCCGAACAACTTTTTTCTCTTAGTCCCACCTGCCTGCACTCATACCATAACCCTCCATACCCTTCTCATCCATATGCCTATCCAATTTATTTTTAAATGATACCAACGAACCTGCCGCCACCACTTCCACTGAAAGCTCATTCCACACCGCTACCACTCTCTGAGTAAAGACGTTCCCCCTCATGTTACCCCTAAACCTCTGTCCCTTAATTCTAAAGTCATGTCCTCGTGTTTGAATCTTCCCTATTCTCAAAGGGAAAAGCTTGTCCACATTAACTCTGTCTATCCCTCTCATCATTTTA
This sequence comes from Raja brachyura, assembly GCA_963514005.1. Next base: position 35,978,671 of record OY740787.1, on the reverse strand, counting down.
AAGACCTCTATCAAGTCCCCCCTTAACCTTCTGCGCTCCAGAGAATAGAGACCTAACTTATTTAACCTATCTCTGTAACTTAGCTGTTGAAACCCAGGCAACATTCTAGTAAATCTCCTCTGTACCCTCTCTATTTTGTTGACATCCTTCCTATAATTGGGTGACCAAAACTGCACACCATACTCCAGATTTGGTCTCACCAACGCCTTGTACAATTTTAACATTACATCCCAGCTTCTATACTCAATGCTCTGATTTATAAAGGCTAGCATACCAAAAGCTTTCTTTACCACCCTATCTATATGAGATTCCACCTTCAAGGAACTATGCACGGTTATTCCCAGATCCCTCTGTTCAACTGTATTCTTCAATTCCCTACCGTTTACCATGTACGTCCTATTTTGATTTGTCCTGCCAAGGTGTAGCACCTCACATTTATCAGCATTAAACTCCATCTGCCATCTTTCAGCCCATTTTTCCAACTGGCCTAAATCACTCTGTAGACTTTGGAAATCCTCTTCATTATCCACAACACCCCCTATCTTGGTATCATCTGCATACTTACTAATCCAATTTACCACCCCTTCATCCAGATCATTGATGTACATGACAAACAACAAAGGACCCAACACAGATCCCTGAGGCACCCCACTAGTCACCTGCCTCCAACCCGACAAACAGCCATCCACCATTACTCTCTGGCTTCTCCCATTCAGCCACTGTTGAATCCATCTTGCTATTCCTGCATTTATACCCAACAGTTGAACCTTCTTAACCAACCTTCCATGAGGAACCTTGTCAAAGGCCTTACTGAAGTCCATATAGACAACATCCACTGCTTTACCCTCGTCAATTTCCCTAGTAACCTCTTCAAAAAATTCAAGAAGATTAGTCAAACATGACCTTCCAGGCATAAATCCATGTTGACTGTTCCTAATTAGACCCTCTTTATCCAGATACTTATATATATTATCTCTAAGTATCTTTTCCATTAACTTGCCCACCACTGAAGTCAAACTAACCGGTCTATAATTGCTAGGTTTACTTTTAGAACCCTTTTTAAACAATGGAACAACATGCGCAGTACGCCAATCCTCGGGGACTATTCCAGTTTCTAATGACATTTGAAATATTTCTGTCATAGCCCCGGCTATTTCTACACTAACTTCCCTCAATGTCCTAGGGAATATCCTGTCAGGACCTGGAAACTTATCCACTTTTATATTTTTCAAAAGTGCCAGTACTTCTTTTACTTTGAAACTCATAGTATCCATAGCTACTCTACTAGTTTCCCTTACCTCACATAATTCAACATCCTTCTCCTTGGTGAATACCGAAGAAAAGAAATTGTTCAATATCTCCCCCATCTCTTTTGGTTCTGCAGATAGCTGTCCACTCGGTCTCTCCAATGGACCAATTTTATCCCTTGTTATCCCTTTGCTATTAATATAGCTGTAGAAACCCTTTGGATTTACTTTCACCTTACTTGCCAAAGCAACCTCATATCTTCTTTTAGCTTTTCTAATTTCTTTCTTAAGATTCTTTTTACATTCCTTATACTCCTCAAGCACCTCATTTGCTTCATGCTGCTTATAATTATTTTAGATCTCCCTCTTTTTCCGAACAAGATGTCCAATTTCCCTTGAAAACCAGGGCTCTTTCCAATTTTTACTGGTTCCTTTCAACCGAACAGGAACATAAAGATTTTGTACTCTTAAAATTTCCCCTGTAAATGTCCTCCATTTCTCCTCTACATCTTTCCCATAAAACAAAATGTCCCAGTTCACTCCTTTTAAATCATCTCGCATCTCGTTAAAGTTAGCCTTTCTCCAATCAAAAATCTCAACCCTAGGCCCAGTTCTGTCCTTCTCCATAATTATATTGAAACTAATGTTATTGTGATCACTGGACCCGAAGTGCTCCCCTACGCATACCTCCGCCACCTGTCCCGTCTCATTTCCTAACAGGAGGTCCAGCACTGCCCCTCCTCTAGTAGGCACCTCTATGTATTGCTGCAAAAAACTATCCTGCACACATTTTACAAACTCCAAACCATCCAGCCCATTTACAGAATGTGTTTCCCAGTCTATGTGTGGAAAGTTGAAATCTCCCACAATCACTACCTTGTGCTTACTACTAATATCTGCTATCTCTTTACATATTTGCTCTTCCAATTCTCGTTCCCCATTTGGCGGTCTATAATATACCCCTATAAGTGTTGCTACACCTTTCCCACTTCTAAGTTCCACCCAAATAGCCTCCCTAGATGAGCCCTCCAATCTATCCTGCCAAAGCACTGCTGTAATATCTTCCCTGACTAGCAATGCAACACCTCCACCTCTTGCCCCTCCAATTCTATCACACCTGAAGCAACAAAATCCTGGAATATTTATTTTACAATCACAGCCCTCCTGCAACCATGTTTCACTGATCGCCACAACATCATACTTCCAGGTGTCTATCCAGACTCTAAGCTCATCCACCTTTCTGACAATGCTCCTAGCATTAAAATATGCACATTTAAGAAACCCCCCGTCTCTTGTTCTCTGTTTATTTCCTTTTTTTCTTTCTCCTCTTGTGTCCGAGTGCTTCCCTTTTCTGCTTCCTGCCTCCCATTCTGTCTACTAGCTTTTGCTATTTGCATCCCTCGCCCCAACCATTCTAGTTTAAAGTCTCCCCAGTGGCCTTTGCAAATTTCCCCGCCAGGATATTGGTCCCCCTCGGGTTCAAGTGCAACCCATCCTTTCTGTACAGGTCCCACCTACCCCAAAAGAAGTCCCAATGATCCAGAAACTTGAATCCCTGCCCTCTGCACCAGTCTTTCAGCCAAGCATTTATCCTCCACCTTGCTCCATTTCTACTCTCACTGTCACGTGGCACAGGCAGTAATCCTGAGATTGTTACCTTTTTGGTCCTTTTCCTCAACTCTCCTCCCAAGTCCTTAAATCCTCCCTTCAGGACCTCTTCCCTTTTTTTACCTATGTCATTGGTACCTATATGTACCACGACCTCGGGCTCCTCTCCCTCTGATTTGAGGATATCTTGGACACGTTTAGACACGTCCAAGACCTTGGCACCAGGGAGGCAGACCACCATCCTGGTCTCCCGACTGCGTCCACAGAATCGCCTATCCGACCCCCTAACAATAGAGTCCCCAATTACTATTGCCCTCCTCTTTTTTCCCCTACCTTTCGGAGCAAGAGGGCCGGTCTCTGTGCTGAAGGCCCGTCCGCTGTCGCTACCCTCGGGTAGGCTGTCACCCCCATCCGTACTCAAACAGGAGTACTTATTTGCCAGGTGTACTGACATTGGACACACATACATACATATATATACACACACACACATATATATATACACATTTTCAAAGCTCTTTTTAAATTTTAAAACCATTTAGTCTCCCCAATTAAATTGAAAGTATAATGAAAATAGACGTAAAGTAAATCATCAAAGCAGACCCAATGTTCTTCAAATGATATGTTCATCAATATGCCAAATTGTTCCGTTCTCACTTGCAGAAGCTTCAGTGAGGCAACTACCTATATATCAGTTTAAAGATTCAATAAAGGATGACTAAAAGAACGACACGAGGAAATTAAATTAATACTCATTTTAAACACAGCCTAAGCCATTGATGGCAAAGGTTTATTGCCATTTGCTAGATAGGTCAGCATTACATACATTAGAAGCATGGATTAAAAAGTAGTAAAACAAAGAATAGATTAAATGGTTGAAGACTAATCATTCACACACATGGACCTCCCAACATTCATACATATTTAGCATCTGTCGTTGGCACAATGTAAAGGGTATTATTAAAGATGTGTATGACAGGACACTTGGAAGATTTGAGGCGAACAAGCAAAGTCAACATGATTTTATTAAAGGAACAATCATGTTTTACCAAATTATTAGATTCTTTAAAGTAATGCTATGGCTAAAAGGAAACCGGCAGTTGTATCCAACTAAGGTTTCCAAAGCCATTTGATGACATCTCACAAAGATAGAGGAGAATATCATATAGGAAGTAAGTTATTGGCTGGAAAGGTTGACTAACTAACAGAAACAGTACAGAGTATAAAATGTACTTCTGTTAAGCAAGATATAGATGAGTGTTCCCAGAGAGTGGTAAAGATGCCAAAGCTTGGGACAATTTCTTTAAATGACTTTGATGAAGGTATGATCAGCAAATATTCCAATTGCACAAAGATACGTAAGGAAATAAAGTTGAAGAATAAGAGCCCCCAAATTGGATGTATTTTTGGTTAATCAAGTGGGTAAATATGTGATAAATTAAATAATGTGTAAAATTGTAAAATTGTCCATTATGGCAGGGGAAAAAAGTACATCATTTACATGTTTAGAGATTGTAAAGTTCTGAGACGCAGATGGATCTTGATGTTCATAGAGTCACATACTGTGGCATAGAAACAGGATCTTTAGCCCAACCTGCTTAAGCAGATCAAGATTCCCCACCTACACTGGCCTCATCTGCCTGCATTTGGCCCAGATCTCTCCAAACCATGATTTGTGCATGATTATCCGTTAAGGGAATATGTTCTTATTTATTGCTGGAAAGAATGAAGACAGAAGTTAAGAGATTCAATAATAGACGACATTGGTGAGAGCACATCTGAAGAACTGTGTACAGCATTGGTTCATTTATTTAAGGAGGGATGTACATGCGTTGAAGCAGTTTATTAGAATATATTTGGAATGGGTATTCGTTTTGCGAAAATTAGGTTGGGTAGGCTCGAGTTCTGCCGGAGTTCAGAAAAGGGAGGATTCTTGATCGTCGGAAAATGCTTAGGTGACATTTTTTACAAGGATGATCAAAGGGTCAACATTAAGTGCATAATGAGGAGAAAAAATTTACAAATGTATTCCAGCTTCATGTAGTTATATTATTGTACTATATGGAATAGCCGCACCAATGGCATGGGATCTGCTGTTTTATTTAAGGAAAATTACAGGAAAATAATTTGAATATAAATACATTAAAAAAATGTACAAATCCTGGTCTAATAATTGATGATTCGAGAATCTCAAGAAATTCTAAGATTTTCCACATCTACATCTCATCAATCTGGTAAAGCAAATTAAGTGCAAACTTGGTCGTCACTGTAAATATGGCTTTTCAGAAAGAAAATCTGAAGATGTTTCATTTTATGATCAATCACATTGAAGCAAATTAAATCAATTGTAAAAAGTAAAAACATCCTTACCTTTTCACCAAAATTAAGTTTTGCAAACGTAAAGGTTTTCAAGCAAACATTTGATCCACATATTGAAGGCTCAATGACGTCTTTAAATATTCTTTCCAGGTACATTCCAAAATATGGCCATGCTTGTTTTAAAATCTAGTTCAGAAAAATAAAATAAAAGGTTAGAGGGCACATATACAGAATAACTGCCAAATTTGGTGAAATCAAACAAATTACATCCTTCTATGGTTCTGAAGCTAGGCTTTGCATATCCAATTGTAATGGCCTTGGGCTGTGAGAAGTACCCACTTCAACCCTGGTTTGCACAGTGGCAGCTTGCTCCATTGTAAAGATCAGGCTTGCTGACCCCACAGCAATAGAACCTGTGGCTCTCACTCAAGCTGAGATTCTAAAGGAGGGGCTCGACCTGAAACATCACCCATCCACGTTACTTCAGCACTTTGTGTCTTTTTATTTTTACATACACAGATGTGATCTACATAAGATGAAAATCTGAACATTCTGGTTTAATCCATTGAAGATTTCTAACATTAAAGCAAGGAGTCCCTAAGTGAACCTATCCAATCAAAACCAGTAAAGTGGTATTTTTATATCCTTATTTTCATGGAAAACAAATTTTTAACACTTACTGCAAATTGGCCACAGGAGCTTCCTTCTCAATGGTGTACAACTCAAGGGATACGTCAATGAGCGAGACAGATTGCTTTTTCGTCACACTTCAAGTGGGTGAGTGTATAACATTAACATTGTGTCGGAAACAGCCTAAAAACAGTCCAGGGAGATGACCCAGGAGTCTCCTGCGGTCATCTCCCTCCTAAACAGGTATACCATTTTGGATACTGTTGAGGGAGATGGCTCGTCAGGGGAATGCAGCAGCAGCCATGTTCATGGCACCATGGGTGGCTCTGCAGCACATGAGGGGGGAAAAAAGAGGGGAAGGGCAATAGTAATAGGGGATTCAATTGTCAGGGGAATAGATAGGCGTTTCTGCGGCCGCAAATGAGACTCCAGGATGGTATGTTGCCTCCCTGGTGCAAGGGTCAGGGATGTCACTGAACGGCTGCAGAACATTCTGGAGGGGGAGGGTGAACAGCCAGTTGTCTTGGTGCATATTGGCACCAACGATATAGGTAAAAAAAGGGATGAGGTCCTACAAGGTGAATTTAGGGAGCTAGGATATAAACTTAAAAGTAGGACCTCAAAGATAATAATCTCTGGATTATTACCACTACCACGGGCCAGTCAGAGTAGAAATAGGAGGATATTGCAGATGAATACGTGGCTTGAAAAATGGTGCAAGGGGGAGGGATTCAAATTTTTAGGGCACTGGAACTATTTCTGGGGGAGGTGGGACCAGTGCAAACAGGACGGTCTGCACCTGGGCTGGAATGGAACCAATGTCCTTGGGGGAGTGTTTGCTAGTGCTGTCGGGGAGCATTTAAACTAATGTGGCAGGGGGATGGGTACAAGAGCAGAGAGGCAGGTGGGTGTAAAACGAGGGTAGAAGAAATAGGGAGCAGGGTGAAAAGTAAAAGTGACAGGCAGACAAAACCAGGGCAAAAATCAAAAAGAGCCACTTCTCAACATAATTGTATACGGGGTAAGAGCGTTGTAAAAACAAGCCTAAAGGCTTTGTGTCTCAATGCAAGGAGTATTTGCAATAAGGTGGATGAGTTGAACGTGCAGATAGCTATTAATGATTATGATATAGTTGGGATCACGGAGACATGGCTCCAGGGTGACCAAGGCTGGGAGCTGAACATCCAGGGATATTCAATATTCAGGAGGGATAGAGAGAAAGGAAAAGGAGGTGGGGTAGCGTAGCTGGTTAGAGAGGAGATTAAAGCAATGGAAAGGAAGGACATTATCTTGGAGGATGTGGGATCGGTATGGGTAGAGCTGCGAAACACTAAGGGCCAGAAAACTCTGGTGGGTGTTGTGTACAGGACACCTAACAGTAGTAGTGAATTTGGGGATGGTATCAAACAGGAAATTAGAAATGCGTGCGACAAAGGCAAAACAGTTATAATGACTTCAATCTACATATATATTGGGTGAATCAAATTGGCAGGGGCGCTGAGGAAGAGGATTTTTTGGAATGTATGTGGGATAGTTATCTAAATCAACATGTAGAGGAACCAACGAGAGAGCAGGCTATTTTAGACTGGGTATTGAGTAATGAGGAAGGGTTAGTTAGCAGTCTTGTTGTGCGTGCCCCCTAGGCAGAAGTGACCATAATATGGTCGAGTTCTTCATTAGGATGGAGAGTGACATTGTTAATTCAGAAACAATGGTTCTGAACTTAAAGAAAGGTAACTTTGAGGGTATGAGACGTGAATTGGCCAAGATTGACTGGCAATCAATTCTAAAAGGGTTGACGGTGGATACGCAATGGAAGACATTTAAAGACTGCATGGATGAACTACAAAAATTATTCATCCCAGTTTGGCAAAAGAATAAATCAGGGAAGGTAGTGCATCCGTGGATAACAAGGGAAATCATGGATAGTATCAAAGCAAAGGATGATGCGTATAAAGTAGCCAGAAAAAGCAGCATACCAGAGCACTGGGAGAAATTCAGAGACCAGCAGAGGAGGACAAAGGGCTTAATTAGGAAAGGAAAAAATAGATTATGAAAGAAAACTGGCAAGGAACATAAAAACTGACTACAAAAGTTTTTATACATATGTGAAGAGAAAGAGATTAGTTAAAACAAATGTAGGTCCCTTGCAGTCAGAAACAGGTGAATTAATCATGGGGAACAAGGATATGGCGGACCAATTAAATAACTATTTTGGTTTCGTCTTCACTAAGGAAGACATAAATAATCTGCCGGAAATAGCAGAGGACCGCGGGTCAAAGGAGGAATTGAGTGAAATCCAGGTTAGTCGGGAAGTGGTGTTGGGTAAATTGAATGGATTAAAGGCCGATAAATCCCCAGGGCCAGATAGGCTGCATCCCAGAGTACTTAAGGAAGTAGCTCCGGAAATAGTGGATGCATTAGTGATAATCTTTCAAATCTCTTTAGATTCTGGAGTAGTTCCTGAGGATTGGCGGGTAGCAAATGTCACCCCTCTTTTTAAGAAGGGAGGGAGAGAGAAAATGGGGAATTACAGACCAGGTAGTCTAACATCGGTAGTGGGGAAACTGCTAGAGTCAGTTATTAAAGATGGAATAGCAGCACATTTGGAAAGTGGTGAAATCATTGGACAAAGTCAGCATGGATTTACGAATGGTAAATCATGTCTGACGAATCTTGTGGAATTTTTCGAGGATGTAATTAGTAGTGTGGATAGGGGAGAACCCGTGGATGTGGTGTATCTGGACTTCCAGAAGGCTTTCGACAAGGTCCCACACAAGAGATTAGTATACAAACTTAAAGCATACGGCATTGGGGGTTCAGTATTGATGCGGATAGAGAACTGGCTGGCAAACAGGAAGCAAAGAGTAGGAGTAAACTGTCCTTATCACAATGGCAGGCAGTGACTAGTGGGGTTCCGCAAAGCTAAGTGCTGGGACCCCAGCTATTTACAATATACATTAATGATCTGGATGAGGGAATTGAAGGCAATATGTCCAAGTTTGCAGATGACACTAAGCTGGGTGTTAGTGTTAGCTGTGAGGAGGATGCTAGGAGACTGTAAGGTGACTTGGATAGGCTGGGTGAGTGGGCAAATGTTTGGCAGATGCAGTATAATGTGGATAAATGTGAGGTTATCCACTTTGGTGGCAAAAACAGGAAAGCAGACTATTATCTAAATGGTGGCCGATTAGGAAAAGGGGAGATGCAGCGCGACCTGGGTGTCATGGTACACCAGTCATTGAAAGTAGGCATGCAGGTGCAGCAGGCAGTGAAGAAAGCGAATGGTATGTTAGCTTTCATAGCAAAAGGATTTGAGTATTGGAGCAGGGAGGTTCTACTTCAGTTGTATAGGGTCTTGGTGAGACCATACCTGGAGTATTGCGTACAGTTCTGGTCTCCAAATCTGAGGAAGGACATTATTGCCATAGAGGGAGTGCAGAGCAGGTTCACCAGATTGATTCCTGGAATGTCAGGACTGTCTTATGAAGAAAGACTGGATAGACTCAGTTTCTACTCTCTAGAATTTAGGAGATTGAGAGGGGATCTTATAGAAACTTACAAAATTCTTAAGGGGTTGGACAGGCTCGATGCAGGAAGATTGTTCCCGATGTTGGGGAAGTCCAGGACAAGGGGTCACAGCTTAAGGATAAGGGAGAAATCCTTTTAGGACCGAGATGAGAAATACTTTTTTCACACAGAGTGGTGAGTCTCTGGAACTCTCTGCCACAGAGGGTAGTTGAGGCCAGTTCATTGGCTATATTTAAGAGGGAGTTAGATGTGGCCCTTGTGGCTAAGGGGATCAGAGGGTATGGAGAGAAGGCAGGTACGGGATACTGAGTTGGATGATCATATTGAACGGCGGTGCAGGCTCGAAGGGCCGAATGGCCTATTCCTGCACCTAATTTCTATGTTTCTATGCTGCCAGACCCGCTGAGTTACTCCAGCATTTTGTGTCTATCTCTTGAGTTGCAGTGGGATTTCTCACAGCCCAAGGCCAATATAAACAGATATGCAAAACATAGCTTCAGACAAATGGAAGAATGCAAAACAACACGAGATATCTAGCTCCGGAACTCGCAAGACATATTTGTTGTATATTTATTGGTACAAAAAGTAAACAACAAAAATATGACATCGGTAGTGGGGAAACTGCTAGGATTTTGAAGAGGATATCATGCTTGACTAATCTTCTGGAATTTTTTGAGGATGTAACAAGTAGAATGGATAAGGGAGAGCCAGTGGATGTGGTATATCTGGACTTTAAAAAACCTTTGACAAGGTCCCACACAAGAGATTAGTGTGCAAAATCAGAGCACATGGTATTGAGGGTAAGGTATTGACATGGTTAGAGAACTGGTTGGCAGACAGGAAGCGAAGAGTAGGAATTTTCAGAATGGCAGGCAGTGACTAGTGGGGTGCAGCAAGGTTCAGTGCTGGGACCCCAGTTATTTACAATATTTACAATGATTTAGCGGGAATGAAACGTGACATCTCCAAGTTTGCAGATGACACAAAGCTGAGTTGTAGTGTGAGCTGCGAGGAAGATGCTATGAGGCTGTAGGGTGACTTGGATAGGTTGAATGGTGTCAGATTAGGAAAAGAGGAGGTGCAACGAGACCTGGGTGTGCTTGTATGTGCTTGTGACTGAAAGTAAGCATGGAGGTACAGCAGGCAGTGAAGAAAGCTAATGGCATGTTGGCCTTCATTGCGAGAGGATTTGAATTTAGGAGCAAGATCCTACTGCAGTTGTATAGAGCCCTGGTGAGACCGCACTTGGAGTATTGTGTGCAACTTTGGTCTCCTAATTTGAGGAAGGACATTGTTGCTATTGAGGGAGTGTGGCGTAGGTTCACCAGATTAATTCCCGGGATGGCAGAAATGACATATGACGAACAAATGGGTTGACTGGTTTGTATTCACTGGAATTTAGAAGGATGAGAGGGGACCTTATATAGAAACATAAAATTCTTAAAGGATTGGACAGGCTAAATGCAGGAAAAATGTTCCTGATGTTGGGGAAGTCCAGAACCACGGGTCACAGTTTAAGAATAAGCGGTAGGCCATTTAGGATGAGATGAGGAAATACATTTTCACCCAGAGGTTGTGAATCTGTGGAATTATCTGGCACAGAAGGCAGTGGAGGCCAATTCACTGGATGTTTTCAAGAGAGAGGAATCAAGGGATATGGCGAAAAAGCAGGAATGGGGTACTGATTTTAGATGATCAGCCATGATCATATTCAATGGCGGTGCTGGCTCGATGGGCCGAATGCCGTACTCCTGCATCTGTGCTTCTATGATACTTTGAAGTTTTCCCTTGAGAGAATGGAAATGTGTTGACACTTCAGTCAGATGCTGAAAATGACTCTTATTCTAAGGTGCAGTTTGAATACTGGCAACGACTCCATGCGGTGAGCGTGACCAAACTGGAAGCGGGGCCGTGCAGAGGTCGGGTGATCGCCGTACAGGGCCGTTCCCACCAGCATGCGCCTGCATGTGGCGAGCGCAACCAAACCGGCAGCGGGGGCCACGTGGAGGTTGGGTGAGTGGCGCGACGTGGCGCGATGTCCGCTGTAAGTTCGCAAGGACAGAGAGGGACACACAGAGAGGGACATGGAGGGACACAGAGAGGGTCACGGAGGCACACACAGAGGGTCACAGAGGCACACACAGAGAGGGTCACGGAGGCACACACAGAGAGGGTCACGGAGGCACACACAGAGAGGGTCACGGAGGCACACACAGAGAGGGTCACGGAGGCACACATATAGAGAGGGGCACAGAGGCACACAGAGGGACACGGAGGCACGACGTTGAGGCAGTGCGTAATGCGTCGAGGTGGCTGCGGGCCGACAGGCCGTTGCCACGCGGAATTTTTGATCACGGTCAGTTTTTCGGAGCCCCGTGTGATGTCTGGACCAGCCCCGCACAAATGTATACGGCTCCGGCGATTGAAGTGGGACCGGCACCGTGAGGCCGGACGGCTCAAGCGACCACGTTAGGTCGCGCTCACCGCATGGAGTCGCATGCTGGTGGGACAGGCCCTTAAAGGTACAACAAAGAAAAATCTAAACAGATTTACTGCTTCACTGAAAACTAATTTATTAATTTGGATTAAATAGGGATTCAATTTTATAGAAAACATGGATAAATTCCTTCCATTTTTTCTCATTCTTACCAAAAAAGTCAAAGTCAAGTCAAACAAACTTTATTGTCATTTAGAAATACATCGATATATGCAGTTCCAAACAAAATTCCGTTGCATTTGGCTCCCTGTGCAACACGATAATTAACAGAAGGATAAACATGGATAAAATGGATAAAAAGGATAAAAGGATAAATAGACCATGGTGGCAGCCCATTATATGGCATTCAGGAGTCTGATGGCTCGTGGGAAGAAGCTGTTGCAGAACCTTGATGTTCTGCTCCTTATGCTATGATATCTTTTACCCGAGGGCAGCAGAGTGAACAGTCCGTGATGGAGATGTGTGGGGTCTTTTATAATACTGCTGGCCTTAGACACGCAACGTTTGGTCGCAATATCCCCGATTGTGGGGAGAGAGGTCCCGATGATTTTTTCCACTGACCTCACCACTCTCTGCATGGACTTCCAGTCGGAGGCTTTACAGTCCCCAAACCAGACAGAGATACAGCTGCTCAAAATACTCTCTATGGTGCCCCTGTAGAAAATGGGGAGGATGGGATGGGGGAGGTGAGCTCTTCTCATCCGGCGCAGAAAGTGCAACTGCTGCTGCACTCTCTTAACTGTTGATGAGATGTTATTTGACCAGGTCAGACTGTTAGTGATCTGCACCCCCAGCAACTTAGTGCTACTGACCACCTTCACATCGCTGTCATGGATGTGAAGTGGTATGGGACTGTGCCGGTCTTTCCTAAAGTCGACGATGACCTCCATTGTTTTTTCGACATTCAGGATCAGGTTGTTCATATTGCACCAGTCCACCAGTTGTTTCACCTCCTCCCTGTAAGCCAGCTCATTGTTGTCCCTGATGAGGCCCACCACTGTTGTGTCATCTGCATACTTCATGATGTGGTTTGTACTAAACCTGGCACAACAGTCGTGGGTCATCAGGGTAAACAGCAGTGGACTCGGGACACAGCCCTGAGGGGAGCCGGTGCTCAAGAGAGATGGTGTTAGAGGTGTTATTTCCAACCCTCACAGACTGGGGTCTGTCAGTGAGGAAGTCCAGTAGCCAGTTACAAACCTTCAGTTTACTATTTTCTTGAAATAGACACGAGCACAAGCAGAGCCATGGATTCATCAGCATGAGAGTAGGTGAATAATCAACACAAGGCTGCATAAATTTAATCTTTTAACTCATTGCATTGGGCGTTAGTCCAAAGAGTTTTAAAAATGACAGAGCAATTTTGTTAATTATACAATGTTGTTAACTTGATGTTGAGATTCACAATGTTCTCACCATGATTACATCTACAAAGTGCTAATTCCCAATGAGGGAATCTAATGGAACAGGTGAACTTTTGCACATTCCCCAGTAGTTATGGTTCAAAATTCAGTCACCAAACCTGCAGCAGATTAACTAACTAGAATAGAAAGCCAGAGGAACGGGAAAAATTAGGTATTGGAAGAAAGATGAGTGAAGTTTTTGATTTAATTCCATTAAGTTGGTTTAAAAGCTTGCATACGTGTGCTCTTGCATACACGTGGAAACATGTTTTCCCTCTTCTAACCATGATCACCCCCAGCAATAGAGTGTGATCAGCAGGTGGATGACTTTATCACCACAACGTTGCATTTCACCTCCAACAAACTTTCTATGGGTGTGGCGTTAATCCTCAAAAATGGTCAACTGTTCAAAATCTAGCCAGTACATTCCATTTTCAATGTTACCTGAACCTCAATGATTAATCAATGCAGATGTACAGATGTTTACACTTATTTGTCAATTGTCAAATTGTTCACTCAAATATACATGAGCCTTACACGCAATATTCTCGAGACAAAGAAAGTTCTGTACCAATCTGTCCCTGCAGCACCACATGGATCTCTGACTGCAAAGGCTTATGCTGAAACCCCCCTCTCCCTATGTACAGAACCATTTCTAGGACGAGGCACATTTGTTGCTGCCTTAAGGTGCCATCACATCTTTGGCTGATTGAGAAGGATATTTGAATATTCACATTCTCACAACTGGCACAAAACACATGGTCTACCAGATAGCTGTGATCCCTGCCATAAATATTTCCGAGACCCAAATTACCTACAACAGATATCTCGGGGCACTGGAAAAGTACCAATACAGTCTCTGCCAAATCCTTTACATTACAATCAGTCAACTATGTTGGGTAGGTCAACTTATTTGCATTTCCAACCCCAGCCAAAACTAAAGTGAATGTGACTTCTCCCTCGCCTGGGGCCCCCCATTGTCTCTCCCTGCCCTGTTCTACATTTCACTCTCCAGTTTCCTTCCTCAGATTCCACCATTGTCATCTTTATGTTTTCTCCAACTCAAGCCTGGGAGTGGTCTCCCCACCACTCCCGACTGCCAATCACCCCCTCATAACTTGGATCCACCCATCTCTTGCCAACTGTTGCTCCAATCCCCCCCCCCCCCCCCCATGTTTTTCTACTAGCTATCTCCTCTCTACTCCATCAGTTTGAAGAATCGCCACCAACCAAAACATTGTTAGCTTCTCTCCACAGTTGCTACCTGGTCTATTGAGTTCCTCAGCCAATTTCCTGCTCATAAACCACTCTATTGCTTTACCCATGAGGCATCACCAACATCTGTTGAAAGTCTACAGCTACTGCATTGTGGGTCCAGAGGTGGCAGAGGAGAAAAAAAAATGGAAGTGGAATAAAATCTTTGCTCTTGGGGAAATTATCAATAAAAATATCTTCTTGTTTTATAAACTAAACTTTGTTTATAAAATGTTATTTTTCTTTGCTCAAAGTAATTTTGAAAAAATTAAAACATTCAGAAACATACAACTAAAACGGTTGACGTGATGGCCAGAGTCAGGACAGAAGTGAGGGTGGAAAAATGGTTAGTGAAGACGGCATAGCAGTAATGCTGCTGTGTCACAGCACCAGAGACCCGGGTTGAATCCTGACCACAGGTGCTGTCTGTAAGGAGTTTGTATGTTCTCCTTGTGACCGGTGGAGTTTCCTCTCACACTACAAATCCATCCAGGTTTATAGATTAATTGGCTTTGATAAAATTGTAAATTGACCCTTGTGTGTAGTAGTGTTAGTATATGGGGTGATCGTGGTTGGCGCGGATCCGGTGGGCCGAAGGGCCTGTTTCCGCTCCTTAGGCCCCTTGCACCAAGTGAGAAGCCAGGACCACATTGAATGAGACAGTGAATGATCTTGAGGAAAGCACAGTCTGCCGTGATGAAAAACTATTTCCTTAAATGCTTGAACATGAAAGGAAAGCCTTGAAATTGAAGGGCAAATTTAGGCGTGAAATGTTACTGCAACTTTCACATTGTGGATCAGACGAATACCGAGAACAAATTTCACTGTATTACAATTTTCTGAAATTTAAACCTCAATATTTAAACAAAGCCATGACTCCTATTTCAGGTTTAGTTTGGAGACCTATTTTCACCTTACCTTGTTCAACCATTCGACTCTTTCTATATCTGGAAAATGAACCTGAAAAAGGAAGAACAAAATAATTTCAGAGAGATAATGATATTTGTGGGCAGCGTGCAACTCAATTTGGAATTACTGCAAATGTTCCCTTTTTTTTCCCCAGAGCAATTCCCTTTATTAGTGCACAAGACGACAGAGTGAGTACAAATAGCTCCAAGGAAACAATTCAAATTTTCAGAGGTTTGCGCACTACTTCAGAAGTCTACAGATGTGAGCAAACGGAGAAGTTTGTGCTACATTCACCTCGTGCTACATTCACCTGTGGGAGGCACAGCTAGTAGAGCAGCTGCCACACACTTCCAGCAGCTGGTTTCAATCCCGGCACCCAGTGCTGCCTGTGTGGAGTTTGCACATTCACCCAGTCACTGTGTGGGGGTCTTCTCGGTACTCTAATTTAATCCCCATTCCACAGATGTTTCTTTGATGGGTTAACTGGCCTAATGTAGAGGTGAATGGTAGAGTTTGTGAGAAGCATAGAAGGATGAGGGGTGATCTTATAGAGGTGCATAAAATCATGAGTAGAATAGATTGGGTAGAAGCACAGAGTCTCTTGCCCAGAGTAGGTGAATCGAGGACCAAAGGACATAGGTTTAAGGTGAAGGGGAAAAGATTTAATAGGATTCTGAGGGGTGACATTCTCACACAAAGGGTGGTGGGTGTACGGAACAAACTGCTGGAGGGGGTAGTTGAGACAGGAACTATCACGACATTAAAGAAACAGTTGGACAGGTACATGGATAGGACAGGTTTGGAGGGATATGGGCCAAATGCAGGCAGGTGGGACTAGTGTGGCCGGGACATGTCGGCCAGTGTGAGCAAGTTGGGCTGAAGGGCCTGTTTCCACGCTCTATCACTCTATGGCTAAGCCGACAGGAATGTAAGTGAATAAGTGTAGGATGGAACTGAAGATGCTGGTTTATACTGACGAAAGACACAAAATGCTGGAGTAACTCAACGGATCAGGCAGCTTCTCTGGAGAAATGGAATAGGTGACTTTTCAGGGTCGAGACCCTTCATCTGACTGTGAGTCAGGGGGAGAGAAACTAAAGGTATGAGAAGATACAGAGCTAAGCAGAGTCTTCATCGACGTTCTGGAAGGGTGTAGCTCACAATGGTACACATCAAAATATGATGCACTGCTCTAACAATGGAGGAGGCCCTGGACGTTCAGTATGGGTGTGGGAAGGGGAGTTAAAATGTTTGGCAACTTGGAGATCGCGTAGGCCAAGTTGGACTAAGTATAGGTGTTCAGCGAAATGGTGACCAAGTCGGCGCATGGACTTGCCGATATATTAGTCCACATCGAGAACACTGGTCCAATTTCAGAGGGGGGCGGGCTTAAAGTGCCGTTTTTTCGACAGACTGGGATAATCGATGAATGTCGGACGATTTCGTTGCGGAAGAAAAATCGCTCCGACACTTCATCAATGAAGGTATTTTTAAATTACTCTAGAGTAATTTAAAAATCACCTTCAAAAGCCGTGAGCACCGACAACCAGAAGGATTTTCCGTAGGGGAGAAAAAAAGGTAAATAGTTTATTTTTATATTAAAAGTTGGTTTTTCGGGAGGCTTTAATAATATTTTTATGTTGCAAAATGGGGTCCCAAAAAATATATGGACAAACAGTATTTTTCCTCCCAACTTCACCACTAACCGCAACGTTCCATTCCAACGCATTCCACTAAAACCCACTCGCTAGTTGATTTAAATGGCCATTAATTTACAGGAATCAAACACTAAATTCCTTCCATTTGGCCTAGAAATTCATGAAAATTAGATTTAAAAATTATGTTATATTGTGGATTATTGTGTGAATGTTATTTGGACACTTAGGCAATTTAAAAAATGTTTATCTTTTCTTAAGAAATTGATAGATATTTAGATCTACTCATTGAATTTTGTAATTAGCTACAATTAGATAACTAACTAATTATATGCTTTAATTTCAGGTAATCCAAGTAAGATTGTTTCATATTTGTTTCAGAATGCTTCAATCTATAATAACTGAAAATTTCATTGAGTTCTCTTAATTTTTAAGAAAGTTATGGGCTTTTAACTTTTCCAGATCACAGCTTTTGAGTTAAGTCAATTGAAAGGCAATGGGGAGCAAGATGCTAATTTCCGAGTATGAAAATGGCCATAACTTTCTTAATACTGAAGATATGAAAGTAAATTAGGTGTCAAATTAAACTTCTTTTTATGCTTTATCTGATGGGATAAATTGCAGACTTAATTTTTTAAATCTCAAAATTTTGTAACATTGCTAAACAAATGACACTTAGCTGAGCCAGACATTTATTCCAGAAACCCCTTTTGCCTCACCAATCATAAGGCCAATTAGTGAGTCTGACCTTGCAGTTGTTATTGAGCTCTTGCGGCTGGACCTTCTCGTGAGGCTGCTGGCGAGTTGCCAGCGGTGACAGGCTGTATACAAAACCAACGTGGGCGTGAAGACGCCACAGCTCTCTCCCCCCCTCCCCCCAATAGCCACCGAGTCATACAAGGTGGCGATTGCCTGCCTTTGCCGTACCGGTCTGGCGGGTCGATTTTACAGCCAGATCTTGTTTGGTACTGCAGTGTGGGAGGTCTTTGACAGGAAGTGTTGGGGTCTTGTGACCCCAGGGTCAGTTGGTTCTCGACGTATGCTGACTTTAACCGGTCGACGGATACGGTATCAGTTTGTATGCAAAACCAACGTGGGCGTGAAGGTGCCACAGAGTCGAGGTAGGAGGGATAGGAACAGATGTTGCAGCTCCTGCGGTTGCAAGGAAGGTACCAGGGGAGGGGGTGATTTGGGCAGGAAGGGATAAATGAACCAGGGTGTTGCAGATGGAGTGGTCTCTGCAGAAAGCGGTGGAGATGGGAAGATGTGGCTAGTGGTGGGGTCCCATGGGAGGTGACGAAAATAGCAGAGGATTAAGTGCAGTATTCAGATTCAGATTCAGATTCAATTTTAATTGTCATTGTCAGTGTACAGTGCAGAGACAACGAAATGCATTTAGCATCTCCCTGGAAGAGCGACACAGCAAATTATTTGAATAAATAACAATAAGTGTCCGGGGGGGGGGGGGTGGGGGGGGGGGGGGGTGATTGGCAGTCACCGAGGTATGTTGTTGAGTAGCGTGACAGCCGCCGGAAAGAAGCTGTTCCTGGGATCTGCTGGTTCGGCAACGGAGAGACCTGTAGCGCCTCCCGGATGGTAGGAGGGTAAACAGTCCATGGTTGGGGTGAGAGAGGTCCTTGGCGATGCTGAGCGCCCTCCGCAGACAACGCTTGCTTTGGACAGACTCAATGGAGGGGAGCGAGGAACCGGTGATGCGTTGGGCAATTTTCACCACCCTCTGCAATGCCTTCCGGTCGGAGACAGAGCAGTTGCCATACCAAACTGTGATGCAGTTGGTAAGGATGCTCTCGATGGTGCAGCGGTAGAAGTTCACAGGATCTGAGAGACAGATGGACCTTCTTCAGTCTCCTCAGGAAGAAGAGACGCTGGTGAGCCTTCTTGATCAGAGTTGAGGTATTGTGGGTCCAAGAGAGGTCGTCGGAGAGGTTGACTCACAAGAACCTGAAGCTAGAAACACGTTCCACCTCCGTACCGTTAATGTGGATGGGGGGTGTGCGTGCCGCCCCCTGGACTTCCTGAAGTCTACAATGAGCTCCTTGTCTTCTTGGAGTTAAGGGCCAGGTTGTTGTCAGCGCACCATGCTGCTAAGTGCTGGACCTCCTCCCTGTAGGCCATCATCATCGTTGTTGCTGATGAGGCCAATCACCGTTGTATCATCTGCATACTTGATGATGGTGTTAGTACTATGTACAGGTGTGCAGTCATAGGTGAAGAGGGAGTAGAGGAGGGGGCTCAGCACACAGCCCTGTGGAACGCCGGTGTTCAGGGTGAGGGTTGAAGAGGTGTGCTTGTCTAACCTAACAGACTGGGGTCTGTTGGTTAGAAAGTCCAGTATCCAGTTGCAGAGGGAAGGAGCGATGCACAGACTACCGAGTTTGGCGATCAATTTTGATGGTATAATGGTGTTGAATGCTGAGCTGTAATCGATGACAGCATTCTTACGTAAGTGTCTCTGTTGTCGAGGTGGGAGAGGGCGGAGTGAAGTGCCGTTGAGATGGCATCCTCCGTACTCCTGTTCTTGCGGTAGGCAAACTGATAGGGATCCAGTGTGGGGGGTAGGCAGCTTTTGAGGTGTGCCAGGACCAGCCTCTCGAAGCACTTGGTGATGATGGGGGTAAGTGCAACTGGGCGGAAGTCGTTGAGGGCTTGCCGCAGTGGAGTGTTTTGGCACTGGCACGATGGAGGTGGTTTTAAGGCACGTGGGGACAACTGCCTGGGCAAGTGACAGGTTGAAGATATCAGTCCAGACGGTCTGCAGCTGCGCCGCACAGACCCTGAGCACGCGCCCGGGGATGCCGTCAGGGCCAGCAGCTTTACGTGCATTAGTCCTACTCAGTGCCACGTATACGTCGTAGGGGGTGAGTGTGAGGGGTTGGTGATCGGCAGGTAGCACAGCCTTGATGGCTGTCTCTAGATTGTATGTGATGCCGATGGGGTGAAAGGTGAGCTCCAAGGGGACTCTGTCCTTGTTACGACTGGGGAAGGTGGAGCGGTGCTACAAGATAACAAGGAAACACATGAGAGCCTCATCAATGATAGAAGAGGGGAAACCCCAGTCGCTAAAGAATGAGCTCATCACGGATATCCTGGCATGGAACCTCATCTTGGGCGCAGATACGATGGAGATAGAGGAATTGGGAGTGGGGGATAGAGTCTGCAGGAGGCAGGATGGTAAGAAGTGCCTAGATAGCTGTGGGAGTCAGTGGGTCTGTAATGGACGTCAGTCAATAGTCTATCTCCCTGTGATGGAGATGGTGAGATCAAGAAAGGGGAGGGACGTATCAGAATGATCCAAGTGAATTTGAGTGCAAGATTGAAATTGGTAGTGAAGTTAAAGAAATCCGAGTTCTGCATGGGTGCAGGAGGTAGCACCGATGCAGTCGTCAATATAACAGAGATAGAGTTTGGGGATAGGGCCCGTGCACACCTCGAACAGGGATTATTCAATGTAGCCTACGAAGAGGCAGTCAGAGCCATGCGAGTGCCCATGGCTAGAACGTTGATTTGGAGGAAGTGGGAGGAGTCAAACGATTACTGCAAATTGGTGTTTTTGGTCAGTGCAGATTCAATGGGACAAAGGGCTACTTCAGTGCTGTATGACTATGATTCTATCATGAGTATTTAAGAAGGGTACAAGAATTCAACTGCCAGTTTTGATCTTTGAAGCTTTTGGGCACTAGTTATATATTTAAAGGTTTTATTGCACGGACTATTTTATCATAATTAGAGAAAGTATATCAAATGCTAAATTTCAGCTTGGTTGCCTTAGTCCCCACTTACTTTTCATGACAAGTTTGCTATTGTTCGGGAGTAAATAAGTGTACATCTATTGCCAAAAATGTCCTCCTCTTAGTGAATTGCAAGGTCCTTTGCATACATGGAATTTGTAAAAATGCAGACCAGGCATTTATTTATTGCATTCTTTCAACATTAAATGGTAGATAATTCCTTAAATGGTAGTTAATCCTTAAATGCACCTTCAATGGCAATGAAGCAGTGAATGAAGATATTGTTCTGAGCCACTGGTTTATACATGATATGAATAAAACATATTTCCTATGACTAAATATGTTAATATCAAAAATTGGAGACATTTTGTTCTCAAAAACATTGGTTGAAAACAAATGGACACTAATCTAACAAGATTAGAAATCTAACAAGACACAATTATAGTTCTGAAGGATACAGAGAAATGTTAAAATTAATTAAATGACATATACGTCAACAGAACATCTCCTTTTTACTAAATTACAACATGATTTGCAAAACATGAAAATACACACCAAGCATTAGTTTTGTTCATTGCATTCAGTCACGACTGGATAAAAAACTATTGAATTTCTTAATAAGCATCTTTGATGGTAGCAGCGGTGAAGCTGATCAATCACAACCAGGGGTGCAGTGCTGCCGGAGCCTCACCGGCGCACCGCTCCGGCACCTCTGCAAAAAAGCCATAAAACCCAGCAGGAATTATAACTAGCGGGTGTGCGGTTGGGGTAATGTTACGACTCCTGAAGACAGGTTCCTCAGTCGCGTAACAAATCAAAACCAGGTTCAAGTTTAAGGAAAAAAGTCTTTAATTTTGTTAAACAAAGACAAAACTGAACCCGATTTAAACAACACGGTCAGGAACCAGAATCGGCTAACAAATAAATATAACAGTGCTCCAGCCAGCCTCGGACTGGAGACTCTAATCCTGCCTAATAGACATAACCCTGCAATAAAATACCCAAAAAACCCTCAGGTCATCCCTTATCCGTCCCAATACAACATTAATTTACAAATATAGGCGACAATATACAAAGTGCTATGCCATGCGGCCAGGCCTCCTGCAGCTCAGACCGGCAGCCTCTTCACTTGTCAGGGATCAGCGACGAAGTTAGACAATTCTGGGAGCTTCTGCTATTTAAGCTACCAATGAGTTACCGGTCACCTGACATAGCTTGGCCAATCGGGTAACAGAAGCTCGATGGAGGCGGGCAAGCTTGGGTCCAGGTAGGCGAGGAAGCGTTTGTTAAAGGTGAGGATCTGGCGTCTGAATGAAATAGAGTTATGCTCATTGCAGAGTGAATGAGTGTGAGAGTGCGAGTGCAAGTGAGAGTGAGAGTGTAGGCCCAGAGCTGCGGGAGAGGTCAGGGTGAGTTGATGGCGGGCTGGCACATTTGTAAAAATACATGATTACTGTCTTTTTCTTTATTTGCCTAATAATATTTCATGATAATTAGTTAAATTAAGTATTACATATTTTATTGCACTAGTTATACACTGGATGTAGTGATAGGCTATAATCTTGTTTGACCCTCTTGGGAGATTAGCTTGCCCTTGCTGCCCCCCCCCCCCCCCCCCCCCCCCCCCACCCCCCCCCCCCCACCCAAGCCAAACCTGAAATGACACCCTTGTTTGACAGCTCTGGCACCAAAAAATTAGCACTGCAACACTGATCACAATGGCCCATCTTCTCAAAGAGACTTGGTATCAGTAACACAAGCTGGGCCTGGTAATGCTGACATTCTTAAAGAACAAATTATATGATGCCATTAAACTGGAAAGAGTGGAAAGAGAAATTAATTATGGATGTTGTCAGGACTCTAGGTACTCAGTTATTGAGAAAGGTTGAGCAGGCTGAGACTTTATTTCTTGGAGGAGGTGTATAAGATCATGAGGGAAATTGATAGGGTAAATGCACAATGTCTTTTATCAAGGTCAGGGAAGCAATAACCAGAGAATATAGGTTTAAATGTAGAACAGAACAGGACCTTCAGTCCACAATGCTTGAGTAAAAAATGATGCCTGGCTGAACTGATCGCATCTATCTGCAATGACCCATATCCTTCTATTCCCTGCACTTCCATGTGCCTGTATAAAAGCCTCAAATGCCACTATTGTGTCTGCCTCTCCACACTTCTCCTTTAAACTTTCCCCCACTCACGTTATAGCGATGCTCCAGTCTTGGACATTTCGACCCTGGGAAAAAGATTTTCACCGTCTATCCTATCTATGCCCTCATAATTGTATGCCCTTCTATCAAGCTCCCCTCAACCTCCAATATTCCAGAGAAAACAATCCAAGTCTATGCAACCCCTCCCTGTAACTGAAACCCTCTAATCCAGGGAATTCATGGTGAGTGGCAAAGATTTAATAGGTACCCAAGGGGTAACTTTTTTCACACAGAGGGTGGTAGGTTTATGCAATGAGATGGCAGAGAAGGTAGTTGAGGCAGCTACAATAACAACATTTAAAAGACACTGGACAGGTACATGGATAGGAAAGCTTTAAAGTGGGTAATGTGGGCAAATGATACTAGCTTAGATGGGTACCTTGGTCGACATGGACAGGTTGGGCTGAAGGGCCTGGTTACGTACAGTTTGACTGAACAACTATGAATGTAGGAAACCGAGGAGTGACACTGGAGATGAATAAAATCATCAGAACAGATAGGGTGAATGCACAGTTTCTTTCCCAGGGTTGCAGAGTGAAAACAAGAGAGCATGAGTCCGCACCGACCCAGCGATCCGCGCATATTAAACACTATCCTACACTAGGGACAATTTTTTACATTTATACCAAGCCAAGTAAACTGCAAACTTGTAAGTCTTTGGAGTGTGGGAATCGGAGAAAACCCACCCAATTCACGGGGAGAATGTACAAACTCTGCGCAGGACAAGCACCCGTAGCCAGAATCGAACTCAGATCTCTGGTACTGTAAGCTCTGTAAGGCAGTGACTCTACCGTTGCGCCACCGTGCCGCACAGTCTGTGGTCCAAGGTTCAAAATGGCATCTATTGTACCAGTGCCCAAGAATAGCATGGTAATCAGCCTCAATAACTACAGTCCTTTTGTATTTTACACCTGCTTCAAGAAGCTAGTTATGGCATGAATCAGAAATGGCCTGGAACTGCTTCAGTTTACCTATTGCCACAATGTCTCATTTGCTCTCCACTCTGCTCTGGACTACCAGGATAATATGAACATATTTATTAGTCTGCAGATGCTGGAGAATCGAGGGTTACACAAAAGCTGAGAAACTCAGCGGGTGCAGCAGCATCTAAGGAGCGAAGGAGATAGGTGACGTTTCGGGTCGAGATATCTATTAGTCTGCTGTGCATCGACTATAGCTCGGTGTTCATTGCTATCATCCGCTCCAAACTCATTACCAAGGTCAAAGGTCTCAGTATCTCCCATTGCCATTAGATCCTTGACTTCCTCATTGGCTGACTTTAATCAGTGCAGATTTGTAACATCTCACATCATCAACATGGACACACCTCAAGGCTGTGTGCTCATCCCCACTTATCTACTCTTCTTGCACCCATAATTGGGTGGCTAAACACAGCTCCAAAACATCTATAAATTTGCTACTGTGGTTAGCCAACCACCAGTGTGATGAGTCAGCTTACAGGAAAGAAATGGAACACTTGGATGAATGGTGGCCCAACAACAACAACCTCTCACTCACCAACAACAAAACAAAGCAACTAACTGTTGATTCTTGAAAGGGAAAGTTAAGGGCCCAGGTGTCAGATTTCATTGATGGGTCATATCTTTAGAGAGTTAGCAGTTCACAATTCCTGGGTGTTAACATCTTGGATGGCCAGTCCAGTCACCGAATACTGTAACAGATCTTCTACTGATACACTGTAGAAAGTATCCTGACTAGTTGAATCATGGCCCGGCATGGCAATTCCAATGCACAAGAATGCAAGAGACTGCCTAATTCATCCATACTAACCAAGATGCCCATTTAAGTTAGTCCATTTGCTTGTGTTTGACTCGTATCCCTCTAACCTTTCTTATCCAAGCATGTGCTCAAATGCCTTAACCACTTCCTCTGGCATTTCATTCCATATACCTACAATCACTCGCGTAAAACAGTTGCCCTCAGGTTCCTATTAAATCAGTCCCAATTTGTACGTTCTCCCCGTGACCTGCGTGGGTTTTCTCTGACATGCAGGTTTGTAGGTTAATTGGCTTGGTAAATGTAAAATTTGTCCCTGGTGGATGACGGATAGTGTTAATGTGCATGGATCGATGGTCGACGCTGACCCGGTGGGCCGAAGGGCCTGTTTGCATGCTGTATCTCTAAACTAAGCTTTAAATATTAACAAATAACACTTTTAAGAAATGTACTTTCTAAAAAGAGAATGAGTATCCACTTGGCCTCATGGGAACACAAGAATGTTGCAACGGATTAAATGATATGGAAGATCCACAACAAATTTTCCACGTGTGATACTCGATCACATTTAATAATTAATTCTTAAAATAAAATTATAAAGATGTGATGTCATTTTTAATTTGTGATTTCTCCAACAAAATCATGAAGCAACTGCGCTGGTAAGGAGATCCACGGTATGGCAACTGCCAGACTGAAGAAGGGTTCCAACCCGAAACATCACCTGATCCTTTTCCCCAGAAATACTGCCTGATCCGCTGAGTTACTCCGGGACTGTGTGTCTATCTCCAGTATGCTAAGTTGTTTTGGTTAAAGCAGCAGAAACAGTGCAGGTAGATCTGCTGTAATGCACGAGAATGCATGTAACACATGAGAGAAACAAATGAGCATTAGGGTCTGGCGAATTTTAGACTCGCAAGAACAACGTTTTATTCCTGTGCAGGATTTTAAAAAATAAATGTATTTTTGATAGCTACAAGTCTATTTTTGTTACTGCAAGCTATAAATACTAAAAGCTGCATGTTATATCAGTTAAATGCTTATCATTGCATAAATAAATGTCACTAAAATTGAGTGCTTGACAATTGTGATGACAACCTGTGATAAAAGTAGCATGGAATTAATTCTTAAGAAATATTGGTGTCCAATTATTGTGAGGAGGTTACATGGAAACAGGTTTTATGCAAGAGAATATTTTTCTGCTCAGCAATTTCCATATTCTTTAAGTGGTGTCGAGTTCCGGATCAAACTCGTGCTATAACCAATTCAGCCGTGTGATACAAATAGTGTTCTCTAATTCATCAATTGCATTATATCTGATTCGCGGTATGGAAATGTGTTATAACAGAACTACCTGCGGTACTCTTCAGTGCCCTACCTATTGACCCATTTTATTGCAGAGATCACCTGTCTTTTTGTGTAAATTGAAAAGGTACTGCATATTCCTCTAGCTATTACAAAGACCATTTGCCACCTGTCCTAGTAGTTTGCCTCCATTGAATGTTTCTAATTAAAATATCTTCTTCCAATTTGGAAATAACAAATTCTGCAAGCTAGTACTGCCTCAGTAGTAGTATTGGCCCATATTTTGACAGCAACTTTGGTTTCCAGATGTACAATGGAAAAAATCCTATTAGTTGTTTTCAGCAAATCGGCTTCCCACAGGCTGTGTTGTTTTGGAGCCTTTGCCGATGAATTAGCAAAAATTAAATTGACACGATCTAAAAATATTTATCAGCTATTCCCAACATGGCCCAAATGGCCTACTTCTGCTCCTATGACTTATGAACTTAATGCACCTAAAAACTTTACCCTGGTTTGCAAGAAATCCATGCAAATAATCAAAACCAATGGTCTAAAGACTTTAAACTACAATTACAACTTGGCACACCATCTGAACTTCAGGTTCACACTTAATTGTAGATTATTCTGTCCTCTTAGTCTTTTTAATTGATTTGAAATGCATATGTGAAACTTCATGATTTTTTTTGCTTCTAATTTGTTTGTGCGTTCCACACTTTAAACTTTACTTACAAATCTCTAACATCGTTTAAAGAAATAAAAAATGGTGCTTTTCCCATCCCGATTTGCCATTCAAACTAAGATTGAGTCACAGATAGACTCGCGACTCCATGGCAGGGCTTGCACGACATTACCTCCAATAAGGCAACACAAGTGCAATTGTGCATCATTTCAAGATGACCTCAATGCCTTTGAAAGGGAGAAAAAATACCCACTTACATGAGCTCCCACAGCCATAATAGGAGACTGAGGCTTTCAAAGAGCATCCTTCAAGAGGGCAAATCCACACAAAGTGTTTGGCGCAGCCGACGTACCTGCAGAGTGCTAAATAACTTTTGCAGACCAACAGGCTGGAGTATAAAATATGTATTCAATCTCTCCATTCTGCTGTCGGAGGTTCCCACCTGCTTTAAAATGGCATCCATCCTATTGCTGCCCAAGAGGAGCATGGCGGCCTGCCTCAATGACATCCACCGTAATAAAGTTAGATATAGTGCAAATTAACTTCTGGCTCAGATGCGGACCCACTTAATTTGCCTCTCACCACAACAGCAGATACTATCTCAATGGTTCTATACTCTGGTTGCACACCTGTACCATCTGGTTAGCGGGAACACATGCTGTTCATCACTTACAGCTTGGCGTTCAACACAATCATCCTCTCCAAAATCATCACTAAGTTCCAAGACCTGGGCCTCTGTGCCTCCCTTTGCAACAGGATCATTGACTTTCTCATCCGCAGACTTCAATCCATGCAGATCGGTAACAACATCTTCTCCTCACTGACCATCAACACAGGTGCACCTCAAGGCTACGCGGTTAGTTGCTGCTCTATTCTCTTCACACCCATGACTGTGTGGCAAGGCGCAGCTTCAATGTAACCTACAATTTAATCAACAACGTGACTTATTGTTAAAGGAATCACGAGTGATGAGTCAGCTTGTGGGTGTGGAACACCCGTTTGAGTGGTGCCACAACAACAGCTTTTCTCAACTTGAGCAAAATAAACTTACTGCTGACTTCAGAAAGGGGAAGTCAGGAGACTATGCGCTAGTTTCCATTGGTAGGTTGATGGTGGCGAAAATTAGTAGCATCAAAATCTTGGATGGACACAAAAATGCTAGAGTAACCCATTTACTCCAGCAGTTTGTGTCTATCTTCGGTGTAAACCAGCACCTGCAGTTCCTTCCTACACACGTAAAAGTAGGTATGTTACAAAACTTACCTTGAGCAGCGCTGCAGTTCTGCCGCTCCCCGTGTGCGCGACTTTGGTGCCTTTCAGAGGGGGGCGGGCTTAAAGTGCCGTTTTTCCACAGGCAGGGCAATTCGATCAATGTCGGGCAATTTCGTTGCGGAAGAAAAATCGCTCCGACATTTCATGAATGAAGGTATTTTTTAAATTACTCTAAATTATTTATTAACTAGAGTAATTTAAAAATCACCTTCAAAAGCCATGAGCGCCGACAACCGGAAGGATTTTGCGTAGGGGAGAAAAGAGGTAAATAGTTTATTTTTATATTAAAAGTTGGTTTTTCGGGAGGCTTTAATAATATTTTCATGTTGCGAAATGGGGTCCAAAAAAAATGTATGAACCGGCTGTATTTTTAATACCGACTTCACCGCTAACCGCAACATTCCAATCCACCGCATTCTACTAAAACCCACTCGCTAGTTGATTTAAATGGCCATTAATTTACAGGAATCAAACACTAAATTCCTTCCATTTGGCCCAGAAATTCATGAAAATGAGATTTAAAAATTATGCTATATTGTGGATTATTGTGTGAATGTTATTTGGACACTTAGGCAATTTAAAAAAAGTTTATCTTTTCTTAAGAAATGGATGGATGTTTAGATCTACTCATTGAATTTTGTAATTAGCTACAATTAGATAACTAACTAATTATATGCTTTAATTTCAGGTCATCTAAGTAAGATTGTTTCATATTTGTTTCAGAATGCTTCAATCTATAATAACTGAAAATTTCATTGAGTTCTCTTAATTTTTAAGAAAGTTATGGGCTTTTAACTGTTCCAGATCACAGCTTTTGAGAAGTCAATTGAAAGGCAACGGGGAATAAGATGCTAATTTCAGAGTATGAAAATGGCTATAACTTTCTTAATACTGAAGATATGAAAGTGAATTAGATGTCAAATTAAACTTCTTTTTATGCTTTATCTGATGGGATAAATTGCAGACTTGATTTTTAAAATCTCAAAATTTTGTAACATTGCTAGTAACAGTGGCATGATCTCTCCTGGGCCCAGCATATGGACGCAATCTAATAAAGGTGCTCCAGTGCTTCTACTTCCCAAGAGGTACAAAAAAATTTGGCATGTCACCCAATACTCTTAACAAATTTGTGTATTAAGAAACTGCAGATGCTGGTTTAAATACAAGTTAGACACAAAATGCTAGTAACTCAGCGGGACAGGCGGCATCTCTGGAAAGAAGGAATGGGTGACATTTCGGGGCAAGACCCTTCAGACTGAAAATATCCAGCATTTTGTGTCTATCTCTAACACATTTAGGCAGATACAACCAGTCAGGGTATTTTTTACAGTGTATCATGGTGTGGTGCGGCAACTTCAATGCATAGGAATACAAGCGTCTACTGAAAGTGGTGAACTCAACCCAATCCATCACAGGCACAGCCCTTCCCACCATCAAAACCATGTATAAGTTGCTGACTCAAGGTGTCAACATCTATCATCAACGATCCCCCCTATCCAAGCCATACCCTCTTCTCACTGCTACCATGGGCAGGAGGTACAGGAGCCCAAAATCTCAACACCACAAGGTTCAGGGAGGGCTTCTTTCCTCCATCAGGTTCTTAAAAACCTGCACAGCTCAATCCTACTTCAGCAAAGTAATATTACAGACCACCTCATGCACTACAATGGAATTGTTTGCTATTTGCATTTTGCACAATCTTTTTGTTTTAATGTCTTTCAGAATTTGTGCAAATTATCTATAAAGTTATGTTTTTGTGTGTTGTTGAGTTTACGTGCCTGGAATGCTGCAATAACAGAAGGTGTAAGGAACTGCTAATTTATTTACAGGCTGCTTCAAGATTGAAGAATCCTGACCAGAATCGTCACCTATCCATTTATTTCCACCACAGACAATGCCTGACCCGCCAAGTTACTCCAGCACTTTGTGTTACTTGATATTCCAGGATCTCAAGTTCCTTTTGTCTCCATCTCTCTGCTTTTGGTTGAGTTGTGTCTATTGAATGTCTTTAATTGGATAAATAATTGTGTGAAATGATGATTAATGTTATTTGTTAACGGTGCACACCTTGATGATATGTAAAACTATCAATATGTCGCAATTGTTACAGCACGGGAGCAAGCATTTAGCCCAAGTTAGTGCAATCCAGCTCATCCACACTGTCCTGGAATTTATTTTCTGTTAAGCATTTATCCAGTTCCCTCCCGAGTGTTATAATCAAATCTCTCTCCATTACTATCTCTCACAGAGCATTGCAAATCCCATTTACTTGTGCAAAACAAAAATGATCAACATCATTTCACCAACACTAATTTGGGTTTGAAATTTAGTTCGACACCGACACAACATCAACGACACTAATTTGGGTTTGAAATTTATAATTGAACACAGAATATAGCAGAATGATATATAATTTTACACTTATGTTTTTGTTTTTTATCCACATGCCTGTGGTGATGCTTCAAAAGAAAATATTCATTGTACCCCTGCCTCACCATAACTTTGAGAGTATGATAATAAACACAAAATCTCTGAAGGTCAATCCTGGACCCAGCACATTGATGGGTTTTCCTTATCATTCCATCAATGACCACTTCCTTAGAAGATTCGATATGTCGACGCATACTCCCTTGAACGTCTACAAGTGTACAGTAGGAAGCATATTGACTGGTTACACCATGCCTGTTTTGGCAGCTCAAACACCAAGGAATGAACAATGGGCAGGGGTGACCTGTACAAAAGGGACAGGTTGGACCTTAATTGGAGGGGATCAACATTCCAGCAGGCAGGTTTGCTAGTGCTACACGGGTGGGTTTAAATTAAACAGTGGGGCGGGGGGTGGTGTCGGAGTCGACAACATTGAAGCATAAGGTTGCAGTTAACGGGAGAGTGTAGGAAAAATCACGTCTAAACAACAGGGTAGGGGGATGGGAACCAATGCAATGAGACAGAGGGACATAAAAGGAGGACAGAAGCAAAGGGTAGAAGAGAGATAAAAAAACAAACCTGAAAGTTTTGTGCCTTAATGCGAGGAACATTCGTAATAAGGTGGATGAATGGAATGTGCAGTTAGTAGTTAAGGAATATAATATAGCTGGAATTACAGGGACATGTCTCCAGGGTGACCAAGGCTGGGAGCTATAAATGCAGGGGTATTCGATATTCAGGAATGATAGACAGAAAGGAAGAGGAGGTAGGGTGGCATTGCCGGTTAAATAGGAGATTAATGCATTAGCAAGGAGAGACATTGGATTGGATTCTGTAGTCGGTATGGGTAGAACTATGAAATAGCTAAGGGCAGAAAACACTTGTTGGAGTTGAATACAGACCACCAAACAGCAGGAGGGAGGTTGGGGATAGCATCAAGCAGGAAATTAGGGATGTGTGCAGCAAAGGTACAGCAGTTATCACGAGTGACTTTAATCTGCATATAGATTGGGCAAACCAAACTTGTAGCAGAGCTGAGGAGGATTTCCGTGAATGTGTACTGGATGTTTTTTTAAACCAATATGTAGAGGAACTGACTAGAGGACAGGCCATCCCAGGCTGGGTATTGTGTAAAGAGAAAAGATTAGTTAGGAATCTTGTGGAGCAAAGCCCCTGAACAACGGTGACCATAATATGGTGGAATTCTTCATCAGGATGGAAAGTGACACGGTTAAGTCAGAGACTAGGGTCCTGAACTTAAAGAAAGGAGACTTTGAAAGTATAAGACGGGAATTGGCTAGAATAGACTGGCAAATTATACTAAAAGGGTTGACGGTTGAGATGCAATGGCAAAGATTTAAAGACCGCATAGATGATATCCAAAAATTGTTCATCCGTGTCTGGCAAAAAGATTAAAACAAGGAAGGCAGCTCAACTGTGGCAAACGAGGGAAACCAAGGATAGTGTTAAATCCAAAGAAAAGGCATATAAATTGGCCAGAGGAAGCAGCAAACCGGAGGACTGGGAGAAATTTAGCTCAATAGTAGGACAAAGGAATTAATTAAGAGGGGGGAAAATAGAGCATGAAAGAAAGCTTGTGGGGATTACCAAAACTGACTCTTAAAGCTTTTTTAGATATGTAAAAAGGAAAAGATTAGTGAAGACAAATGTAGGTTCCTTACAATCAGAGACAGGTGAATTTATAATGGGAAACCAAGAAATGGCAGAACAGTTAAACAAGTACTGTGGTTCTGTCTTCACTAAGGAAGACAAAAACAAGCTCCCAGAAACATCAGGGGACCAAGGATCTAGTGGGAGAAAGGAACTGAAGGGAATCCATATTAGTCAGACCAAGGATCTAGTGGGAGGGAGGAACTGAAGGGAATCCACATTAGTCAGGAAATGGTGTGAGGGACTGGTGGCAGATAATCCCCAGGGCCTGATTGTATGTACACCAGAGTACTCAAGGAGACAGCCCTAGAAATTCTGGATACATTGGTGATCATTTTCCAATGTTCTCTCGATGCTGAATCAGTTCCTGTGGACTGGAGAGTAGCCAATGTAACCTTACCTTTTAAGGAAGGAAGATGGGAGAAAACAGGAAATTATAGACTAGTTAGCCTTATAACAGTAGTGGAGGAAATGCTTGATTCTATTGTTAAAGATGTTATAGCAGCGCATTTGGAAAGCAGTGACAGGATCAGTCAAAGTCAGCATGGATTTTGAAGAGGATATCATGCTTGACTAATCTTCTGGAATGTTTTGAGGATGTAACAAGTAGAATGGATAAGAGAGTCAGTTGATGTGGTGCATCTGGACTTTTAAAAAGCCTTTGACAATGTCCCACACAAGATATTAGTGTGCAAAATTAGAGCACATTGTATGAGGGGTAGGGTATTGACATGGATAGAGAACTAGTTGGCAGACAAGAAACAAAGAGTAGGAATTAACGGGTCCTTTTCAGAATGGTAGGCAGTGACTAGTGGGGTGCTGCAAATCTCGGTGCTGGGACCCCAGTTATTTACAATATACATTAACAATTTAGACGAGGGAATTAAATGTGACATCTCCAAATTTGCAGATGACACAAAGCTGGGTGGCAGTGTGAGCTGCAATGAGGATGCTATGAGGCTGCAGGGTGGCTTGGATAGGTTGGGTGAGTGGGCAGATGCATGACAGGTGCAGTTGATAAATGTGAGGTTATCTACTTTATATTACTTATATGCGTACAAAGTAGCCAGAAAAAGCAGCATACCAGAGGACTGGGAGAAATTCAGAGACCAGCAGAGAAGGACAAAGGGCTTGATTAGGAAAGGAAAAATAGATTATGAAAGAAAACTGGCAGGGAACATAAAAACTGACTGCAAAAGTTTTTATAGATATGTGAAGAGAAATAGATTAGTTAAAACAAATGTAGGTCCCTTGCAGTCAGAAACAGGTGAGTTGATCATGGGGAACAAGGATATGGCGGACCAATTGAATAACTACTTTGGTTCCGTCTTCACTAAGGAAGACATAAATAATCTGCCAGAAATAGCAGGGGACCGCAGGTCAAAGGAGTACTTGAGTGAAATCCAGGTTAGTCGGGAAGTGGTGTTGGGTAAATTGAATGGATTAAAGGCCGATAAATCCCCAGGGCCAGATAGGCTGCATCCCAGAGTACTTAAGGAAGTAGCTCCGGAAATAGTGGATGCATTAGTGACAATCTTTCAAAACTCTTTAGATTCTGGAGTAGTTCCTGAGGATTGGCGGGTAGCAAACGTAACCCCTCTTTTTAAGAAGGGGGGGGGAGAGAGAAAACGGGGAATTACAGACCAGTTAGTCTAACATCGGTAGTGGGGAAACTGCTAGAGTCAGTTATTAAAGATGGGATAGCAGCACATTTGGAAAGTGGTGAAATCATTGGACAAAGTCAGCATGGATTTACGAAAGGTAAATCATGTCTGACGAATCTTGTGGAATTTTTCGAGGATGTAACTAGTAGCGTGGATGGGGGAGAACCAGTGGATGTGGTGTATCTGGACTTCCAGAAGGCTTTCGACAAGGTCCCATATAAGCGAATAGTATATAAACTTAAAGCATATGGCATTGGGGGTTCAGTATTGATGTGGATAGAGAACTGGCTGGCAAACAGGAAGCAAAGAGTAGGAGTAAACGGGTCGTTTTCACAATGGCAGGCAGTGACTAGCGGGGTACCGCAAGGCTCAGTGCTGGGACCCAGCTATTTACAATATACATAAATGATCTGGATGAGGGAATTGAAGGCAATATGTCCAAGTTTGCAGATGACACTAAGCTGGGGGGCAGTGTTAGCTGTGAGGAGGATGCTAGGAGAATGCAAGGTGACTTGGATAGGCTGGGTGAGTGGGCAAATGTTTGGCAGATGCAGTATAATGTGGATAAATGTGAGGTTATCAACTTTGGTGGCAAAAATAGGAAAACCGACTATTATCTAAATGGTGGCCGATTAGGAAAAGGGGAGATGCAGCGCGACCTGGGTGTCATGGTACACCAGTCATTGAAAGTAGGCATGCAGGTACAGCAGGCAGTGAAGAAAGCCAATGGTATGTTAGCTTTCATAGCAAAAGGATTTGAGTATAGGAGCAGGGAGGTTCTACTTCAGTTGTATAGGGTCTTGGTGAGGCCACACCTGGAGTATTGCGTACAGTTCTGGTCTCCAAATCTGAGGGAGGACATTATTGCCATAGAGGGAGTGCAGCGAAGGTTCACCAGACTGATTCCTGGGATGTCAGGACTGTCTTATGAACAAAGACTGCATAGACTCGGTTTATACTCTCTAGAATTTAGGAGATTGAGAGGGGATCTTATAGAAACTTACAAGATTCTTAAGGGGTTGGACAGGCTAGATGCAGGAAGATTGTTCCCGATGTTGGGGGGGCCCAGGACAAGGGGTCACAGCTTAAGGATAAGGGGGAAATCCTTTAGGACCGAGATGAGAAGGAATTTTTTCACACAGAGTGGTGGGTCTCTGGAACTCTCTGCCACAGAGGGTAGTTGAGGCCAGTTCATTGGCTATATTTAAGAGGGAGTTAGATGTGGCCCTTGTGGCTAAGGGGATCAGAGGGTATGGAGAGAAGGCAGGTACGGGATACTGAGTTGGATGATCAGCCATGATCATATTGAATGGCGGTGCAGGCTCGAAGGGCCGAATGGCCTACTCCTGCACCTAATTTCTATGTTTCTAATTTGGTGGCAAGAACAGGAAGGCAGATTATTATCTGAAAGGAGCCGGATTACGAAAAGGGGTGGTGCAAAGAGACCTGGGTGTGCTTGTACATAGTTTATTGAAAGTAAGCATGCAGGTACAGCAAACAGTGAAGAATGCTAGTGGCATGTTGGCCTTCATTGCAAGAGGATTTGAGTTTAGGAGCAAGGAGGTCATGCTGCAGTTGTACAGGGCACCTGGAGTATTGTGTGCAATCTTGGTCTCCTAAATTGAGGAAGGACATTATTGAGAGAGTGCAGCGTAGGTTCACCAGGTTACTTCCTGGGATGGCAGGACTGATATTTGATGAAAGATCGGGTCGACTGGGCCTGTACTCACTGGAATTTAGAAAGATGACAAGGGGATCTTATAGAAACATATACAATTCTTAAAGGATTGGACAGGCTAGAAACAGGAAACATGGTCTTGATGTTGGTGGGGGGGGGGGGGGGGGAGTCCAGAATCAGGGGTCACAGTTTAAGAATAAGGGTTAGGCCATTTAGGACTGAGACTGAGATGAAGAAAAGCTTCACACAGAGAGTTGTGAATCTGTGGAATTCTCTGCCACAGAAGGCAGTTGAGGCCAATTCACTGGATGTTTTCAAGAGAGAGTTAGATCTAGCTCTTACTGCTAAAGGAATCAAGGGACATGGAGAAAAAAAAGCAGGAATGGTGCACTGATTTTAGATGATCAGCTATGCTCATATTGAATGGCGGTTCTGGCTCGAAGGGCCGAACAGCCTACTCTTGTCCTATGTTTGCATCGTGTCTTTGTCGGGCTGCTTGAGAGGTTAATTCTAATCAACATCATTTCACCATTGACACTAATCTGGGTTTGAATGTATAATTGAACAAAATAAAGCAGGATAATGTTTGATTGTCCTGCATGTTTCCAAACATTAACACAATTGCCAGGTTTTCCAGGAACATCTGTGTGACAAAACTGAAATCACAGAGAGTGTAACAGAAATACACACCTATTTCATTCAGTTTTTAGTTGTGTTGCAGAATTTATTGGTTTATGGCAAAAGGGCTTCTGGTTCGATTGTTTCATTTTCATACATGGTAACATACTTCCCCCCCCCCCCCCCCCCCGAAAAAGAATGATTATTAAATAACCAATTATGTTAGAGTTTTGAACATTACAATGTTTGCTACTTTTGTCATTGCTTAACCATAAACATCTCATTAAAAATACTTGCTGCCCTGGAAGATTCTTGGCAAGCATAAAGAAACAAAGGGGCCAATCACTAGGCCTCACGTGTAACTATTTTATGAAGTTGTAAGTGCCGAGTTATTTATTCTTTCTTTATCTTTATCACATTCAGCAAATGGTGATGTGTTCCTACAATGGTGTAATAAAAACCTATTTTTCCACAATAAAAAGGGAAAAATACCGAAAAGTTCTTATTGAACACAAGTCCAATGATAAATTGAAATGATACCAAACTATAGAGCCTTCCATATTGGACATCCGTTGGCACTGTTGCTATCTGCCTCCACCTTCAGTCCTCTCTGTGTGTGTGTCTGTGTGTGTGTAATTTTTATTTGTTGTGTTTGAAGAGCGTTTCTTTGTGGTTTTTTTTTTAATGTCTTTATGTGGGGGAAGAGGGTACGGTAAGGGGGATACCGTCCGTCAGTCGCTACCTGGAGAGGAGGCGACTATTATTCCAGTCGCGTCCTCTCCCCCCCCCCGTCAGACTACCTACTGGATTGGCACGGCCTTTCCTGCCGGGACCGACCAGAGCTCCAGCAGCTGCGGCGCAGCGTTGAAAACATCAAGGGGCAGGCGATGCCTTACCGGGGATCACCGTTTGGAGCTCCCAACGCGGGCCTGCTGCACCGACATCGCGGAGCTGTGGTTCGCGGAGCTCCCAACGCGGGCGGCACTGACCAACATCGCGGAGTCCTGCGACTCTGCCCGGCTCGGCCTGTGGACTTCGGGATCCGCGGACTCTGGTGGGAGGTGGCTGATCTGGAGGTCCGGGCCGCTGAGGATGTTCTCCGGTAGGATCCCATCGTTCCCGGCGAGAGGGCCTGAGCATCAGGCCGCCTGTGGCGGCGACTGCGGGTGCTTGGGAGGCCCTGACCACGGGTGAACATCTGGGAAGATTGGCGGGGAGCCTGGCTGGACTATGGTACCTTCCTTAACTTTGGTGCCGCTGTAGGGTTGTGTTGTGTCGTGGACTTCTAGGTTTGTGCTTTTTTTTTTAATAAATATGTTTCTTTATTTATTATTTATTTTTATGTTACTGACTGTAAGGAAAATCCATTTGTTGTCTCTAAAATGAGATCATGATAATAAATTGAATACAATACAATGTTTGGGACAAAGATCCATCATTTATTTATTTGCCTCTGTAATTCACAATTTGCGATTTGTAATTTAAAAAAATCACATGTGATTAAAGTGCACATTGTCTGATTTTAATAAAGACAATTTTTATACATTTTGTTTTCACTATGTATAAATTCGAACAGCATTTATACCCATTTCAGGGCACCATAATGTTTGGGACTCAGTAATGTCATGTAAATGAAAGTAGTCATGTTTAGTATTATGTTGCATATCCTTTGCATGCAATGACTGCTTGAAGTGTGCAATTCATGGACATCACCAGTTGCTGGTGATGTTCTGCCAGGCCTTTATTGCAGCCATCTTTAGCTTATGCTTGGTTTGGGGACTAGTCCCCTTCAGTTTTATCTTCAGCATATAAAAGGCATGCTCAATTGGGTGATTGACTTGGTCACTCAAGAATTGACCATTTTTCGGCTTTGATAAAACTTATTTATTGCTTCAGCAGTAAGTTTGGGATGTACTGCCCCAGTTTGGGATGTACTGTACAGCAAGACAGTAAGTACTGACTTGCTGTAGAATGAACCACCGGCCAGAGTTTTGAGGCATTTGTTTGAACTTGAGCAGATAGGATCTGTCCATACACTTCACAATTCATTATGTCACTACCATCAACAATTGTATCATCGATGAAGATAAGTGAGCCAGTACCTTCAGAAGCCATACATGCCCAGGACATAACACCCCACCAGAGTTTCACAGCTGAGGTGGTATGCTTTGGAATTTGGACAGTTCTTTCTCTCCTCCGTACTTTGCTCTTGCCATCTCTCTGATATAGGTTAATCTTAGTCTCATCTGTCCAGAACTGTGGTTGCTCTTTTAAGTACTTCTTGGCAAACTAACCTGGCCATCCTAATTTTGCAGCTAACTAGCAGTTTGCATCTTGCAGTATAGCCTCTGTATTTCTGTTCATGAGGTCTTCTGCGGACAGTATCATTGGCAAATCCAAATCTGACTCCTGAAGTGTGTTTCTGATCTGTCAGACAGGTGTTTGGGGATTTTTCTGTATTATAGAGAGAATTCTTCTGACATCAGCTGTGGTGGTGTTCCTTGGCCTACCAGTCCCTTTGCGATTAGTAAGCTCACCAATGCTCTCTTTCTTCTTAATGATGTTCCAAACAGTTAATTTTGGTACGCCTAAGGTTTGGTTGATGTCTCTAACAGTTCTGTTCTTGTTTCTCAGTCTCACAATGGCTTCTTTGACTTTCATTGGCACAACTTTGGTCCTCATGTTGATAAACAGCAATAAAAGTTTCCAAAGGTGATGGAAAGACTGGAGGAAAGATTAGGTGCTGAGAGCTCTTTTATACCTGCATTAAGGAGGCATTTCAATGCACTTGAGCAATTACAAACATCTGTGAAGCCATGAAGGATATGAGGCAGTAATGGGAAAGCATGGAGTGGTGAATATGAATAAAAATGGCGAGATGTTTGCTGAGAAGAAGTGGTGAAGTTCAAGGATGCCCTCAAGTGAAAATACAGAACTACAGCAGAAGAGGAAGGAAGGATGCACAATAAATGAGTGGGAACACCTAAAAGCTGCTTGGAGCTTAACCAGTGAGGAGGCCTTAGGGAAGAGGACCCAAACACACAAAGAGTGGATAACACCAGAAACTCTCAAAACAATCCAACACAGGAGAAAGTTAAAAGAGAAAGTGAACAACTCAAGAACACAAGGTGAAAAGGCTTCAGCCCAAAAGGAGTACAACAGATACCACAAAGAAATGCAAAAGAACATCAGGAGGGACAAGAGAACACGGGTCGAGAGGCTAGCCAAAGAGGCAGAAATTGCGGCGACTCAAAGGAACACGAGGGAGTTATATCCCATCACAAGGTAATTGTCCGGGATATATCTGCATAGTAATAAAACAATTACAGACAAGATCGGTCAATTGCTTTCAACCCAGGAGGCGCAGCTCGATAGATGGGTAGAACATTTCGAAGAAGTCCTAAACAGGCCACCACCGGCTGTACGGACACACATTCCCAAAGCCAGGATACCACTACAAATTACGTATGACAGACCAACAAAATAAAGTCTGCAATCAAGCAACAGAAAACTGGCAAGGGTTACACAAAAAGCTGGAGAAACTCAGCGGGTGCAGCAGCATCTAAGGAGCGAAGGAGATAGGCGACGTTTCGGGTCGAGACCCTTCTTCAGACCGGATTCTCCAGCATCTGCAGTTCCTTCTTTAACAATTTGTCTACTCCACTGCGATATCTCCTCAAGGTATGCCTACTTTGAAGAAGTTCTCCTCCTCCCTACGAAGACATCGCTCCTTAGATGCTGCTGCACCCACTGAGTTTCTCCAGCTTT
This sequence comes from Raja brachyura, assembly GCA_963514005.1. The sequence goes on along the minus strand of OY740787.1, from coordinate 35,938,843 downwards.
TTGTGTAACCCTCGATTCTCCAGCATCTGCAGTTCCTTCTTTAACAGAAAACTGGCAAGGCTGCTGGCACTGGCAATATTCCACCTGAAGCTAGATAGACTCATCAATACTCATCTCTATGGCTTCTTTGGGAGAATTTGGGCAGAGGAATACATGGTGAAACTGCAAACAAAAAGGTGACCTAAGAAAAAGTGACAACTACTGAGGGATCACCCTGCTTTCTGTACCCAGTAAAACTTTCAACCGGGTCATCTTCAACCGTCTTCATCCTTAACCGTGTCCCAAACATTGTGATGCCCTAAAATGGGGGAGACTATGTATAAACATAGCTGTAATTTCTACATGGTGAAACCAAATGTTTAAAAACACCCTTTAATAAAATCTAACCACTTTAACCACATGTGATTTTTTTTTCCCCATTACAAATCTCAAATTGTGGCGTACAGATGCAAATAAATAAATGATTGGTCTTTGTCCCAAACATTATGAAGGGCACTGTATATTGAACAAAAACTGCAGTCAGTTACTGTTTTGAAAGAAAGCTGTATTTCACTTGATGTATAATAGCAACTGCACTCAGCTGTCCATAACTATGAGACATTCATTTATAAAATAGAAATCCTCAACAAAACTTGGTGAAATACAAAAGTCAAATATAAAATCAAATGATCAATAAATGAAGTGATTATTTAGCAGGTACTGCAGATAGTAGAAAGCAGTCTAACTAAAACCTAAACAACTCACGCGGTTCGTTAAATTCAATTACTATTTAAAGCTCACATTGTCTAAAAAATGGCATTTGACAATTTTCACACATTAAAAAAAGGAATACAATTTACAAATTTCACTCCTAAGTAACTGCGTTCAATCCAAAAAAAAAATGCAGAATTTTAAAATTGTTTTATCAACTTCTATCACAAAAGCAAAGCCAGGAATATCCCCAAAACTGCCTTCCAATTACTGCACAATTAAAACATTCTTCTGGAAAGCAACTGAATAAATAGAAAAAGCAGCCTTTTCATCCCTCAGAAAGATATCATGTATCTAGAGATGTTCCAATTCATCAAATTGAAAAATGTATTCCCTCCAAAACATTTCCTTCAAAACCATTGGCTTTGAATATTAAACAGGCAATATTTTTTAAGTCACCAAGGTGTGGATTCTGTGGCAGTTATTTATATGAAACTTTGCTGTTCTATTATGATTGCTATCTCTTTCCAAAAATTATGCAACCATAAATATTTACAAATGTATTCACCTTGGAATATCATAACAAATATACTATTCAAAATAACTGATATTTTACTACACTGAACATGCATGCCTAACCCTGTACTAATGCTTATGTGGAGGAAGGAATTGTGGGATGCTGGTTTACACCAAAGTTTGACGCAAAAAGCTAGAGTAACTCAGCGGGTCGGGCAGCATCTCTGGATAAAAGGAATAGATGACATTTCAGGTCGAGACCCTTCTTCAGACCCTAATGCTTATGCTGTCAGCTCTACAATTGCCACATAAAGCACATGCCCAGCACAAAAGGATTAAGGTCGACAAGAAATACAGACATGTAGATTTATGTGCTCAAGCCTCACTGACAGCACAGATTAAAGAATTTGTCCTTAACATCCATTATTTTCAAAATTAGTCCCTATTTAAGGATGTCATACATTAAAAAGTTGAGTGTAGTAAGTACGGATATTTTGTTCAAGGTTTTAATTAAAACTTAGTAATTAACAAATGTGGGTTTGTTGAGTCTCCGGTCAATTGGCTCCTTCCTGGCTGGGAAACTGTTCTGACAATTTATAAATGCAAGGATTTACATCTTTTAATGTTCAAGGTCTACAATTCAAAGCTCACAACCAGGAACACCACTTAAGTGTTGCAGAAATAAACAGTTTAAAATGCTTAGAAAGTGAATCTTTTGTTTTAAAAACTTCATCAGTAAAAGTGTCTTATCTATTTATCTATCTATATCTATATACTATTACTAAAACCCTTTGTCTTGTTTGTGGTAAGTGTGTGCGCACCAATTTCTATTTTCTTCCAAATGCTAGGCCACAGCCTTCCCATTTTTACACATTTTACCAACATTTTTCCCGTTGAGGCGATAAACATCTTTCCGTCGCATTCTCACCTATATTTCCGCACATTAACCGTTTAAAGTTTTTTAAAAAGCCAGAAAACACCCATTTCGGCAAAAAATCCAAAAGTGACCACAATTGACTCGCAAGGCAGAATGGGACACTACGGGAGGGAGAGGCACTCCAGCGCACCCGAGTGATGTCACAATGCACACACAAGGCAGGACGGGACACTCCGGGAGGGAGGAGCACTCCAGCGCACTCGCATGGTGGCCACTGCCTGCGCCCGACACCTGGTGGCGACGGTGGTGCCGCGGGCCCTGGCTGGAGCCCCCCCCCTCGCCCTCTCTACCCCCCTCTCTCTCTACCCTCCCCACTTCTTTACCCTCCCCTCCACTCCCATCCCTCTCTGCCTCCCCCTCCCTCACATCTGCCACCCCTCCCTCTCTAGGGATTGAAGAGGGAGGGTGAAGAGGACGAGGAGGGAGTGCTGGAGGATGAGGGGAAATGAGCTGCGTCTGCGCAGTTGGGAGCTATGCGCAAGTGGTGCAATATTGCGTTAGGGAAAGGCTTGCGGTGGGGGAAGGGGTGAGTGGGGGAATCTTACATTGGGACTACGTTGCACATAGTCTGCACAAGCCAAGCCTCCATCTTCTATGTCACAACAGGAACCCGTCAGCCCCGCCCGTACAGTTGGGAGCTATGTGCGAGTGGTGGAATATTTCATTCGGGAACCAGCCCTCTTGTGTGACGCCTCTTGTAACACTAAACAAGACCTGGTTACCATGGCTTCTCAGATTGTAATCTTACAGTGAGGACGATTCAACAGGACAAAATTTTAAAAATCAGATTTTTTTTTTGGAAAAGTTACCACAAACAAGGGGAATTACATAACATTTTACAAAGCACATCTGGATGAGAATTCTAATATCATTTAGTCAAATATTTTCTAGAGACATTCCCGGATTACTTCATTTGAACTTCGATGCAGAAGCAATGACTTTTTCCACTTGCTTTAATCTCTCAGTTTAACAAAAGTCAGGAATTATTTCTTCTTTTCAACTCGTTAAAAACCATTTTACACATTTTTGGTTGGAAATTTCATTTTTATTCTTCTCCAACGTCAAGTTAGACATGCAGATTAATATTATAGATAACTGTAATCATGTTAAAATTTAGCACAATCCAAGAAGAAAAAAGACCATGAGGGATTCAAGATGGCACATACAACCAACTCCAGGTGTAACTCATTCATGTTACTAGTTAGTCTTGGAATTTATGACCATATGTTTGTATGACAAAGTCCACATAGGAAAACAATGTTCAACTTAATTACTTTTGCAGTACTTTATTCCATATCACAAGCGTGCATTCTTCTACGCAGTAAAGCTTGGATAATCTAGTATTCATCTAGCTCATTCATTAGTACGCTACTCCGACATTATCCACTGCATGTTCAGATGGAGTGGGAATTGTCACTATCAGGGATTAAGAACTTGAGTCTGGAGTTAAGGGTATGAAGGTACATTGGGGTAATACAAATAACGTTGAGTAGTCTAGAAACTCTGAATAGTCTAGGGAAAGTTTCTCCAGAGAGTATTGGTACATTATTATATTGAGTACCAAGGTACACCAAAAAACTTTATTTGCATGATATCCAATCAAATCATACTATATACAAGTACAATCAAGTCATGCACAAGTACAACTGGTAGTACAAAGAGAAAAATACCATACTGCGAAAAGTAGTGTTACAGCATTTTAGCATTAATTACAGAGAAAAAGTCCTTCAATGCCTACAAAAAGGCCTGCAACGAGGTAGGTTGAAAGATTGGATCTACACCCTCGTTTATGTGATGACCATTCAGTAATCTGATATCAGCGGGGATGAAGCTGCTCCCAAATCTGGCCATACATTCTTTCAAGCTTTTGCATCTTCTGCCCAACAGAAAAGTGGAGACAAGGGAAAAACCAGGGTGACTACATTGACTGCTTTACCCAAAGCAGTGTGAAGTGTAGATTAAGTCGATGGTGGGGAAGCTGGTTAATGTGATGGACTGGGCTATATCCACAATTCTCTGGAATTTCTTGCAGTCTTGCTGAGCTGTTGCCAAACCAAGCCAGTTATTTTCTACCATGCTCCTTTAGAGGTTCATAACGACCATTGGAGACAGGCCAAAGTTCTTTAGCCTTCCTAGAAAGTAGAGGCGTTGGTGTGCTTTCATGGCCCAAGATGTATTCCACTTCACTTCCTGAAGTCAGTAACTAGCATCTTTGTTTTTCTACAAAAATGTTGGAGAAACTGAGCGGGTGAGGCAGCATTTGTGGAGCGAAAGAAATAGGCAACATTTCGGGTTGAGACCCTTCTTCAGACTGATGTGGGGGTGGGAGGGCGGGAAGAAGAAAGGAAGAGGCAGAGACAGTGGGCAGTGGAAGAGCTGGGAAGGGGAAAGAAGTCGAAAGCATGGACTACCTAAAATTGGAGAAGTTAATACCGCTGGGGTGTAAACTACCCAAGCGAAATATGAGGTGCTGCTCCTCCCATTTACGGTGGGCCTCACTCTGGCCATGGAGGCAGCCCAGGACAGAACGGTTGGATTCGGAATGGGAGGGGGAGTTGAAGTGCTGAGCCACCGGGAGATCTGGTTGGTTATTGCGAACCGAGCGGAGGTGTTGGGCGAAGCGATAGCCAAGCCTACGCTTGGTCTCACCGATGTAGAGCAGCGTATGCAATAGATGAGGCTGGAGGAGATGCAGGTGAACCACTACCACTTCTTTGTTTTGTTGACTTGCAGGGAGAGGTCGCTTTCTTGATATCACGTCTGTTACTAAACTCTCCTACTCTATCTCATCATTGTTCAAGATCTGACGCACTACTCTAACCCCATCCAACTTGTGGATGGGGTTAGAGTAGAATTTTGTTACAGAGTCACAGGGAGTATAGCAAGAAACAAAGAATGCAGTTGCATAGAGCACTGGTGTTGAAAACTATTGTGGAGGTTGTTTTCTCACCTATCCTCACTGGTTATGGTCGACTGGTCAGGAAGTCATGGATTCAATGTCAGAGGCAAACTGAAATTCTTACCCCTGTGGGAACATGTCATTGATTCTTTCAAAACAGACTGATAAATATCTGGAGCTTGGAGGACTCAATGGATATGGGAATATGCAGGAAAATGTTGATGAGCAAGAAGATCAGTCTCAATCAGGTTGAACTGCGGAGCCGGCGCGATGGGCCAAATTACTACTGTTACTCTTAGCAGCGTGGTTCACATTTCCCAGGGTGATGTTGTACATTAGTAGTGGAGTGAAGAGTCAGGTCAGTGAAGGATCTTTGTTTTGCAGATGTTTAGCGAATGACCCCCATTCTCCTCTCTTCAGCTGCTGCTCGCACAGCTCCAAATTACTTACCATCAGCAGCCTTACACACTGGTCTGGTCCGTTGATGAGGAAATGCCACTTTTATGATTGTCAACATGGCTGAGTAACCAACAATGGATAGTTGTGGTTAAGAGCATAGTAAAAGTAAAGGGAAAGAACGAGTTTAGGTACTAGAGAGGAAAGTGAAGAGGAAAAAGAAAGCAAAACCAAACCCTTTTCCCCCCCCAACACTGGCCCTCCTTTTGCAAGGTCATTCCACTATCCTACTGCACACAGTAATGTCATAGGGAGCCACCAGTGAGCTGTTGATCCTGATGAGAAACTTAACGAGCCAGAAAAAATAATGTAGCTGGAAGAGCGAGTTAGACACTGGGTACCGTCACCACATCGCCTGAGAGCAACTTTTCCACCAACTGCATGTCATGATTATGTTGGAATACAAATGCCTGGATGGGTGCAGTTCAAAAAATACTCAAGCAACTCACCACCTTGGACAAAACATGAACAGCACTTCACCAACTACCTTGAACCCTCACTGGTCCCCATGCTAACAAAACCATGCTAACAGCACGTAATGTTTATCAGTTATCCTTGTTAAACCATCCTCTTAAACATTCACTCTCACTGGCAAATCTTGCTAGAGGTATGCAATGGCTACAAGTAGTAACTTGCTGAGAGTTCTTCAGAAACACTGCCCAGTTTCACAACCTGCCCCACTAGAAGGACAAGATTGACATGGGAACACCCTTAAAAAATGAAACCATCCTAACTTGGACAAATATCACTTGTCCATTAACATCACAGAGTCAGAATCCTGGAAATCCCTACCTGCCCATTGTTGGAAGCAACTTACAATATAGCTTTCAACACCTCAAGATGGCAGCTTCACCAACACAACAAGATTAATTGAAATGCATACTAAATGCTAGCTTTGGCAGAGAAGCGTTAATCCAAATCCATTGAATATTAAAGCCTATTGAGATTTATTGAAGCATCAATGTCAATTACAATGCTGCCTTAGTGTAAACACATTTTATTGTTGGAAATTCACTTTTCATTCAGCCCATTGACAATTAATTATTAATTCAAAGCCACCACAGCCAGACATAAAAACAGCTTTTTTCCTCGAGCAGTAGCTCTACTCAACAGCCAATAGCCTGTAGCCTCCTTTTGCTCCAATATTTTATTTCACATGTTTAAATTATCTCATTTTTAATTCTCTACTGTATATCGTATTGTTACTTGCGAGCAAAGCACCAAGGCAAATTCCTTGTATGTATAACATTTATTCAATTTAAGACTAATATTCAACTGATATTTGATACCCACACAGCTGTTTGGCAGGTAACAGGAGGTATAACATTAATTGATCGTGATAGTAAATAAAGTTCTTTGAAAATAATGGCAAACTCATTTATTCAATGGTTGGATGCAAGCTGATCTGTGTTTCTTGCTTCTGGTTTCAGATATTCAATATCTGCAATTGTTTGCTTTATTTTGGCCTGTTTGAATGACATGTTTATTTCACACACATGTGGTTATCATACTTATATTAAAAATGAAAACATGCAAACAAAAATATTTATAAATGTGTTAATCTCCAAAGAGGTTGAATGCCTGCAGATTTTAAATAAATTTACACTATAGCATGGAACATTTATTCTACATCTATAGGATTACATCAATTAAATGACCATAGACAATTAAATGTAGGCAAAAATGCTGGAGAGACTCAGTGGGTGAGGCAGCATCTATGGAGAGAAGGAATAGGCGACGTTTCGAGTCGAGACGCTTCGTAACCCTGAAGAAGGGTTAGACCCGAAACGTCGCCTATTCCTTCTCTCCATGGATGCTGCCTCACGCATTGAGTTTCTCCAGCACTTTTGTCTACCTTCAATTTTTCCAGCATCTGCAGTTCTTTCTTAATTAAATAGACAATTAAATGGCCGCTTATTTGAAGTAATCTTCAAGCTAGTTGATCACATTCCTATTATTTATTTTTGTCGAAGAAAAGCCTGATAGCGTGGAGAACACTTGTCCTCCCTCTCCCCTCTGCTAGCGTTTGGCTCCAATGCTAGAATCAGTCTAAATAAAGGTCTCAATCGAAATGTCTCCATGTTCTCCAGAGATGCTGCCTGACCAGCACTTTAAGGCATTTTGTGTATTAACGAGTATCTACAGTTTCTTGTTTCTACATGGGGAATTAAGTGGTTGCTTGTATAGCACACGGTTAATTATGTAAATGCTGATTCAACTTATGCACTGCCTGCAAAGCAATAACTAGGCCATTCAATTATTCAGGCTGTTCCATCATTCAGTCAGATCATAACTAATCTGCCAATGTCATTAAAGTACACATTAGCAAAGTTAAGCATAGAAGAGATTAGATTTCAGTTCAGAAAGAAGTGAATAGAAAATATCAAGTAATTGTGAAGTAGCATCTCAGATCAATAAATAAATGACTATGTTGTGGCGGCACCTGGTGACAACCCAAGGTCACAACGAACCATCGGCTCTAGAGGGCGGCGTCTTGGTGTGGGAGGCGCTAGTCACGGGGTCGGTACCTGATTTGGTATTGAAGGCCGGGCAACGCTCGTGTCCTTGGAGGAGTAGGGAGTTGTATTAACGAGATTAAACACGTCTAGTGCACACAACTCGTGTCCGACTAGTTTTTGGCTGGACTCCTGCGAGTCCCCGCTTCACTGGTGACCCACGACGCCCAGGAATGTAATCCTGGAAGGGAAATTTGAGGAAACAATGCATTCTGCTGCTGTCACAAACGAGGCCGGACTCAACGCGGTCTCCCTAAAGCTTTTGACATTTTGGACCTCGCAGCCGGGGGTTTGGTTTCGACAGGCCGAATCCCAATTTTATATCCGCGGCATTACATCCGACGAGACTCGCTAATACTATGTGGTAAACGCCCTTGACTACCAGATGGCTGGTCGGGACATTCCTTACCTGGATAATCTGCCGGTGGTGGGCAAGTACGCAGACCTCAAGAAGCTGCTGCGCCAGATCTATGGACCGAGCCGAATGCAGCGCGCCTATCAACATGGGCGGGCTCGGCGAATGGATGCCCTCGGCCCTCATGAGCGAGATGCTAACGCTCATGGGCGACCACCTGTCCTGCCCATCCTTTTATATTACTTACCTGCAGCAGTTGCCATTAGACATTTGGAAAACGGCAGCGCCGGCCACGATGTCACCGCGATGGCCGGCAGGATCCATCGAATGGATGTCTGGGACCGGCGCACGGAGCTCAGGTTCTTGGTGGACACCGGGGAGGTGGTCACTGTCTCCGTCCCAGAGTGTTTCACACCTGCTTATGGTGGTTGACCGTTTTATGCTGTGGCCAGATGCCATCCCGCTCACGGATACTTCAACTCAGTCGTGCGCTCATGCCCTCATGGCAACTTGGATTGCCCGCTTTGGGGTTCCACTTCACATCACGCCCGACCGTGGTGCCCAGTTCATGTCTGATCTGTGGTCCGCCATGGCCCGCCTGTTGGGGACGCTGCTCCACCTCTCGACCGCGTACCATCCCCAGTCAAATGGGTTGGTGGAGCGGTTCCACCGCTGTCTGAAGGCCGCCCTGAAGTCTCGTCTCACAGGCTCTGGGTGGATGGACGAGTTGCCATGGGTCCTGTTGGGGATTCGGATGGCCCCCGAGGAGAGTGTCATCGTCCTCTGCGGAGTTGGTATATGGTGCTCCACTCACCGTCCCTGGGGAGTTTGTCCCTACTGCTGATGGGTCCCAGGAACCCCCGTAATCGGTGCTGATCCGCTTGCGGGAGAGGGTTGGCGCCCAGTCTCCCATCCCATCGTCGCGTCATGGAGCCGCCCTTTCCCATGTACCACTGCCGCTGATGGGCTGCCCGTACGTTTTTCTTCGCTGGGACTCACAGTCGCCCTTACAGCGCCCGTATGAAGGTCCCTTTCACGTGCTATGGCACAGGCCTACTACATTGGACATGCGAGGCCGGCGTGAAACTGTGTCTGCGGCTCATTTGAAACCTGCCCACTTGAACCTGAGCGAGCCAGTCCATGTGGCTCGACGCCCCGTCGCGGGCATCCACCATCCCCGGCTCCCGGAGTTTCTTCCGAACCGAGCAAGCCTCCGGGGCGCGGGATTGTATCTACGCGTTCGGGCCACCTGTTAGGCGTCCCGTCCGGTGCCTCTGGTTCTGGGGGTGGGGATCATGTGGCGGCACCTGGTGACAACCCAAGGTCACAACAAACCATCAGCTCTAGAGGGCGGCGTCTTGATGGGAGGCGCTAGTTAAGGGTTCGGTACCTGATTTGGTATTTAAGGCCGGAGTAGTCCTTGGTTGGAGTGGGGAGCTGTATTAGTGATTAAACATGTCGGACACGAGTTGTGTGCACTAGGCTAGTTTTTAGCTGAACTCCTGCGAGTCCCCACTTCAATGTGTCACTATTAATTAAAACAGTTAATGAAAACGTTTGGTGCATGCAACTGGAAATTTATTTTAAAGCTGGAATCTAATTGCGGCCATCTAAGCTCAAAAAGCATTCCACTGGTTTAAACAATTAAATGCTATGATTTAATACTTCACATCAACTAACCAGTTGGATTTAAAACAAAACATTAGTTCTAGTGAGAGGAATTAGATACGAAAAATGGTTAAAAATAAAAAATAATTTATTTCCGGTATATTGTGCTCATGTAATTTTGATTGGTACTGGCTCTTGAATTGAATTCTTCACAACTTCACGTCTTCGCATCCAGGGAAACGGTAAACATTTTGAAAGAGAGCATGCACAGTTTGTAGAGGCTTGCAAACATAGTTGAGGTGTCTCCTGATCCTGAAGCCCACGTTCCTGATGGGACTGCATGGAGCTTATGGATACAATACAGGGAGAAAGGGCATCATTTGTCTAAATCTCACCCAGATATTTTGGGGGATTTTAATATTTGCGCAGCTCTCAGTTCCTTGGACAAACATCACTCAATTTGACCATGTTGACATATTCACTATGCAAGGAGGAAACCAACAAGGATTTGATATGGGCAGCTTTGCCAAATGCTGCTGCAGACACTTTAATATAATTTGAGCCAATTGCCTTTTTGCGTTCTTTCATATATAATATCCAGTGAAACTCTAGTGAAGAAGAATAACAAAGTTATGCAGGGATAGAGAGGAGGTGGTTGGGAGGCATGGTTTCAGAATGTTGCAAACCTTCACTGATCTGGAAAGTCTTCCAAAACTGCTTGTCATTGTTGCAATAGGTTCAAATGCCCATACAAAACCTTAACAACTGTTTGCTCACATCTGCTGGGGTTATTCCAACACATATTATTAAGTGCTCTGGGATAATTTATTCCATTAACAAAAAGAATTACAAAGTACAAGATTGGACAAAGTGTTAATGCACAGGCTTGGGTGCATTTTGAAGTCTTTCCTCATCTGGATTCCCCTAGTTCCATTATAAAGTTCGATGCAAACCATTACTGAAATCTCAGCCAATATTGAAGCGTGTATTATGATTCAACAAGTGGGGATTAGATGCTTTAAAGTCTAGGATACCAAAATACGTAATTACCAGATGGATAGAAAGTTGTTACATAACAAATGGATCAAATGTAGAATATTATCCAGACAATATCCTGCCCACATTCCCATAGTCAAAGATTTATTATGCACTTCCAACATTGCACAAACGATTCTGCCATTGAGTTTTGGTTTCACAACTAATCATGCCTTTAAGATATTATCCATTATGGTCTTGCAGGTTACAATTTTTTACCATGAAACACACAAAGTAGGACACAAAATGCTGGAGTAACTCAGCGGGTCAGGCACCATCGCCGTTTCTGCCGTAACATATTTTATGATATGAATTGTACGCAATGCAATTGATGAATTAGTATTGTGTATGCCAAATTAGCAATTACTCAATATGTTTCTAGAAATATATACCACTTAAGAGTTGCTTTGGAAAATGGAAAGTAGAAAAAAAGCTGACGGGGGAAAATGGAAAGTAGAAAAAAAAAAGCCCAGGGATAAGAAACTATTTCTATGTAATCTTTCTGCAGTAATCAGACACTATTGTCAATGAAGACTACAGTTCACTGCATATGGCCATTGAAATTGACAAGGATCACTTCTATTGACATCTATGCCATCTATATTACTAAAAGTCTGATCTTGACCACTTCCTGTTGTTCTGTATATTGATTTTAGAAAAAATGCTGCCACTTGCGGCTGTGATTTCTGGCCATCTTACTCGGAGTCCCCCTCCGCTGCACAGGACAAGATTTTTCCCATCGATTAAAAATAAAATAGTTATTAGTGTTTAAAAAATGTTGAGATTCTCTCTCCTGAAGGCCATGCCCCTTCCAGAGGGACTATAAAACCTGGAAGTGTTGACTGCCTCAATCAATCTCTGCAAGATGGGGTAGCGAGAGGGTCACGTCTCTCAGTCTGAGCTATGAATAACACTGAACACATGTCTACTAAACTGAGAGTGATTTTACTGACCTGTCAGTGCCCTTAATGTGGTTTGAAAACACAGTTAGGAAATGCTAAAACTGTGTTTCCTTTGGTTTGGAAATGCTAAAGCTGTGTTCCTTATGGTTTGGAAATTGTAAAGGTGTGTTGCCTAATTAAAGTTGCCTTGCCTTCTATATAATTAAAAGTCTAATCCTGACCACTTCCTGTTTGCATTTATATTGATTTTCGAAAAAACGCTACCACGTACGGCTGTGATTTTGGGCCATCTTACTCAGAGACCCCCCCCCCCCCCCGCTCATCAGGCGCCGAGGATTTTTCCCATCGACGAAAAATAAAAGAGTTATTCATGTTTTAAAAATGTTGAGGTTCACTCTTCTGTAAATCACGCCATGAAAGCCACGTCCCTTCTGGTGGGAGAGACTATAAAACCCAGTAGTGTGGGCATGGCTCAGTCTCTGCAAGATGGAGGAGGGAGAGGTCACGACTCACTGTCTTTAGTGGCCTTGCACCCAGCTTGAAATGGAATTTCAAGGAATAGCCGCGAGTCAACTGCCAGCCCACCAGCCGCGAGTGAGCTGCCAGCACAACAAGCTTGAGTGACTGAGCCACCAGCCCAGGAATCCATTCGGCCCACAATGTCCATACTAACCCTCTGGAAACCAGTCCCTTCAGCCCATACTAGCACTCCAGAAAGCCCCCCCCCCCCCCCACCAATATTGGAATTGGTGGAGAGGTGGAATATTGCGTTGGCGAACAGCCCTCTGCTATCAGACTCCTGAACCAATCGCCTTTTTCACACCCCCTTCGTGGAGGTGTTGCCATGTATTTTTATAGGACAATGAACTAATCTAATCTTTGTCTCCTGATTCGAAAGACTGGCATCTTCACTGGAATTGCTGTGGTCTCTGACCCTGTGCCGAGTTTGAGCTGGTGCTCCACCAGGAGCTGTTTGATATCCATTTTGCTTTCATCCCCCTGCCCTCTAGCACCTTACCCATTTTCTCGCCCTTGCACTGATTATCAACCTCTGCCCGCAAGATACATTTCTGATTTCAAAACCATTGAGGGGATTATTGGGCTTTTGTAATGATTGGCAGGAAAATGATGGCTTCACAAGATTGTGTAGGGGGGTTCGGCGCTAAAGAATTTCAGACTTGCTAACACAAAGTTTTCTCAAAGGATTTTCAATAGCCGCAAGTTTAGTTTTGTTAGTGTTGGGTAAAACATATAGGAATATCACTAGACTAAGTGGGACCCGTTGGGTCCCAGCATCACTGGTCCCCCAACACAATATTCCACCTCTCCACCGATTCCAATATTGGTGGCCAGTGGAGTTGGGGGGGGGGGGGGGGGGGGCTTTCTGGAGTGCTAGTATGGGCTGAAGGGACTGGTTTCCAGAGGGCTAGTATGGACATTGTGGGCCGAATGGATTCTTGGGCTAGCAGCTCAGTCACTCATGCAGTGGGGTGGAAGCGTTTCCTAAATCTGGGCATTGCAGCTTTCAAGATCTTGCAATCTACAAAGATGATGAGATGACAACTCTGCAGGTTCAGGTTGTTAAGAGCACAGAAATTGCCACGCCATGCTGCGATGTTTCCTGTCAGAAAACTTTCTAAGATGCCCAAGTACATATTTCTGTTAACACGCTTTTTTGCATTATCCCGACACCATGACACTAGATTCTCCATCTCTTTCCTGTACTTCATCTCATCATCTTTGTACATTTGGCCAACAAGATTGTATCATCAGCAAACGTGAATATTAAGTTGGCACTGTACTTGGCCACAGAGTCATGGACTGAGCACACAATCCTGAGGAGCAGACAAAATGTGTAAGAAGGAACTGCAGATGCTGCTTTAAACCGAAGATAGACACAAAAAGCTGGAGTAACTCAGACAAACAGGTAGCATCTCTGGAGAGAATGAATGGGTGGCTTTTCGGGTTGAAACTGAACTTAAATCTGAAGAAGGGTCAACTCGAGGTGCTGCTGTTACTCAGTGAGTTACCCCAGCATTTTGTGTCTACCGTGAGGAGCACCTGTATTGAAGGTCAGGGTGGAGAACATGTTATAACCAAATTCTACCCAAAGGGAAAAGTGACTCCATTTTCTGTTACTTTTCTCCATTAAATCAATTATAAAAGTGCCCTGGCCGATTTTTAATGAGAGAATATTTAATTTATTAATAGTTTCATATTTTTTATAGTTGCTTCTCTAATTGCAAGAACAGGCAGATATTGGGGGTGGAGACGAAAGACAGACAGAGACACACACACATTTTCAATTAGAGGGTAGTGGGAATATGGAACAAGCTGCCATAGAAGATAGTTGGGGCGGGTACACAGGTGTAGGCTTTCCCCATAACTAGAAATCTCAAGCCATGATACCATCATCTTTGATCTCCTCTGCTCCCTCCCCAACACATCCTTTCCGTGGCAGGGCGACCAGAACAGGACACATTTCTCCATCTGTTATCAATTCATGCTTCTTACCGTTCCAAAGGAAAGTCCGTGTGTTTATGGACACAAGAAACTGCAGATGCTGCTTTACAAAAAAAGACGCAAAGACAGTGTGAAGAAGTCACGAAACATCACAACAGGGCCGCCATGGTGGCGCAGCGCTAGAGCTGATGCCTTACAGTGCCAGAGACCCGGATTCAATCCTGATGGGTGCCATCAGTTCAGAATTTATATGTTCTTCCTGTGACCACATGGATTTTTACCGAGTGCTCTGGTTTCCTCTCACCCTCCAAAGATATGCAGATTTGTAGGTTAATTGGCTTCAGTAAGATTGTAAATTGTCCCTAGTGTGTAGGATAGTGCTAGTGTACGGGGTGATCGTTGTTCAGCACGGACTTGGTGATGGACAAGTTGAGCCAAAGAGTATGTTCATGTGCTATATGGCTCCATGACTAAACATAAACTAGTTTTCTTTCTACAGATGCTGAATGTTCCTACCATTTCTGCCTTCCCAACATAGAAAATAGGTGCAGGAGTAGGCCATTCGGCCCTTCGAGCCTGCACCGCCATTCAATGTGATCATGGCTGATCATCCAACTCAGTATCCCGTACCTGCCTTCTCTCCATACCCCCTGATCCCTTTAGCCACAAGTGCCACATCTAACGCCCTCTTAAATATAGCCAATGAACTGGCCTCAACTACCTTCTGTGGCAGAGAATTCCAGAGACTCACGACTCTCTGTGTAAAGAATGTTTTCCTCATTTCGGTCCTAAAGGAATTCCCCCTTATCCTTAGACTGTGACCCCTTGTTCTGGACTCCCCCAACATCGGGAACAATCTTCCAGCATCTAGCTTGTCCAACCCCTTAAGAATTTTGTAAGTTTCTATAAGATCCCCCCTCAATCTTCTAAATTCCAGCGAGTACAAGCCGCATTTTGCATCTACCTGTGGTGCAGCAGGTAGAGCCACTGCCTTTCAGCACCAGAGACTCGGGGTTGATCCTGAACTCGGGTGCTGTCTACGTGGAGTTTGCAAAATCTCTGTCACTACTTATTTCCCCTGGGTTCTTCGATTTCCTCCCACATCACAAAAACATGAGGTGTCGGTTGGATAACCAGCCACTGTAAATTTCCCCCCAGAGTGTGTGTGAGAGAGTGAGAGTGAGAGTGGACTCTGGGGGTTGATGGGATCATTGTATATCTATCTTAGCATAAAATGGTAGAGTGATTATTAATTGCAAGGATACAAAGGTGGCTAAGTAACAGGCATGATGATAAACAATGGTTTCTCGAATTGGCAGAAGTTGGATTATGGTGCTTGCAGGTTTAAATGTCACGGCCTTTGCTATTTAAAAATCTATATTAATGACCTAGAAATTGCATACCATAATTTCTAAACTTGTAGATAACACAAAACCTTGGAGTATCATGCCCTGCAAATATGACATTGATGTATTGTAAAAGATACAAACACGCTGATAGAATGGGAAGTTTTTGTTGTGAGATAAAGTTGGTGGAGAGAGAGAGAGAATGACAAGAGGCAATAATGGATGCCGTAAAGGAGCAGAGGGCCCCGGGGTTCGAATGTACAAGTAATTCAAAATGGCAGCAAAACATAAAGTGCTGGGGTATCTCAGCAAGTCAGGCTATACCCATCTTCCGGACCGACCAGGTCACAACCTCCGCCCCAGTCCTGTGTATGCACTATATCCATGGGGCTATGATTAACGTCTGCCGAGGACCATTTACCCCCCCTAATATGATAGAACTTTGTTTATCCCAGAAGGGAAATTGACCTCACAACAGCCACAAAATACAAGATACATGAAATTAAAGTGACAAGTGGAAAGGATTGGGGATGTGCAAAGATGTGGGGGGGGGGGGCATCCTCCCCTCCAAGACCACCTCCACTCCCAGGTGATTCAGCCCACACCACACAACAAGGCCGTTGACTACACCTTTGTATTTAGCTTCCTTCCCCTCACTGATGCAGCCCACAATTGCAGAGTAATCAAACCCCTATCATTTTGATCTCTATCCATTTCTGCAAGGCCTTTGCACCTGCTAGACAACACAGTTCCCACAGGAATACTTCCTAAGCATAGTATTTGCCTCCGATTCTTGGACAGTCACATGCTCCAATTTCTCAACTTGTGGTTGCCTCCGGGTTACTGTTACATTATGGATAAGACTGTCGGCCATGCAGGTCTCTAATTTACATGCCAGCTCAATTTTTGGGCAAGAAGAGTTAAATCAAGAGACACTTGGTCAAACTGGTGGTATCTGACAGAGACATGTCGTTCTGAATCTCCCCTAAAATGCTGTTTCAACACATCTCCAGAACTAGTGTTATCAATATTCCAAAAATGATACAGCAACATGTTGTTATCTGTGCTCCCACAGCCCACTCTCCGTCTCTTCCTTTCTTATTCCCGCCCCCCAGTCTGAAGAAGGGTCTCGACCCGAAATGTCACCTATTCCTACGCTCCTGCTTCACCCGCTGAGTTGCTCCAGCATTTTTGTCTATCTTCGATTTTTTTTCCAGCATTGGCAGTTCTTTCTCAAACAGCAACATAATTGTTCGATTTTGGTGACCAAAATATTGCTACGCACTCCGAAAGGTCGAACCCGAACTTCCAGTCTCCTGTCATTAAGTCTGCCCCACTTCCATTCGAATCCACTTTCAGCCCCTTCCATCGTCCCAATGTCCAAATGCAAGATCCGGCTGCATCGCGCCTTCTGCGTGGGCACATTGCTGCCTTTCGGACTCAATGCGTCACGCGACATTTATAGGTAATTATCCTCCCCTCCCACCCCAATACCTGTTCAGTTGTTTTAAAGTAACTACATTGACAACGTGGGTCCGTTCCCCATCACTTGTACCCCTCGTCCCCCAAACTTCAAACGCACTCGTCTCCTCGCGTTTACAACCGACCTTGCATCATTCACCTGAAACGTCGACTTTTTTTCTCTCTCACAAATACTGCTTAACCTACCCGTGTTTGCAGCGACCTATATTATTGCATCAATTAAATCTAGTTGAATAGAGGCAGAGTCCATTTCACAATCAACAAGACGCACTCTTTTAAAAAGTTTTAAATAACTTGCTGGCGAATCCCCGGATACAGCGAAGAAAGAGCGGTGTGCTGCCAACTACTGACCAAACATCGAAACCGAAAAGGGCAATACTCAAGAAACTGGCCATATGTAATGCAGGTTCCTCAAACTGACACATAGGCTCATTAAACATGCCCACAACTTGTTTTAAATTGATCTCATTTCAGTTTATTTTGTAATAGACGTACCCACGGAGGAAGATCTTGCTTGATCTCATTAGTGATCACGAATTTTTCGTCGTCCAGCAACTGAAACGCTGCTTGCAGACGAGCAAATTTCCAGCCTCTGTTCCTCTTCCACCAAATCCAGAAGAAGAGCACGAACACGATCCAGGTCAGGCTCAGTCCGAAGTAGCCGGTCAGGTAGATGGGGAAAAGGTAGACGAACGCCTTGGCGAAGTTGGTCAGCAGGTCCATCAAGCCCGGAAGCTGGGAGTTGTCCGAGTTGTCCCCCGTCCCGTCACCAAGTAACTCTGAGGAGCCTGAAGTGCGTCGCTCCGGGGACCAGGCGCTCGCCCTGGCCCGGGACCCCCTCTGTCCCGCGGCGCCTCTCATGCCCGTGGCCGGCTCGCAGACAGCACCGTCACGGTTGCACGTTTCTCCCGGGCGCACCTTCCACTTCTTGAAATCAAACTTCTCCTGGCCAATAAGCACCTCCGCATTTCCTGCCGGTCCTCGGCGTTTAGGACTTTCTTGCCTCGCCTCCTCTCAAATGTCCGGTTCTTCCTGCTCCGGGAACATTCCTGGTTGCAATCGCGATGTAAACACAGCGTCTCCCTTTACCCTTTCAACGCCGAGCGAAGCGTAAATCTCCGCCTCCGGCTGTGCTAACAAGGGGCGGTACCTGGTGACTGGTTCGGTAACTTCTTCACTGAGTATTGTCTGTGCATAATCAAAGCTCCTGGCTGTTCCCACTTAACCGCACGTAACGAAAAACAATTAAAAATGCACTTCACTTTGCAGCAAGTTATTACACTGCCTTCACTACTAATGTTCGTTTGCGCAAACAAATCAGTTCCCCTGACTCAGCAGATCAAAACAACAGGTTCATTCGTGGAAGTGAGACCGAAGTTTGCAAATTGGCAGGTGCGGGTGAATTTAGTTCAGAAATTAAACAGCCATTTTTTATTCGGTTGTGGCGTTTGCAATAATACTTATTCAAATGTTTGTGGAGCTGCTCTGTTCAAGGAGAATAATTGTTTTTTCCTTCCTGCGAATTGTTTAATATTCCACTTTGAAACATGAAAAGTGAAAGATACAGTTGGCTGTCAATATCCGATTTTTAAGACGTTATTTAATGGAGGGCTGACGATTTGGATCACGTGGATGAGCAACCTGAGTATTTTCTTTAAAAGACTGGATTAGGAACCATTAAAAAAATATTAGCTTCTGAATTGTATGTCATTGTAATTTACATGTCGTTGGAATATGGAGGCCCTATTCCAATTCCATTGTATGTATCTACAAATAAGGTTGCCTAAAATACAAATAATTTAATTAAACACTGGATCACTCTCTAACAATAGTGGAATTCACTCCTATTCCTCCCTTGCACAAAAGGCCCAAACACAACTCATTGACACATTTGATCCCAAGTGCAAACTGGCCCAGTGAAATACATCATCAGATTATGTCCTATTCCATCCTGGACCAAAATGAAGGCCACAGGTTCATGCTGCTGATGAATTGCTAGCAGAATCAATGCTGAAGTCACAGTGTATTCATAATGCAACTTTCTTTCATCCCTTCCAAATAATATTTGGACTCGTTAATGGAGACTTTTAGATAGAATTGGTGCTCTGCTCGGTACATTTGCGCGTTTTACCAGTGGATGTGGTTAAAAATGTGATAGGACAGGTGACAGATACTGTACAGAAGGGTCTCGACCCAATACATCATCTCCAGAATTACTGCCTGACCCACAGTCCTGCAATTTCTGTCGATCTTGCTTCAAAAAGGTTTACTTTCCTCTGAATACTCTGTCCATTTAAACAACTTAAAACTGGTACCACATTCACCAAGTTAAAGTAATTAAGTAAAACATCTGAAATCTCTGCAACCAAAAAAGTTAGTCTTGTTCACAGTAGTCATGAAACTGCTGGAATATCATTAGAAAACCCATGTGGTTTGCTAGAGTTGTGCAGGGAAGGATATTTGGCATATTTGCCTGGTCTGGCATATATGATAGATGTAACTGCAGGTCTATCAATATCGTCAACAAAACAGAAAATGCCAGAAACACTCCGTGCTAGTCAGGTGGCATTACAGAAAGCAAAGCAGAAATGACTATTCAACAGAACTCGGAATAGAAAAAACAGGACCTTGGAACATAAAATCATTTCAAAATTTCCATTAAATGATACAAAAGTGCTGAAACTTTGCTGATGTTACAAAAGTGAGTGGTTTTGCAGATAGTGAAGATAGTTGTGAAAAATTGCAGCAGGATCTTGATAGATTGGCTAGGTGAGCTTAGGAATGGTTGATGGAGTTTAATACAGAGAAATGTGAGGTGTTGCATTTTGAGAAGTCTAAATGGCCTGTCCTACAAGCATGCAACTCTATGCGATTAGCGCAACCTAACGTGGTCGCTTGAGCCATCCGGCGTCGCGGGGCCGGTCCCACTTCAATCGCCGGTGCCGTGCGGAATTGTGCGGACATTGAGTGGGGCTCCGAAAAACTGACTGTTGAAAAATTCCGCGCGGCAACGGCTAGTAGTCGCCTCGACGCATGACACACCGCCCCGACATCGTGCCTCCGTGAACCTATCTGTAGGTGCCTCCGTGACCCTCTATGTGTGTGGCTCCATGGCCCTCTTTGTGTGTGTGCCTCTGTGCCCCTCTCTGTGTGTCCCTCTCAGTCCTTGCGAACTTACCTTAGACTTCGCTCCAAGTTCGCCTCACTTTGCGCCGCGTTGCACCACTCACCCGACCTCCACGCGGCCCTTGCTGCCGGTTTGATCGCGCTTGCCGCATGCAGGCGCATGCTGGTGGAAACGGCCCTGTACAGGGGATCACCCGACCTCCGCGCGGCCCCCGCTTCTAGTTTGATCGTGTTCATTGTATAGAGTTGTATGCTTGTAGGACAGGCCCTTAATATATTAGGACCTACACAGTGATTGGCAGGGCTCTGGTGCGTGTTATAGAGCAGAGGAATCTAGGTCCTTAAAGATGGTTGCAGGTAAATAGGGTGGTCAAAAAGGCTTTTGGCACATTGGCCTTCATCTGTCAGAATATTACTTATAGAAGTTGGGAGGTCATGTTGCAGTTGTAATAAACGTTGATGAGGCCGCATTTAGAGTATTGTGTTCAGTTCTGTGCACCATGTTATTGGAAAGATGTTGTCAAGCTGGAAAGGGTCCAGAGAAGAATTATGAGGATGTTGACAGGACTAGAGGATCTGTGTTATAGGAAGAGGTTGAGTAGGTTGGGACTCTATTCCTTGGAGCGCAGGAGGATGAGGGGTGATCTTATAGAGGTGTATAAAATCATGAGAGGATTACATTCGGTAGATGCACAGAGTCTCTTGCCAAGAGGATCGAGGACCAGAGGACATAAGTTTAAGGTGACGGGGAAATGATTTAATAGGAATCTGAGGGGAATCATTTTCACACAAAGGGTGTTGGGTGTATGGAACAAGCTGCCAGACGTAGTTGAGGCTGGGACTATCCCAATGTTTTAGAAAGTTAGACAAGTACATGGATAGGGCAGGTTTGGAGGGATATTGACCAAATACAGGCAGGTGGGACTAGTGTAGCTGGGACATGTTGGCCGGTGTGGGCAAGTTGGGCTGAAGGGCCTGTTTCCACACTGTATCACTCTATGACTCTGACTCTAGATGCTGGCTGACTTGCTGAATAATTTTCTGTTTTTATTTTACATTTCAAGAGTTATGAGTGTTTAATTGTCGTAAGTAATCTGTACAAAATCCATAGTAGTTCTAGAAATCGTAGAAATAAGGTGAAGTTGTGGTTAGGGTTGTGCAGTGTGGATCAGCTTCTGCATTTTTTTTTTGATTATCAACTTCCAACATGCTTGACTCTTCTTTGGCTGCTTAGTTCAACGGATGTTACGGATAGTCAATAAGTGCCTAAATGTTCCTGTGTTGTACTGTTCCATGTTCTATGATGCAAAAAAATATCCTTTTATTGAAGATAGGTCTAAATCTTGAGCAATGTTCCCAAAAGAATTCAGTCACAAATATTGAAAGATTGCAGTAGTTTGATAAGGTGCATCAAAGTGCCTTTATGGGCATGGAGAGGCCAAAACAAGAAAACACTGTAAAAGTGTTGTCAAGTTGAAATTTGAATTAACAGTTTGATATCCATCTTACAAGACCATTTGTTGTGTGATATTTGTTGTTTTCCATCCTGCCTCCAGAAATCACCTGTCCCTTTTTACATTGCATAATCATAAATCTTGCACCATACAAAAGAATTTCCAGTCCTTAAAGGCCTGTCCCACTTACGTGACCTTGGCTCGCAAATTACGCGACCTTGTGGTCGCTTGAGGCGTAAGGGCACCGTATGGTCGCGGGGGCCGGTCCCACTTAGAAGTGCGGAGGGGTATGGAGTTGTGCGGGGCTGGTCCCGACATCGCGCGGGGCTCCAAAATTCCTGCAGTGACCGAAATGTTTGGTCGCCACCAGCCTGTCGGCCCGCGTACGCACGCAGGCGCATTGCAATCGTATGCAGCGTCTTGACGGCGTACGCAGTGTCTTGATGGCGTACGCCTAGCGCATGGCATTGCGTGATGATGTCGCCGCCTGGCGTTGCATTATGACGTCACCGCCTGATGCCGTGTGATGCCCAAATTCAGTCGGCCCGCCTCCTGCCCAGCTGATTTGTAAACATGGTGGGCTGCTGCTAACAGAAGTCTCTGTTGCTGTTGCAGCAATGCAGGCTGCCTCTCTTCCATGATGATCATGGAATAGCAGCCAGCAACCCCCCTTTGCATGCGTAAATGACATCACTCGCGAACTTCGCGCGACCTCAGCTTCCGGTTGGTCGCGCCAAACGCCCTTTAGATATGCAACATAGATACGAGGCACCCGAGAGGCAGTGTTATAGAATCAGATAGATTGCAGTTCACAAAGTTTCCTGTGGATAACATATTTGGATTCTGTCATTAGATATTTAATGTTCTAGTTTTGTAATACCCAGATGAAACAGCTAGGGTTGAATTAAGCAATTATTTTACTAATGCCCTGGAGACTTGCCTCATTTGGCTCCTGGTGACATGCATTGTCTTTCAGGCCTCAATGTATGTATAGTTATAGCACCAAGCAAAATGTTAATTTGTATTTTAATTTAGTTCTGTTTGATTCATGGATCTCAGTCTGAATGCTCCAGATTTCGTAAAGGTTAAATGCATCAGAGTAAATTTGTTACCATCCTGGTAATATTCTCCAATTTAACAAGATCGATCATTTGGGGATTAAGACACTGGGGAATGTGAGGGGAAAGGAGGAAGTGAGACTAGAAATGCAGAAAAATAAATAAATTTAAAGAAATTATTGTGTAATAATTTGTTCTCCAGAAACAATCAAATCCTTAATTAAAAAAATGATTTGAATCAGAATTTGTTTCTTGACCACAAAATATTTTGGACTATCAAAGATTAAAAATTGGAGGCAATTAACAATTGGACAATCTATCAAATGTTTTAAGTTATCAAAGGCACACAAAGATGAAAGAGCATGACAAGATGATACCAAGAAATTTTAGAGCTAAGATGCTCAGATGTAAATTGAAATTCACTACTGATCAAGATAATCCCTCATGTTTGTCACATTGTTTCCTTGGGTATTTTCCCTATTTTATATCCTGTTTTTTGGGCCATTAACAGAAAAGTAATATTTCATCTTCAAAAATGAACCTATATTTTTTATTACATTGTAAACTGTATGTAAGTGCATTCAGAGTAGTTCTAGCTGTAAACTTCATTTGCTGTTGGTATTCTTAAAGGAGCTAAAGGACCATTGGGGGATACTCAATGGATAATTCAGGCAAATTCATCCAGATTAGGTTTAGACAAGGAACAAATGGGCACTTTTAAAAAATATATTATTATGATCATATGTAGTTTTGTAGTCAGAAATTTTAGAAGGCGCAAGATGGCTTGGTTCAGTTAAGATATTCAATTTATTAGAGAAAAGCTGTACAGTAATTAGGTTCATAAAAAAAGGACTCCCTTTCCTGAATTCCAGTTCCACCTCTCTGCTGTATCCACCTCAACCTTAATTTGTTCTGTGGTTGAAGACTCCTTTGTTAGGTGCATGGTAGTCTCTTGGCTGGATTCCCACCATCGTGAGGAAGATTCTTCCCCACTCCTTGCAGTCAATGAAATTCCAGTGGAGAAATTCTTCAGATATTTAGAGCTCACTTGTCGCTGTCATTTCTGAAGAGTACAAGTAATGACCAAATTATTCCTGACAGGTTTGGTGAGAGAGAAGTCATAATTCATGAAGGTGTAGGCAATGTTGCTCTATTTTTTCATTATTCTTCCTCCCCCAATCTATCAACTCTCAGGTGGGATTACAAAGAACTATCCTAATTATCCTACCTTTCTAACAACTACATCTTTTTAAAGTCACACCAACATTTATATAGTGACAATTGTGTTGTTTTGTACAATGTAGGTGGAATTTAGAATCATTATGGAATTTAAATAGACACAAAGGGCTGGATTAATAACGGGTCAGACAGCATGTCTGGAGAAAAAGAATGGGTGACGTTTCAGGTCGGAAGGCTTCATCAGACCTCAGACAGCCTGAAGAAGGGTTCTGACCTGAAACATCACCCATCCTTTTTTTCCAGAGATGCTGCCCGAGTCAAGAGTGTTTTATTGTCATATGTCCCGGACGGATCAATGAAATTCTTATGAAACCCATTGAGTTACTTCAGCACGTCTCCGGAATAAACCAGCACATGCAGTTCTTTTCTACAGTTAACTTTGAAGTAAAAACCCTAAAAAGAGAGCAACAGCTCCCAGGTGATAATGATAAAAGGAATGAGATTGAATGCAGTGATTGAATCAGCTTTTGGAAAATGTTCTTATCTTGTGATTTCAACAGTGGTCTGTTTTTAAAAAGGAAAAAAAAATGGTTTGTTTATTGAGTATTTGGATAAATTTGTCAAGTTCAGTGACAAAACATGCAATATTTGTAATTCCAAAAGCAAAATGTACCTTTAAAAAAAATTAATAAGTTTATTTATGTTTACCTTTTCTCAAGGGTAATATTCACAAATTCAAACTTTCACCTCCGCCCGGGATATCAGTGATTGCTTTTTGCGATTCTCAACAAACATGTTTGCATGATTTCCACTTCCACATTGGATATCATTGTAGGAGCAACGTATCACAACAAAGTAATAGCGTAGTAAAGTTTATATCATTCACCATTTATTTTGGATTATGATTGTTTTTAAAATCGATGCACTTTTATTAAAGAAATGAGAGCTGGAGCTTTAACGATCTCTTGTTGGACATGAATTGGTATTGATGCGTTAACATAATGTAACAATTATGCTAAAGATTAAGAATGGTTGGGTTTAGACTTTGTCCTCAACTCAAGAACCAGTGCTTGAGGAATAAGCTTGAGGAATGTCTTGCTAAGTCAATAAGGAACAAGCTGTTGAGAATATTGGCTCATTATTCCATTGTCACTTTTTTGTTGTTATGGTATCAATAACCTTTTGTCTAAATCTCAATGCATAAAAACAATTCAGCAGTTGATTTGAGTAGATGTAAAGAAGTAATACCTTCCCGTTGTAACCTGTTTGGAATGTATTGTAGGAATTTAGACCTGAAAAGTTAACACTGTTTCTCTGTTTACAAATGCTGCCTGACATACTGAGTGATTCAACTTTTAGATGGTGCCCTTACTGAAGATGCATAGCAGCATGGAATCCTTCTGGATGAAGGAGTCAGAAATGGCACTGGAAACATGACATACATCATGCGAAAGTTCTTCTTGTGGCCTACCTCAGTCTGCACATTGATGGAATGGAAACCTTTCCAGCTCATAAAATGATCTGGGCAGTAAGAAGAGCCCTTATAGGCACTAAGACATCAATGGTGATCTACACATTTGAAAATTCATCAATTTTGGCAATTCCCAGTGGCTTCCCTGTTTTCATCTGAAATCAAAGGAGATGAACTCATTCTTTTAGACGCAGAAAACCTGGCTGTCTTCTCTGATGATATGGTAAGCGGCAGCTTGCCAAAAACCCAGTTAAGATCTGCAATGTCACCTTTGAACGTTCCTGTGACAATGTAACTTTGATCTCCACAGACAGAGCAGTCCAGGCGTGAGATAGTGGCCAAGGGTTTTCTCGCAGAATTTTGTGCATGTCAGAGATGGTAGGCTTGGAAAACCTAAGGGCTCCATGTATGATGTAATACCTTTGATGGTTTGGTGGGAGCAGAGGCGTCACTGAAGGATGTGTCGTTCAATTCAGCCCGAAGGTCTTTGACACAACTTGAGTGGTGAGGAATGCTCAAAAAATTGCTTTCAGGAATGGAATGTTGTCAGCAATGTCTCCACTGAGGCATCCATGGAATGAATATTTCAGCAGCTAAAAGTAGGAAAAAACACTCACTGTAATGAACGTTTCACCTTGGATGCAGTGAGTTATAAAGCTGTGTAGTCAGGCTTCCAAATGCCCAATAAGTGCTGAATTAAAGAACAAAAAGCATTATGTTATACAACTGGTTCCTCATTGACTGTCCAATGATAGTTGTTGTGTGGGGATTTCTTCTCCTATGTATCTCACCTTGGACAGAAGAGGGTTTAGGGTTTGGAAATACAGCATGGAAACAGGACTGAGTCCATGCTGACTATCCATTTCATTTCGGAGTCATGTGAGTGACTTCGTGAAGAACCCGCCAGCACGCGTGCGCGACATATCGTCGTTCGCATTTGCAGTCGACGGCTGGAGGTGGAGTGCGGCTCACCACCAGCCCTTCATAAGGACCGCTCAGGTAAGTATAGGCAACCTTGAGCTGGTTGTCCCTGTTGTTGAATTGCTTTTTGTTCACAGGGATTATGGATAAAAGGAGTACAGGTCGCAGGACTTCCGAAAGGAGTCGTCGGCCACTATTCCCGGAGCTGTGTACGAGCGGTGAGCCCGCAAAACAGCAAGTTGGGACGGTGCCTGAGAAGGTAGACCCTGACTCTATTTCTCTATCTCCAACTAGAAGGGAGACATTGGCTGAAATGAGCAAACAGGTTACCCGTGCTGCTGCACGGCCCTTCTCCCCGAGTACTCGTGGAAGAGCCAGGGATAGAGCTCAACAGCAAAGCCCTTTCAGGGCAGAATACTCGCCAGAAGCTGCAAGACTGCGGACTGGGGGTTTGTCGAGACCCGAGTCTACTGGCAGACCAGGAAGGGCCAGTATTGACTCACCACCTAGCAGATCCAGCAGAAGTCATGCAGGTGGAGTCTCACCATGGTCACCGCATCCCCCATTAGCGGCAGGACGTGACCGTACGTCGCCTGTGTCCAGGAGAAGGACAGGCGGCAAGCCCGCGCGGAGGTCGGGTCACCACGCTGCGGTGGCAGGTACCGACTTCACACCGCATATGGCCTTTGAGGCAAGCGGACCAAGCTCGTCCAAAAGGAGGCAAATGAGCAGCAGATCCGCGCGGGAGTCGCACAGCCCCGCTGAGGCGGCTGGCAGCGACTTTACGTCACGGCACCGAGATTACCTCGATGAGGTACGGGCTGGTGATAGGAGCCTCAGAAGTTCCTTCGGGCATGAGGGCTCTGACCTCCCATTCACATACGATGAAGGACGCATCGAACGAATGGAGAGGATGATGGAACGTATCCTGCAGCAGAGTCAACGGCAGGAAATTTCCAGTTCCAGGGGATTATTGGATATATCCCCATCATCAATGGGCAGCCTGAGACAGCTAGGGGAAGAAGAGGACATACTGGTACACGAACCAGTGGCACCAGGGATTCCTCAGGAAGAGCTATTGGATGTGGCAACCAAATTTGCTTTACCCAAATCGTCGGGGCAACCTCTTAAACCCAAACTGGCCGCTACCATTGATTGTCTCACAAACCACCAACTACAGGATCAGGTCCTTGCGGAAGCTATGAATAGGTACAAGGCGCCGAGTAATTGTAACTCGCTTAATGTGCCCATAGTAAACATACCTATTTGGGGTAATATAAGCCCGGGCATTAGAGCACAGGAGATAAAGCTGCAAAGAATCCTGAAGTTGCTCACGTCTGGGATTACCGCATTTGCGAGGTCGGTGGACGGAATGGATTTAAACACCGAACAGGAAGATGCTCTTGCATTATTATGCAATACGCAATACGAGATAAATGCGTTTCGTAAGTCTACCATTAAGCCCACTCTAAATCCTAAATTCACGGGGCTATGCAGAGCATCTCCAATGCCACCACCCAGATAACTATTCGGGGAAGACCTACTGAAGCAGGTCAAAGATCTAGATGACCATGCGAAGACAGGTCTTATGAGGTCACACACCTCGACCAGACAAGCGGCCAGGAAATTGCCATATTCCAGACCGCGGGGTCAAACTGAGAGACGAGCAAGGACCTATATACCAGTGCTTCCGCAATATCAACAATATCAACAACCGAGGCCTTTTTTAGGGCAAGGCCCGCAACGACCAGCATGGAAGATGTGGCAACCGCATCACCAGCAAAACCCAGCACCTCCACGTCCCACCAAACATGTCAGGGACCATGGAGGTAAGGCGGTCTGGATTTCATGCACTTGCATGTTTAACTTCACATGTTGGAGGGAGATTACAGTTCTTTAAGGAGGCATGGGATACCATCACCTCAGATGAGTTTATCTTACAAAGTATTCAAGGCCATGAGATTGAGTTCATAAATGGTCAACTTTGCCCACCTCAGCATATGCCGAATCGCAAATTTGCGCTTTCCAATAAGGAAGTAGCGGAAGGCTATGCTGAAATCGTGAGATTACAAGAAAAAGGGGTGATAGAAAGGACAATCCACGAACCAGTTGAGTTCGTATCCAACATCTTCACAAAAACTAAGAAAGATGGTGGATGTCGGGTTATCATAGATCTAACCCATTTGAATACTTTTGTAAAATATACCCATTTTAAAATGGACACGTTTGAAACAGCCAAATCTTTGGTTTCCAAGGGCTGCTTCATGGCATGCATTGATTTAAAAGATGCATACTATTCGGTATCCATTCAGAAACATCACAGGAAGTTCTTAAAATTTACCTGGATGGATCGACTTTGGCAATACAGAGCTTTGCCCAATGGGCTTACCACAGCTCCTAGATTGTTCACTAGATTACTCAAGCCAGTGTTAGCAACACTGAGGAAGCAAAACCATACGGTTATGGCTTACTTGGACGATATCATAATTATTGGGAATACTTTGGAATCAACAAATTTGGCAGTTACAGCCACTACGACATTGTTTCAAAAAATGGGATTTATTATCCCTCCAGATAAATCAAAGTTCTGTCCTTCACAGATCATGGACTATCTGGGGTTTACGATTGATTCCAATCGAATGATTACCACCATTCCAATTAACAAAGTTGGGGATATCATTGAAGCATGTAATAATCTGGTCTGCGCAAGTATACCATCAATTAGACAAGCTGCTAAGGTAATTGGGAAAATGGTAGCAGCTTTTCCAGCTGCTCAGTTCGGACCTTTACATTATCAAAATTTGCAAAGATCCAAGATTTCAGCATTAAAATTGAATGCTGGACATTTTGCTAGACCCATGCAGCTGCCATTTAAGGCAAAAATTGAGTTACAATGGTGGATTGATAACATCCGTAACTCATTCAAACCCATCATTGTGCCTCGTCCGTTGGTGTACTTACAAACTGATGCAAGTTCCCATGGCTGGAGAGCTACTGATAACAACTCTAGTTGTGGGGGCAGATGGGACTGACTTGAATCTACCCTTTTGTTATCACAAGGGATAAATTATTTGGAGATGCTTGGGGCATTCCATGGACTTAGAGCTTATTGTTCAAACATTACTGCACTCATGTCCATCTCCAAATAGACAACACCACTGCGGTGGCATATTTAAATCATAATGGGTTGTACCAGGTCAATTTCATGTGATAAATTGGCTAATACAATTTGGCTCTGGTGCATACAACGGAATATTTGGATTTCAGCTACCTATCTTCCAGGTAAGCTCAACATAGTGGCGGACACCAGGTCACGAAAATTTAATGACAACATTGAATGGATGTTAAATCCCCAAATATTCACTAAAATTGTAGCCAAATTTGGTAAACCGGATATTGACCTTTTCGTATCATGGTTAAACCATCAGGTACCAACATATGTATCATGGGAACCAGATCCTGGGGCAATGGCGATGGACGCTTTCTCGCTAGACTGGGGGAAATGGTTTTTCTATGCATTTCCTCCATTTTGCCTCATCAGTCGGGTATTGCGGAAAATCCAGTTGGATGCTGCTAAAGGCATTCTTATCAAACCCGACTGGCCTACACAGCCATGGTATCCGGTGGTCCTTGGAATGATAAGTGAACCATGGGCTCTCTTAGAGAATTGCCCACAGTTGGTGACGAAACCTGTTACAGGGAAACACCATCCCTGCCATAGTCACTTGAAATTATTGGCTTGCAGGTTTTGAATAGACCATTGCTGCAGTATGGTCTCTCATCAAGGACTATGGATACAATTGGAGCATCATGCAGGGAGTCTACAAGACGGCAATATTTGACGCAAATAAGGAAATGGGAAGCCTACTGCGGCCACATGAACATTGCATATGACTCCGTCACCATATCAGATGTGTTGGAATTTCTTGCGGGGTTGTACCATGATGAACACCTCAGCTACAGTGCCATTAATAGCGCCAGAAGTGCGCTATCATCCTACCTCAATATAGAAGTAGGATCTAATAAACTGGTGTCCAAATTGATGCAGGGCATATTCAATTCTAATCCAACCCGACCCCGTTACAATGTTCCCTGGGACATTGGGATAGTTTTAAACCTACTCAGGACATGGTCGCCAATGGCTGGACTTGCTTTGGACAAACTCACCCTGAAGTTGGTGATGTTATTGGCACTTACCTCAGCACAACGGGTACAGACGCTACAAAAGATCAAGATTGACAGAATGGTCTCTACCCCAGAGAAAGTAATCTTCTACATTGATGAATTACTAAAGCAGCATAGACCTGGGTTCACAGGGCTGCAGCTGATGTTTCCAGCATACCCCGCTGATGTGAGGCTATGTTTAGCCACCCATATCCGCCACTATATAAAAGTGACGCGGACTTTAAGGGGAATGGAGAAATATTTGCTGATCAGCCACAAAAAAAACACACCAGAGTGTCGGTTCAGACGATCTCCAGATGGCTCAGGATCGTCTTGGACACAGCAGGTATTGACACTAATGTCTTTAAATCCCATTCCACCAGGGCTGCACCAACGTCGGCGGCAAAGGTCATGGAGGTGCCCATGGACCATATTCTTGCCACAGCAGGATGGGCTAGTGAAGCCACTTTTCAGCAGTTTTATAACAAACCTGTTGCCGCTCCTGTTATGTTCGCGGAGGCCGTGCTGAATGCGGGTCAAGAACATACAGCCACTCCCCAGTGAGGGTTTTTTCTTTGTTATAATTAATAAACATTATTATTTTTCAGTACATCCAGTCTGAAAACATGATTACTCCTATCCATCCTTATAGTGGCGTGTGTGAGAGCACGGACGTGGTCCAGGGCATGAAATCACAGAGCTTTGAAGTCTTCACGAAGTCACTCACGTGACTCCAAAATGAAATAGTAAGATTAAACGAGAACTTACCAGTTTGAAGTTTGATCTTTATTTTATGAGGAGTTGCGATGAGGGATTTCGTGCCCTCCGCTCCCAACCCTCGATCATAAAGTCAACTGGTAAATAGAGTCTCTTCAATCTTACAATAACAAGTCATTTCTTTGTTTGTTGGTTCTGTGATTCCACACCGCTGCTTTGAAGAATGTCGCTCATGCGTGCTGGTGGGTTCTTCATGAAATCCCTCATCGCAACTCCTCATAAAATAAAGATCAAACTTCAAACTGATAAGTTCTCGTTTAATCTTACTATCATCTATTCAAACTAGCTCCATGTTGTCCCACTTTCTAATTTACTCCTTACACATTGAGGTCAATTCACACATACCAATTAACTTACAAACCCACACATCATTGGGATGTAGGAGGAGACAAGAGCATCTGGAGGAAACCCATGTGGTCACTGAGACAATGTGCAAACTCCACATAGACAACACCTGAGTCCTGGATTGAACCAGGGTCACTGGGACTGTGAGGCAGCAGCACCATCAGCTGCATGCTGTGCTGCCTCAAAAGGGGGCCCAAAGTGATATCAAAGTAAAGTTTGGAAAAAAGTGACATTTGGTGTGTATCTGATGATAGGAAAATATCAGGTGCTCCAATGTGAATTGCTTAATTTTGCAATCTGCATATTGTTACCTGTGTCTAAATTAAAAAACAATTCAGTTTCAAGTCTAAGAAGCCTAAAAATGTTTAAAAGAATATAATGTTATTTCATTCAACATAATTTGGTGTCTCTTGAGTAGCAGACGGATAATTGAAACAAATCTAAATTACATTAATAAATCGTGGTGTGGCGCAGAAATGTGCAATTAATGGGGTAATAGACAAGGATGTGCTCTTTCTCTAATGTTATTTGCCTTAGCCAGAGAACCCTTAGCAGAAATCATAAGAGTACATCTGGGTATTCATGGATATAATACTAAACATACCAATAACAAGATTTTGTTATATGCAGACGATGTACTTTTATATATCACCAACTCTCAAGTCAGTATAACAAATATATTAAACCTTATAGAACAATTTGGTTCCTTCTCAGGGTGTAGAATAAAATGGAATAAAAGTGAAATTATGCCAATAAAAGCTCAAGACCCTTTACATCTCCAAAAATGTCCCTTCGGAATTGTCACTGAAAAATTTACATACCTTGGAGTCTATGTGACTAGAAAATATACCTCTCTATTTCAAACAAATTTCCCACCATTAATTACTAAATTAAATGCCCTCATTCCATTTTTGAAAACACTCCCTATTTCCCTTATAGGTAGAGTAAATGCCATAATAGTAAGATTAAACAAGAACTTACCAGTTTGAAGTTTGATCTTTATTTTATGAGGAGTTACGATGAGGGATTACGTGAAGACCCCGCCAGCACGCATGCGCGACATTCTTCAAAGCAGTGGTGTGAAATCACAGAACAAAAAACAGTCTCAATGACTGACATAGTAAGAGAAAAAAGAGAACTTTCATACCAGGTGATCTTTATAATAGAGGGTTGGGAGCGGAGGGCACGTAATCCCTCATCGTAACTCCTCATAAAATAAAGATCAAACTTCAAACTGGTAAGTTCTCGTTTAATCTTACTATTTTACTTCGGAGTCACGTGAGTGACTACGTGAAGATTTCAAAGCTCTGTGATTTCATGCCCTGGAAGCTCCATGCTCACACACCGCTAAAGCTGGGATAAGAGGATGGACGTGATTCAGACAAGACATTGGCTGAAAAACAAAACAGGTATTTATTCATACCAAACACAATATTGTGTCCCAAAAGGGTTATTTAACTGGCAGCACTTAAGATCCTCCCTGCATAATTGTCAGGGGAGGTCACGGGTTTGTTATAAAAGCGGTGGAAGGTTCTCTCATTGTTCCAACCCGCTGTGGCCAGGATGTGATCCAGTGGTACCTCCATCCTTCTAGCCGCCGAGGTGGATGCTGCCCTGGTGGAGTGAGATTTATACACATTAGTATCCACCCCCGCCGCATCCAGTACCACCCTTAACCATCTGGAAATGGTTTGCACCGTGACCCTGTGATGAGGCTTCTTGTGACTGACAAGCAAAGCTGTTTCCGTGCCCCTTAGATCTTTAGTGACTGAAATGTATCGCAGAATCAATGTAACGATACAAAGACGAGTGTCCGCTGGGTAACCCAGGAACTCCAAAGTATGTCCAGACACTCCGGGTCGATCTTGCTTCAATAGTCCCTGCACCTGGAATGTGATTTTCCCACTGGTAATTGCCATGTCATCCAGACTGAGTTTGTGCAGGGACTGGACCCGTTGCGCCGTGATCAGTGCCATTATCATGACCATTTTGTAGGTTAATTTGGCCAAAGGGAGTCCCGTGTTCGGTGTCCATCCTCGCAGCATCGTCAATACCGTGCTGATGTCCCAGGTATGGCTATATCTGGGCCTGGGGGGATTAGAATTAAATATTCCCCGCATAAATTTGGATACCAGGGGATGTGACCCAATTCCCAATTGGTCACTCCCCTTGCCCAAGTAAGACGATAGGGCACTCCTGGCACAGTTAATGGCGCTGTAGCTTAAACCCTCATCGTAATGAAGGGTAGCCAGAAACTCCAGCACTTCCGTGATGGTGGCGGTTTCGTATGTAGTTTTAGTAGTCACGCAGAATCTTTCCCACTTCCTGATGTAGGTCAAGTACTGCTTCCTTGTGGACTCTCTGCAGGCTCCCGTGATAGTATCAATGGTCCTGTTGGAGAGTCCGAGTCCATGAAGTGGCCGTTTTAAAGTCTGCAGATTAACAAATCCATACGATCATGACATGGATGACTTTCTCCTGTAACAGGATGAACAAGCAGGCTTGGTCTTTTATTCACCCTGACACAGGGTTCTGTGGCCATCTTTTGTACCAGAGGGAACCATGGTTGAGTAGGCCAGTCGGGCACTACCAAGATACCCGATGCGGAGTCTTGCTTGATTTTTTGCAAGACCCGACTGATGAGGCAGAAAGGGGGGAAAGCGTAGAAAAACAAATCCCCCCAGTGTAGCGAGAAAGCATCCATCGCTACCGCCCCCGGGTCTGGCTCCCAAGCAACATACGTTGGTAGTTGGTGATTTAGCCTGGACGCGAAAAGGTCGATATCTGGTGTCCCATAACGTTCTACAATATCTGTAAACACTTTCCGATCCAACATCCATTCTATGTTGTCGTTGAATTTCCGTGATCTGGTGTCTGCCACTGTGTTTAGTTTACCTGGTAGGTAAGTTGCAGAGATCCAAATTCCTCTTTGCAGACACCAGTGCCAGATATTGTTGGCCAATTCATCACACGATATCGACTTTACACCGCCCATGTGGTTAATATAGGCTACCACCGTGGTGTTGTCAATCTGTAGTCTAACATGAACTTTGTGCATGTTAGTGCAGTATGCTTTAAGTCCGTGAAATGCTGCGAGCATTTCTGAATAGTTAATCCCTAAGTTTTTAAATAGGGTTAACTCTGGTGCACTCCATCTACCTCCACAGCTAGAGGTAGTGTTAGTAGCTCCCCACCCTTTGGCACTGGCATCCGTTTGTAAGGTGATCGAGGGATTGGCGATAGTCATGGGTTTGGAACAATTTTGGGCATTACCCATCCACCAATATAGTTCAGCTTTTGCCTTTTCTGGAATTTTCATGGGCCTATCAAAATGGCCAGCATGATTTTTGAGCGCCGTAATTTTTGCTCTTTGTAAATTTTGGTAATGTAAGGGCCCATATTGTGCTGCAGGAAATGCAGCTACTATCTTCCCAATCTCCCTGGCCACCTGCCGAATGGATGGGACCTTAATGCCAAAGAGGCTCCTGCAAGCCTCTATCAGGTCTTCCACCTTGCTTGGTGGTAACGTGACAGACATTTGCACTGAGTCAATAATGAACCCCAAATATTTCATGGTGGTAGAGGGTTCCAATATTGATTTATCTGGATGTATCGTAAACCCCAGTATCTGAAAAATATGTTTTGTGGCTGTGACTGCCAAAGTAGCCATTTCCAAATTCTCCCCCACTATGAGGATGTCATCAAGATAGGCCATAACAGTATGATTCTGTTTCCTTAAATAGGCCAAAGCTGGTTTCAATATCTTGGTAAACAATCTGGGTGCTGACGATAGCCCATTAGGCAAAGCTTTATATTGCCATAATTGTCCCATCCAGATAAATTTTAAGTATTTCCTATGATCCTTGTGTATGGGTACTGAATAGTATGCATCTTTAAGGTCAACGCATGCCATGTAGTACCTATTGGCTACAAGCTGAGTAGCAGTGTCGAAGATGTCCATTTTAAAATGGATATACTGGACAGTAGTATTCAGGTCGGTCAAATCTATGATGATGCGGCACCCGCCATCTTTTTTGTTTTTAGTGAATATATTAGACACGAACTCCTGAGGTTCTTTAAAGGCCTTTTCAATTACCCCTTTTTCTATTAACCTCTGTAGTTCAGCATGCCCTGCTGCCTTATCTCTATGAGAAAGGACGAATTTCCGACTAGGCGCATGCTGTACCGAGGTAGGGAGTTCGTGAATAAATTCAATTTTGTAGCCCTGAATACTCCTGAGTATATAAGGATCAGAGGTAAAAGTGAGCCAATTCTCGAGGAACATGTGCAACCTGCCCCCTATGCAGAGTGAATTTAGGTCAGTAGTGTTCTTGGGGATCCCAGACCCACCTACCTCCATGGTTACTGCCGGTGTGGAGGTTTCTGCCCTTGCTTCCTCGGCTGGTTGTAGGTGTTCTGGGAGTGGCGCATCTTCCAAGGAGGCCGGCCTGGGCCTTGGCCTAAAAAAGACCGCTGTGCAGGTATGCCGGCCTTCGAGCTTTCACCACCGGCAGACCTGTTAGGGTAACTCTGCCCGGTGGGTGCGTAGGGGTGCGTTCTGTGTGGGTGATGAGGCTTAGTGTACCCAGGTACTTTAATAAGGCCCAAAGCCTTAGCCTCCTCGTCAAGATCTTTTACCTGTTTGGGGAGATCTTCCCCGAATAACAGGCTTGGAGGCTGCGTCTTCCCAGGCTTGCATAACCCCGCGAACTTGGGGTTAAGCGCCGGCTTTATAATGCTTTTCCTGAAATTGTTAATTTCATACTGTGTATTGCACAGTAAGGCCAAAGCATCTTGCAGCTCTTGCGGCATATCCACTCCCACTGCTGTTCTGGCTACTGCAGTAATCCCTGCGGTAAGGAGCTTCAGGATCTTCTGAAGTTTCATCTCCTGCCCTCTACTTGAGGGGCTCATGTTCCCCCATATCGGGTTGTTCACCACGGGCACATTTAACGATTTGCAGTTTTCTGGCGCCAAATATTTATCTGCTGTGGCATTGATGGCCTGTTCCTGAAGTTGGTTGGTGGCCATATAATCAATGCTGGCAGCCAGCTTGGGGTGGATGGGTAGGCCCTTCTGGTGGGGCATGGCATGTTTGCTCTCCACATCCATATAATCTTCACACACCCCTGACGCTGCAGGTGCTTCAGCCAACTCTCCCTCTTCTGGGTCAGCCCAGTTCTGACCCTCAATGCTCCCCTGTATAGAAGGGGATACATTGGGCAGTCCTCGAAAGGAACTTGCCGTGGGCCTACTAGGGGTCCCACTGTGATCCTGCCCCTGCTGTAACAGGTCACGTTGGAGCATCTGCTCCATCAGCCGCTCAATGCGGTCAAGGCGACCTCCGTCGCTACCAGCGAGCGGGGTGCCCTCGGGACCGGACTCCGCTGAGTCCGCCCCGGCCGACTTCCGGGTAGTTTTCCCCAACCGTGGCGTACCAACGGTCTCAAAGTCCGAAAAGTCGGGAGCTGCAGGTGGAACCTGAAGCTCTGGAGAAGCGGTTCTCCGCTGGCTGCTGTCCTTAGCCGCTGATTTGGCCGCCGCTCTCTTACTCTTTCTCCCTTCCATTATGGTCGACTCACTCCTTCGGTGAGACTTACCTGGCGTGAGCTTTTTAAACTCACGCTGGAGGAGCCCCGCTCCTCCCGACCGTCGCTTCCGCATGCGTACGACGATATGTCGCGCATGCGTGCTGGCGGGGTCTTCACGTAGTCACTCACGTGACTCCGAAGTAAAATGATGATTTTCCTTCCACAACTCCTATACCCATTTCAATCAATACCGATTTATCTCCCTAAAAGTTAAAAAAAAAACTTGATTGTTATCACAAATTTCATTTGGGATTATCAAACCCATAGAATACATATATGTCATTTATGTCAATCTAAAGAAAATGGAGGATTAGCACTCCTCAATTTCCTTTTCTATTACTGGGCGACTAATATTAAAAACGTAATCTATTGGATGGATGATACATGTCAACAGGTGAACGGGTTAAAAATGGAGAGGAAAGATTGTTCGCCTTTTAATTTAGGCGCGATTCTTCTTTCTCCAATACAGCTGAATAAATCAACGTATGAGCAAAATCCGATAATACATAGTACCCTACGAATTTGGAAACAGTTGAAATCAAGCCTCAAACTGAGAAATTTCTCCTTTTACCAATCGCTAACAATCCCTCGTTTAAACCGTCTACTTTAGATAAGGCGTTTGCACAATGGAAAAACACAATGGAAAAATTAAAACGCTGGGAGAGCTCTACGAGAAGAGGATTTCCCTCCCATTTCAAGAATTACAGGGGAAATATCATTTGAAAGCGAGTAATTTTTTTAGATATCTTCAAACCCGAGCCTATGTGAAAACACATACACAAGACTGTCATTCTATGGGCCCAGATATATTAGACGAATGCATGAATAGACAGGCGGATACAAGTAAGTTAATATCCTGCATTTACAACACCCTTTTAATTGCACACATCCCATCTTCTGAAATGCTTAGGCGAGCATGGGAAGACGAATTGGGTTGATTAATCTCAAAGGATAGCTGGGAGGAAAACCTTTTATACATATGTTACTGCTCTCCTAATGTTAGGCACGCCCTGATATAAATTAAAATACTGCACAGAGTCTACTATTCAAAGACCAAATTGACAAGATCTTCCCAAACGTGTCTCCTATTTGTGCTAAATGTCTCCTCCAAGAAGCGACTATAACCCATTCTTTCGCTTCCTGTGTAAAGTTACAAAACTTCTGGAGGGGAATATTTGATACCTTCTCCAAAATACTTAAAATTAAATTGGAACCAGATATAAAACTGATCACATTAGGTATGTCAGAGACCTGCTCTAAGCTAACAATATTTCAAAGAAGTTTCCTCAATTATGGCCTAATAACGACGAAAAAATTAATACTCAAATTTTGGAAACAGACACCAGTCCCTACAGTGAAGATGTGGATTACGGATATGTCCGAGACGCTACATTTGGTAAACATTAGGCTTGTCTTGGTGGAAAAAACAGATCAATTTCTTAAGACATGGTTACCTTTTACTGAATTTCTGCAACAGAATGGTTAAACACAAATTTAAATTTAAATCTGACCCCAGGGATGGGTGAGGGGGGGAATGTATATCTCCATCTTTTCTTTTCTTATTTCTTTTATTTTCTCCTGCACTTCTTTGGCAGCTTAGGGGTCTTTTTCTTGTTCTTTTGTATTTTACTTTTTTTTTTCTTCATTCTTTTCTTTCTGCTTTCTTTGTTCTCCTTTTTTTTTATTTTTTCTTTTTTTGATTTAGGTTATAAGGTTAAAAATGAAGCTGTACAATAATTGTATAACTGCTATGTCGATAGTCTTATCCTTATACAATTGCTTCTAATAATATAATTTTTTTTTTTTAAATGTGCAATTAACTGTAAATGCAGTTGACTAGAGCTAAAGTCAGGATTTGGGCAATTGATCATCCTGCCCCTGTTTTATGAAGGCAGCAGTTCCTGTTCTAATGCGATTCCAGAGGGACAGTTACAATCTGGATTTCACTGGTCATCTATATTGGTGTTCTTTTTCTAACACAGATGAATAATAATAAGGCATGGGTTACCCGAATTATTTATCTTTTTGTAGATTTGCTCAGCAAATTTAGTTTCTTGATCCAATCTATTTTCCTTTCCATAGATCATCGATCTATGGAAAGGAAAATACACAATAGAAATTGTAGGCCATGTGCTTTTAGGGTTAGGAGTAGGCTGTGTGGAAAAGAAATACCAGGATCACCCAGTCTGGGGTTAAATTTTCTGAATATCAAAATAATTGGTACATGTGACAATAAACTTACCTTTGAGCCTTTGAATATTAGCATATTGTTATAATGTTCCATTTCAAAGGTCTCATCTTGATGGCTAGGACGCCAATTTTTATTAACTTTAGTCTGAAAATTTGAAGAATGTTTAAGAATCGCCACTTAAACAGAAAATCCCAGAGATACTAAACTAGTCAGGCAGCACCAAAATGAAAATAGAGTAAATACTCAACCTGATATGTTAACTGATTCTCTTTCCACAAATTCTTGACTGTTTCCAACACTATATTTCTGATTTTTATTTCCGATTTTCAGCATCTGTAGCTTAATTTTCATAGCTGTTGGAAAGTTGTTTTCTGTAACTTGACTTCTAATATTCACTGAAGAATAAGAGAATAATTGGCAAAGATTTTATCAAATATTGAAAATGCCATTGGAAGAGTTTCTGAACAGTCAAAAGCATTGAAACAGCGCATGGTGAATTTCATCTGGAGAATCAAATGTGAAAGCTACATTTAGTAATAAAATAGGGACCAATTAGTCTTTCAATGGGAATACCGAAGAATGAAAATGTCAGTAGTTAATCTTTTACAAAAAGAATGGCTTACAAACAAGTGTAAGTCTATTCATTCACATGCACTTCTTGGAAGTGATTAGAGCATTTGATAGAGATAAAATATATATTGGAGAAAATGAGCATTTAATAATTGTATCATTGAATCATTTACTCATTGCACTGTGGAGGGCTTGATTGCATTCATACCGTATATAGTCTTTTTTCTGACTGGATGGCACGTAAACAAAAGCTTTTCACTCTGCCTCAGTACATGTGACAATAATAAACTAAACTAAACTAAACTCCCTCGAAACGAAACTTAGGGCATGGTTAGGAAGACGGGCCTGCAATATTACAGCTACTATAGAAATGTGGCTGAGTGAGGTACAGCACTGGCAGCTCATTGTTCCAGGGTACCAATGCTCGAAGAGGATTAGAGATGGATATAAGTGAGGAGGAGGAATTGCATTTTCGATAAGGAAAATATCACTGCAGTAGTTGGAGAATATTCCTGGGGATTGTCCTATAAAGGTAGAACTGAATGATAGAAGGCGTGATCACTTTGATGGGATTATGGTACAGGCCCCCATAGCCAGCAAGAGATAGAGGAGGCAATATGCTGGGAGATCACTCATAGCTGCAATAACAATCGCGCTCTCTCTCTCTCTCTCTCTCTCTCTCTCTCTCTCTCGCTCTCTCTCTCGCTCGCTATCTTGCTCTCTCTCTCTCCTTGTGCTCTTCTGGTTTGCGGGGCTTTTCCATTTGCGCAAAAGCGATACGCTATACCGCTATGATTGTTCGGCAGGTTACTCACCTTTCTCCTGTGCTGCGAGTGCAACACGTTTTATTCTGATCGGTGGTATATTGTAAAAGTTATCGAGGTTTAAATATCTTAAAAACCACTCGTGCATAGATTCCTTCAGTCTGTGCCACGCAGATTGGTCTCTTCTGTCAGTCAATGCCATGGCCGGGATGGCGACGACCCTTCCTGCCCCATTGGCAGTGGCCTGTCCCAACTCGCTCACAAACTCCTCTCTCCCCTCGTCACAGTAAACTGTCTATCGTCTCCCCCACCACCGGCCGTGGGGGGTGGGGATTCACTGGAGGCCCAGTGTAGGCCCTGGTCCCGCCTCTCTCTCCCTCATCACCCACCCTTCTCCCCAGCCCGCCCTCTGTTTGCCGAGCAGTTTGCGCGGAGTTTGAGTAACTCACACACGCACACAGATGCAAGTCAACGGGATCTAAACCACAGCTAGCAATGAATGACCTGTGGAGGGAGTGACTGAGGGTAGGGGAAAGGAGAGGTGGGGAGGGATGGGGAGGAGGAGAGGGGAAAGATCCAGGGGAGGTGAAGAGAGTGAGGGGGATTGAGGGAGAGGGAGAGGAGGAAAGTGGGGGAGGTGAGGAGAGTGGGGGAGGAGGGGGAATAGAGGGAGAGGAGGGGGGGCAGTGGGAGAGGTAGGGAGTGGGGAATAGAGGGTGAGGAGGGCAGTGGGGGAGGTCAGGAGGGATAGGGGGGGTATACGGGGAGGTGAGGAGGGGGATAGAGGGATATGAGATGGCATAGAGGAGTTATGGAGGAAGGGAATGACTGAGGGTAGGGGAAAGATTAGGGAGGGATTGGGGAGGAGGACAGGGGAAAGAAGAGGAAGGGTGAAGAGGAGGGAGTGCTGGGGGGATGAGGGGAAATGAGGCGTGCCTGCGCAGTTGGAGGCTATACGTGAATGGTGCAATATATTGCGTTGGGGGGATGGGTTGCATTGGGGGGAATGGATGAGTGGTGGAATGTTACATTGAGAATGGGTTGCGTTGGGGGACCAGGCCTCCCATGTGACAGGCTGTATGCACATATATCCCATGTACCCACTTCGTCTATCTAGTACATAAATAAAACTATCATCTTGTTATCTTCTGGTTTGTGCTGTTTTTCAATTTGCACAAAAATGGTACATGATAGCACTATGATTTTTCGCCATCTTTGTTTTGTTACGATTGGTGGTATATTTAAAAAAGATATAAAGGTTTAAAAATCTTTATAACCACGCATGCGAAGTTTGGCTTCCTCTCCTGTCAGTCACCGCCGGGATGGCAACGCCCCGTCCTGCACCATCGCCACATTGATTGGCCGAGTCCGCTGTCAGTCACCGGCACCCGCCCGCCTCTGCCAGTGTTGCCCGGTGCGGCCTCCGGTCAAGGCAACCTGCGGTCAGAGGAGCGGCAGTCTCGAGATCCTGGGGAGGTGAGGAGGTAGAGCGGGAGAATTGAGGGAGAGGAGGGGATAGGGAGGGAGAGGGGGAAAGTGGGGGAGCTGAGGAGGGTAACGGGCGGGATTGAGGGGGTAGGGAGGGGAGAAGAGTTATGTAGGGCCAGAAGGAGCGACTGAGGATAGGGGAAAAGTGTGTGTTTTGTGTGTTCAGGAAACGTTTCCCAATCAATGATGTATAGAAGATGGAACACTCGACTGTCTCTTGGGAAATAAGCCAAGTGTCTGAAGTGTTAGTGGGGAACACTTTTGGACCAGTGACCGTGATTCTGTTAGCCTATACTTCACCTATCAATATCTATCAATATCTATATTATTACTAAAACTCTGATCTTGACCACTTCCGGTTTGCTTTTCTTTTTTAATTTGCACAAAAATGGTACCCTTTATCGATAGGATTTTTTCGCCACCCTACTCACCGTTCTCCTCTACTCCAACCCACCAAGTTTTGTTCTGATCGGTGGAATTATACAAAAGTTATGAAGGTTTTAAAAATCATGAGATCAGCACATTGGTCTGCTCACCTGTCATTCACCATGAAGGTAACACCCCTTCTATCACCCGCTGGAGAATAAAACCCCGGAGGCGGGGCTGAGTAAATAAGTGCTAATTGAGTCCACAAGAGTGGAGTCGGGATAGTCGCTGCGTGATGTCGGGATAGTCGCTGCGTGATGTCAGGATAGTCGCTGCGTGATGTCGGGATAGTCGCTGCGTGATGTCGGGATAGTCGCTGCGTGATGTCGGGAAAGTCGCTGTGTGGTGTCGGGAAAGTCGCTGCGTGGTGCCGCAACCAAGTGCAGTCCCTCCCCCCCACCCCTCTTCCCCTTCCCCTCCTCCCTCCACTTCCCCCCAACCCCCTTTACCCCTCCCTCATTCCTCCCCACACACCACCCCACCCACGCCACTCCCCAACGTCACCCCACCCCCCCAATGTCACCCCCACCTATGCCACCCACCCCCCCAATGCCACCCCCCCATGCCACCCCCACAACTACACCCAACCCCTCCCAATGCCACCCCACCCCCCATGCCACAGCACCCAACAGCACCCCACCCTCCCAACGCCACCCAAACCCCCCTTCCCCCCCCCGTGAGTCAGTGAGTGAGTGTCCAGAAAGCCACGAGTGTCCAGAAAGCCATGAGTCAGCTGCTTGGGCTGCTGGGGGCTGTGGGTGAGCAGTGGAATATTGTGTTGGGGGACCAGGCCTCCTGTGTGAGAATGGGCCCAATGGGTCCCACTTAGTCTAGTAAATATTTTAAAGCTGCACCAAAAGGTAGAACAAGATCAATTTTGATAGTATCAGAGCATCGTATGGATAGTATCGAACAGTGAAGGGGGCAGGACAAAGCTTGGTGAGTGATGGGTTGATATAGGTGGGGGGGTGGGGTTGATAGGCAGATTGTTGGTCAAAGGTATGATGAAAGACAAAAGGTGTGAGAGAAGGATAGAAGGGGCGTGAATTGTGAATCCCCAGATGAAGGAGGATAGGTGGAAGGAATGAAATAGACCATAGACATTAGGTGAGGGAGTAGGCCATTCAGCCCTTCAAGCCAGCACCGCCATTCTATGTGATCATGGCTGATCATCCCCAATCAGTACCCCGTTCTCCCCA
Organism: Raja brachyura; assembly: GCA_963514005.1. Next base: position 35,894,914 of record OY740787.1, on the reverse strand, counting down.
TAATCCCCTGACTTCTCTATTTTTAAGAGCCCTATCTAGCTCTCTCTTGAAAGCATCCAGAGAACATGCCTCCACCGCCCTCTGAGGCAAAGAATTCCACAGTCTCAGTACTCTCTGTGAGAAAAAGTGTTTCCTCATCTCCGTTCTAAATGGCTTACTCCTCATTCTTAAACTGTGGCACCTGGTTCTGGACTCCCCCAACATCGGGAACATGTTTCCTGTCTCTAGCATGTCCAAGCCCGTAACAAATGGGTGCTAGTCCAGTCACGATTAAATGTGACAAGGTTTCGTGGTGTCATTAGGCCTTAAATAGTGTGAGGGATAAAGTGATTAAACCCCACTATTGTAAGGGTTCAGGAGAGGATTCTAACTTGTAAAGAGGATTCATGCTATGTATGATGTGGGAGGTACTGGGGGATGTACCTATAGACTGTGCACCTCAGTGCTCTGATTGGGAAGAGCCAGAAGGGGAGGTTAAGCCAGCTGAATTGTGTGTATAAAGGGGCTTTACTTTACTGACTTCGGTGTGTCTCAACTTGGAGAGGCACCCGACTCTGCAGACTCGCAAATAAAGCATTTCTTGTTTCCATGATTTAGTCTCCGAGTAGTGATTGTGAGCACAACCTATATCTCACAAAGTGGGGGGTGCTCGGTGGAGGCACGAAAGGAAGGGAAGGTGCACCCTGCTGATTTCAGCAGTCTCTGATCTCCTTGCTTGCCATCAGCGGTTTGAGTGAGTGATATCCGGCCAAGAGACTCGGGAAACAAGAGGGAGTGTCGGAAAAATAAACAAGGGACGGTCGAGCGATTCTTGTGCACAGGACCCGGGTAAGAAAACTAACTATTAAGTATTGCCTGGGCGACAGAGGGTCTGTCGGACAGGAATAGTCTGATAAGACAATGGATAACCGGAACGGGAAAAGTAAGAGTCCGGGGGGAAAATAAAAAGGCTCAATGGTGAAGAGCCGCACATTCTGCCTGACAGTCCGTTGGGGCGAATGTGGCAATCTTGGGGAGAAGGAAGCCCCGGGGGTAAAGATAAGAAAACTATGATTAAGTTCTGTATTTTTGATTAAGCAAAGGTACCAATAAGGGGGAGTTCAGTCTGGTGGCCACAGCTGGGCTCCGATGAGGATTGGGCACTTTGGATGCTAACCCGAATATTCAGAGTATCACTCAAACATTGCAAAAATCTAAGGAAAATCACAGTGCCAAATGTTTTGAATAAACATTTTTTTTTAAAAAAGGAGCAACACAGAAAGAAATAGAAGAGGCAACTGTCAAAACCTTTTTTTTAAAAAGCTACAGAAACCTATAAATTATATGTGGAAAAACAGATTTTGAACAAAAATTGACAGAAACCTCAAAGAAATTTCAGGAAATAGAAGAAACATATACAGATTGGTCAGGTACATGAGGAGTTAGTGCAAAATATTATAGAATAGCAGAAGGTAGAGTAGCAATAAGAATTATATAAATGTTAATTTTGAAATTTTAATCTGTGAAGGAAATTGCATAATTTCATTGAAGTAAGAATGGAACGAATGTGATTTGTGTGTAAAAACCGGTTTTGAATGAATGAGGAAGTTCATATATGTGATCATTTTGTTTGTTGTAGGCCACATGCTGTAAGGGTAGGTGTGTGTGTTCCTTTAAGAAATTGTAAGCAATGGGGGGGGGGGGGTTATGAACAGCTGTAAGCTAACGAACAACGCTTTGTATCATCGCAACTTAAAAGGGGAAAGTTGGAAAATGTAGGTTGCTTGGTTTTGCTGATGTTTCTATAGATTTCTTTTCAGTAAAGTTAATTTGGAAAATTGTTACTAGTACTAAATAGTGGTGAGAATGGATTGAAATAATTGGAAATAAGTTAATTGCTGAAACATGACCAGCCTTTTGTGGTTTGTTTAGATAAACATTCTGGTTGGAGAAGGGGAATTATTGTTTGCTGAGATTTTCAGAAACAGTTGTGAGGAAGTGGCCCAAGGAAGGCATATCCAAGATAAATGTGTGACAAGATGGAAGTGCATTATGAATTATATGTCACGGATAAGGTGGAAAGGTGAGAAAGGGAAGAGCAAAGGAATTAGATGTACTTAGGCAGTTTAGAGAGAAAGAGAGAGGCAGTGAGGAGGTAACGACAGGTGTGAAAGTAATAAATCAGGAGGAGTCTGTGGAAGATTTAAAAAGAAAGGCGAATACATTTGCAAAATAGAATAAACTATCTGAGAAGTAAGAAATTCTGTACTCCAATTCTGGAGTATGGTGTACAATTTTGGTCGCCTAATTATAGGAAAGATGTCAACAACATAGAGAGAGTACAGAGGAGATTTACTAGAATGTTGCCTAGGTTTAAGCCACTAAGTTACAGAGAAAGGTTGAACAAGTTAGGTCTTTATTCTTTGGAGCGCAGAAGGTTAAGGGGGACTTGATAGAGGTCTTTAAAATTATGAGAGGGATAGAGTTGACGTGGATAAGCTTTTTCCATTGATAGTAGGGAAGATTCAAACAAGAGGATATGATTTGAGAATTAAGGGACAGAAGTTTAGGGGTAACATGAGGGGGAACTTCTTTACCCAGAGAGTGGTAGATGTGTGGAATGAGCTTCCAGTGGAAGTGGTGGAGGCAAGAAGCCTCCTTCCCCTCCCCTCCCCTCCCCCCCTCCCCCCCTGCCCCCAATGCAACGCAGAAGCGTTCTGTAGCCAGGGGACGGCTTCAGGTGACGAGCTTCCTGCAGCCTGTGGAGGGCAATGAGTTCAGGTGGGACCTGTCGGGGGGGATGTGTGGGGGAGGGTGTGTGTGTGAGGAGGAGGGGGGGGGATGGTAGGGGGGGGGATGATGGGGGTTGTGTAGTGTTGGTGGAGAGCACAGGGGGGTGGGTGGGGGAAGGGTGGGGGTGGGGGGGGGGGGTTAGAACACAAAGCACAGCCCCCGATCACAGAACACAGCCCCCGCTCGCACTCTGCTCACTATGCTCCTTCAGCTTTATTCTCGCGGCCGGTGATTGATAGCGGGTGCCGGAAGGGGTGTCGCCGTGCTGGCGAATAACAGACCAATGACTTTTCTAATATTTCACCAATCAGAAGAAAACTTATTTGACATGCAGCAAAGGAGAATGGTGAAAAATCATAGTGCTATGGGGGATCGTTTTTGCGCAAATGTATTTACAACGCGGCCTAGAAGTGGTCAAGATAAGAGTTTTAGTAATAGTATAGATAGATAGTATAGATAGATAGAATAGAATAGTATAGATAGATAGAAGAAGATATGATGAGAGAGAGAGGGATATGAAGGCTGCAACGACTCAAGTTTTTGTTGGGAGGAAATGTAAATGAATCCATTATCTTGTCTAAATTAACAAAGTACTAAAGGGCCTGTCCTACCAGCATCCGACTCCATGCGATGAGCGCGATCAAACTAAAAGCGGGGGCCGCACAGAGGTCGGATGATCCCCTGTACAGGGCCGTTCCCACCAGCATGCGGTAAGCATGTCCAAACCGGCAGCGAGGGCCGCGCGGAGGTCGGGTGCGTGGCGCAAAGTGAGGCGAATTTGGAACAAAGTCTTAATGTAAGTTCGCCAGGACAGAGAGGGGCACACAGAGAGGGGCAAAGAGGCACACACAGAGGGTCACGGAGGCACCTACAGATAGGTTCACGGAGGCACGATGTCGAGGCGGTGTGTAATGCGTCGAGGCGACTGAGGCGACAAGCCGTTGCCGCGCGGAATTTTTGAACATAGTTTTTTGGAGCCCCGCTCGATGTCGGGACGAATTCCGTACAATTCCGCACGGCTCCGGCGAATGAAGTGGGACCGGCCCCGCGACGCCGGACGGCTCAAGTGACCACATTAGGTCGTGCTCATCGCATGGAGTTGCATGCTTGTAGGACAGGCCCTTAAGATGAAACTAGATGTTATCTCGTGTGATGGTAAGTTGCAAAATCCTGGATCTTAAAATGCAGTGTCTCTTTCAGAAGCGGAGTAGTTAAGAGACCTGAAGGCTCCACCCACTATTATCCTTGTCATGTGTCCTTTGGTAATAGTGTCAGTTTTTATAGTGGAAATTAACATGTTTTATAGCCTGTCTGTTTGCAACATTAGAACAGATATTCCAAAGACTGGTTTTTGGTTTGAATTAATGGCTGTTACATCCACATAACTATTTTATATTAATTTCTTTAAAATTACTTTGAAGGAATTATGGACTAAATACCAAGGATATATTGTGCAAAATTAGTTCTCTACACTCAAATTGTTAAGCGTAGAAGATAATTATAACTACAAACATTGGCATGTTTTCTTTTAACCGGCAGAATTCTTGACACTGTAGGGAATTAGGCATAAGATATGACCTTGAAGTTGAAATCTGGAGTTGTAGTGTCTGGTTTTAATTAAATGGAGCTTCTAAACAAATCATGTTTTAATTCACCTCTACATAAGAAACTGTTTTGTTTCATATAGTCTTAATCAACAATTACCAATACATGTTGGCACTAATTCAAGTTTTCATTGAAATGCATTTTAATTCAATTGCTGCAATTCCTAGAGTTATATTTGTTTCGACTGCTCCAACATCAGCACACACATTTTATCAAACTTAATTAAAAGTATTATATCAATATGAGAGAATAAGATGATTTTGGAAAGCAATAATCCTTTTCTTATATCTTATCATCTTTCCAAAATCTACACAAGTTCTGCGCTTTTCTATCTTTCTACCACATTGATGTTACAATTATAATTATTATGATAATTATTTTCTTTTTAATTTTATTTTCTTTAGTTTTTCAGTTAACTGAAGAAGTCCAAAATCACCTGAAGCCAACTCGCAACAAGTTGTAATTTATGTTTGTTCACAAGTACAAGCTCCGTATTTTTCATTTTTTTGCATGATTTATCAATAATCCATGAATCAAAATGAATGGAATAAGACCCATGTAGAAACAAGGAACAGCAGATTATGGTTTATATAAAACCCCACAAAATGCTGGCGTAACACAACTGGTCAGCCACAGCATCTCTGAAGAATATATATGGGTGACATTTTGGATTGGGACCGTTCTTCAGACTTATTGTGCGGGAGGAGGGGGAAGAAGGAGAGAAAGCTGGAAGAGCGGAGTGGTACGACAAAGTGTGGCAAGTGATAGTGAATCGAGGTAACGTGAGGGGGGGGGGAGGGGTTCATGGGCAACTGATTGGATAAAGGCCAGAGAAGGGGGGTTGCTTGAGGTTAGTTACCTAACATTGAAGAATTCAATGTTCATACCGTTAGGTTGTAAGCTACCCAAATGGAATATGAGGTGCTGTTCCTCCAGTTTGTGTGTGACCTCACTCTGGTATAGGATGCGGCCCAGTACAGAAACGTCTGAATGGAAATAGAGAGCGGAATTAAAATGTTTAACAATGGAGCGTTTTGGCGGACCGAGCACAAGTATTTACCGAAATGGTTATCGTATCCATGCTTGGTCTTGTAAATGAGGCCACATTGGGAACACCCAATACTGTAGATGAGGTTTGAGGAGGTACACATGAACCTCTGTTTCACCTGGAAAGACTGCTGGGGTTCCTGGAAGATGTGAGGGAGGAGGTATAGGGACTGGTGATTTGTCCCGTACGGTTGCAGGAGGGGATGGTTTGGGTGGGAAGGCAGGAGTGAACAAAGGAGTTGCAGAGGGAGTGGTCTCTGTGGAAGAGAGGGGTGGGAATAAGAAGATTTTACCGGTTGTGGAATCACATTGAAGGTGGCTGAACTGTCAGAGAATGTTGTGCTTGTTGCGGAGGCTGGTGGGGTGACCAAGAGAGCTCTATCCTTATTCTGTCTGGGAGAAGGAGATACACACACACATATATATGTACACACATATATATATACACACATACATATATATACACATACATATATATATATGTGTGTGTATGTGTATATATATGTGTGTGTATATATATAAATCACATCCGTACAGGGTAGTGTTTTTTCTAAAATCAGTATACAGCGCAAACAGGAAGTGGTCAAGATTAGACTTTTAATTATATAGAAGCCAAACCCACTTTTCAATAAGGCAATCAGTGTTATTTGCAGCTCAGACTGAGAGTTGCGACCTCGCACTCCCCTATCTTGCAGAGACTGAGGCAGTCCACACTTCCGGGTTTTATAGTCCCTTTCCCTGCCACCGGAAGGGGCGTGGCCTTCATGGTGTGATTGACAGGAGAGAGAATCTCAACATTTTTAAAACATTAATAAGTCTTTTATTTTTCATCGATGGGAAAAATCCTCTTGTCCTGCACAGCGGAGGGGGAGCCTGAGTAAGATGGCCAAAAATCACAGCCGTAAGTTGTGGTGTTTTTTCTGAAATCAATATGCAGTGCAAACAGGAAGTGGTCAAGATTGGAGTTTTAATTATATAGATATGATAATAATTTAGCTGAAAATAACAATCTATCATTCATCAACTTTGTTTCATCAGTCTGAAGAAGTGCCTCGACTCCAATCGTCACCTATTTTGTTATCTCCAGAGATGCTGCCTGACCCGCTGAGTTACTCCAGCATCTTCGGTGTAAACAAGCATCTGCAGTTCTTTCCTACAGAAAATATCTTTGATTAAGACATCTTCTTAACTGAGTAATATTGTAAAAACTGCTGACCTTTTTAGTTTCCTCTGCAAGGTGTAACATTCTGAATCATGTCACACATTCATTATCACCATCACAAGATGTTCCAGTTAGTTGCAAACTGCATAATGCAGCAATGTTCCAAATACAAAAGGTACATCCCTGGTCCTCAGAATTACCATATAACCATATAACATATTACAGCACGGAAACAGGCCTTCTCGGCCCTTCCAGTCTGTGTCGACCATTTATTTTCCCCTAGTAACATCTACCTGCACTCAGACCATACCCCTCCATTCCCTTCCCGTCCATATACCTATCCACTTTACTTTTAAATGTTAAAATCGATCCTGCCTCCACCACTTCTGCAGGAAGATCATTCCACACAGCCACCACTCTCTGAGTAAAGAAGTTCCCCCTCATGTTACCCCTAAACGTCTGTCCCTTAATTCTCATGTCATGCCCTCTTGTTTGAATCTTTGCTGCCCTCAATGGGAAAAGCTTATCCACGTCAACTCTGTCTATCCCTTTCATCATTTTAAAGACCTCAATCAAGTCCCCCCTTAACCTTCTGCGCTCTAAAGAATAAGGACCTAACTTGTTCAACCTTTCTCTGTAACTTAGTTGCTGGAACCCAGGCAACATTCTAGTAAATCTCCTCTGTACTCTCTCTATTTTGTTGACATCCTTCCTATAATTAGGCGACCAAAATTGTATACCATACTCCAGAATTGGTCTTGCCAATGCCTTGTACAATTTTAACATTGCTTCCCTACTCCTATATTCAATGCTCTGATTTATAAAATGCTCTGATTTATAAAGGCCAGCACACCAAAAGCTTTCTTTACCACCCTATCTACATGCGATTCCACCTTCAGGGAACTATGCACAGTTATTCCTAGATCCCTCTGTTCCACAGTATTCCTCAATTCCCTACCATTTACCATGTACGTCCTATTTTGATTTGTCCTGCCAAGATGTAGCACCTCACACTTATCAGCATTAAACGCCATCTGCCATCTTTCAGCGCACTCTTCCAAATGGGCCAAATCTCTCTGTAGACTTTGAAAATCTACTTCATTATCCACAGCACCCCCTATCTTAGTATCATCTGCATACTTACTTATCCAATTTTCCACCCCATCATCTAGATCATTGATGTACATGACAAACAACAGTGGACCCAACACAGATCCCTGAGGCACCCCACTGGTCACCGGCTTCCAACCTGACAAACAGCCATCCACCATTATTCTCTGGCATCTCCCACTCAGCCACTGTTGAATCCATCTTGCTACTCCGCCATTAACACCCAAAGATTGAACCTTAACCAACCTTCCATGGGCAACCTTGTCAAAGGCCTTACTGAAATCCATATAGACAACATCCACTGCTTTACCCTCATCAATTTCCCTAGTAACCTCTTCAAAAAATTACACTTGACATTTAAAAAATGTCGAAAATAGGTGCAGGAGTAGGCCATTCGACCCTTCGAGTCCGCACCGCCATTCAATATGATCAAGGCTGATCATCCAAAATCATTCCTGCTTTCTCCTCCTCTCCCGTGATTTTGTTAGCCCCAAGAGCTATATCAAACTCTCTCTTGAATATATCCAGTGAAGTGGCCTCCACTGCCACATGTGGCAGATAATTCCACAGATTCACAACTCTCTGGCTGAAAAAGCTTTTCCTCATCTCAGTCCTTAGATGGCCTACCCCTTATTCTTAAACTGTGACCCCTGGTTCTGGACTCCCCCAACATGGGGAACATTTTTCCAGCATCTAGCCTGTTCAAGATTGTTACTGTACATGTTTCCATAAAACTTACCTGTATTTCTGGATTGGATTCTGAAATCGGTATTGGGGCCAGGATTATCATATATTTTAGGCAGCTGTGAGGAGAACCTGATTCTCTGACTACACTAAATTCAGGGAGGAGGTGGCATTAGTGCTAAACTTCAATCTTAGGAGTGAGTGGGTTTTATTGCCCATTTAAGAATGCACCCTAAATGCTGCAGAATGTGTGGGGAGGTGCAAGATTAATCCATTCAACTTCAAGTGCAGACAAGCAGATATTGAATAGAGTCATACAGTGGTACAGTGTGGAAACATGCCCTTCGACCCAACTTGCCCATACCAACCAAAATGTCCCAGCTACACTAGGCCCACCTGCCTGAGCTTGATCCATATCCCTCCAAACCTGTCCTATCCACGTACCTGTCTGACTGTTTCTTAAACGTTGGGATAGTCCCAGCTTCAACTACCTCATCTGGCAGCTTGTTCCGTACACCCTCCACCCTTTGTGTGAAAAAGTTACCCCTTAGATTCCTGTTAAATCTTTTCCCCTTCACTTTGAACCCATGTCCTCTGGTCCTTGATTCCCCTACTCTGGGCAAGAGACCTGTGCATCCACCTGATCTATTCCTCTCATGATTTTGTACACAATCTATAATATTATGGACGGCATCGTAGCTGTGCACTCAGTGCTAATTTGCTCTCAGTTTATTATGTGAATAAAAACTGCACATTCTAAACAGCACTTACACGATAGACACATTTGTCAGAAGAGCTGGCTTCTTAACGGTGCCATCAATTGGTGATCATACCCATGTCACTGCGACTTCACACTCAAACAAATCCTAAGACATCCAGGAATTGAATTCACTCCCTCAATGTTTAGCTCATCTGCATGACCAGGGTCAAAGGGTAATAATGTCCATTGTCCAGGACATAGCCATTAATTCATTTTAATGCAACAGCTTACTGTTCCATCAACTACACCAGCTTAAAGAGGATGCCTTCTGGGGACGAAAGGTACCCTATCTATGTAGATTCTCATGACTGTCTGAAGTCCATGGTCAAGAGAGTTCCATGCTGCCACCCATAACATTTTGGGCTATTTAAGCAATACCGCTGCTTGGAATACATTTGGGGTACCTTATAGTAGAGTGGACAGTCTTTTTTTTCTTTCAGTGTGTTCCCCACAACCAAGAGCGGTACAGGGTGGCACCGTGGCAGAGTTGCTGCCTTACAGTGTCAGAGACCCAGGTTCGATCCTGACTACAGGTGATGTCTGCACAGAGTTTGTAAATAGCCCAGGCTGATAAATCCCCAGGGCCTGATGGTCTGCATCCCAGGGTACTTAAGGAAATGACTCTAGAAATTGTGGACGCATTGGTGCTCATTTTCCACATTACGCAGGAAATGGTGTTGGGTAGACTGATGGAACTGAAGGCTGATAAATCCCAAGGGCCTGATAGTCCGCATCCCAGGGTACTTAAGGAAGTGGCGCTAGAATGTTTGGTGATCATTTTCCAATGTTCTATAGATTCAGGATCAGTTCCTATGGATTGGAGGGTAACTAATGTTATCCCACTTTTTAATAAAGGTGGGAGAGGAAAACAGGCAATTATAGATCAGTTGGCGAAGATGCTGGACTCAATTATAATAGATAAAATAGTGGCACATTTGGATTGCAGTAGCAGGAGTGGTCCGAGTCAGCATGGATTTACGAAGGGGTAATCATGCTTGACTAACCTTCTGGAATTTTTTGAGGATGTAACAATTAAAATGGATAAGGGAGAGCCTGTGGATGTAGTGTATCTGGACTTTCAGAAATCCTTTGATAAGGTCCTACACAGGAGATTAGTGGGCAAAATTAAAGCACATGGTATTGGGGGTAGGGTATTGACATGGATAGAAAATTGGGGACTCTCCTAGTGGCAATATGCTGTAAAGGTTGCAAATTTGTTTGCTCCCTTAACTTTTAACTTTTGCTTACCACTCTTTCAATGTTACTTGTTATTACTTGACTTCAAGGTATGGTCTATCCTTTCTTAAAGTGTTGATAACACATTTATATGCTTTAATCGTGTAAAGGATGGAGACAAGAGGTAAAAGAGCTTCTCCAAGGAAGGGGCGTGGGGGAGGCGCAGCTTCTGACTGGTATCTTAAAAACAATATCGAAAATGAATGACAAAATGAAAAATGAACTGAAAACAAGATTTTGCAGTTTGGAAGAAATGGTGAAAGGAATTTCGAGTAAATTGAAGGAAGTTCAAGACAAGTTGATTATGTTACAAGATGAATCTCGTGAACAGAAGGAACAAATTGATAATGTGCAAACCTTGGGCCGGGAGAGAGATTTGAAGATTGAAAAACTGGAACGGAAAATGAATGAAAATACACAGGCACTCCAGCAATGCAAGATTAAAAATATGGATCTGGAAGACAGAATCCGTTGACTGAATTGCGAATTGTTGGTTTGCTGGAAGATCAAGAAGGAGACAATGTTATAAAATATGCTTCTAAAATTATAAAGGAGACTTTCAACATCGAGCACCATGGAAATCTTTCAATTTTGGATTACGCACACAGGATCGGGAAGAAATCTGGTCCCCAAGATAAACTGAGCCATTTGATCAGGTAGATGGGACTAGGGGAAAATAAATGGTCAGCACGGACTGGAAGGGCCGAGAAGGCTTGTTTTCGTGCTGTAATTGTTACATGGTTATATGTTATATGATCGTTCGGTTTCACTTCTTGCAGATGAAGGAGAATATCCTCTAGGCAGAAAAAAAGTTGGGCATGGTTGAATATGAAGGATGCAAGTTTCGGTTTGTTCCTGATTACAGCCATGAGCTTTCTGAATTGAGAAACTCTTTTTATAATGTAATGTCTGAGTTGTTTAAGAAAAAGTTGCGCCCCGCCTTACTTTATCCAGCTAGACTATGTATACAACTCTTTAATAGTAACAATCGATTTTTTTAGCAATCCTCAAGACGCTTCCAGCTTTCTGGAGGCTTATGGGGGTGAAGCCGCGATCGGGAGCTACTGATAGCTGATTAAGATACAATTGGAGATTTACTGTTCCTATTTGGACAATATATAGTTTTTTAAATGATTAAGAATTTAATTGGATGAGTTGTTCTTTAATTACTTTTTAGAATTTCTAGCATCTAGCTTAGTTTCTTCAATCTGGGCAGAATTTGAACTACAAAAATGTCTGAAATGTCGTCACTTCTGGCTCCGCCTTAGATTTTTCTCCTTCCAGTATCATGAACTATTATGCTTTAAGAAATTAACCCTTGACATTCCACATGATTTTTACAAACAATATGGATAAAGTTATTAACTTCCTTTCATGGAATGTGAATGGTCTGAACCATCCCATTAAGAAGAATTTTTTTTTAATTTCTTCGTAGACTAAATGCTCAGATTATATTTGTTCAGGAAACAATGGCGATTTAATGCTACTTTGCTTCAAGATCTAAATTTTGTTAATTTTATTAAAGATCAGATTGCTTTTTTCTTCTTAACAAATTCTACTGAAGGATTATCCAATGGTGTAGTCTGGGATGCTTTTAAGGCATATATTCATGGACAAATGATTTCATACTCCGTGGGATTAAAAAAACAAACTCAAAATGAAATGCGTATATTGGCTGATCAGATTAAAGAAATTGATAAAAAATATTCAAAAGCTCCTGGTCTAGAGCTCTATAAGAATATTGAACCAATTGAGGCATGATTAATTATTAGTATCACAGATCTGGTAAATTACTCGCTAATCATTTGAAAGCTGTGTCAGCCAAACGTCAGATTACTAAAGTGAGTAAACGGGATGGTACATTGACTGTAGACCATGATGAAATTAATAAATCCTTTCGGGAATTCTATACCTCTCTATACCAATCAGAATTCCCTGCTGATTCCAATATAATGCATGAGTTTTTAAAGAAACTGAACTTGCCAAATTTACCACATAATGAGTCTCTGTTGTTAGACGAACCCATCACGGAGGAAGAAATACAGAAAGCAATCCTTTCGATTAATTCTGGTAAAGCTCCTGATTTAGATGGGTTTACATTGGAATTTTTAAAGTATTTCTCAGGTTTACTGTCTCCCTGGCTATGCAAGGTTTTTAAAGAAGCCTTTTTAATGAATAGGTTACCACAATCCTTTTATGAAGCATCTATCACTTCAATTCTTAAAAAAGACAAAGATCCTGTAGATGTGACATCATATAGACCTATATCACTGTTAAATGTAGATTCCAAAATTCTTTCCAAAATATTAGCTATGAGATTGAAAAATATTTTACCGCAAATTATTTCTGAAGATCAGACGGGTTTTATTAAAAATCGTTACTCATACCTTAACATTAGATGATTAATGAATATTGTATATACAGCATCAAATAAAACTTCAGAATGTGTAATTTCACTTGATGCTGAGAAGGCATTTGATGGAGTAGAATGGGAATACTTATTCAATACACGTGAAAAATTTAAGATTGGTCCAAAATGTATTTCTTGGATCAAGCTGATACATCATATACCTCGGGCTTCTGTACTTCCAATAATCAGAGATCCCCTTTTTTCAGGCTCTTTTGAGGTACTAGACAGGGCTGCCTAGTACCTTTAAGTTGTTTACTGTTTGATATCGCTTTGGAACCTTTGGCCTCCGCTATTAGGGAATCCCCTATTATTTCTGGTATTGTCCGTGGGAATAAGACACATAAGCTATCTCTTTATGCAGATGATCTGTTATTATTCATCTCCAACCCTGAGAAATCTATTCCGGCAAAAGTAGCTCCATTTAATCAATTTAGTCATTTTTCAGGTTATAAACTAAATCTTAGTCAAAGTGAGCTTTTTCCATTAGCTATTTCTTTATGCAGATGATCTGTTATTATTCATCTCCAACCCTGAGAAATCTATTCCGGCAATAGTAGCTCCATTTAATCAATTTAGTCGTTTTTCAGGTTATAAACTAAATCTTAGTCAAAGTGAGCTTTTTTCATTAAACAATCTAGTTTCTAATTATGGACAGTTTCCATTTAGATTGACTACCAAATGTTTTACTTATTTAGGCATTAAGATTACCAAGAAACACAAGCAATTATTTAAAGCCAATTTTACGCCCCTAATTGACCATATCAAACAACAGTTCACTAAATGGACACCAATGTCCTTATCTCTAATAGGCCGAATCAATGCTATTAAAATGTTTATCTTACCTAAATTTTTATAATTATTTCAGACATTACCAATTTGTATTCCTAAATCTTTCTTTGATATTATTCTCCTATATATATATATATATATATATATATATATATATATATATATATATATATATATATATATATATAATGCCATATATATATATATATATATATATATATATATATGGAGTTAAAAATGTCCTTATATATATGGCAGAATAAAAATTCCAGACTAAGTAAAAAATACTTACAGAAATCAAAAAAAAGATGGTGGTTTGGCACTGCCAAACCTTTGATTTTACTATTGGCCAGTTAATGCTCGCTATTTAACATTCTGGACAAAATCTTTAGAAGATACCCAATGTCCAGGATGGATAAACTTGATTCTTGAATGTGATTCTATGCAAGGGCTATCATTGGCTTCTATTCTAGGGGCCGTGTTACCTTTTACAATTATGATATTGAATAAATATACGACTAACCTAATATTAAGATATACACTTCGAATATGGTTTTAATTTCGTAAGTTTTTTGATTGAATGATTTTATTTTATTGAGTCCTATCATATCTAATTTTTTCTTCCAACCTTCTAGCACTGATCAAGCTTTTCTGCTAAGGAAGAGGAAGGGATTAGTAGCTTTTTGTGATTTGTTTTCGGATGTTTTTTTAATGTCTTTTGAACAACTCTCCAATAAATATAATTTACCCAACTCGCATTTTTTTAGATATTTACAAATTAGACGGTTTTTTGAGGGCTACTCTGACATTTTTTCCGTTACCACATCAAACCGATATCTTGGGAAAAAATGTACATTTGAACCCTTATCAGAATGAGTTGATTTTGATATTAAAAAAGATACATTTGATAAAGTTAAGAATGACTGGGAAAGAGAACTTCAAATTTCTTTATCTATAGAGAAATGGGAGAGGATTCTTCAATTAGTTAATACTTTTTCAATGTGTACAAGACACGCTTTGATACAATTCAAGGTGGTTCACAGAACTCATATGTCAAAAGATAAATTAGCTTGTTTAATGGTCATATAAATCCTACCTGTGACAGATGTAACGCTGAAGTGGCCTCATTGACTCATATGTTTTGGTCCTGCCCACTTTTGGAAAAATATTGGAAATACATTCTTGATACTATTTCTGTACTTTTATGTATTGATTTACAACCTCATCCTATTACTGCAATTTTTGGGCTACCATTGTTAGCTTCTATTCAGGCTCTGAAGAAATTGAATGGCTTGTTGGCCTTCATAACAAGAGGAGTTGAGTATAGGAGCAAAGAGGTCCTTCTGCAGTTGTACAGGGCCCTAGTGAGACCACACCTGGAGTATTGTGTGCAGTTTTGGTCTCCAAATTTGAGGAACGATATTCTTGCTATTCAGGGAGTGCAGCATAGGTTCACAAGGTTAATTCCCGGGATGACGGGACTGTCGTATGTTGATAGAATGGAGCAGCTGGGCTTGTATACTCTGGAATTTAGAAGGATGAGGGGGATCTTATTGAAACATATAAAATTATTAAGGGGTTAGACACGCTTGAGGCAGGAAACATGTTCCCGATATTAGGAGAGTCCAGAACTAGGGGGCCACAATGTAAGAGTAAGCGGTAAGCTATTTAGAATGGAGATGAGGAAAACTTTTTCACACGGAGAGTTGTGAATTCTCTGCCTCAGAGGCCAATTATCTGGCGGCTTTTAAGAGAGAGTTAGATAGATACCTTAAAGATAGAGGAGTGAATGGATATGGGGAGGAGGCAGGAGCAGGGTACTGATTGTGGATGATCAGCCATGATCACAGTGAATGGAGGTGCTGGCTCAAAGTTGCCAAATGGCCTACTCCTGCACCTATTGTCTATTATCTATTGTACATTCTCCCCGTGACCACATGGGTTTTCCCAGTTTGCTCCAGTTTCTTCCCACATTCCAAAGACATGCAGGTTTGTAGGTAAATTGGCTTCTGTAAATTATCCCTAGTGCGTCAGATAAAACCATTGAATGGGTGATCGTTGGTAGGTGTGGACTCGGTGGACTGAAGGGGCTGTTTCCACGCTATATCTGTAAACTAAACTAAAGAGAGAATCGTGGGTCAATCCTCAGCTCCCTAGAGAATTAAACAGTTTATAGACACACAAAAATGCCAGGGGTTGATAAGTGGCAAATGGCAGAACCATGCAATTACCTACAAATGATCATCTTCAACAACAGAGGGTTTAGCTGCATCATTAAATTAAACAGCATAAACTTAATTAAATCTTATACATTCCTGGAGAAATAGGCGCAGGGTTTGGGGATATGGTGATTTGAAGGCACCAGATATTTAACTGGAGAAGCCACACAATTAGTGTAACCATAAGAGCTGGTGAGAGATGTAGTGTCCTGCAGAGAGAGGCTCTCCTCAAAGCTTTGCTAACATTTTCCACATCACAGGTTGAGAATGTGATGGAAAAAATCCAATGTCACTGAGGATGCTTAAGGCAAAAATGCTGGAGAAACTCAGTGGGTGAGGCAGCATCTATGGAGCGAAGGAATAGGTGACGTTTCGGGTTGAGACCCCTCTTCAGACTTAACATCATTTTGAAACAAGGAACTGTAGATGCTTTCAGATAAACAAAAGACACAAAGTGCTGGAGCAACTCAGCAGGTCAGGCAGCATCTCTGGAGAATGCGGATAGATGATGTTGCGGGTCGGAAACATTTCTCAGAAGTCTGAAGAAAGATCCTGACCTGAAACATCACCTGTCCATATTCTTCAGAGGCCACCTGACCTGCTGAGTTACTCCAATATTTTGCTTCTTTTTTTATGCTTAACATAATTCTGGACCAAGCAGACTGTTCAGTAGATATCCCATGCCTATACCCTAAATGTCAACCTCTGGCTGACTGTGATGGTGTGCGCACTACCCACAAAGTAATTCACCATGATTTCTTCAAATCTATAATCTTTACCACCTAAAATAGGATGCACAAACCACTTGAGTAGGAAGGAACTGGAGATTTTGGTTTACACTGAAGAGACACACAGAAACCTGGAGTAACTCAACGGGTCAGGCAGCAGTCAAGAGTGTTTAATTGTCATGTAAACTGGGAACAGAACAATTAAATTCATACCTGCTGCAGCTTTACAGGTACATTAACCCAACAACAAAACAATAAATATATACTAATTGATAATCCAATTAATTATTGATAATCGATGATAGACACAAAATGCTGGCGTAACTCAGCGGGACAGGCAGCATCTCCTTGAGATGCTGGCTCTCCCGCTGAGTTACGCCAGCATTTTGTGTCTAGCTTCGATTTAAATCAGCATCTGCAGTTCTTTCCTGCACAAATTATTGATAATGCTAGGTTTCCAGACCATAATAGTGCAAACTGAAGCACTAAGTAAAGCCCATAGTAGATCGTTGCTTAGGTAAGGTTGTGGTTAGGGTCATGCAGTTTATTTGAAGAACCTGATAGTTGAATGGAAGAAGCTGTTCTCAGGCTTCTGTGCCTCCTTCCTGATGGTGGAAGTGAGGTGAGAGCACAGCAGCGTAGTGTTGGTCTTTAATGCTATTAGTTGCTTTCATGACACAGCACTTCCTGCAGATCCTTCAACGGTGGGGAGGTCAATACCTTTAACTCTGAAAGCACCTAGTTCCCTCAGGAGCAACTGAATAGTAGAATTAATTGGCCCAACGGGAGTAGAGTTACCTCATATTAGAACATTTTAGGCATCAGAAGCACTCACTAATCTCAGGCTGTGTGAGTTCTGCTCTCAATAATGTGACCAAAGAACTTCCCCAAACTCTGATTATAAAAATGAGCCATAAAATGAATGATGTTCTTCGACACAGTGTGATTCAATTCAGTATTTAATTAGCAGGATATTAATTACAGCGATAAATGCCTATTCCCTACATTTTTATCGTGGAGATTTTGAAATAATGTAAAGAAATAATGTAAAATCAAATTTATTGATACTAATAAAGAACTGAACAATTTGGGGATGTAAAATGATCCATAGCAAAAACATTTTGGATATTCAAATAATGTGTAATAGAGCATAGAAACAGGTCATTTGGTACACAATGTCCTTGCTGACCAGTGGGCACCTATCAAAGTTACATAGAACATAGAACAGTACAGCACAGGAATGTTCCCTTCAGCCCACAATGTTTGTACTGAACATGATACCCTGCTGAACTGATCTGCCTGCACATGATCCTTATCTCTATTCTCTGCACTTCCATTCGCCTATCGAAAAGCCTCTTAAAAGGCACTATTGTATTTACTTCCCTCACCATCCTTGGTAAAACGTACCAGGTCCCCACCACCCTCTGTGTAACAAATTTGTCCCACGTATCTCCATTAAACTTTTCCCCTCTCATCTTATAACTGTGCTCATTAGTGTTGGACATTTCCACCCTGGGAAAAAGGTTATGACATAATTTTATATACTTCTAATTAAGTCTCCCCTCAACTTTTGACGTTCCAGAGAAAACAATCCGAGTCTACCCAACCTCTCCCAGCAGTTGAAACCCTCTAATCCAGGTAACATTCTGGTAAACCTCCACCATACCCTCTCTAAAGGCTCCACATCTTTTCTGTAATGGAGCAACCAGCTGCACACAATACTCCAATGTGTCCTAACCAAAGGCCTATAGAGCTACATCTTCCTGCAACTTCCAGCTGAATCCCACCATTCAGCACCCGTCACGTAGACATCTATGCCTGCTTCAAGTGATCATCAAGACACTTTTTAAATGCTGTCAGTAACACTGCATTCCAACACTCGTTGAAGCAGTATATTACAGGTACCTGCCATTCTTTGGTTGAACAAGATCTCTCTTCAATCTCTTAACCCTTATCTTAAATTTTAAATGTATATCCTTTAGTTTTGTCAACCTCTGATATGGGAAAAAGTTTCCTGCAGTCCATACCCCTCATTATTTTAAATGTCTCAATCATGTCCCTTCTTATTCTCCGCTCCAGGGACAAAAAAATCTAGCTTCTCCAATCTCTGCTCATAACTGAGACAGTCTATCCTGAGCAACATTCTGGCAAATCCCCTCCGCACCCTCTCCAGCATTATCACATCTTTCCCATAGTGTGGTAACGAGAACTTCACACAGTATTCAGCTGAGGTCTGATCAGTTTTAAAAAGAGTGGAGTAGAATCTCTATGCTCTTGTATTCAATGTCCCAACGTATGAAGGCCTGCATGCCAAAGCCCCTTTGCCACATTATCTACCTGCACTGTCACTTTCAACTATCTTTGCACTTGTGCACCAAGGTCCGTCTGCTCCCCGATACTGTTCTACATAGGATCTGCTGATTCATGGTGTTTGATTTTTTTAATTGATATTTCCATAATGCATCACCTCACATTTATCTGGATTAAACCCTGTGTGCCATTTCTTGGACCATTTCACCAACATCAATATCATTCTGTATGCTCTGACTACCAGCCGCACTATTAACAACTCCACTAATCTTGGTGTGTCTGTGAAGTTCACCAAGATTAGGCTTCCTACATTCACATCCAGATCGTTCACATATATTACAAACAGCAAGGGGTTCAACACCAATCCCACTGGAACAAGCAACCAATCACAAAAACAACCTTTGACTATCACCCATGCAAACGGACTATAACACAAGCAAACTGGAGGAGCAGCAATTCATATTCCACTTGGGCAGCTTCACAAGTTTCATACTTTGCCACTCTCTATCTTTTTCGGGCTCAGACCTGTATTTTCATCTCTGGCCTTTGTCCAACAATCTGCCTATCAAAAAACCCACTCGCCTGTGTTCACCTATTACCGGCTATGTTCTGTCCTACTCCTCCTCCTTACCAGATTTCTTTCCCGCTTCCCTTGCAATCACTGAAGAAGGGTTCCAACCCGGAACATCTCATGTCATAAGGTCATAAGTGATAGGAGTAGAATTAGGGGCCCATGAAGTCTACTCCACCATTCAATCATGGCAGATCAATCTACCCCTCTTAACCCCATTCTCCTGCCTTCCCCCACAACCTCTGACGCTTGTACTAATCACAAATCTATCTATCTCTGCCTTAAAAGTATCAACTGAATTGGCCTCCACCAGCGCCTTATAGAGCCTAAACATTACATCCCTGTTTTTGTATACAAGCCCTCTTGAAATAAATACGCATTGAATTTGTTTTCTTTACTACTGATTCGACTTGCAGATTAACTTTTTGGGAATCCTGCACCAGCACTCCCAAGGCCCTTTGCACCTCTGATTTCTGGATTCTCTCCATATTTAGAAAATAGTCTACGCCTTTATTCCTACTAACAAAATGCATAACTCCACACTTTGCTGCACTATATTCCATCTGCCACTTATCTGTCCACTCTCCCAACCTGTCCAAGTCCTCCTGCAGAGTCCTTGCTTTCCCTAAACTATCTGCCCCTCCACCTATTTTCATATCATCCGCATACTTGGCCACAAAGCCTTCAATCCCCTAATCCCCTTGTCCAAATCATTAACATACAACGTGAAGAGTAGCAGCCCCAGCACCGACCCCTGCTGAACTCTACTAGTCACTTGACAGCTAACAAGAAAAGGTCCCCTTTCCTACCACGCTTTGGGGGAGAGTGGGAAGGAATGTCTCACATCTTTGAGGAACAACTAACTCCATGTTAAAAGTAAGAAAGTGCAGAGTTGTAATGGAGCCATTCTGAACTATTCTGATGCATGTGCCTGCACAGACAGTACTAAACATATGTTAAACACAGACCATATGTTAAACGCAGCACAGGAACAGGTCCTTTGGCCCACAATGTGTATGCCAAGCATGATGCCATGTTAAACTAATCTCTGCATGTGATCCATATCCCTCCATTCCCTATGTATCCATGTATCTATCTAAAAAGTCTTAAATGCCACTATAGTATCAGTACTGTAGAAAGGAGTGTTGTTTGGGAACAATGTGGTCCCCTTTAGTCGAGGGTATATGCATAATATCTTGGAGCATGTGAAGAGTTAGCATTCATAATAGCTTGGAACTTGTGAAGGGAGTGTGTCTCACCTGAGAATACATATTTGCTTAAATTGTAATTGTTTTACCATGGATTTTCCTTAACCTGCTGAGTATTTTTTGCATTGTAATTTTTTAATCCCCAGTATTTCGCTTTCGTTGGGAATAAGTTTAATGAACTTTAGTAGGTTGTCAAGGTAGAAATAATGTCACTGCATAATTTAATACTAATGTCTTGTAGGGCACACCGTTAAACTCTAAGATGCAGAATCACATGGGGATAATTCATACACTCCAGTGAATATTTATCCACACCTTGAACTTGTTGATTCTCCTGGTGGAATCCTTAGAGAAATTACGTTGTCAACAAGAAAGCCTCCAGAGCTGTTTCTCTGGATCACCACCAAAATCCTGCCCGTCGGCATGGAGATAAGGACCCCCTTTATTAAGAGAGTGTTTTAGGCCTTCAGTTCTATCATAATGTGTTTGTGTGATGATCCAGTTAATTAGTGTGGAACCAAATTATATTGGTTCCACTATGTAGAACAGGTAAACAGTTGGGAAGGAAAGAGTCTTATGGGGAATCTCTGCAGGCCTGGGAATCTCAAAGACTTGATTTTGATTTAATTATTGCATTTACCATCTTATCATAAATTGTGAGCAAGAAAATATTAATTGTTTTCAAACCCAATATTATCTAAACACTCACACTCACTTGATTGAATTTGAAATTTAAACTCGCATATATTGCATATGTCTATATGAGTTTGCATCAGGAGACTTAATTTACCGTAATCTCATTCTACATGATGGCAAATCAAACTAATGATTGTGATATTTTTTTTTAAGTTTTTGGAAATATTTTTGCAAAATTATCCATGAATGCCACCTTGTGGTAAGAAATACATCTGCACGTAGATTTCTGCAAATAGGCACATTGTGGGGAAATCAATTTTAACAAAAGAAATGGCAGGAATAACACCAACTAACATGGCTTTGCCACAACCAAAATGCATTTGCCATGCCGGAGAGAGGCATCAATAACTATGCAGAATGTCTCTAAACATTATCAAACCAGATAACGTTCATTTTGTAAATTGAGTTTGCTAAAATAATGTTACTGGGTGAAATTAATATTTCACATTATTTTAGATTGTTGAAAAAAATGAGTCAATATTGGTTTTGTTTCATTCTACCTGAATGAGCCTCTGATTGGATTCTTCACAGCAGTGGAAGCAAAGTCAAAAGATTCTTGAAAGATATAGTGCCATGTTCTGTCTTTAGAATGGTTGGGTTGCAGAAAACATTTCATGAGAACATCTCCATATATCTTATAGAAGACACTTGGGACAGAAACTGCCCTTGAGGATATTTTATATTTGTTATTCAATATGTAAAAAATACAGACCTGATTTTAATCTTGCTTGATAACCTAGTGTAAACAGTCCTGGTAAGAGATTAAAGTCCCAGTTGTGCAGTTTCTGCTGTATCCCCAACATATCTGGAATGAGTAGATTAGACTGGTTGGTTTTGTATGTGTGAGAATTGTAAGACCGAAAGGCAACTTGAAGCATTTTTTAAATCCAAAAGCTCCTAACAGTGTGGATGGGGGAAAGTTTTACCTTGAACCAGAAGTCGAACCAGATGTCATGGTTTAAAATAAGGAGTGGCCCATTTAACATAAAGATTGGGTTATTTTTATATTCTCTCCCTGAGCATTTTGAGTCGTTGGCAGATGGAAGTAACAAAAATGTAAAATATTTTTGAGACTGAGATAGATAGCTTATTGGTAAGTGAGCGGAGGAGCGTGAAGGATTTTAATGGTAAACGGGATAACAGTTTATTATCCTAATTTATATGTCCAGTAAAATCTTGTTACAGTTAGGTTCCAGACAGGCAACGTATCAAATATTCTTCATGCTTAGGAATTAACGGGTCCCTTTCAGAATGGCAGGCAGTGACTAGTGCGATACCGTAAGGCTCGGTGCTGGGACCGCAGCTATTTACAATATACATCAATGATTTGGATGAAGGGATTCAAAGTAACATTAACAAATTTGCAGATGACACAAAGCTGGGTGGCAGTGTGAACTGTGTGGAAGATACTATGAGAATGCAGGGTGACTTGGACAGGTTGGGGGAGTAGGCAGATGCATGGCAGATGAAGTTTAATGCGGATAAATGTGAGGTTATCCACTTTGGTTGCAAAAACAGGAAGGCAGATTACTATCTAAATGGCGTCAAGTTGGGAAAAGGGGAAGTACAACGGGATCTGGGGGTCCTTGTACATCAGTCTATGAAAGTAAGCATGCAGGTACAGCAGGCAGTGAAGAAAGCAAATGGCATGTTGGCCTTTATAACAAGAGGAATCGAATATAGGAGCAAAGAGGTCCTTCTGCAGTTGTACAGAGCCCTAGTGAGACCACACCTGGAGTATTGTGCGCAGTTTTAGTCCCCTAATTTGAGGAAAGACATTCTTGCTATTGAGGGAGTGCAGCGTAGGTTTACAAGGTTAATTCCCGGGATGGCGGGAATGTCATATGCTGAGAGAATGGAACAGCTGGGCTTGTACACTTTGGAGTTTAGAAGGATGAGAGGAGATCTCATTGAAACATATAAGATTGTTAAGGGCTTGGACACACTAGAGGCAGGAAACATGTTCCTGAGTCCAGAACCAGGAGCCACAGTTTAAGAATAAGGAGTAAGCCATTTCGAACGGATACGAGCAAACACTTTTTCTCACGGAGGGTGGTGAGTCTGTCGAATTCTCTGCGTCAGAGGGCGGTGGAGGCCGGTTCTCTTGATGCTTTCAAGAGAGAGCTAGATAGGGCTCTTAAAAATAGCGGAGTCTGGGGATATGGGGAGAAGGCGGGAACGGGGTACTGATTGGGGATGATCAGCCATGATCACATTGAATGGCGGTGCTGGCTCGAATGGCCAAATGCCTACTCCTGCACCTATTGTCTATTGTCTGTTGTCTTTTGTCTTACCTTTATGGGCCTGTCCCACTTAGGCAACTTTTAGGTGACTACAGAAGACTATGCAGTCGCCATATGGTCGCCACATATTCGCGTGTGGTTGCCGGGGAGTCGCCTTCATGGTCATGAGTAGTTCCCACATTCTAGGAACTAGTTACGGCTTTGTTCTGGTCGCCGCAAATTTTTCAACATGTTGAAAAGTTAGCAGTGACCAGAATTTTGACACCATGGAGAGTAGCGAGAATTCTCGTGCCGTAGGTGCAGTGATAGTGGGTTGCCAGGAAGTCATAGGTTGTCGTAGGTTCTCGTAGGTCGTCGCCGGTACTGACCGGTGAATTTCATTGGCTCATTGGGGAAAAAATGTAAACCAGTAGTTTTCAGAAGCATGGATAACCGACTGGTAATGTTAAAGTCCTCCGAGCTTCACAGTCGCTGGCTGTCGCCTGAAAAATCGCCCAAGTGGGACAGGCCCATTCGGCTTTGAGCAGCCTTCTCTGCTTCACAGATTCAAGATTCAAGAGTTTATTGTCATGTGTCCCAGATAGGACAATGAAATTCTTGCTTTGCTTCAGCACAACAGAATTATGGAAGGCATGACTATGGAGCAGATCAGTGTGTCCATATACCATTGTATAAATATATGCGCACATGAATAAATAAAACAGATAAAGTGCAAATACACAGATAATAGTAAGATTAAACGATAACTTACCTGTTCAAAGTTTGATCCTTATTTTATGAGGAGTTACGTGAAGAAGCCCCGCCAGGCGCATGCGCATCATACTTTAAAGCAGCGGCGTGAAAAACACATAAACCGATAGCCGAAATAAGATAGTAAGGCTTACAGAAGACTAGAACTACCAGATGATCCTTTAGATTATGAGGGCCGGGAGCGGAGGGCACGTAATCCCTCATCGTAACTCCTCATAAAATAAGGATCAAACTTCGAACAAGTAAGTTCTCGTTTAATCTTACTATTTTACTTCAGAGTCACGTGAGTGACTATGTGAAGATTTCAAAGCTCTGTGATTTTCATGCCGTAGATTCACTCCATACAACACACTGCTTCAGTTGACACAGTAGTGAATAAATAGTATATTGAACATTGCTTCAAATTATTCAATAACTATTTTAATAATTATTATAATAACAAAGGAAAGTAATAACCACTCTTTCCCAGGGGAAATTACAACAAATGATATGAAACAAAGCAAACAAATTAAACCAAATCCAACACAGCATGTGCAAACCCTGGCACTGTGACAACAGGTTTATCATAAAATCAAGAAAAAGTTTCCTCTTTAGACCAACCTGCGGCCTTTAGAACTTGGTCGAGCTGTCGAGTTTGGACCTCTGCACTATCAAAGTCTGCAAAGAGCCAGAGAACAAGCACTAAAAAAGTGAACGTTGATGCCGTCCTGGTGGAGTGAGATTTAAACACATGAGTGTCCACTCCCGCTAAATCCAGAACCTGTTTTAACCATCTAGAAATAGTTTGTACTGTCACTTTTTAACATGTTTTTTTGTGGGTAATGAGCATTAGTGTCTCACAATCTCGGAGACTCTTAGTTACTTCAATATATTGAGTCAGATGCTTAACCACACACAATGTTTGGTCGACAGGGTATGCTTTAAAGATAAAGCCTTGGTTCCAGCCTTCCTGGCCTGCTTTGCTTGATTAGATCATAGACATAAAAAGTAATTTTATCTACAGACAACTGCATACAATCTAACTGCAACATTTGTAATGGTTGTACTTGTTGTGCTGATACTAATGCCATGGGCATAACCACTTTAAATATTAACTTCTGAAAAGACAGTGACGTAATTGGAGCCCACTGCCGAAGCAATGTGAGAACTATACTGACATCCCAGATTTCTGTATATCTGGGTTTGGTAGGATTTGTCTTAAAAAATCCTCTCATAAATCGGGATATTAACGGATGAGACCCGATAGATTGTCGTTCTGAAAATTGTCCTAAATAGGAGGACAAAGCACTCCGAGCACTATTAATGGCACTATAACTCAGGTGCTGATCAAAATGCAACATAGCAAGGAACTCCAATACATCCGGTATGCTTGCAGTATAATAAGATATACCTGACTGTAATCAAAAGATTTCTAATTTATTTATATGAGACATATATTGTTTCTTAGTGCTATCTCTCCAAGCTGCAGTTATGACATCCATGGTCCTATCCGACAGTCCAAGCCCTTGTAATGGTCTGGTCAGAACCTGCAGATTAACAATTAATACAATCATGTAATGGATGACTTTCTCCTGTTACTGGATGTAACACCAAATTACTGCAGCTGGGGGTTGTCATGAATGGCTGAGTCATCATTCTGAGCACCAATGGGAACCATGGCTGTGTAGGCCAGTTTGGAACCACCAAAATGCCTGCAGCGGAGTCTTGCTCTATTTTGGTGAGACATTGCCTAATCAGGCAAAATGGGGGAAAAGCAGAGAAGACTATACTTCCCCAACGTAGCGAGAATTCATCCACCGCTACTGCTCCTGGGTCTGGCTCCCATGAGACATATTTAGGCAACTGGTGATTTAATCTGGACGTAAACAGATCAATATCTGGTAACCCATACCGACTGACAATCTCTTTGAAAACTTCTGGATTTAACATCCATTCTGTATTGTCATTGAACTTTCATGATCTGTTGTCTGCCACAATATTGTCTCTCCCTGGTAGATAGATAGCTGAAAGCCAGATATTCCTGGAGATACACCAGTGCCACATGAGGTTGACCAGATTATCACATGATACTGATCTTACTCCCCCCATATGATTGATATATGCTTCAATATGGTATTGTCTACATGTAATTGAACATGCAAGTCATTCATTGTGGAACAATAAGCTATCAATTTATAAAACGCCCCCAATAACTCCAAATAATTGATACCATGTGTTTGGAGAATTAAATCCTCTTGGACAGTCCATCAACCACCACAGCTGGTGGCACTGTCCATAGCTCCCCAACCGAGAACGCTCATATCAGTTTGTAATACCACTGAAGGTTGCTGAACCAAAATATATATTTTTTTTTAGTAGCTTGTGCAACATTGAGAATCCACCATTGCAATTCAGCTAAAGCTTTAGTTGGTAACTGCATGGACCTATCAAAATGACCTGCACACTTTTTTAGTGCTTGTTCTCTGGCTCTTTGCAGACTTTGATAGTGGAGAGGTCCAAACTCGACAGCAGGAAATGCTGCTACCATTTTACCAATAACCTTTACCAATAACCGTAGCTACTTCTCGGATGGAGGGATATGGTTTCTCAGCAAGGCAAGTACAGACATTTGTAATATCCCCAACCTTATCTGTTGGCAAAGTTACTGACATATCAACTGCATTAATGACACACCCCAAATAATCAATTGTTTGGGATGGCTGTAACTTAGATTTTGTTGGATGGATCAGAAACCCTAGCCTTTCAAATAGGCTTATGGTTGCTGAAACCAGTTCTTCAGCTGTCTCCTGAATGGCATTTACAATTAACATATCATCTAGATAATGCGATTCTGAGCCCTCAGTAACACCAGTGCTGGTTTCAATAATTTTGTGAACAACCTGAGAGCTGAAGTTAACCCATTAGGTAATTCTTTAAATTGCCTCAGCTGACCCATCCAATTAATTTAAAGTACCTGCGATAATGATGATGAATTGGTACTGAATAATAAGCATCTTTTTTAGGTATATAGTAGCCATATAGCAGCCTTGTGATAACAACTGCTTTACAGTATTGAAGGTGTCCGTTTTAAATGCCTCTACTGAACATATGAATTTAAGTTTGTGAGGTCCAGAATGACTCTGCAACCCCCATCTTTCTTCGGTCTGGGGATATATTGGACACAAATTGTTGAGGATGATTCACCGTTCTTTCAATTATCCCTCTCTGGATAAATCTTTAATTTATTTTTCTACCTTGACGAGTTTCTGGTGCAGCAAACACCAAGACTCTATTAGGCCTATTCTGTACAGGTGGATCAACTCCTGCCATAAATTCTATTGTAGAGCCTGACACTAGTATAAACCGATCAGATATTATGCAGCACCATTCATTATAAAACAATTGTAATCTACCCCCAACTAGAGGTTGTTCCCCAGAAGTTCTATCTGTGATGGAATGAAGTTTCTGTACCTCTGTAAATGAACTAGAAGATCTCCTTCTCCCAATATAAGGGTTGATGTGGGCTGTATTGGGTATAATACTTTGTACCCATCTCCATGCCTCTGCTGGTCCCTGCCCCAGAATCAAACCCGCTTTGTATCCAACCTGCTTGTTTTCTCGGAGCAGGGATGAGAAGTTTTATAAGCCAAATATCTTTAATTTGTTTTGGCAGATTATCACCAATCATTAATCTGGTGCCTTGATATTGTTTGCCCTACATAGTCCTGCATTTTTTGGGTGTAATGTTGGCCAAATGGCAATTTTCCTCATACAATTAGGTTCGAAATAGCCATTGCAGAATAACGCAAGCTTGTCCTTTTGAGTTTTGGACATTGTCGACCCTTGTATGTCTTTCCCAAATGCAGTGATGCCAGCTGATATTAGCTGGAGGACACGCTGGAAACACATTTCCTGCCCTCGCATCGTTACACTCATGGGTGCCCATATTGCTGAGTTTACTGGTGGCACTCTGAGCGAGGCACAATAGGCGGGTGTTTTATATATTTTTCAGCTGTTTCAGTCATAATAGTTTCTTGGAGCTGGTGAGAAACCAAATAATAAATGTTGGCAGCCAGGTTCTCATCCACAGCCTTGCCAGTCCCTTCCAATATAGCAAAACTTCATGCTACATCGGGAACACCCGGAATGTGGCTCTTGTGCTCTGGTGTATACACATAAGTAAGGACACCAGCTTCAGGGTCAGTCTCCTCCTGCCCTGGTACTCCCGAGTCTTGCTCTAGGGAGACCTCATCCAGACCTAGACAAGGCACTGGAGAGTCAGATTCCCATTTTTGACAGGCACCATACTCAATGTATGGAACTCCTTCGGAGGCCGCCTGGGAAATCTCTGGGTCTTTGGACCCTTGACTGACTAAAGTTTGGAGCATTTTCTCCATTTGCAGTCTCCCGCACATTCCTGTCCTGTCTTGGAGAAGAGTTACTTTATTTTACATTTTCTTGTGTATTTGTGTGCATAAAACTAAGAAAACTGCATCTGGTAACACACACTCAGAGCAGACCTTGTACATGCTTTCCCACTGTTGTGGCCTCAGTGCCCTGCGACACTAGAGCAGCTAGAGGGTTATTAACTACGGAAATAATGGTCAACGGTATCGGAACCGGCATCGCACTTATCTATTTTCCGGATCGCTGCGATGGGACTGCAATTTTGGGTGACCCATGCTTGCTCCCCCGCTGTACCACAGGCTCCTGCTGACTCGCAAGCCAGCCTTACGGAGCTTAAATCTCGCTGGAAAGTTTTTTTAAAAAACACTTACCTGCGAGGCTTTCTACTTACCGCTGGTGGAGCTGCGCTCTCCAGCCCGTTCAATGCGGCATGCGTCGACGTAATACGTCACTCGTATGACTCCGAAGTAAAATGGGCTATTAATGTTCAGAGCTTTGTTTGAGTTGAGTTCAATAGCCTGATGGCTGTGGGGAAGTAGCTGTTTCTGAACCTGGACGTTGCAGTCTTCAGGCTCCTGTACCTTCTACGTGAAGGTAGCGGGGAGATGAGTTTGTGGCCAGGATGGTGTGGGTTCTTGATTATGCTGCCAGCCTTTTTGAGGCAGCGACTGTGATAGATCCCCTCGATGGTAGGGAGGTCAGAGCCGATGATGGACTGTTCTTTTGATTACTCTAATTGCAAAACTCTCTGACACCCACCTCATTCTCAGATGTGAGCAGATGCCACCAATGGCCCGTTAAGAACAACTTCACTTTCCAGTTCCATGATCAACTAACATTTTCTTCTCTCTGGAGGCCGGCTCTGGATTATGCAGCTATGTGGAAAGTTGGGATTCCTGAGCATGGCTGTTGGCAGTATTGGCTGCCTCAGAATTACCCAATTTTGCTCTATGCTTTTGGTAATTTGCTCTATGCTTTTGTTAATTTGTGTCTACTTGGCCCAAGTATGCATCCTGGATGTTTATAATTTTCCCAGACGATTCTTGTGGGTGGCAGATTTCTGTCATAATCAAGCATATGATTGCAGCAAGAGATCCTTAAAGGTTTATTTACTGCACAAAGTATCAGCAATGTACAGTCAATTCTCTATCCCTTTAAGTTTGGTTTTACTTCGAAGAGCCCTAAATTCTATCACTCGGATTTTGAACAGAAACGGCACTTATAACTGTGCACTACATTCCCTACACTAAATGTGCAGATCTATCATAGACTAGACTAAGTAGGACCCGTTGGGTCCCAGTCACACAGAAGGCCTGGTCCCCCAACGCAACCCATTCCCCAACGCAATATTCGACTATTCGCCCATAGCCCGTAACTGCACAGGCGCGGCTCATTTACCCTCATCCCCGAGCACCCCACCCCCTCGTCATGTGTGGGAGGGGAGAGGGTGGTGTGGGGGGGGGGGGGCAGGGTGTGGCAGAGGTGGGTGTGTGGAGGGTGGGTGGGGGTGTGTGGGGTGGGGGGAGGTGTGTATGTGGACGGGAGGGATGTTGGAGGGATGTGGGGGGGGGTGTGGAGGAGGGGGTGTGGGGGAGGTTGTGTGTGGGAGTGGGATGCATGTGGGAAGGGGGTATGAGGGCGGAGGGGTTTTGGGGAGGAGGGGTGTGTCAGCGGGGGCAGTGGGGGCGGACGGGATTCTGGGGTCAGGGGTTGTGGGGTGGGGTTGTTGGGGCAGGGGGTGTTATGCAGGAGGGGAGGGGTGTGGGGAGGGGGAGTGAGCTCAGAGAAAAGACGGGGGAGAGCCATGGGGGAGAGGGGGCATCACAGGGGGGGGTGTTTAGGAGTCAGCGAGGGGGACCTGAGGGGTAATAGCTGGAATTGGCGGTGCGATGGAGACTCACAGCGGGCGCTGGTCGATGGTTGTTCTCCTCCGCCGGGATCAGAGTATCCGCTTTCTGTTTGGCGACATCGGCGACATCTCCGAATCCGGGCTGGGCCGGGACTTCGACGCTGGGCTGCTGCTTGGGGCGGAGCTGCGGGTTTGGGTGGGGCTGCGGCTTGGGGCGGAGCTGCGGCTGCTTCGGGTCCCTCAATACCTCCCTTTTAAACTTTGCTAACCTTTACGACATTCAACCGATCGGAACGAAACTTGGTGCAATCGCAGCGCAGGAGAACGGTGAGTAAACTGGTGAAATATTGTAGCACCATCGCAAACTCTTTTAGTGCAAATAGAAAGACTGCCAAACCAGATTATAACAAGATCAGAGTTTTAGTTATGTATAGATTAGCAATGTATAGATTAGATGGAGCCATCTATCGTCATACCTGATATATTTTTGTTCAGCATCCATTGGGAGGCACAAGGGACTGCAGGTGTTGGAATTTGGAGCAAAAAGCAAACAGCTGGAGGAACCTAATCTTTGTTTTGCACCTCTATTGAGAGGGTTCTTTTCAGCCGATCATTGAGACTCAGTATATTGGTCAAAGACAAAGTTAAAAAAGGTTAAAACTTTAAATGATTTATTAAAAATTCTAAAGTTTCAAACATACATAAACCCTAATGCACAATTAGAAACAATAAAATAGATTTGAGTTTGTATTTGAATAAAATTAAATTATTTACCTGCTATGTCGCGGTTCTTCCTGTTGATGTCACTATAGTTGTGTCAGGTCTTATTGTCTCAGAGGCTCATTGGGCAGATTTATCATCCTTAAGACTTGGGAAATATGGGAAGGGCAATATTGCCACATTGAGCGTCACCAAGAATCCATCGACACAGTGCTGAGGTTCCTGGCCACATAACGGAAGCAAATGGTTATACTTCAGTCAGTGCATGGGAATCCATATTTTCCCTTGAATATTAATGGAGGCAACAAAAGTGAGCAGATCCACAGGCTTTTAAGTGGTTGTACGTCATTGTTTTTCATTGAATGTCATTGTTTTATCTGGGACAGATGACAATACGATACTTGACTCTAATGAAAGGATTTTGGATTGAAATGGAAATACATACCGGTAATTGAAATAATAAAAAAACAATTAACTAAAGTGCATAAAACATTTCTAAATAATGGAAAGATTTAAAGTAAAATAATTTTAGTTCTGCAAAATCAGCCCTGCAATTGGCACAAGAGTTGAAAGGCAGTTCTGCAGCATAAGGCAATGTGGACTCCATCTCGACTTTTCACTCAACCTCGGTACAGTTCGATAGACTCAGTACAGTTTTGTAGTCTGCCTCGGTACACGTGACAATAAAGTAAACTCAACCTGCATGTTGAAATCTCCCATAACCACCGTAGCATTAGCTTTGCAAATTGCCAATTTTAACTCTAGGTTGAACTTGCACCCTATATCCAGGCTATTGTTTGGGGCAGTGTAGATAACATCCATTATGGTGTTTTTACCTTTACCCTCAGTTCTATCCATACTGACTATACATCTGCATTTATGTCACCCCTCGCAAGGGACTAAATATCATTCCTCACCAACAGAGCTACCCCACCCCCTCTGCCCACCTGTCTCTTTTCGATAAGACGTATACCCCTGATTATTCGGTTCGCAGCCTTGGTCTTCTTGCAGCTATGTCTCTGTAATTCCCACTTCTTCTTCTTATCGTGTCCATACACAAGAGTAGAAGTTGTTCAGCCAGAGTTGAACACACTTTTCAGC
This sequence comes from Raja brachyura, assembly GCA_963514005.1. The sequence goes on along the minus strand of OY740787.1, from coordinate 35,862,558 downwards.
ATCTGCATACAATGGTGTCTGTCTTGCGCTTCTTGTGCTTCTTGTGTGTGGTGGTGGAAAGATTGGTGAAAACAAGACCGTGACATCAACGCTCTTTCCTGGACCCCTGTAGTTCCCACAACATCATGCTTGCCAATTTGTAACTGAGCCTCAAGCTCATCCACTTTATTTCTAATACTTTGTGCATTCATATATAATCCTTTTAATCTATTACTCCCCTCACCTTTCACATCGATTCCTATTTCACTTGGCCATACTCTCCTGTCCCTTCATGGGCTTACTCCACCCTTGTATTTCCAATTTGTCCCTTTCTCCCCGCCCCCCCCCCCCCCCCCCCCCCACTACTTAGTTTAAACCCACCTGTGCAGCAGTGGCAAACCTGCCTGCCAGAATGCTGGCCCCCCGCCTGCTGGGGCTACCCATCCCTTTTATACAGTTCTCCCTTACCCCAAAACAGATCCCAGTGGTCTAAGAATCTAAATCCCTGCCCCCTGCACCAGCTCCTCAACCACACATTCAGATCCCCTATCTGCCTGTTCCTGCCCTCACATCATCATCATCGTTGAACATCAATGGGCACGGTGCCTTGCAATGCTTTATACGACTTCTATTGTCTCACTTCTACTAAAGTGTGGATGGCTATTGGCTCGCCAGGAGCTCATCCACCCTTTGGCAGGTCTTGTTTTTGGTGCAGCTGGGGGTCCACAGCCCCCTCCTCACCTGGCAAACCAGATGGGGGAGACGGTTTAATCACCGACTATCCGACCATGGAGCAGGTAGTACGGGATTACATGGTACCTGTGTCAGGGGGATCTCCCCCTGCCCTGCCCTCACCAGCACGAGGAACTGGAAGCAAACCAGTGATAACTACCCTGGAGGCCCTGCTTTTCAGACGATCTCTGAAGTTACGCTGCAGAATCCCTTTCCTCTTCTTCCCGACGTCATTTGTGCTGACATGCACTATCACTTCTGGCTGCTCAATTTCACACTTGAGGATGCCCTGCAATCGGTCCGTGATGTCCTGGATCCTAGCACCAGGGAGGCAACACGCCAACCTTGACTCCCACCTGTTGCCACAGAAATCCATCTGTACCTCTCACAATGGCGTCCCGGGCTTTGCCTCAGCACCACGTTTTGACTCGCAGACCTGTCCCCCGTTCAGAATGGCAGTGTCTACTGTCCCGACAGAGGGTGAACCTGTTTTCAAGAGGTACATTCCCCGGGGTATCCTGTACTCTAACAAGCTTCCTTCCCTACCTCATCACCACCCACCTCTCTCTTCTGGTACCTTCGGTCTAACGATCTTGCTGTAGGTCCAGCCCAGGAAACATGTTTCCCCAGATGATCCTTAGGTCATTCAGTTGCCTCTCCATTGCCCCAACACGGTCCTTCAAGAGCTGAACCTGGGCACATTTTCCACAGTTGTATTCCCAGTGGCACCAGCAGTGTCCCTGACCTCCCACATCCTGCAAGCATCACACTTAATCAGCTTACCTGTCATTTCTTCACTGTGTCTCACCTTCTCCAACTTTTTGGCGTAATCTCCTTCCTCAGCCTCCTCGCCGAAGATTCTCGAGCCAAAGACTCACACTTTTCTCACAAGGCACTTCCCTCAACAAGGCCGCTCACCGACAGGCTGCTCCCCTGGAGCAAACCTTGATTATATTAGCTGATAAATGGACTAATTCGCTAACTTACCAATTTGCTAAGTAAATTCCTCAGCCAATCCCCACACTCACTCCTTAACCTGCCGACCTTGAAGGTATGTGTTGCAGGCTGACCCTGACCGGTTTTTAAATCAGCCCCTCCTGAAAAACCACTGAAAAACTCCCCATAAAATTACCTTCTCAGCCAATCCCCACACTCATCAAATATCATCTACTGACTCCCTTTTGTCTGTCCTGCTATTTACTTCTTCAAAGAATTCCAGCAAATTTGTCAAGCGAGCCCTCCCCTTCACAAAACCATGCTGACTTTGGCCTATTTTATCGTTGGTTTATCGGTTGAAGGGAGATCCGATAGACGTAAATAAAATTATGAGGCACAGATCGGATAGACAGTCAGAACCTTTTTCGTAGAGTGGAAATGTAAAAAAATCTATCAATCTCTATTTGTACGCACTAGTGACTATGCCTCCATAATCCTTTTTCACTCATTTTAGCCTGAGATGACTGACTCTTCATTGTGAAATTGGAACCATTAGTCAGCTCCAGGCACAACACAGAGGGAAAACATTATCTTTTCTTCCACCATACAAAGTCCCATAAGCATTAGTACACTTTGAGGAGTAGACACTTGTTGTTTGGTTCACAGAATGTTCTTTTGTTTAATGAAGATTTTTTGGGCTTAAATTCAAGACATCACCTGTTATCTTAGCGCATGAGTGATCGAAATTATGGAGACATAGCATCAGGAGTGGAGGTTTATAAAATTCTGAAACTTGGATACACCTCTTGAACTGGAAGAGTAACTGCCAGGTGTGGTTCCACCCAAATGAGATAATGTGTAAATGTTATTGGAGAGACAGCGAGGTGTGTGATCCCACTGAAGTAGAATAGAATGAAACAAAATAAAGAAGTTCAGACTATTGATCAAGTAACTTGTTTAAAGATTGGAGGAAATAGAGAGAAGACTTTATTCAACTGCATACACTGTAGCATGTAAATTAAATCAGATTAAATTGCCAAACACAGAAAATTAGCAAATTTGCAGATGACACAAAGCTGGGTGGCAGTGTGAACTGTGAGGAGGATGCTATGAGAATGCAGGGTGACTTGGACAGGTTGGGTGAGTGGGTAGATGCATGGCAGATGCAGTTTAATGTGGATGGCTGCCTCCGCCTACAGTCTGTTTGTCTTTTTAACTTTTTTATTTTTAGTTGTTTAAAGTCTATTTATTGAAGTTTTTTTTGTATTTTATGTGGGGGAGGGGGGTAGGGTAAGGGGGGGATCCGTTTTTCAGTCAGTTCCTGGCGAGGATGCGACTATTATCCGAGTCGCGCTCTCACCCCCCTCCTCTCGGCCTACCAACAGGATTGGTGCAGCTTTTCCTGCCGGGAACCGGACCAGAGCTTCAGCAGCGGCAGTGCAGCGCTGGATACATCACGGAGCAGGCGATGCCGCTCCTGGGGTCGCCGTTTGAGGCTCCGGAGTGTTGGGCCTGCTGCATCGACATCGCGGAGCTGTGGTTTGCCGAGCTCCTAGCGCGGGCGGCGCTGACCAACACTGACCTCCTGGGACACTTTGCCTGGAGCCGCTAGCATTGAATCTCCACCCAGCTTGGCCTGTGGACTTCGGGAGCCGAGGACTCCGGAGGGAGGTGGCCGATTCAGAGGTCCAGGCCGCTGAGGATGTTCTTCCATTCGACGGCGGGGTTCCATCGTTCCTGACGAGAGGGCCTGAACATTGGGCCGCCGATAGCGGCGACTGCGCGGGGCTCGGGAGGCCACGACCACGACCATGACTAGCCTTTGGTGTATTCCCTCACAGTGGGAAACTTTGGTGCCGCTGTGGGGATGTTTGTGTTGTGGACTATCATGTTCTGTGTTTTTGTTTTTGTTTTTCGTATGACTGTATGGGAAATAGCATTTTGTTGTTTCTTACTTGAAGACAATGACAATAAAGTTGAATCAAATCAAATCAAAATGTGAGGTATTCACTTTGGTAGCAAAAACAGGAAGGCAGATTATTATCTAAATGGTGTGAAGTTGGGAACAGGGGAAGTACAAGGGATCTTTGTTCTTCTGTCAATGAAAGTAAGCATGCAGGTACAGCAGGCAGTGAAGAAAGCGAATGGCATGTTGGCCTTCATAACCAGAGGAGTTGAGTATTGGAGCAAAGAGGTCCTTCTGCAGTTGAAAGGGCCCTATTGAGACCGCACCTGGAATATTGTGTGCAGTTTTGGTCCCATAATTTGAGGAAGGACATTATTGCTATTGAGAAAGTGCAGCATAAATTTACAAGGTTAATTCCCGGGATGGCGGGACTGTCATATGCTGAGAGAATGGAGCGGTTGGGCTTGTATACTCTGGAATTTAGAAGGATGAGAGGGAATCTTATTGAACCATATAAGATTATTAAGGGTTTGGACACGCTAGAGACAGGAAACATGTTCCCGATGTTGGGAGAGTCCAGAACCAGGGGCCAGGAATAAGGGGTAAGCCATTTAGAATGGAAATGAGGAACCACTTTTTCACACAGAGAGTTCTGAGTCTGTGGAATTCTCTGCCTCAGAGGGTTGTGGAGGCTGGTTCTCTGGATACGTTCAAGAGAGAGCTAGATAGGGCTCTTAAAGATAGTGAGTCAGGGGATATAGGGAGAAGACAGGAACGGGGTACTGATTGGGGATGATCAGTCGTGATCACATTGAATGGCGGTGCTGGCTCGAAGGGCTGAAAGGCCTACTCCTGCACTTATTGTCTATGATCTATTTCTATAACACTTTAATTCCCCTTCCCATTCCCACACTGACCATTCTGTCCTGGGTCTCCTCCATTGTCAGAGTGAGGTCACACGCAAACTGGAGGAACAGCATCTCATATTTTGCTTGGGCAGCTTATAACCCAACGGTATGAAAATTGATACCTCTAACTTCAAGTAATCCTTGCATCCCATCTTTTTCCGTCCCTCCTTAACCAAGTCGTTGTACTAGCTTCAAAGTTGTCTTTATGAATCTCATTGCCTGCAACTTGTTTTCACCTAGCCCACAGCTAACAATGGTCTGTTTCCTTTTTTGCATATCTTTCATTCATTTAGAGTCATAGAGTGATACAGTGTGGAAACAGGCCCTTCGGCCCAACATGCCCAAACCAGTTACACTAGTCCCTTCCTTCCTGTGCTTGGCCCATATCCCTCCAATCCTTTCCATGTACCTGTCTAACTGTATTTTGAACGTTGGCATTATTCCACCCTCAACTAACTCCTCTGGCATCTTGTTCCATACGCACACTGCCATTTGTGTGAAAAAGTTACCCCTCAGATTCTTATTAGATCTTTTTCCCTTCACCTTGAGGTCCTCTGGTCCTTGATTCCCCTACTCTGGGCAAGGGATTCTGTGCATCTACCCAATCTATTTCTCTCATGATTTTATACACCTCTGTAAGATCACTCCTCATCCTCCTGTGCTCCAAGGAATAGAAACCCAACTTACTCAATCTCTCCCTATAGCTTAGACCCTCTAGTCCGGGCAACATCCTCGTAAATCTTCTCTGAACCCTTTCAAGCTTGACAATATTTTTCCTATAACATGGTGCCCAGAACCAAACACAATATTCTAAATGTAGTCTCACCAATGTCTTATACAACTTTAACATGACCTCCCAACTTCTATACTCAATACTCTGACTGATGAAGGCCAATGTGCCAAAAGCCTTTATGACCACTTTGTCTACCTGCGACTCGACCTTCAAGGAACCATGCACCTGCACTCATTGATCCCTCTGCTCTTCAACACTCCCCAGAGGCCTACGATTTACTGTGTAGGTCCTGCCCTTGTTAGATCTCCCAAAATGCAACACCTCATATTTCTCTGTGTTAAATTCCATCAACCATTCCTCAGCCCACCTGGTCGATCAAGATTCTGCTGCAATCTTTCAGAATCACCTTTACTATCTGTAAAACCACCCACTTTTGTATCATCAGCAAACTTGCTAATCTTGCCCTGTAAGTTCTCATCCAAAATGTGTTGTATATCTCTCTACATCACCATCTATATCTCTTGTTTCTCTTTCCCCTGACTCTCAGTCTTAAGAATGGTCTTGACATGAAATGTCACCTATTCCTTTTATCTAGAGATGCTGTCTGAACTTTTGAGTCACTCCAGCTTTTTGTGTTTATCTTCAGTTGAAAGGTAAGATGTTTTTATACCAAAGCTTCCAAAAAGAGACAATTATGTCTATAAATCCCTTAACTACAAATCTGGAAGATATTTTCAAAGCACATGTTAGATGTTAGCTGTTGCTAACTGTGGGGAAAAAAAGGACAGCATGGTGGCGGAGTGGTAGAGTTGCTTCTTTACAATGCCAGAGATCCGGGTTTGATCCTAAATATAGGTGATGTCTGTACGGACTTTTTACGTTCTCCCATCGATCTAACACTATATTATGCACTCTGTTTCCTTTCCCTTCTAGGACTACATGTTGTAAGCTTGTATGGTTTGATTATACTCATGTATGATGTAATTTGCCCGGATATTATGCAAATCAATCTTTTCACTGTATCTTGGTATATGTGATAAATATAAACCAATACCAATATGCTTTTACTGATCATGGTCGATCACCCGTCACTTGATTGGGAAATAACCCAGGTGGAGCTCATTCCATACCACTCTAAATAATGCAAACAGAAGATAAATGGCAATTTGAAAGTGTCCTAATCTCCTGTTGATTGTGCATTGTGCTGCATAACAAATTGCCTCTTCTGGGGTTACACAAAAAGCTGGAGAAACTCAGCGGGTGCAGCAGCATCTAAAGAGCGAAGGAGATAGGCGACGTTTCGGGTCGAGACCCTTCTTCAGAGTCTGAAGAAGGGTCTCGACCCGAAACGTCGCCTATCTCCTTCGCTCTTTAGATGCTGCTGCACCCGCTGAGTTTCTCCAGCTTTTTGTGTAACCCTCGATTCTCCAGCATCTGCAGTTCCTTCTTTAACAAATTGCCTCTTCTGTCCATTTACTTCATAGCTATTAAGTTGTCCCTTTCAACTAGAGTTGTAAGTTTAGTAGAAGTGTTAAAACTACAAAGTGCTTTTTTTTTTCTTTAATTGCTTGGCATATAACCTGCTTCATGCTGATGTGGAAAATAGTTATGACTCATTAAATAGAGGTCAGGCAACAGGCAGACAGGATGAAATATTTGCTATTTGTTCATTTTGTCCTAAAGCTTTGTGACCTCACAGTTGCTGCAGTTGAAGTCAATAGAATCACTGTAATATGAGTCACCTTTTAAATCCCTTTTCACTTGGAACTAATAAAATAAGAAGTGTGCTGTATTCAATTAGAGATGATTTATTGTTTAAACTCTGGACACTGAATTGTGATTTTCATCAGATAATTTAAATCTACAGTCATTTGCTGTTAGGTCTAAAGTCAGGTCATTCAACTTCACTGTAAATTTATGTGGTTTAATATATACATCTTAATCTAGGTACAGGTCCTCCCCATCTTATGAACGCTCAACTTATGTACAGCTTGTATATAAGAACAAGGGTTTGAAAGACTGGCGGGATGTTGCACAGGTGTAGAATTCTTCTGCTGCATGAAAACTCGGTTTGCAGCTGCATTGCTGACTCAGAAACTGTTCGGAAAGAAACAGAACCCTGGATTAACCTGGGGTGAATGTGTAGTCATTTTCTTGAATAACTTCCATTTCAGCAAAAACTGGAAACGTAATCCAAAAGCATTGACAGTAGACTTTCTTATTGAGAAAAGCCCTTCTATCTTCCTCTAAGTAAAACCTAAGTATGTGTGGTTTTCATTATATTCATTAATATAGATTCATTAACCTAATCTACGTATGATAACCTTAAATTTGAAGGGTGCAGCAATTAGTGCCAAGAGTTTCAGGCTGATATATAATAGCTGAGGCATTTATTCATGAGTTAAGCATGAATAATCCCTTCCATTATCCAAAGGCCATCAAAGACCCGGTGCAAAATGAACACATGGCCTTTGACAGATATTTTGTGGTAATTCTCAGTTGTCTAAATTAGCTGGATGTGTGACAGTGTGTTTTTTTAATCAGCAATGAAGATCTCCCCTTGAAACAAAATGAGGAAATGAAGAGGAAATGTTTTGGACATCTGCACTATTGAAGCTCAACATTCCAGCGGTTAAATGTGGTCAAGAAAAAATAACATTTGTATACTGGCCAAGTCTATTTCATTTCTCAGCTATCAATTATCATTGAGAGGAAGGAACATACCGACCATTTGATTGTGTGGTGTTGCTGTGTTATTACTGTTGGGAAATTTGTTATTACCTTAGTAACATATATTCAAACTCACCTGGTTCAAGGCATTTAAAGTTGCAATGATTTTTGGCAGAAAATGCTGGAAGTATAAATGCTCTGTCTTCCACTCATCAGTCAACTATCCGGAATCGGTTGACATAAGAAAATCTTGACACATAGGAATTAAGTGGTCACACAGCCGATGTGATGGAGGTCTGCTGTCATCCACCTTGAGCCACTCTCTTCCGGAATGAAAGAAAATTGGATTGAGTTTTCAACACAATAAATAACTGACAATGAGTTCAATGAGTGGTCTTGATTCAGTTGTCAAAGCAACAGTTAGGTTGTGATGTTGTTTGTAATTTATCTATCAAGCTGGAATGACTTCAGGCATCAGACCCGAGGCAAATGTTCACAATCTCTACAATTTGTTTCTTGAAAACAACATTTCACATTCTGCCCCAAATCTGAAATGTTCAGAGAAGGGTGAAGCGCTATGTTTGAACTTTAAATGTGATCTAAACTTGCCACAGAAAGCTGTCTTGTTGTTTCAAGTAAAGTAGCGACAGTGGCTTGCAAAGGTTTTCATAGCCCTTGAACTTTTCCACATTTTGTCATGTTACAACCACAAACGTAAATGTATTTATTTGGATTTTATGTGATAGACCAACACAAAGGAAATGTTTTCACAAAATAGCCTGACACAGCAAAATGTGGTCCAATGTTCTATGCAGAGGTGGCATCGGTGCACCTCTATGAGGCCTCACAATTCTAGTGACTTAGATTTAAGACATTGATCATACAACAGGCCCTGTGGCCCACAAGGACTGTGCCGAACATGATGCCAAGACCAACTCTTATGTGCATACACATAGTCCATATCCCACCATTTCCTGCATATCTTTGTGTTTATTCAAGGGTCTCAGAAATGCCACTATTGTATCTACCTCCACCACCACCACCACCTGCAGAGTGTTCCAGGTATCTACCACTCTCTGTGTACAAAATTTGACGTGCACAGCTCCTTTGAACTTTGCCTTTCTTGCAGAGACTGAGCCACACCCACATTTCTGGGTTTTATAGTCCCTCCCCACTCCCACCAGAAGGGGCGTGGCATTCATGCATGATCGACAGGAGAGCGAATCTTAACATTTTTAAAACACTGATAACTCTTTTACTTTACATCGATGGGAACAATCCTCGGCACCTGATGAGCGGAGGGTGACTATGAGTAAGATGGCCAAAAATCACAGCCGTATGTGGTAGCATTCTTTCTAAAATCAATATAAAGTGCAAACAGGAAGTGGTCAAGATTAGACTTTTAATTATATAGAAGGCAAGGCAACTTTAATTAGGCAAGGCAACTTTAATTAGGCAACACAGCTTTAGCATTTCCAAACCAAAGGCAACACAGCTTTAGCATTTCCAAACCAAAGACAACACAGCTTTAGCATTTCTAAACTATATTTTCAAACCACATTAAGGGCACTGACAGGTCAGTAAAACCACTCACAGTTTAGTAGACATGTGTTCAGTGTTATTCACAGCTCAGACTGAGAGACATGACCCTCTCGCTCCCCCATCTTGCAGAGACTGACTGAGGCACTCCACACATCCGGGTTTTATAGTCCCTCTGGAAGGGGCATAGCCTTCAGGAGAGAGAATCTCAACATTTTTTAAAGACTAATAACTCTTTTATTTTTCATCAATGGGAAAAATCCTCTTGTCCTGCGCAGCGGAGGGGGACTCTGTGTAAGATGGCCAAAAATCACAGTCATAAATGGCAATGTTTTTTTCTAAAATTGATATACAGAACAACAAGAAGTGGTCAAGATCAGACTTTTAGTAATATAGATTACAAAAAACAGAGGTCTCAGTACAATTCCCCGTGGAACTCCACTGCCTTCTATCAAAGCAACTATCTCACTGTGGATTCCATGCAATTTAATCATCTGGATCAGTCTACAATGAGGGAATTCATCACATGCCTGACTAAAATGCATGTTGTCAACATCCACTGCCCAACTCTCATCAATCAATCAATCACAATCAATTCTCCAGTCTGAAGAAGGGTCTCGACCCGAAACGTCGCCTATCTCCTTCGCTCCTTAGATGCTGCTGCACCCGCTGAGTTTCTCCAGCTTTTTGTGTAACCCTCTCATTAATCACCTTTGTCACCTCTCACAAAACTTGATCACATTAGTATAACATGACCTGCAGTGTACAAAGCCACATTGACAGTACTTAATTAACCCATTCTTTTCTAAATGGGAGTAAATCCTATCCCAAAGAATCCTCTCCAGTGGCTTCCTTACCAACGATGTGAGGTTCACCTGCCTATAATTCCCTGGATTCTCACTACTCAAACAAAGAAACAAAATTAGCCATCCTCTAGCCCACTGGGACCTTGCCTGTGGCTAGAGAAGATGCACAGTTCTTCATCAACGTGTGTGGAGGTGGCGTCGAAGGATGAGATTGCGCATCCCTCTGGAAATGGATCCTCGACTTCTTCATTCACAGACCACAGTCTACAATACAATACTATACAATACGGTTTTATTTGTCACATTGCACATAAAGTGCAAGTGAAATGAATTTACCAGCAGCGGTATAATGATAAAGAACACACAATACACAATAAAAATTTGACACAAACATCCACCACAGCTTTCATCACTGTGGTGGAAGGCACAAAAATTGACCGGTCCTCCTCCATTTTCACCCGTGGTCGGGACCTCCACCCTCCGCAGCTGTCGCTGCGGGCGTCCAGATGTGCAGACAAGGTAAAAAGTCCAGGTAAGTCCTGAATCGGTGCCTCCCCACCGGAGACCGCGGCTTCAGGCTGGTGTCGGCCGCAGGCCGGCGGTCGGAGATTTAAAGTTCCCGCTGCAGCCAGAAGCACCGCAGACTGCAGGGCCGGTGGTCTGGAGCTCCCCTCCAGGGATCCCTGGTGAGGGACCCTGCTCCTGATGGTAAGTCCCCGCCGCGCCCACGGTAGAAGTAGGCCGCGGGCCGGCAGTTGGAGCTCTTCTTCCCCCGGGTCCTCACGAGGGATCTCAGGCTGTGAACACCAGTCTGTTCATATTGGTGGTAATGTGCCAGACTCAAAACAATCAGCACAGGAGCACCTCAAGGCTGCGTGCTCAGCCCCCTGCTGTACTCACTCTATACTCATGACTGCGTAGCCAGTCATAGTGCGAACTCCATCATCAAGTTCGCTGATGACACCACTGTTGTGGGACGTATCACTGATGGGGATGAGTCAGAGTATAGAAGAGAAAACGAGCGACTGTCCATATGGTGCCAGCACAATAACCTGGCCCTCAACACCAGCAAAACCAAGGAATTGATTGTGGACTTTGGAAGGAGTTGGATGGGGACCCACAGCCCTGTTTATATCAACGGGTCAATGGTTGAAAGGGTCAAGAGCTTCAAATTCCTGGGCGTGCACATCTCTGAAGATCTTTCCTGGTCCGAGAACACAGATGCAATTATTAAGAAAGTTCATCAGCGCCTCTACTTCCTGAGAAGATTACGGAGAGCCGGTCTGTGAAGGAGGACTCTCTCTAACGTTTACTGGTGCACAGTAGAGAGTGTGCTGACCGGTTGCATCGCAACTTGAGCACCCTGGAGAGGAAAAGACTACAAAAAGTAGTAAACACTGCCCAGTCCATCATCCGCTCTGACCTCCCTTCCACCGAGGGGATCTGTCGCAGTCGATGCCTCAAAAAGGCTGGCAGCATCATCAAGGACCCACACCATCCTGGCCATACACTCATCTCACTGCTACCTTCACCTGAGGATTGTAACAACCAGGTTCAGGAATAGTTACTTCCCTACAGCCATCAGGCTATTAAACTTGGCTTGGTCAAAACTCTGAACATTAATACCCCTTTATCTGTTATTTGCAATTTATCAATTTATTTATTCATGTGTGTATTTATGTATATAATGGTATATGGACACGCCTACCATGATCTGTTGTGCTAAGCAAAAAAATAATTTCATTGTCCTGTCAGGGACACATGACAATAAACTTTTTTTACTTTGACTTTGACTTGAGATTCCGAAATGAAGAAGTGGAAGGCAAATAACCAAATGGAAACAACGGCAAAAAGCCAAATAACCAAAAGGGCGAGACGCCTAAAAGCCAACTAACCAGACATCATGTCCGTTATTTGGCTTTTCGGCGACGTGTCAATTTCTTTGTTAATAACATTACAATTTACATTACCCCAATTTATACCCTCTCACTAGATCTAGACTTATCCCTCTTCAAAATAATCTTAAAACTTATGGAGTTGTGATCACTATTACCAAAATGCTCTTCTACTGTAACACCAGTCACCGGGTCAGGTTTGTTTCCCAACACAAGGCCCAGCATGTTCCATTCTCGGGTTCCCTTTACTTGGAAGGGTCATACCCTTCCATTTAAACTCTGAATGAATGAACATCAAATTCTGCCCTATGTAAGCCTTTGAAATTAAAAGTCACCCACTAATATAACCCTTTTGCTTTGGTGTCTTTCAGTAATCTGTCTATGTATCTATTAATAATAATAATAATATATTTTATTGTTATTACACATAAGTGCAACGAGATTTGGTTTGCAACTTCGAGATTTCGGTTTGCAAGCCCCGAGAACAAGGTTTGTAAAAACGAACATTTAACCAGCAACATCAACACAGACTAAAGTGCGAGGCTGGGGGAGACAGTCCATGGGAGTGGGGGGGTACTCAGCAGGGCCGGTTCAGAGCCACTATAGCTCTGAGAATGAAGCTGTTCCTGAGTCTGGTAGTGCAGGCGTAGAAGGCCTTGTAACGTCTGCCGGAAGGGAGTAGTTTGAACAGTCCGTTACAAGGGTGAGAGGAGAGAGTGAGATGTATGCTGACGGCTTCCTGAGGCACCGTGTGTAGTAGATGCCCTCCAAGGCTGGTAGTGGTGTCCCGATAATCTGTTGCCTCTATGGACAACGCGCTGAAGAGCTCTCCTCTCGGCCTCTGTGCTGCTGAGATACCACACAGAGATGCCATACGTTACTATGCTCTCTATGGTGCAGTGGTAGAAGGTCATCAGCAGCTGTTGGGGAAGACAGTCCATTTCAATGTTCTTAGGAAGAACAGTCGTTGCTGTGCCTTTTTGACCAGCGCAGCGGTGTTGGTGGACCATGTGAGGTCCTCTGAGATGTGAGTGCCCAGAAACTTGAAGCTGGACACTCTCTCCATACTGTCTCCGTAGATGGATATTGGGGCGTATTCTCCATTCTGTGACCTCCTGAAGTTGATAATCAGCTCCTTGGTCTTGGAGGTGTTTAGCGACAAGTTGTTCCGTGAGCACCAGTCCGCCAGGTTCTGCACCTCCGCTCTATAGTTTGTTTCATCACCATTGGTGATCAGCCCGATCACCGTTGTGTCGTCTGTAAACTTGACAATGGTGTTGTTGTCAAATGCAGGGACACAGTCGTGGGTGAAGAGGGAGTAGAGCATGGGGCTCAGTACACAGCCCTGTGGTGTGCTGGCGCTCAGGGTGATAGTGGACGACAGGTGGGCCCCAGTCTCAATGCCTGCAGTCGATCCGTCAGAAAATTCAGGATCCAATAGTATATCAGTGAGCTGAGGCCTAGCTGGTGGAGTTTGGTGGTGAGCTTGGTGGGGATGACCGTATTGAAGGCAGAGCTATAGTCAATGAAGAGCATCCTCACGTAGGTGCCCTGTCTTTCCAGGTGGGTCAGGACAGTGTGAAGAGCCACAGAGATGGCATCCTCTGTGGATCTATTTGCCCTGTATGCAAATTGATGAGAGTCCAATGATGGAGGGATGCTGGATTTGATGTGGGAGAGGACCAGCCTTTCAAAACACTTAATTGGTATTGAAGTTAGGGCAACCGGGTGGTAGTCATTGAGGTTGGTGACTTTAGACTTTTTCGGCACCGGCACTATGGTAGCTGTCTTCAGGCACTTGGGGACCGTTGCCAGAGATAGAGACAGGTTGAAGATCCTCGTAAATACCTCCACCAGCTGTACAGCACAGTCCTTTAGTACCCTACTCTGGACTCCATCGGGCCTGCAGCCTTGCGTGGATTGAACCTACGCAGAGCGTACTGTACCTCCTGGATGCTCAGTGTTAAGGCCTGTCCCTCTGCCCTAGCTGGGGTTGTTCCTCTCCTGGTGGTGTTGCCAGTTTCAATTCGATATTCCTTTATCTCCTGTTGCTTTAAGGGAGGCCTATAGTATAATGCCACAAGAGTGTTTTGCACTTTTCTTATTTTTGAGCTCTACCTATATCGCCACAGTGGACAAACCCTTCTGTAGGCACTCGGTGAGTGTCACCATAACATTTTCCCTGGTAGGGAGAGGAACATTGATACCTCGAAACGTTGAGCAGGTAATTGTCTCCCTCTCGCAATCACGTTCCGCAATGGCCACAACATCATAGTACCAAGCACCAATCCAGGGTCTAAGTTAATCTGCTTCTCAAATGATACTCCTTGCATTGAAATAACCACACTTCAGCCCATCGGCTTCATTATATTCCTTCACCTCTCTCTGTCTGTACTTCCTCTGAGACTTTTATAGATCCTAAAGTGCCTGTCTCACTGTGGGGACCTAATTTGCGAGTTTCGAAGAGTTTAGGAGAGTTTAAAAAAGTGTCATGGTCTTGTTGTATGCTGAAGTAGAACACCTGCTTCGACTAGAGAACTCCTACGAATATGTAGAAGACCTCCTTCGATCTCCTTCGACCTCCTTTGACTAGCTTCGACTAGCTCCGGGAAAATTAGATACCAAATAGTGAAGAGTGAAGACGACCACCTTCGACTATATTAAAGGGGCTGTCCCACTTCGGCGACGTAAACAGCGAGTTTAGAAGAGTGTCTCCGACCTTCAAACTCGCAGCATGGTCGACACCTGGTCCTAGGAGATCCTGTGACATCGCTGGAACTCTCCTTCATGCTCGAGGAAAGTTTCTGAATGCTCGTGGCCTTAGCTAGGTCATAGATTATTTTTCAGCATGTTGAAACATTTTCAGTGAGTAAAATTTTGTCGGCATGGTTCTTTTTAACATAGCGCAGTGGAGTGGGGTTGCTAAAGTGTCTTAAAAATGTCTCCACTCCTTCTCCCCCCCTTCTCCCCCACTTCTCTCCCTTTTCCTCCCCTTTAACCCCCCCCCCCCCCCCCCAACGCTCTCTAAAGGACTTACCATTACTGTGCAGCTGTTTTACATTCTTCTTCATCACTGGTGTGAATTTCAGACAGCCTTCCCCCGCTTTCCCTGGCCCCCGCCTTTGCGATGTGTTTGTGTGTGTGTGTGGTCGGTCAATCCATCTTGTGGTTTCATAGAAACATAGAAACATAGAAAAATAGGTGCAGGAGTAGGCCATACGGCCCTTCGAGCCTGCACCGCCATTCAATGTGATCATGGCTGATCATCCAACTCAGTATCCCGTACCTGCCTTCTCTCCATACCCCCTGATCCCTTTAGCGACAAGTGCCACATCTAACGCCCTCTTAAATATAGCCAATGAACTGGCCTCAACTACCTTCTGTGGCAGAGAATTCCAGAGGCTCACTACTCTTTGTGAAAAGAATGTTTTCCTCATCTCGGTCCTAAAGGAATTCCCCCTTATCCTTAGACTGTGACCCCTTGTTCTGGACTCCCCCAACATCGGGAACAATCTTCCTGCATCTAGCTTGTCCAACCCTTAAGAATTTTGTAAGTTTCTATAAGATCCCCCCTCAATCTTCTAAATTCCAGCGAGTACAAGCCGAGTCTATCCAGTCTTTCCTCATATGAAAGTCCTGACATCCCAGGAATCAGTGTGGTGATACTTCTCTGTACCCCCTCTATGGCAAGAATGTCTTTCCTAAGATTTGGAGACCAAAACTGTACGCAATACTCCAGGTGTGGCCTCACCAAAACCCTGTACAACTGCAGTAGAACCTCTCTGCTCCTATACTCAAATTTCAACGCGATGATCGATTCAGGTGAGTGTCCTCGAGCTTGAAGGTCGAAGACACTCTTCTGGACTCGCAGATTAGGTCGCCCAAGTGGGACAGCCCCTTAACACTATCTACGACTACCTTCGACTACCTTCGATTACCTTTGACTATCTTCGATTGCCTTTGGTTACCTACGAATAACATGCCGTCCTACTACAACCTACTTTGACCTACGAGTTAAAAAAAAAAATTTTTTTTCGATGTAGACCAATATTTACTCGTGGGCAATTTTCAGCATGCTAAAAAATACTCCTTAACCAAAGTAAGGCCTTGAGAATGTGGGAACTTCTCTCGAGCATGAAGGAGAGTAAAGCCCCTGTCCCACTTAGGAAAACTGAACGGAAACCTCTGGAGACCGTGTGCCCCACCCAAGGTTTCCGTGAGGTTCCCAGAGGCTCCTGTGAAGTTCCGGTCATTCTCCATGAGTCACCAGATATTCTGGTCAATTGCCTGGAGAGCCTCAACCGAAGCGTGAGCTGCATCTACTGACCAAAGATCCTATAGGATTTTTGCTGCCGACCGCACACACACACTCAAACACATCGCGAAGGTGGTGGCCATGGACAGCGGAGGAGCGGTTTCTGCGCATTGAAGAGGAAAGTAAACGGCTGCCACAAAGCATGGTCCTTTAGAGTGCACGGGAGGGAGGGAGAGAAGGGCAGAGAAGGAGAGAGAGAAGAAGGGAGAGAAGGAGGCAGAAGGGGAGAGGACGGAGGGGAGAAGGCGTGGAGACAGTTTTAATAAGTTTAATAAAGTTAGTAGGCATTTCACCTTCCGGCGGATCTTCCCACTTAGGAAACCTGAACGGAAACCTCTGGCGACCTTGCGCCCCACCCAAGGTTTCCATGAGGTTCCTGGAGGTTCCAATCACTCTCTCTAATTGTGGAAAGTGGTTTCCACGTAATCGCGACTTCGGCTATGTTCCTGCAATTATTTAAAAAAAAAAAAAAACGGCCGCAACTAAAACTAGGTTGCCGTTTTGTTGAAGCCGGTGGTGGGGTCACATTTTTACTTACAGCCAGACGAAGGCCTTCACTGACCGGCCATTCTGATTGGCTCATTGGAATTTTCAGCAAAGAAATCTTCTTTGGTTTTCAGGACCTAGAAGATCCGCCGGAAGGTAAAATGCCCGCTAACTTTATTAAACTTCCTAAAACTGTCTCCACTCCTTCCCTCCCCTTCTCTCTCCCCTTCTCTTCCCCTTCTCTCCCCCCTTCTCTCACCACTTCTCTCTCCCCTTCTCTGTCCCCTTCTCTCTCCCCTTCTCTATCCCTTTCTCTGTCCTTCTCCCCCTCACTCCCGCGCTCTCTAAAGGACTTACCATGCTCTGTGGCAGCTGTTTACTTTCCTCTTTACACGGAGAAAATGCTCCTCTGCTGTCCCTGGCCCCCACCTTCACTATGTGTTTGTGTGTGTGTGTGTGTGTGTGCACGGTCGGCAGCAAAGATCTTTGGTCAGTAGATGCAGCTCACGCTTCGGTTGAGGCTTTCCAGGCAATTGACCAGAACCTCTGGTGACTCATGGAGAATGATCGGAAACCCTGGGAACCTCTGGGAACCACATGGAAACCTTGGGTGGGGCACACGGTCTCCAGAGGTTTCCGTTCAGGTTTCCTAAGTGGGACAGGGGCTTTATGCCCCTGTCCCACTAGGAAACCTGAACGGAAACCTCTGGATAATTTGCGGACTCCGGTAAGAAGTGGCCAGTCCTAGTGTCCCAAGCCGCTGAGAGGATTCTCCCGACGCCGGAGCACCATCACCCGGTGAGAACAGCCTGGAACGTCAGGCCTCTGTGTAGGCAACTGCGGAGGCCTCAATAGGCCCGACTATGGGTGGACATTGGTTGGGGACTGGACATTGTGCCTTCACTCATAATGGGAACCATTGTGGGGGGATGTTTTTTATGTTTAAATCTCTTTATTATTGTTATGTCTGTATTCTTTTTTTATGTGCTGTGTTGGCAAGAAACATTTCACTACACCAATTGATGTATGTGACCAATAAATAAATAACCTTTGAACCTATGTTCTGGCAATTTTTTCAAAAATATTCAAAACCGGCCGCGACTAAAAATAGGTTGCCGTTTTAAAAATCTGTAATTTTTTAGTCGAAGCCGGTCGCGAGGCTAGTTGAAGGTGGTTGCTGGAGGTTGCAAGTAGTGGAAGGTAAGACCTCCCTGATGGAATAAAACTGGATGAAAAAAAGGTCTTACCTTCCACTACCTGCAACCTCCGGCAACCACCTTCAACTAGCATCGCAACCGGCTTCGACTAAAAAATTACCGATTTTTGAAACGGCAATCTATTTTTAGTCACGGCCGGTTTTGAATTTTTTGAAATAATCGCCGGAACATAGAAGAAGCGGAAACCACTTTCAACCATTAGGGAGACTGACAAAAACCTCTGGGAACCGCACAGAAACCTTGGGTGGGGCGCAAAGTCTCCAGAAGTTTCCGTTCAGGTTTCCTAAGTGGGACAGGGGCATTACATACACCTCCTCGGACCACGTGTCGACCATGCTGCTAGTTTGAGTGCAGTGGGACAGGCCCTTAACCTTTGCTCAATTGAAAGGAGTAATGGGAAGGTAAAGTGGGCAAACCCACTATTCTGGTTCCCATATCCCTGCCACTCTAGTTTAAATCCTCCTGAGTAGCACAAGCAAACCTTGCTGCAATTATATTGGTCCCCTCCTGTTCAGGTGCAACCCTTACATAGGTTACCTGTACCCCAGAAGAGATCCCAATAAAAAAAATGAAACCCTGCCCCCTGCACCAACCTCTGAGCCATGCATTCATCAATCCTATCTTCCTATTTCTATCCTCATTCACTCATGGCACCTGGAATAATCTGGGGATTACTAGTAAGATTAAATGAGAACTTACCAGTTTGAAGTTTGATCTTTATTTTATGAGGAGTTACGATGAGGGATTACGTGAAGACCCCGCCAGCACGCATGCGCGACATTCTTCAAAGCAGTGGTGTGAAATCACAGATAGCAACGTAGACTAATATAGTAAGATAAGAGAACTTCCATACCAGTTTAACTTTATAATAGAGGGTTTTGGGAGCGGAGGGCACGTAATCCCTCATCGTAACTCCTCATAAAATAAAGATCAAACTTCAAACTGGTAAGTTCTCATTTAATCTTACTATTTTACTTCGGAGTCACGTGAGTGACTACATGAAGATTTTAAAGCTCTGTGATTTCATGCCCTGGAAACGAGTCCATGCTCACACACTGCCATGCTGGGATAAGAGGATGAACATATTTCAGACATGACACTGGCTGAAAAACAAAATAGGTATTTATTCATACCAAAACAAAAATATATCCCATATAGGGTAACTATTTAGCAGTACTCAAAATTTTTCCTGCAAAAGTGTCAGGAGAGGCCACGGGTTTGTTATAGAAGCGTTGGAATGTCTTCTCATTGCTCCAACCCGCTGTGGCCAGGATGTGGTCCATGGGTACTTCCATCATCCTAGCCGCCGAAGTAGATGCAGCCCTGGCGGAGTGAGATTTGAAGACATTAGTGTCCACCCCCGCTGCATCTAACACCACCCTTAACCATCTTGATATGGTTTGCACCGTGACTTTGTGATGGGGCCGTTTATGGCTTATAAGTAAAGCTCTCTCCGTGCCCCTTAGAGTCTTAGTGACTGTGATATATTGTAATATCAGTGTAACGATGCAGAGCCGAGTATCTGCAGGATAAGCTTGAAACTCTAATGTTTGTCCAGACGAACCGGGTCGGTCTTGTTTTAACAGCCCCTGTATAAGAAAAGTTATTTTGCCATTGGAGATTGTCATGGCGTCCATACTTAACTTGTGTAGGGACTGGACCCGTTGTGCTGTGACAAGTACCATAATCATTACCATTTTATAGGTGAGCTTGTCCAAGGTGAGCCCCGAATTGGGTGTCCATCCTCGTAACATAGTCAAGACTATGCTAATATCCCACGTATGGTTGTATCTGGGCCTAGGGGGATTGTAATTAAATATTCCCCTCATTAGCTTAGACACTAATGGGTGTGATCCAATAGCCAGATGATCACTCCCTTTGCCCAGATAATTCGATAGAACACTCCTTGCACAGTTGATGGCACTGTAGCTTAATCCTTCATCGTAGTGGAGGGTAGCCAGGAATTCCAGAACTTCCGTGATATTGGCTGTTTCATAGGTAGTGTTCGTTGTAGTACAGAACACTTCCCACTTTCTGATATAGGTCAGGTACTGTTTCCTGGTGGACTCCCTGCACGACGCTGAGATGGTATTTATAGTTCTGTCGGTGAGTCCGTATCCCAGAAGTGGCCTTTTCAGAATCTGCAATTTAACAGGTCCATGCGGTCATGACATGGATGGCTTTCCCCTGTAACGGGATGTATCAATAAACTAGGTCGTTTGTTGACCCGGATGCAAGGTTCTGTGGCCATCTTCTGTACTGCTGGGAACCATGGTTGGGTAGGCCAGTCGGGCACAACCAAAATACCCAATGCGGAGTCTTGTCTTATTTTTTGCAAGACCCGACTGATGAGGCAGAAGGGGGGAAATGCATAGCAGAACAAATCCCCCCAATGTAACGAGAAAGCGTCCATCGCTACTGCCCCTGGGTCTGGTTCCCAAGCAACATATGTTGGAAGTTGGTGATTAAGTCTGGATGCAAAAAGGTCGATATCTGGTGTCCCATAACGTTCTATAATATCCGTAAACACTTTCCAATCCAACATCCATTCTATGTTGTCGTTGAATTTTCGTGATCTGGTGTCTGCCACTGTGTTTAGCTTTCCTGGAAGGTAAGTGGCTGAGATCCAAATTTCCCTTTGCAGACACCAGTGCCAGATATTATTAGCCAATTCATCGCATGATATCGACTTTATTCCACCCATATGATTAATATAAGCCACCACTGTGGTGTTGTCAATTTGTAACCTGACATGCAACTGGTGCATATCTGAGCAGTATGCCCTTAGTCCATGAAATGCTCCCAGCATTTCTGAATAATGAATCCCTAATGTTTTGAATAGGGTTAGCTCTTGTGCACTCCATCTACCTCCACAACTTGAGGTAGTATTAGTTGCTCCCCAACCTTTGGCACTGGCATCAGTTTGTAAGATAACCGAGGGATTCATGATAGTGATGGGGTTAGAACAAAGCTGTGCATTTTCTATCCACCAATTTAATTCAGATTTTGCCTTTTCTGGTAGTTTCATAGGCCTGTCAAAATGGCCTGCATGATTTTTGAGAGCTGTAATTTTTGCTCTTTGAAGGTTTTGATAATGGAGTGGCCCAAATTGTGCTGCGGGAAATGCAGCCACTATTTTCCCAATCACTCTGGTTACTTGCCGTATAGATGGATCCCTGATGCCAGTGAGGCTCCTGCATGCTTCTATCAAGTCCACCACCTTGTTAGGTGGTAAGGTGATAGACATTTGCACTGAGTCAATGGTGAACCCCAAATAATCCATGGTAGTGGAGGGTTCTAATATTGATTTATCTGGATGTATGATAAATCCCAGCTTTTGAAAAAGATATTTTGTGGCTAGAACTGCCAATGTAGCCATCTCCAAATTCTCCCCAACAATGAGGATATCATCAAGGTAGGCCATGACAATATGGTTTTGTTTCCTTAAATAGGCTAAAGCTGGTTTCAATATTTTGGTAAACAGCCTGGGTGCTGATAATACCCATTGGGTAAGGCTTTATATTGTCATAATTGTCCCATCCAGATATATTTCAAGTATTTCCTATGATCCTTGTGTATAGGTACTGAATAGTATGCATCCTTAAGATCAATGCAAGCCATGTAGTATCTTTCAGATATTAGCTGTCTAGCCGTGACAAAAGTGTCCATTTTAAAATGAACATACTGAACGGAAGTATTTAGTTCGGTCAGGTCTATGATGATGCGGCACCCGCCATCTTTTTTATTTTTGGTAAATATATTCGATACGAACTCCTGAGATTCTCTGATAGTCTTCTCAATTACCCCTTTGTTAATTAGTCTTGATAGTTCAGCATGGTTTGCCGTTCTTTCTTTCTGTGAAAGTATAAACTTCCGGCTAGGTGAATGCTGAACTGGGGTAGGGAGTTCGTGAATAAACTCAATTTTATAACCCTGAATACTTCTGAGTATGTAAGGATCAGAGGTAAAGGTGCGCCATACTTCATGAAACAAGTGCAACCGTCCCCCCACATTAGATGAATTTAGACATGCAATGTTCCTGAGGGAACCAGACCCACCTACCTCCATGGTTGCTGCCGGTGTTGCGGTCTTTGCCCTTGCTTCTTTTGTTGCTGTGTTGCTGTGTTGTAGGGATGGCGCATTTTCCAAGAATGCCGGGCTGGGCCATGGCCTAAAAAAGACCATTGTGCAGGTGGGCCGGCCTTCGAGCTTTCACCACCGGACGGTCTGTTGTAATATCGCTGTCCGGTGGGTGTGTAGGGGTGCTGCCGCTGCTGATAGTGGGGTTTGGAGGTACCAGGTACCTTAATCAGGCCTATAGCCTTGGCCTCCTCATCCAGGTCTTTCACCTGTTTTGGAAGGTTATCCCCAAACAGAAGATTAGGTGGTTGCAAGTTACCTGACCTGCATAACCCCGCAAATTTGGGATTAAGTGCAGGTTTGATGATGCTCTTCCGATAGCTATTTATTTCAAACTGTGTGTTACACAGCAAAACCAGAGCATCTTGCAGTTCTTCTGGTAACTCCACCCCTACAGCAGTCCTGGCCACTGCTGTAATCCCGGCGGCCAATAGTTTCAGAATCCTCTGAAGCTTGATTTCTTGCCCTCTGATAGTAGGGCTCATGTTCCCCCATATAGGGTTATTCATCGCAGGAACATTCAAAGAGTTACAATTCTCAGGAGCGAGATACTTCTCAGCTGTTGCATTAACGGCTTGCTCCTGAAGCTGGTTGGTAGCCATATAGTTAATGCTGGCTGCCAGCTTCTAGTGAATAGGCAGTCCTTTCTGTGTAGGAACGGCATGTTTGTTCACCATATCCAGTAACTCTTCCTGCACCCCTGACACTGCTGGTTGTTCAGCCAAATCCCCCTCTTCAGGGTCAGCCCAGTTCTGACCCCTAATGCTCCCCTGCGAAGAGGGTGAGACATTTGGCAGTCCATGGTAGGATTCTGCCGTGGGCCTGCGAAGAAGCCCACTGTGACTCTGCCCCTGCAAAAGCAGGTCACGCTGGAGCAACTGCTCCATCATCCGCTCCATGCGGGAAAGACGCCCGCCGTCGCTATCAGCGAACGGGGTGTCTTCGGGTCCGGACCCAGCTGAGTCAACGGCCCCGTCCGACTTCCGGGTGGTTTTTGCCGGCCGACCGTGGCGTACCTGTGGTCCTCATCGGCGAAAAGTCGGGAGCTGCCGGTAACACCTGCAGCTCAGGAGTAGCGGCATGCTGCTGGCTGCTCCCCACAGCAGCGAATTTTGCCGCTGCTCTTTTTGATTTTCGCGACTCCATGTTGGGTTTTCTCCTGTAAGTAAGAAAAACACCGAGTCACCACGCTCACCACTACAGGTGAGACTTACCTTCCGTAAGTTTTTAAACTTACGCTGGAGGAGCGATGCTCCTCCCGACTGTCGCTTCCGCAATGCGTTCGACGATATGTCGCGCATGCGTGCTGGCGGGGTCTTCACGTAGTCACTCACGTGACTCCGAAGTAAAATACACTTGTGGTCACGTTTTTTTTGTCTAACTCTCTATATTAACTCCGCAGGACCTCGTCTCTTTTCCTGCCCAACCTCGTCTCTTTTCCTACCCATCCAATCTTTTGTGCTGTCTTTTAGTGTTTGCACATTCTCCTTGTGACTACCTGTGTGGTTTCCACCCACTTTCCAGTGATGTGTGGGTTGGTTTTTAAGTGACTGAAATTTCCATTTGTGTGCTGTAGTCTAGCAGGATGAGGCAGAGGTAGGATGGGGGGTGAGATTTCTTGTCAG
The DNA here is from genome assembly GCA_963514005.1 of Raja brachyura. The sequence continues at coordinate 35,838,671 of OY740787.1, read as the reverse complement.
AGTTGATGGGATTGTGGAGAGAATAAACGAGTAATTGTCTAGGATTATTATGGGTGACGTTTTGATGGCTGGCATCGAGTCAATGGGCAGAAAGGCTTCTTACCATAATGCATGACTCTTTTGATTTAAAGTGAAGTTTATCAAGTGAACAGCAGATGGCTCTATTTTGCAGTTTTTTTTAGTTTAGAGATACAGCGCGTAAACAGGCCATTCGGTCCACCGGGTCCGCGCCGACCAGCAATCCCCGCACATTAACACCATCCTAAATCCACAAGGGACAATTTTTACATTTACCAGGCCAATTAACCTACAAAGCTGTACGTCTTTGGAGTATGGGAGAAAACTGAAGATCTCGGAGAAAACCCATGCAGGTCACGTACAAACGTACAAACTCCGTACAGACAGCACGCATGGTCAGAATTGAACCTGGGTGCTGCATTCGCTGTAAGGCAGTAACTCTACCACTGTGCCACCGTGACCCCCCAGGTTAGCCATTGAGTTATTAATGGCTAACCCTAAGATTGCTTTAATTCATTATACATTGATATTTGTCAACTGAGAACATTGCACATTGGGCGAGTATTATGTAATGATGTTGATTAACATCACTGGATTTCAATCTTACAATAGTACCTCTTACTGTGAAAGAAAATAAAATCAATGCTGTTAGGCAAAGAGTCTTAAATAAAAAGTTTATTAACATATTCCCAACTTGCAGTTTGATAGATATTCTTGCATTCTTTGTGATTTTTAAATTAGGATTATCCGTAGTTCACACACTTCAGATGCCAGCATGAATACATCTTTTGGGCAGTTAGAAGCTACAAATATGTTGTACTAATAGGTACAGTTAATTAATGTTCTTTTTAGTGAGGTGACTAGTGTGGTTGATGGAGTGCATGGGAGGGAAATTAATTTCGAGAGTTTTTGGAGGGCCAGTGGAAATCTTTGCCACAGAAGGCTGTGGAGGCCAAGTCAGTGGATATTTTTAAGGCAGAGATAGATAGATTTTTGATTAGTACAGGTGTCTGAGGTTATGGGGAGAATGGGGTTAGGAGGGAGACATAGATCAGCCATGATTGAATGGTGGAGTAGACGGGTCGAATGGCCTAATTCTACATCTATTCCTTATGACCTTATGACTTTATGAGGATTTCAAGAACATAACATATACATTTTTTAAATGATTACATTGGTGCCATTGTCTTCTTGCCTGTCCAGCCCTAGCATTGAACGAACTAGACCATAAAAGGGACGTGACTGACTGTGAGCATTGTGTCAAATGAAATTATTCTAGAATTGCTGGGTTCATATGTGCACCAGCTTCATGCTGATCAGTCTAGCTCAAGTATTTTCATACATATGAGAAATTATCTTTTCAGAAGGACATATTTATCTGCAGAATGAATACGTTAATTCAAAATATTCTTCTCACATTTTTTTTTTAATTGGTTGTGTGCTAGATTTAAAGATGCATTGCTATTAATAACATTTTCAAAAAAAGATGTCCCAATAAAATAAAGTTTAATCAAAAAGCAACCAGGAGCCAACTGAAGGCATTAAACAGTAACATGAAATTTATGTAGTTTGCTCTAGCCAGAGAGGAAGTGGGAGGAGAGGGATTAGTGATGGTTGTCCTTTCACTGCCCTGGGCCCTAATCTTGAGGCTGGTGTGCTCTTCACAACTGCCTCCTTCCACAAAGACAGGAACACATGGCTCCAGCAGTAAAATTTGCTCCTGCCAGTCCATGACAGCCACACCATCAACATGAGATACCTAACTCTGGTTGGTAGCTAGCTAGGTCAGACAAGGGAAGTACAGGCTTGGGAGGATAAGATGAATGTTGAAAATCGAGATATAATTTTCAGAACTCTGATCGGGATATACATTGTGGCGCACCTGGTGGTCGGCCACTGGCAGAGCGAACCCTCGGCTCTGGAGGGAGGAGTTAGGTGTCTCAGTGTGGGAGGCGCAGGTCACGGGGTTGACCCTTCAGGGTATTTAGGCCGGGCAATGCCCGTGCCCATTCGCGGCGAAGGAAGCTGAAACTGACCGATTAATACATGTCTCAAGCACACAACTTGTGTCCGCTTTGTTTTTTTAACTGGATTCCTGCGAGTCCCCGCTGTACTGGTGACCCTCGACGTTCAGGAGTGTAATCCTGGAAGGGAAATTTTGTAAAAAGATGCATAAGATGCATTCCGCCACTGCCGCCTAAGAGGCTGATGAGGCCGAACTCAAAGTGGTCTCCCTGTAGCTGCCTACATTTTGGACCCCGCAGCCGGGCGTTTCGTTTCGACAGGCTGCGTCCCAATTCTTCATCCGCGGCGTATCTGCTGACGAGACTCGTTACCACTACGTGGTAAGCGCTCTGGATCAGCAGATGGCCGGTTGGGTCATTCCTTACCTCGATAACCCGCCAGCGGCGGGTAAGTATGCAGACCTCAAGGAACTGCTGCTCCGGATCTATGGGCCGAGCCTTATGCAGTGCACCTGTCGGGTCCTCAACATGGGCGTGCTCGGTGATCAGAGTCCCTCTGCCCTAATGGGCAAGATGCTCATGGGCGACCACCAGCCCGGCCCGCTCTTTGAATTTACCTACCTGCATCAGTTGCCATGAGACATTCGCCGGCAGCTCGCGGGAGCTCGCGGCCCGCGCTGACGAGCTGTGGCTGTCTGACCAGCAGTAGCTGGGCTCGCTGGAAGGCCTAGAGTCGCTGGAATCCCCACAATTGCTGGACTGGATCGATTCAGCACCCTGGAAGGCCCAGCAACCCAAGACCACATCCACAAGAGGCCCACGCCCACAAGAGCCACAGACAAGACAAGTGGCACAGGAGAGGAAGATGGCTGAGCACAATCCAAGAAAAATGATATGGAGTTTTTACCACCAACGCTGGGGTTCAGCGGCCCACCAATGCCGCCAGCCATGTTCGTTTCCAGGAAACGCCATTGCCGGCTGCTTATAGTCACTGCAATGGCCAGCAGGATCCATCGCCTGTATGTCTGGGACCGGCGTTCGGGGCTCAGGTTCTTGATGGACACCAGGGCGGAGGTCTGCATTTTGCCCCCCTCCGGAGTGGACACGCATGCTGGTAAGCGCCCCCCCCCCCCCCCTTAACCGCTGCGAACGGCAGTGCCATCCGCACTTATGGCGTCCACACTGTCCCCTGTCCCCTTGAATTATTCTGGACTGGGCAAGTCCCCTGTGCGAGGGGACGTATCTACACAATCTGGCTGCCTCGTTCGGCCATCTGTTTCGGTGCCTCTGGTTCTGGGGGGGGGGGGGGGGGGTAATGTGGCGCACCTGGTGGTTGCCACTGGCAGAATGAAACCTCGGCTCTGGAGGGAGGAGTTAGGTGTCTCGGTGTGGGAGGCGCAGGTCACGGGGTTGACCTTAGGGGTATTTAAGGTCTGGCAATGCCTGTGCCCATTCAAGGAGTAGGGAGCTGTAACTGACCGATTAAAGCACATCTCAAGCACACAACTTGTGTCTGCTTAGTTTTTTAGCTGGAGTCCCCGCTATTACATTATTAAAAATTGAAATTACCAAATGTTTAGAAGGGGCAATCTTTAACTATGTGCTCATAAATTGGCCTAGATGGTAATTTAATACAGCTGTAAATTGAGTGGGGATGATGCAGGGATTTATGCGCAATTAATCACTTGAGGAAATATATAATATTTAAGAGGCAGTAATTGTCTGGTAGTTGAGACAGAAGGAGAAAATTAATGGTATTTTTAGTTTTGCTAACAGAACTTGCCAATGGTTGTGCTGTTAAAGAAGGAACTGCAGATGCTGGAGAATCGAGGGTACACAAAAGGCTGGAGAAACTCATCGGGTGCAGCAGCATCTAAGGAGCAAAGGAGATAGGCTACGTTTCGGGTCGAGACCCTTCTTCAGACTGGTTAGGGATCAGGGAAACGCTGGTTGTGCTGTGTTTGTTGCGGATATTGTCTCATGATATGTTTGCAGCAGCTAGAATAGTCCTGCAAGTAACTTCGTACAGTCCTGTCAGAGGAATAGTTCACAATGGGAAAGCAGATATGTGAGCAACTCCATGTGTTGTGTCACCAAGTGGGGTGGTCATGTTTATGTGGAGGGGGCTTTCTTGTCAATGTTTCAAAAGGCAAACAAGTAACTCCCACTGGACATAATCTGTGCTTAAAATTATTGATCTTTGTTCAGGTTTGGCTGCCCCTCTGTAAGTGAACCTTCATCTGAACCCTTAGATGAGCCTCAACAGTTCCTGTTGTACGTGAATGTAACTTATGAGAAAGTATTCCTTTCAATAATGATTCTTTTCAGAATCCTTCTTGGAAAAAATACTGCCCAGTTTCTCTCATATTTAAAATAATTATGTTTTTTTTTGTATTTCCTTAAATTTCCTTAAATACAGATCACTCAAAGCAAAAGGCAGTGTATAACAATGCACAAGTACAAAACAGAACTGCTTAAAATATGCAAAAGTCAGCATACGCTTAAAATATGCAAAAGTCAGCATACGATTGGAGCGGACAGCCTACCTGGGGGCAGCAACAGCAGCCGGGCCTCCGGCACAGAGAATGGCCCTGATGCTCGGGTAGCAAAAAGAGGAGGGCAATTGTAATAGGGGAATCCATAGTTAGGGGTCAGATTGGCGATTCTGTGGATGCAGTCGGGAGATCTGGATGGTAGTTTGCCTCCCTGGTGCCAGGGCCTCGGATGTGTCAGAACATGTCGAAAAGATTCTGAAAAAGGAGGGAGAGGAGCCTGACGTTGTGGTACACATTGGTACAAATGACACAGGCAGAAAAAGAGAAGAGGTCCTGAAAGGAGAATTTAGGGAGTTGGGGGGAAACTTAAGGAGAAGGACCAAAAGATTACTGCCTGTGCCATGTGACAGTGAGAGTAGAAATGGAATGAGGTGGAGGATAAATGCGTGGCTGAGGGACTGGTGCTGTGGGCAGGGATTCAAGTTTCTTGATCACTGGGTCCTCTTTTGGGGAAGGCATGATCTGTATAAAAAGGACAGGTTGCACTTGAACCCGAGGGGAACCAATATCCTGGTGGGGAGATTTGCAAAGGAGACTTTAAACTGGAAAGGCTGGGAGGAGGGAGGAGGGTAGAGGGGGCTAGGGGACAGGGTGAGGGGCAAGAGGCAGAGAAGGTAAGCACTCTAACCCAAAATGTAGGCGAGAAAGAGGAAAACGATAATAAACAGAGAATAAGGGATGGTGGGTTTCTAAAATGTGTATATTTTAATGCTAGGAGCATTGTAAGAAAGGTGGATGAACTTAGAGCCTGGATTGACACCTGGAAATATGATGTTGTGGCAATCAGTGAAACATGGTTGCGGGAGGGTTGTGATTGGAAACTAAATATTCAAGGATATCTTATCTTCAGGTGTGATAGAATTGGAGGGACCAGAGGTGGAGGTGTTGCATTGCTTGTCAGAGAAGATATTACAGCAGTGTTCTGGCAGGATAGATTAGAGGGCTCGTCTAGGGAGGCTATTTGGGTGGAACTGAGAAGTGGGAAAGGTGTAGCAACACGTTTAGGGGTGTATTTTAGAACCCCAAATGGGGAGCGAGAATTGGAAGAGCTAATATGTAAGGAGATAGCAGATATTAGTAGTAAGCACAAGGTAGTGATTGTGGGAGATTTCAATTTTCCAAAAATAGACTTGGAAACACATTCTGTAAATGGCCTGGATGGTTTGGAGTTTGTTAAATGTGTGCAGGATAGTTTTTTGCAGCAATACATAGAGGTATCAACCAGAGAAGGGGTAGTGCTGGACCTCCTGTTAGGAAATGAGGCAGGTCAGGTGATGGAGGTATGCGTTGGTGAGCACTTCAGGACCAGTGATCACAATACCATTAGTTTCAATATAATTATGGAGAGAGTCAGAACTGGATGTAAGGTTGAGATTTTTGATTGGAGAAAGGTTAACTTTGAGGGAATGCGTAATGATTTAAAAGGAGTTAATTGGGACATTTTGTTTTATGGGAAGGATGAAATTGGACCATTAAGAGAGCCATTAATGAGGATTAACGAGGGATAAAATTGGATCATTAGAGAGCCAGAATGGACAGCTATCTGCAGAGCCAAAAGAGATGGCGGAGATATTGAACAATTTATTTTCTTCGGTATTCACCAAGGAGAAGGATATTGAACTCTGTGAGGTACGGGAAAAAAGTAGAGTAGCTATGGAAACTATGAGATTCAAAGAGGAGGAAGTACTGACACTTTTGAAAAATATAAAAGTGGATAAGTCTCCAGGTCCTGACAGGATATTCCCTAGGATATTGAGGGAAGTTAGTGTAGAAATAGCAGGGGCTATGACAGAAATATTTCAAATGTCATTAGAAACAGGAATAGTGCCGGAGGATTGGCATACTGCGCTTGTTGTTCCATTGTTTAAAAAGGGTTCAAAGAATAAACCTAGCAATTCTAGACCTGTTAGTTTGACGTCAGTGGTGGGCAAATTAATGGAAAGGATACTTAGAGATAATATATATAAGCATCTGGTTAACCGGGTTTTGATCAAGAACAGTCATCATGGATTTGTGCCTGGAAGGTCATGTTTGACAAACCTTCTTGAATTTTTGGAAGAGGTTACTAGGGAAATTGATGAGGGTAAAGCAGTGGATGTTGTCTATATGGATTTCAATAAGGCCTTTGACAAGGTTCCCCATGAAAGGTTGGTTAAGAAGGTTCAATCATTGGGTGTTAATGGCGGAGTAGCAAGATGGATTCAACAGTGGCTGAATACGAGATGCCAGAGAGTAATGATGGATGGCTGTTTGTCAGGTTGGAAGCCGGTGACCAGTGGGGTGCCTCAGGGATCTGTGTTGGGTCTACTGTTGTTTGTCATGTACATCAATGATCTAGATGATGGGGTGGAAAATTGGATATGTAAGTATGCAGATGATACTAAGATAGGTGGTGCTGTAGATAATGAAGTAGATTTTCAAAGTCTACAGAGAGATTTGGGCCATTTGGAAGAGCGGGCTGAAAGATGGCAGATGGAGTTTAATGCTGATAAGTGTGAGGTGCTACATCTTGGCAGGACAAATCAAAATAGGATGTACATGGTAAATGGTATGGAATTGAGGAATGCTGTGGAACAGAGGGATCTAGGAGTAACTGTGCTTAGTTCCCTGAAGGTGGAATCGCATGTAGATAGGGTGGTAAAGAAAGCTTTTGGTGTGCTGGCCTTTAAAAATCAGAGCATTGAATATAGGAGTAGGGAAGTAATGTTAAAATTGTTAAAGGCATTGGTGAGACAAATTCTGGAATATGGTGTACAATTTTGGTCGCCTAATTATAGGAAGGATGCCAACAAAATAGAGAGAGTACAGAGGAGATTTACCAGAATGTTGCCTGGGTTCCAGCAACTAAGTTACAGAGAAAGGTTGAACAAGTTAGGTCTTTATTCTTTGGAGCGCAGAAGGTGGAATCGCATGTAGATAGAAACATAGAAACATGGAAAAATAGGTGCAGGAGTAGGCCATTCGGCCTTTCGAGCCTGCACCGCCATTCAATGTGATCACGGCTGATCATCCAACTCAGTATCCCGTACCTGCCTTCTCTCCTGATCCCTTTAGCCACAAGTGCCACATCTAACGCCCTCTTAAATATAGCCAATGAACTGGCCTCAACTACCTTCTGTGGCAGAGAATTCCAGAGACTCACCACTCTCTGTGTAAAGAATGTTTTCCTCATCTCGGTCCTAAAGGAATTCCCCCTTATCCTTAGACTGTGACCCCTTGTTCTGGACACTCCCAACATCGGGAACAATCTTCCAGCATCTAGCTTGTCCAACCCCTTAGAAATTTTGTAAGTTTCTATAAGATCCCCCCTCAATCTTCTAAATTCCAGCGAGTACAAGCCGAGTCTATCCAGTCTTTCCTCATATGAAAGTCCTGACATCCCAGGAATCAGTCTGGTGAATCTTCTCTGTAACCCCTCTATGGCAAGAATGTCTTTCCTCAGATTTGGAGACCAAAACTGTACGCAATACTCCAGGTAGGGTGGTAAAGAAAGCTTTTGGTTTGCTGGCCTTTATAAATCAGAGCATTGAATATAGGAGTAGGGAAGTAATGATAAAATTGTACAAGGCATTGGTGAGACCATTTCTGGAATATGGTGTACAATTTTGGTCGCCTAATTATAGGAAGGATGTCAACAAAATAGAGAGAGTACAGAGGAAATTTACTAGAATGTTGCCTGGGTTCCAGCAACTAAGTTACAGAGAAAGGTTGAACAAGTTAGGTGTTTATTCTTTGGAGCGCAGAAGGTTAAGGGGGGACTTGATTGAGGTCTTTAAAATGATGAAAGGGATAGACAGAGTTGACGTGGATAAGCTTTTCCCATTGAGGGTAGGGAAGATTCAAACAAAACGGCATGGCATGAGAATTAAGGGACAGAGGTTTAGGGGTAACATGAGGGGGAACTTCTTTACTCTGTGTGGTGGCTGTGTGGAATGATCTTCCAGCAGAAGTGGTGGAGGCAGGATCGATTTTAACATTTAAAAGTAAAGTGGATATGTATATGAACGAGAAGGGAATGGAGGGGTATGGTCTGAGTGCAGGTAGATGGGACTAGGGGAAAATAAATGGTCGGCATGGACTGGAAGGGCCGAGAAGGCCTGTTTCCGTGCTGTAATTGTTATATGGTTATATGGTTATTAATGCATTAATTTTATCAATGACCCTTCGACTGATGCTGTTAATTTGATATTATTTCAGATTTCCAGCAACTTGCTTTTTCTTTGTTTACGTAATGTACTCCTTTTGTTATATTATTTGAAAGATCCAGAAGATGTAATTCAGAATTTCAACACATCTTGAGAAATGAATGAAGCTTTAAAAATCTGCATCCCACTAATAATGTAGACACTGTCAGATGGAAAATATATACACTCAGTTCATTCTTAACAGGTCAACGAATCAGAGTCTGTAGCGTGGAAACAGGCCTTCGGCCCAACTTGCCCACACTGGCCAACATGTCCCATCTACACTAATCCCACCTGCCTGCATTTGGCCCATATCCCTCTAAACCTGTCCTATCCATGTACCTGTCTAAATGTTTCTTAAACGTACCATTATAGTACTTGCCTCAACCATCTCCTCAGCAAGCTCATACATACACTCATCACCCTTTGTGTGAAAAAGATCATGATAAAGATTGCAATTCATCTAATTTTGCAGTGAATACTTCAGATATTTCTTCTAAAATGGACCATCTTTACAATTACTGGTTGCGTTTTTTTGTATGAGAGTATGACAAGTAGAATTCCATCAAAAATCTCTTTGAACAGAACCAACTCTCAGCATGGAGCAGGTCATATTAATATGCAGATTGAGGTCCTCCACCCATTGTAAATCTCCGCAACCTTCAAGGAGATATTAGTGAAATAGAATAGTGCAATTCATTTATTCCAGCCATTGGGCAGCCTAACCATTATTCCTTAGTATATTTGACCGTTGTCATTTACTTTAGACAAATGTTTTATTTGCCTTGTTTCATTACAAGATCTGTTCACCATGTACCACGTAACGTTTGACCTTTAACCTCTCCGACCTCCCACAATATCTCCTACTTTCTTTTTTGTTCATCCCTCCCCTCTGCACATGCTTAAAGTTTACAAATTTGCTAGAAACATTAGCTCAGTTTCACTCTCCACAGACACTGTCTATTCTCTTGCAGTCTTTATTTTAAATTGTTGTGCCTTTTAACACTCGGAGTTTCATATTGAATGATTTTTGGTTTGGATACGAAACAGATTAAATGCTGATACCCTTGTGGTATCAGGATAATACAGCGGTGGGAGATTCCAACCTGTTTCAACAAATGCAATCAACCTGGCGCGCACAAATAAGATCAAAAAGAACAAGTTGTCCTACAACTTTAGGCTGTGCACGTCATACGCAAGAAGAAGAAGGATAATACGAACTGTGGTCTTGGATACAACTTGTGAGATGAACTGGCTGGGCTCAATCTGATAGATCGCAGTCTTTTCTGAGTTCTGAGAAGGTTTTCTTTTCTTTCTGGGATAGTTGTCTCCAGGTTATTGTTGCTGATGTAAATGATGTTGCTTCTTTTATATTAATTTTTCAGAATGCGGTGGCTGCTCAAACTCCGACTGAGGCAATCAGAGTCAGTGGAGCATGGAATTGATTGGTACTGAGATTCCCCCCCTCCCCCCCCCCCCCCCCCACACCATGGTATTTCACCGTTTTAATGTAGACCTCTGGTTTTCTCTTATTATCATAGTGACAGCAAGCCCTTCTGCTTGTGTGTTTCAGTTTCTCATTTCGCAACAACCAAATGATTACTCTGTTATTGTTTGCAATTTATTAGGTCCCGGTTGTTTTGAGCTAGGAACTCCCACAGAGAATAAAGAGTGTATGACTGTTACTTTGGAGGTCCTTTTTTTTAATCTCATGAGATCTGGTTTCAGTTTGTACCTCATAGTTTAACAGCCACAGATGGCCTCACATCAACTCCCAATGCACAATTCTGCCATCAATCAATCATTGCTGGAGAACACTTTACCATTTAAGCTGTTATTCATTTTCTTTGCATTCTCAGAGAATGTCACAGACCATTAATTTTATTTGTGTGTGGCCTGTTCAAATGGAAGACACTGTCCAATCTTCTGCCAGGATGGTGATTTTTCCATCCTCTTTGCATCTCACTAATTTAACAAGGCCTTTGGCAAGGTTCCATATGGTAGACTTGTCTTGGAAGTTATATCACATGTGATCTAGGATGAGCTAGCCAATTGAATACTAAATTAGCTTGGTGTAATGAGTCGGAGAGTGGTAGTGGAGGGTTGTTAAAAAGATTGGAGACCTGTGACCCGTGATGTGCCATAGGGATCAGTGCTAGCTCCACTATTATTTGTAATCTATATTAATGGTGTGGATAATAATGTTGTTAATAGCATTTGTAAATCCATGTGCGACACCAAAATTGGAGAAGTAGCGGACAGTGAAGAGGTATTTCAGATTACCACATGATCTAGATGAACTGGGGAAGTGGGTCAAGGAATAGCAGATGGAATTTAACGCAGACAAGTGTGAGGTGTTGCATTTTGGCATTAGTCAAAGAAGGTGCTGCGACATTGTGTTACGATTGTGGCATGTTATTCGTGTCCACACTTGGAGTATTGTGTGCAGTGCTGATTGCCCAGCTCTTGGAATGATGCCATTAAGTTGGAAAAAATGCAGAAAAGATTCACCAGATTGGTATTGGTACCGGAAGGCTTGAGTTATGGAAGCTGGGTCTTTTTTACCTGGAGCACAGAAAGTTGAGTGGTGACATTATAGAAATCATGAGAGGTCTAGCCCTGGACTGATGGGACACCAGCCGGAGCAGTGGCGGCCCAGGCTTACAGCCAGCGCGGAGAAGAAGTGCTAACTCTACTGTTCCGGGCCTGTGTTTTCATGTCAGTCCAGGCTGTTGGTTAATCCGGCGGGACAGGCAGAGTTGAGCTGGAGTTAACGCTTCCTCTCCGCGCTATCTGTAAGCCTGGGCCACCACTGCTCTGGGCCGGTGTTCCGTCAGTCCAGGGTCACCCCGGACATCTCCGGCTGCCCTCGGACAGGAATGGGATACTCGGACGGGGACGGTCCAGTAGCAATTCAACAGTGCTTGCAGCGCCGGAGACCTGGGTTCGATCCTGACTACGGATGAAACGCAGGTGCATAGCTGCACAGCTGCTGAGAATGTTTATCGCAGTGACCTATACCTGGGCATGCATAGTCGGAATATCGAACTCGCTTATTATAGGTTAACAAATCAAGGAGTGATGAATGGATGGATTCCATGCAAGCCAAGATGTTGTCCGCAGACATTTGGATCTTCATAAATTTACAGAAGTTGGAAACTGACCAAAATGGTAGATGGGAGCGACCCACTTCCATTGGGAATGTACGGGATGTGGAGAATTGGTGTGGATGCATTGGAAGCAAAGAGTTAAATACACAAAGTAATATTTGAAATGAACAACTGCAAACAATTCAGACTAAAAATATTTTATAAGTAAGTTTAAGGAGTTTAAATGAATTTCTTTATTATGAATAATGGCAGCAATCCTCCCAAGATTAAAAAAGTTCAGTCTGGAAGAGAAAGCCAAAGTCTTGCAATTCTGCGATGAAATGCTTTGCCAAGATATGACAGATTGAATGTAAGAACACATAGAGCACATACTCTTTTGGTCTATAAATAAACTGATAAGGATTTAAGAAACATTCTGTAAAAACATTTGAAGGAAATATTAGTTGATAAAAGCACTGAGGAAAATTCTTTACTGAGAATGGACAGCTGTAAATTTATTTTTCAAAAGAATTGGGGGGTTTTCGCTTCATGTTGACAAATAACGGGGAGAGCGAGTAAAATTGAATGATAAGAGAAGGAGGAATTACTTCTATTAAATTGCATTTTATTTCTCAAACTCAAATCAGTTGAGCAAAAAGGTGGAACCCAGTGGGTCAGGCTGCATCTGTGGAGAAAATTAATCCTGAAGAAGGATCCAGACCTGGCAAATCTTCTGTCCATTTCCTCCACATATGCTGCCCGCCCTCTGGGTTCCACCGCCACTTTGTGTTTTGCTCAAGAATCCAGAATCTACAGTTTCTTGTATCTCAAATCGGTTGATTATCTTTTCTGTTTAATTGTAAAAATAACTGATAGCTTTGACAGGCTAAAGTCCATGATTGGATGATTTGTGACTGATTTATTAAATGCAAACAGTTTTATTTGCTTGATCTGGGGTTACTTTGCTTTCTGGCAAGAGCAATATACTGTATTAATAGAGTTTTCAACACTATTTACACACTTTCTTCTTAATGTAAAAATGAAATAAATCTATGAAAGGTAGCTCCAAGTAGCATTTTATCAGGATGCATCACAGATGCATCATCGGGAACAGGTCCATCCAAGACCACAATAAATTGCAGAGAGTTGTGGATGTGCCCCAGACCATCACACAAACCAGCCTCCCTTTCATCAACACCATCTACAGTTCACGCTGCCTCCGCAAGGCTGCCAGCATAATCAAGAACCAGTCCCACAACAGTCTCTCCCTCTTCTCCCCTCTCCCATCAGGCAAGAGGTGTAAAAGTTTGAAAACACATACCTCCAGATTCAGGGACAGTTTCTTCCCAGTTGTTTCAGGCAAATGAACAATCCTCTCATCAGATAGTGTACAGATATTCCTGACCTCCCATCTACCTCATTGTAGACCTTTGAATGATCTATAATTGTGAAGAGGATGCTATGAGGATGCAAGGTATCTTAGACAGGTTGGGGGAGTGGGCAGATGCATGACAGATGCTGTGTGATGTGGATAAATGTGAGGTTATCCACTTTGGCAACACCAGGAAAGCAGATTGTTATCTAAATGGTGTCAAGTTGGGAAAAGGGGAAGTACAATGGGATCTGGGAGTCCTTGTTCATCAGACGCTGAAAGTAAGTATGCAGGTATGGCAGGCAGTGAATGGCATGTTGGCCTTCATAACAAGAGGAGTTGAGTATAGGAGCAAAGAGGTCCTCCTGCAGTTGTACAGGGCCCTAGTGAGACCACACCTGGAGGATTGTTTTGGAGCAGTTTTGGTCTCCCAACTTGAGGAAGGGTAATCTTGCTATTGAGGGAGTGCAGCATAAGTTTACAAGGTTAATTCCCGGGATGGCGGGACTGTCATATGTTGATAGATAGGAGCGGCTGGACTTGAATTTAGGATGAGAAGGGATCTTATTGAAACATATAAGATTATTAAGGGATTGGAAACGCTAGAGGTAGGAAACATTTTCCCAATGTTGGGGGAGTCCAGAAACAGGGGCCACAGTTTAGGAATAAGTGGTAAGCCATTTAGAACAGAGATGAGGAATTACTTTTTCACACAGAGAGTTGTGAGTGTGTGAAATTCTCTGCCTCAGAGGGCAGTGGAGGCTGGTTCTCGGGATGCTTTCAAGAGAGTGTTAGATAGAGCTCTTAGGGATAGCAGAGTTAAGGGATATGGAGAGATGGAGGAACGGGGTACTGATTGTGAATGATCAGTCATGATCACATTGAATGGCGATGTTGGTTCAAAGGGCCGAATGGCCTACTCCTGCACCTATTGTCTATTGTCCATCAAAAGACAAATGTTGCTTGGGCCCATGCAAAAGCATATCATTACACCTTTCATCAAATGAGTAAGGGTAGTTGAAGGGGTTGTTCAGAGTTATGGGCCTGTCCCACTTAGGCAACTTTTTAGGCGAGTGCACATGGCTGCGTTCATCACATGTTCGCTGATGGTCTCTGGTGAGTCTCCTTCATGATCGCGAGGAGTTCCCGCATTCTGGGAACTAGACGCGGCCTCAGTATGGTCGGCGCAAATTTTTCAACATGTTGAAACATTTTCTGCGACCAAAAATTGGTCGCCATGGAGAAAATTGATAATCCTGTAGTCGTTGGTGCAGTTGTAGTGGGGTCGCCATGTAGTTATGGGTAGTTGAGGTAGTCGTAGGTAGTTTTAGTTAATCATCTTCGCGGACCAGTCATTTTCATTGGCTCATTGGGGAAAAAAACGTAAGCAGGAGTTTTCATAACCAAGGATAACCGACCTTGGATACCGACGGTAATTTTAGATGTCCGCCGAACTTCACAGCTGTGATTAAAAGTTGTCTGGCTTCTTAAAAGTCGTCTCCAATCCTTTTCCCCCCCATTCCCTCCCCCTCCTTCCCCCCCTCTATCCCCCCCACTCTCCCCCCCTTCCACCTTCCCCCCTTCTACCCCCTTTCCTGCCAACTTTATTGTTCATTGCAGTGTTTGTCCGTTTGACCTGGACCCCATCTTTGCGATGTGTTTGTGTGTGTGTGTGTGTGTTCCACTCTGACAGTCGCCGTTCTAGTTCCCGGTTTTTCAGGCGACTATGAGTCGCCGGCAGTCTGCTGAAAAATGGCCTAAGTGGAACAGGCCCATTAGGACAAGATGAAGGTGTGTGATGGTGGAGAACTGGTTGGGTTCCTGTGCAAGGACGAAGAGCAGGAGCTTTAAACCTTCCTGTTCTGGAAAAGAAGTGTGGAGGCCCACAGGAGCCTTTGGAAGAGGAGGAGGGGGAGGATGAACACCCGACCGATAAGCTTAAAAATCCAGCGCGGGGCTTGCTTTTTCAGAGGCCCACAGGAGCCGTTGGAAGAGGAGGAGGGGGCGAAGCAACACTCGACCGGTAAGATTGAAAATCCAGCGCGGGGCTTGTTTACCAAAATCCATAACGTTCCATTCGGAGAAGTAGTTTTTTTTGAGGAAGCCGTTGATTGGTGTGAAGTAGACTAGGGTAAGCAGCTGATTGTCAGTCAGATCCCAGCAGTTTGTTGTGTACTTTGTATTGTGTTGAGATTGTATTCTGTGTAAGGGGGGAGTACGAAGGCCAAGGCAGTGTACTGTTGTGAATGTCAGATGTGGGAGGTCAGGGAAGATGATAGCCCTCCAGACATCCACACCTGCGCCAGGTGTGTCGAGATGGGGCTCCTAAAGGACTGTGTTAGGAACCTGCAGCAACAGCTCGAGGACCTCCGTCTGGTCAGGGAGAATGAGGAGGTCATAGGGAGAGGTTAAAGGGAGGTGGTCACTCCCAGACCACGGGAGGCAGACATGTGGGTCACTGTTAGGAAGGGCAAGGGGCAGAGGCAGGGACTAGCGAGTACCCCGGTGGCTGTACACCTGGAAAATAGGTACTCATGTTTGAGTTCAATTGGAGCGGACAGCTTACCTGGGGGCAGCAACGGCAGCCGGGTCTCCGGCACAGAGAACGGGCCTGATGCTCGGAAGGGTAGCAAAATGAGGAGGGCAATTGTAATAGGGGACTCCATAGTTAGGGGTCAGATTGGCAATTCTGTGGACGCAGTCGGGAGACCCGGATGGTAGTTTGCCTCCCTGGTGCCAGGGTCTCGGATGTGTCAGAAAAGATTCTTAAAAGGGAGGGAGAGGAGTCTGATGTTGTGGTACACATTGGTACCAATGACACAGGCAGAAAAAGAGAAGAGGTCCTGAAAGGAGAGTTTAGGGAGTTGGGGGGAAAGTTAAGGAGAAGGAAGAAAAGAGTAACAATTTCAGGATTACTGCCTGTGCCACGTGACAGTGAGAGTAGAAATGGAATGAGGTGGAGGAAAAATGCGTGGTTGAGGGACTGGTGCAGTGGGCAGTGATTCAAGTTTCTTGATCACTGGGACCTTTTTTGGGGAAGGCATGATCTGTATAAAAAGGACGGGTTGCACTTGAACCTGAGGGGAACCAATATCCTGGCGGGGAGATTTGCAAAGGAGACGTTAAAATAGAAAGGCTGGGGACAGCAACTCGGGTAGTGGGGGCTAGGGGACAGGGTGAGAGGCAAGAGGCAGAGAAGGTAATCACTAGGACCCAAAATGTAGGCGAGAAAGAGGAAAAAGATAATAAACAGAGAATAAGGGATGGTGGGTTTCTAAAATGTGTATATTTTAATGCTAGGAGTATTGTAAGAAAGGTGGATGAATTTAGAGCCTGGATTAACACCTGGAAATATGATGTTGTGGCAATCAGTGAAACATGGTTGTGGGAGGGTTGTGATTGGAAACTAAATATTCCAGGATTTTGTTGCTTTAGGTGTGATAGAATTGGAGGGACCAGAGGTGGAGGTGTTGCATTGCTTGTCAGAGAAGATATTACAGCAGTGCTTTGGCAGGATAGATTAGAGGGCTCGTCTAGGGAGGCTATTTGGGTGGTACTGAGAAATGGGAAAGGTGTAGCAACACTTTTAGGGGTGTATTATACACTGCCAAATGGGGAGCGAGAATTGGAATAGCTAATTTGTAAGGAGATAGCAGATATTAGTATTAAGCACAAGGTAGTGATTGTGGGAGATTTCAATTTTCCAAAAATAGACTGGGAAACACATTCTGTAAATGGCCTGGATGGTTTGGAGTTTGTTAAATGTGTGCAGGATAGTTTTTTGCAGCAATACATAGAGGTATCGACCAGAGAAGGGGCAGTGCTGGACCTCCTGTTAGGAAATGAGGCAGGTCAGGTGACGGAGGTATGCGTTGGTGAGCACTTCGGGACCAGTGATCACAATACCATTAGTTTCAATATAATTATGGAGAGAGTCAGAACTGGACCTAGGGTTCAGATTTTTGATTGGAGAAAGGCTAACTTTGAGGGAATGCGTAATGATTTGGGACATTTTGTTTTATGGCAAGGATGTAGAAGAGAAATGGAGGAAATTTAAAGGGGAAATTGTAAGAGTACAGAATCTTTATGTCCCTGTTCGGTTGAAAGGAAATGGTAAAAATCGGAAAGAGCCATGGTTTTCAACGGAAATTGGACACTTGGTTCGAAAAAAGAGAGATATCTACAATAATTATAGGAGGCATGGAGTAAATGAGGTGCTAGATGAGTATAAAGAATGTAAAAACAATGTTAAGAAATAAATAAGAAAAGCTAAAAGAAGATCTAAGGTTGCTTTGGCAAGAAAGGTGAAAGTAAATCCAAAGGGTTTCTACAGCTATATTAATAGCAAAAGGATAACGAGGGATAAAATTGGACCATTGGAGAGCCAGAATGGCCAGCTATCTGCAGAGCCAAAAGAGATGGGGGAGATATTGAACAATGTATTTTCTTCAGTATTCACCAAGGAGAAGGATATTGAACTCTGTGAGGTAAGGGAAAAAAGTAGAGTAGCTATGCAAACTATGAGATTCAAAGAGGAGGAAGTACTGACACTTTTGAAAAATAAAAAAGTGGATAAGTCTCCAGGTCCTGACAGGATATTCCCTAGGACATTGAGGGATGTTAGTGTAGAAATAGCAGAGGCTATGACAGAAATATTTCAAATGTCATTAGAAATGGGAATAGTGCCGGAGGATTGGCATACTGCGCATGTTGTTCCATTGTTTAAAAAGGGTTCAAAGAATAAACCTTTCAGTAAAGGGCCTGTCCTACAAGCATGCAACTTTATCGATGAACGCGATCAAACTTGAAGCTGGGGCCGCCCGGAGGTCGAGTGATCCCCTGTACAGACGTTCCCACCAGCATGTGCCTGCATGCGGCAAGCGCAACCAAACTGGCAGTAGGGGCCGCGCAGAGGTTGGGTGAGTGGCGCAAAGTGAGGCGAACTTGGAGCGAAGTCTAAGGTAAGTTCGCCAGGACAGAGAGGGGCACACAGAGAGGGGCACAGAGGCACACACACACAGAGGGCCACGGAGCCACACACATAGAGGGTCACAGAGGCACCTACAGATAGGTTCACGGAGGCACGATGTTGTGGCGGTGTGTAATGCGTCGAGGCGACTGCGAGCCGACAAGCCGTTGCCGCGCGGAAGATTTGGACATAGTCAGTTTTTCAGAGCCCCGCGCGGTGTCGGGACGAACTCGGGATGAACTCCGCACAATTCCGCACGGCTCCGGCGATCGAAGTGGGACCGGCCCCGCGACGCCGGACAGCTCAAGCGACCACGTTAGGTCGTGCTAATCACATAGAGTTGCATGCTTGTAGGACAAGGCCCTTAAGGCCTTTGACAAGGTTCCTCATGGAAGGTTGGTTAAGAAGGTTCAATCTTTGGGTCTTAATGGCGGAGTAGCAAGATGGATTCAACAGTGGCTGAATGGGAGATGCCAGAGAGTAATGGTGGATGGCTGTTTGTCAGGGTGGAAGCCGGTGACTAGTGGGGTGCCTCAGGGATCTGTGTTGGGTCCACTGTTGTTTGTCATGTGCATCAATGATCTACATGATGGGGTGGAAAATTGGATAAGTAAGTGTGCAGATGATACTAAGATAGGTGGTGCTGTGGATAATGAAGTAGATTTTCAAAGTCTACAGAGAGATTTGGGTCATTTGGAAGAGTGGGCTGAAATATGGCAGATGGAGTTTAATGCTGATAAGTGTGATGTGCTACATCTTGGCAGGACAAATCAAAATAGGATGTACATTGTAAATGGTAGGGAATTGAGGAATGCTGTGGAACAGAGGGATCTAGGAATAACTGTGCATAGTTCCCTGAAGGTGGAATCGCATGTAGATAGGGTGGTAAAGAAAGCTTTTATTGTGCTGGCCTTTATAAATCAGAGCATTGAATATAGGAGTAGGGAAGTAATGTTAAAATTGTACAAGGCTTTGGTGAGACCAATTCTGCAGTATGGTGTACAATTTTGGTCGCCTAATTATAGGAAGGATGTCAACAAATTAGAGAGAGTACAGAGTAGATTTACTAGAATGTTGCCTGGGTTCCAGCAACTAAGTTACAGAGAAAGGTTGAACAAGTTAGGTGTTTATTCTTTGGAGCGCAGAAGGTTAAGGGGGGACTTGATTGAGGTCTTTAAAATGATGAAAGGGATAGACAGAGTTGACGTGGATAAGCTTTTCCCATTGAGGGAAGGGAAGATTCAAACAAGAGGGCATGACATGAGAATTAAGGGACAGAAGTTTAGGAGTAACATGAGGGGGAACTTCTTTACTCAGAGAGTGGTGGCTGTGTGGAATGATCTTCCAGCAGAAGTGGTGGAGGGAGGATCAATTTTAACATTTAAAAGTAAAATGGATAGGTATATGGACGGGAAGGGAATGGAGGGGTATGGTCTGAGTGCAGGTAGATGGGACTAGGGGAAAATAAATGGTTGGCACGGACTGGAAGGGCCGAGAAGGCCTGTTTCCGTGCTGTTATATGTTTATATGGTTATATGAGTGGTTGTACATCCATTGTTAAGACAAACAGGTTAGGATCAGAGAATTGCAAATTACCTAAGTAGCAAATTACATCCAATGGATCATGCATGCAAGTGGGAATGGGGAGAAAGAATGGAGTCAAGATAAGATGAAATAAGCTTGATGGGATGAAACAGGAAATAAAGGCAAAATTATACCCATTCAGACTATAGGTTCTAACTGCATTTCCATTATGAACATCAACTTAGAAAACATCCATTTGAAGAAGTGAGGACGAACAAGGATTCTAGTTGATTGCTATTGTAGCTCTTTCAAAGCCACTCTACAATTAATAGAAGGGGGATCTGTCGCAATAAATGTTAAGTGAAACAAAAATAAGATGTTTAACATTGGCAGTGAGGATTAAAACACAGGTATTGATAACACAACATTTGTACCGCATCAATAAAACATTCTAACTTCACAGGATTATTATCAAGCAAATTCACATGAATGTAAAAAAAATCTTTCCTGAAAAACTATTCACAAAAAGTCGCTTGAGCAGATATGTGATTTTCTGAATTTCACATTACTCTAAGAAAAAAATAAAACACAGCATGACAATTCTGTGCCAATATCACTTTGATATGGTCTTACAGGTAACAAAGGACCAAAATTAGCAATGATATGGAAGTGGTAAATTGGTTGTGACAGTTTTGTGAAATCAGTTTGAGTGAAATTGGGATTAGGTTTCATTAAATTATTAAAGGCCTGTACTAATCTTATGACAATGTGGCTGTAAGGCACAGAGCAGAGGCTGTAGCCACTATTAACAGAAGTAAAATGTAGTTTAGTTGGAAACTAGAGCTTAGGGCTATCAGAATGTTCTTCAGATCGATCAAACAGGCAGATAGTTCCTTCAGGTACAAACTGATGAAAATTGTGAGAAATATGGTGCAGAATTGTACTACCCCAAAAAGGATCTGTTGAAAGTAATTTATCTATTGCTGAACTAAAAAGGTTTTATACATGTATTACAATTCATTCTTCTATTTCATTCCAATCAGCTTCTCATTTAAAAAAAAATCCTTATTATTTCTATTCTTTATTTTCAACTATTCCAGGGAACACTATATTTAAAAAAAACTGCTGATGCAGGAAACCTGAAATAAAATCAGAAAATACTTGAAACAAAGAGAAACAAAGTTAACATTTTTGGTCAATGTGAAGCATTGTTTTTTTTCCCACAAATACTGCCTGCCTACTGAGTATTTTCAGCATTTTCTCTTTTGTTTTAAATACTAAAGTTGCACCTTTCTGTTTGCAATTGTAGCCAAAGGATTACTACAGATGTCTTTTGGTATACTTTAAAAAAAAATCCAAATTTGGTTCATCAACCCCTGTTAAAAATATGGTACAATTTATGTTGCTATTACAGACTACAAAAAATATAAATGGTGCAGAGACAATGTTGGTGCCTCTTAAATTCTGTGTCAGAGCAAATAATTTATGCATCCGAGAAACTTTGCTTACCTTGTAACCATTCAGACTGTAGGCTCTAACTTGCCATGTGAGCAACCATAATATTGAATATGAATGGATGGCTTGAACATCAAAGTGGGTGTGATGTGGGAATGAATTCCCTAGAGTGCTTACATTTTCGTTTATTGCTGGAGATACGTCAAACTTGGAGATTCCCAGGTGCCTTAATGCAGCCAACAAACGTTAAACATATCTTTCTTTTTAGACAATAATTTACCACTTTGTTTTCGGATCTGGGCCAAGATATAGTCTTACATAGAAGCATAGAAACATAGAAAATAGGTGCAGGAGGCCATTCGGACCTTCAAGCCTGCACCGCCATTCAATATGATCATGGCTGACCTTCCAACTCACTATCCTGTACCTGCCTTCTCTCCATACCCTCTGATCCCTTTAGCCACAAGGGCCACATCTAACTCCCTCTTAATTATAACCAATGAACTGACCTCAACTACTTTCTGTGGCAGAGAATACCACAGATTTACCACTCTCTGTGAAAAAAAAATTCTCATCTCGGTCCTAAAAGACTTCCCCCTTATCCTTAAACTGTGACCCCTTGTTCTGGACTTCCCCAACATTGGCAACAATCTTCCTGCATCTAGCCTGTCAATCCTTTAAGAATTTTGTAAGTTTCTATAAGATCCCCGCTCAATCTTCTAAATTCTAGCGAGTACAAGCCAAGTCTATCCAGTCTTTCTTCATATGAAAGTCCTGCCATCCCAGGAATCCGTCTGGCGAACCTTCTCTGTACCCCCTCTATGGCAAGAATGTCTTTCCTCAAATTACGAGACCAAAACTGTACGCAATACTCCAGGTATGGTCGCACCAAGGCCCTGTACAACTGCAGTAGAACCTCCCTGTTCCTATACTCAAATCCTTTTGCTATGAATGCTAACATACCATTCGCTTTCTTCACTGCCTGCTGCACCTGCATGCCTACGTTTCGTTGCATCTCCCAATTTCCTGATCGACCACTATTCAGATAATAGTCTACTTTCCTGTTCTTGCCACCAAAGTGGATAACCTCACATTTATCCACATTATACTGCATGTGGCATGCATTTGCCCACTCACCCAACCTATCCAAGTCACCTTGCAGCCTCCTCGCATCCTCCTCACAGTTAACACTGCCCCCCAGCTTCGTGTCATCCACAAACTTGGAGATGTTGCATTCAATTCCCTCGTCCAAATCATTAATGTATATTGTAAATAGCTGGGGTCCCAGCACTGAGCCTTGCAGAACCCCACTTGTCACTGCCTGTCATTGTGAAAAGGACTTGTTTACTCCTACCCTTTGCTTCCTGTTTGCCAGCCAGTTCTGTATCCACATCAATACTGAACCCCCAATGTCGTATGCTTTAAGTTTGTATACTAATCTCTTTTGTGGAA
Organism: Raja brachyura; assembly: GCA_963514005.1. Next base: position 35,816,089 of record OY740787.1, on the reverse strand, counting down.
CCTTGTCGAAAGCCTTCTGGAAGTCCAGATACACCACATCCACTGGTTCTCCCCTATCCACGCTACTAATTACATCCTTGAAAAATTCCACAAGATTCGTCAGACATTATTTACCTTTCGTAAATCCATGCTGACTTTGCCCAATGATTTCACCACTTTCCAAATGTGCTGCTATCTCATCTTTAATAACTGACTCTAGCAGTTTCCCCACTACCGATGTTAGACTAACTGGTCTGTAATTCCCCGTTTTCTCTCTCCCTCCCTTCTTAAAAAGAGGGGTTACGTTTGCTACACGCCAATCCTCAGGAACTACTCCAGAATCTAAAGAGTTTTTAAAGATTATCACTAATGCATCCACTATTTCCGGAGCTACTTCCTTAAGTACTCTGGAATGCAGCCTATCTGGCCCTGGGGATTTATCGGCCTTTAATCCATTCAATTTACCCAACACCACTTCCCGACTAACCTGGATTTCACTCAATTCCTCCTTTGACCCGCGGTCCCCTGCTATTTCCGGCAGATTATTTATGTCTTCCTTACTGAAGACGGAACCAAAGTAGTTGTTCAATTGGTCCACCATATCCTTGTTCCCCATGATCAACTCACCTGTTTCTGACTGCAAGGGACCTACATTTGTTTTAACTAATCTCTTTCTCTTCACATATCTATAACAACTTTTGCAGTCAGTTTTTATGTTACCTGCCAGTTTTCTTTCATAATCTATTTTTCCTTTCCTAATTAAGGCCTTTGTCCTCCTCTGCTGGTCTCTGAATTTCTCCCAGTCCTCTGGTATGCTGCTTTTTCTGGCTACTTTGTACGCATCATCCTTTGCTTTGATACTATCCCTGATTTCCCTTGTTATCCATGGATGCACTACCTTCCCTGATTTATTATTTTGCCAAACTGGGATGAACAATTTTTGTAGTTCATCCATGCAGTCTTTAAATGTCTTCCATTGCGTATCCACCGTCAACCCTTTTAGAATTGATTGCCAGTCAATCTTGGCCAATTCACGTCTCATACCCTCAAAGTTACCTTTCTTTAAGTTCAGAACCATTGTTTCTGAATTAACAATGTCACTCTCCATCCTCATGAAGAACTCGACCTTATTATGGTCACTCCTGCCCAGGGGGGGCATGCACAACAAGACTGCTAACTAACCCTTCCTCATTACTCAATATCCAGTCTAAAATAGCCTGCTCTCTCGTTGGTTCCTCTACATGTTGATTTAGATAACTATCCCGCATACATTCCAAAAAATCCTCTTCATCAGCACCCCTGCCAATTTGATTCACCCAATCTATATGTAGATTGAAGTTACCCATTATAATTGTTTTGCCTTTGTCGCACGCATTTCTAATTTCCTGTTTGATACCATCCCCAACTTCACTACTACTGTTAGGTGGCCTGTACACAACACCCACCAGAGTTTTCTGCCCCTTAGTGTTTCGCAGCTCTACCCATACCGATTCCACATCCTCCAAGATAATGTCCTTCCTTTCCATTGCGTTAATCTCCTCTCTAACCAGCACCGCTACCCCACCTCCTTTTCCTTTCTCTCTATCCCTCCTGAATATTGAATATCCCTGGATGTTCAGCTCCCAGCCTTGGTCACCCTGGAGCCATGTCTCCGTGATCCCAACTATATCATAATCATTAATAGCTATCTGCACGTTCAACTCATCCACCTTATTGCGAATACTCCTTGCATTGAGACACAAAGCCTTCAGGCTTGTTTTTACAACGCTCTTACCCCTTATACAATTATGTTGAGAAGTGGCCCTTTTTGATTTTTGCCCTGGTTTTGTCTGCCTGCCACTTTTACTTTTCACCTTGCTCCCTATTGCTTCTACCCTCGTTTTACACCAACCTGCCTCTCTGCTCTTGTGCCCATCCCCCTGCCACATTAGTTTAAAGGCTCCCCGACAGCACTAGCAAACACTCCCCAAGGACATTGGTTCCATTCCAGCCCAGGTGCAGACCGTCCTGTTTGCACTGGTCCCACCTCCCCCAGAAATGGTTCCAGTGCCCTAAAAATTTGAATCCCTCCCCCTTGCACTATTTTTCAAGCCACGTATTCATCTGCAATATCCTCCTATTTCTACTCTGACTGGCCCGTGGTAGTGGTAATAATCCAGGGATTATTACCTTTGAGGTCCTACTTTTAAGTTTATCTCCTAGCTCCCTAAATTCACCTTGTAGGACCTCATCCCTTTTTTTACCTATATCGTTGGTGCCAATATGCACCACGACAACTGGCTGTTCACCCTCCCACTCCAGAATGTTCTGCAGGCGTTCAGTGACATCCCTGACCCTTGCACCAGAGAGGCAACATACCATCTGTTATGGTACCAACATAACATGCTGCTGCATTCCCCTGATGAGCCATCTCCCTCAACAGTATCCAAAATGATATACCTGTTTAGGAGGGAGATGGCCGCAGGAGACTCCTACACTACATGCCTACTGCTTTGCTGGCTTTTGACCAACTCACTGTACGTGCTTTCCACGACTTTCTCCGCATCGTGGATGCTCCAGTATGAATCCAGCCGCAGCTCCAATCGTTCAATGCGGTCTTCCAGAAGCTGCAGCTGGACACACTTCAAGCAAATGTAGTCACCAGGGACACTGACAATATCCATGATCTCCCACATGTTGCAGGCTGAGCAAACCATGGGGACAATCTCTACTGACATATCTTACTCCCAAATTACTCTGTATTAATATATATATATATCTGTATTAATATATATATATATTTTTTTTAATTTTTAATTTTTATTTTTATTAAACACAAAACTTTATCCTTTAAACTTTACTAATAAATACTGACTCCTTAACTCGCAGAATCCATAAACCTGAAGGCAGAAATGTAAAAATGTAAACCCCGGGTTGCAGCCAATCAGCTGCTTCCTCTGGTCCTCTTCAACCAATCAGAGGCTTCCACCAGATTCCCTCTCTGGAAGATGGAACGTTGCAGATGTTGGTCTCACAGCGCAGGTAACTCCACCCTCGCTCACCAACGGCTCCCCGGGCCTCTGTGAAAAGCAAGCCCCGCGCTAGATTTATACTCACAGCGCAGGTAACTCCACCCTCGCTCACCAACGGCTCCCAGGGCCTCTGTGAAAAGCAAGCCCCGCGCTAGATTTATACTCACAGCGCAGGTAACTCCACCCTCGCTCACCAACGGCTCCCCAGGCCTCTGTGAAAAGCAAGCCCCGCGCTAGATTTATACTCACAGCGCAGGTAACTCCACCCTCGCTCACCAATGGCTCCTCGGGCCTCTGTGAAAAGCAAGCCCCACACTAGATTTATACTCACAGCGCAGGTAACTCCACCCTCTCGCACCAACGGCTCCCCGGGCCTCTGTGAAAAGCAAGCCCCGCGCTAGATTTATACTCACAGCACAGGTAGCTCCACCTAATACCAGAACTCATGCCATTGGGCACATCTATTTTCCTTGTGAACTACAGTGTGATTTTATAGCCATATAACATTATATTCATATAAATTTATATCCATGTAACTTTATATCCATAAAACATAATAAGAACATTTGTTTTTACGCATGGGTTACTATAATGAACTTATTGTATTATTTTAAAATCTCCATTATTTTAAAATCTTATGTTTTCCACCAGCTAGCTGCTCATGCTGTCACTTGATTGGCTGGCTTCAGACCTCTGGAGGTAAAAATGCAGCAGTGTTCACCCCAAGCTTTAGACCTAGGATATCTTAAGTATCCTCAATAGCCTTATATTTCTCCGCCATCCATCCCATCACGCTTTAGTCATTAGGGAAATGGGACAGGATATGGGCATGTAAGTCAGGCACTACAGACTGCCACAGGGGTGCCTAATCATTATTTTGTTAATGATAATGTATTTACTTGTTGAATGCATTTTTTGGTCTGGTCTTTCTGATTGTGTTTGCCTTGTAGGGTCTGAGAGGGAAATATCTCATGACCTTCCATTTTAATCCAAGGCTGAATCACCATCTTTATCGGTACACCCAGGAAGTTACTGAAATGGTCAAGAAGGATTTCTACTTTGAAAAGTCTTTGTTTGTATCCCAGAAGATAAACTGCTTCCCTAGGGCAAATTCAATATCTGAAAAGGTGAGAGAGGAAAGGAAGGAATAAGGGAAGCTAACTCCTGATATTGCTAAGACCCACATTTGTCAGTGAGAAAAGAACACGACCTCTTGACAATATTCCTGATACAACACTCTTTCCTGCAAGAATCACATCATCCAAGCTAAGAGGTGCAAGGATCTCTCTTATCATGACGTGCCAATATCTATTGGGCTGAATATCACCTTATCAACTCTATCATGCCCATCAACCTGGCACCAAACCTACCCGCAGTAAAAGAAATAATGTAGTGTTAAAATCAGTGTTGAAGCTTCCAAGGACCCCACAAAGATCGATCGCCTCAAACAGTGCCTCACAAAGACTTGACCATTCTCCACCTGCAGGAGCCAGTCCACTGTATCAGGAATGTCCTGAGGTTCACGATACTTAGCACCTGGGAGAAATCCTTGGCCTTTCAAAACACTAGGATAGATTTGATGAGAATGAACACTGACCAAGTAATTCATCATAAACGCATGGTGTTCTTCGATTGTAACTCCATGTCACAAAGTTGAAAAAAACACAGTTCTACTGAAGATGTCCACCCTCCAGATAAACCAAACCCATGAATTACCAGGCAACTGTTCTTCTTTATACTTCTCACTCTGGTGCCACATACACTAGGCACCTTAAAACATTGTAGAGATCCCATCTAAAATGGTTCCACAAACCTCTACAAATCCAATGGAAGGAGAAGCAAATCAACATCAGCGTCATTTTCTCAGCTGAAATCAGCTTTGAGATGCAAATTATATTTGATTATCTTTGATGGATCGGTCACATTGTTTACAACCCCAACTCCAGACTCTCAAAATAGAACCCTGGTGCCGAGTTCTGTCACAGAAGAAACAACATAATTATATTCTCAAAACATACTTTCAAAAGAGTAACATCGCCACCATCTCATGGAAAACCTTGGTCTATGTTTACACGGTGGAAATAAATATATGGGAGGGCATTGATTACATGCATTCATTCATCTGGGACATGTAAAAGCCCATGGGAAACTACAGGAGATAGTACCACCTCTCAAACTGTCCACCCTTCTATCAAATGCATGTCAATTACCTCCAACCCTCATGTGGCAGAGCCTGCAGATCCCTCTTTAACCTCATTAGCCACCACAGAAGCCAGCAGGAATGAAAACAAATCGTTCTTATCCAGAAGACAATTTAAGTGGGAAATAAATAACAACTACAGAAATGTAATCTAAATCACAGCACAATTTATCACACTTACTAATACTTTGCCATGACAAGGGTAAAATGATTTTAAATCTATTTGGATCTGAAAAATCTGCGATGTTTCCTTGATACAAAGAAAGCTTTTGATACCCTAAGTGTGGATGACACTTCCATTAAATATTGTCTTTGTACATTATGGCAATATTATGTTTTAATGTATCTATTTTTATCTTTAAATTAATTTTAAGAATAATACCTAAAGCATATTATGTATGAATCACTTCATTAGATTTTAGAGGCAGAGAACCTTGTGACAAGCATCTAATTTTTAACATGATTAACTAATTGTAATGAAAAGAAAACAGATCTTACTGTTAAATATAACAATAATGAATCATGTACGAGGGTAATTACTGTCCATTATTTTTTATCAGATATTGAAAAATGATTCGAAGAAGATTCTGAATAACACTGAGATGTATGCAAGTATAATGCATCTTTTGTGCCTTGACACAATATGTATTGCATATTAGGATCATTTGGCTGACCTCACGGAATCATGCAACACAAATGAAGGGAATTCAGCCCATAATAGTAGTTTGGTCACTTTGAAGGAGCTATTTAATTAAACCCACTCATTTATTCTTTGAGCTGTAATCCTGTGTAGTTTTCTGTTTAGGAAGTCAGATATTCCATAATTATATCAAGAGGAAGAGGCTAGCAAGGGAAAGGATGGGTCCACTTAGGGACCAAAGTGTGTGGAGCCATGTGACATGGGCAAGGTCCTAAATGAATACTCCTCATCTGTATTCACCAAGGAGGAGGATAGTGTGTTCAGGGAGGGAAATTTAGATAATCTGGAGCAGGTCAGCATTAATGAGGAGGTGTTAGACATCATATAACATACAAGGGTTGATATGTCTCTCGGCTTGGATGAGCTATTCAAGATTTCTATGGGAAGCAAAGAAGCTGAGACGCTGATGGAGAGTTTTGCAGGCTCAGCGTCAGAAGACTGATTCATAAATTGATGTTCCTTTGTTTAACAAGGACAGCAGGAATAAGTCAGGTAACACCAGGGTGGAGAACCTTGTGTCCAATGGTAGGCAAATTCGAAGGTGAAATGAGGGACAACCTTTTACTCCCATCACCAAGTTAATTTGGATCCAGTTAGCCATGAGGGAGGAGCTGGCCAAAGTTGACTGGAAAGGGACCCCAGCAGGGATGACGGTGGAAAAGCAAAGGCAGGTGTTTCTGGGAATAATCCAGAAGATGCAAGATCATTTCATTCCAAAGAGGAAAAAAGATTCTGAGGAGAGTAAGAGGCGAACGTGGCTGACAAGGGAAGTCAAGGACAGTATAAAAATAAAAGAGAAGACATATAACAGAAAAAATGAGCGGGAAGCCAGATGATTGGGACATTTTAAAAGATCACCAGAACATAACTAAAAAGGCAATACGGGGAGAAAAGATGAAGTATGACAGATAGCTAGCCAAGAATATAAAGGGTATTGATTGATGGTTTATTCAAAAGTCAGAACTTCTAAATATGCAGCAGTCTGACACTATTGAACATTTCTCTATCTTTCAGTCTGAAGAAGGGTTCTGACCCGGACTGTCATCTATTCTTTTTCTCCAGAGATGCTGCCTGAGCCGCTGAATTACTCCAGCATTTTGTGTCTATCTTTGGAATAAACCAGCATCTGCAGTTCCTTCCTACACACTATTAAACCAATATCTGCGTGTTACAATTGAATGTAGAGCTAACCTTTTCTGACTCAGATTGAAACAGAAAACTATGGCTGCTCACATTAAATTGTAAGCAGCCATAGTATAAGAACTTTTTTCTTCCATAATGTAAGTGACAAGAGTTTAATGTATTTGTATCATAATGAAATAGAATAATTTACATCATAACATTTGTCAAAATCACTGCACTGGAGTGGTGTATATGCACTGGTGATGAATGAAGATTTAATGTTGCCAGCTTTAAAAGGTACAGCCAGAAAATAAATACAACCTTGCTGTATAACACACCACAGACAGCGAACCAGCAACTAAAACAATTAGCAGGAAATATCCTTAATATTTTGACCTAATTACCATCAACTAGATTCAGATTCAGTAATATGAGTTCCAGAGTGCCAATAATATCCTTAATCTGTTGATCAATGTTTTATGTTTAAGCTTATTTTTCATTTTCTTTAAGATTCTATTAGTCTCCTACCATGGGAGATTGGAAAACCTTCACCACAAAAAGGCCACACAGAAATACATTTTCCTTGAGTAGAAACCTTTAAAATGAATGCTTGAAAATACAGAACTTCGCAAAAATGAATAATTTGTAAATTTAATTCTAGTTTTGAGTTTATGTACAAGATTCACTACAAATTGAAATATGGGTACATAGATTTCCTGGTATATCATAATGGCACAAACTCCATGGATAATTATACTCTATGGATAATTATACTCTTTCAACAACTTTTTTTAAAGCGATTTACGTATTAAAATGATTGTGTACAAAGCAGCACATTAGTCTTTTAAAATAAGTAAATGGATAACTGTCGTGGTTTGGAACTGCAATATACCACTGAATATCAATTTCCGTTTAGAAGCAACAACTTGTTGATACTTAAACGTTTTAGGTGCGCTATCCGCATTTGAATATCTGATCCCAGTCGGTTGTTCTGTACTTGTAGAGAAATCTCCAACTGTTCTTCTCGAATTTCCCTGAAAATATGATTACTGGTTAGCATCATGGATAAGGGAGAAAATAGTGTAGAATCTATAGGCCACTCCTTAAAGTAACACACTAGGCTAACTAGGAAATGTATTGCTGGTCTTTTATTGCTACAACACTCTCTCTTGGAGCTTGCTGGAGTTCTGACCACACATTCACTTCAGAAGGTCAAAAGGCAGCTTACCATCACAATACATTGACAATTAAGAATAGACATTAAACAGTGGCCCTGCCAGCCAAGAAGGAGGAATTTCCATAGGCTGCTTTGGTGGAAGAATAGTGGAAACATTAATAACTAGCTGTAATTTTTGCCAGTTATGAAGAAAATTTAATAAAAGTTTAAGAGGAAATTCTGAGGTGGTGCCTCTTTAAATTTATGAGCTCATAGCATACTAATAGTGGTTTAAGAGAATACTGTTGAATGTTGAACTGAGCCAATTCACTTGATTTATCACAATGAAAGTTTCACTATTTCAAATATGCTATCCCCATTTTTAATACTCTACAACATATTAGTGTAGCATTTGTATCAAATAATGGAGCTTGTTGACATCCTACATTGTTATGAATATAAGTGATTGCAGCATATATCAAATAAATTACATTGGGGTCCTCCCATTATCCATTATTAACAGAAATTTCCTAAATAGCTTGCGCAATTGTTTATAATAGTTGCTCCATGCTCTCTGCTGATCTTCCATTTGGATTGAGGTGGAAGACGCCTGAACCACTGGGTAGATTTTACCATAAAGTCATATTTCTTATTTGGGATGAAATCAAATGTAACTACATATGACACTATGCATTCCCAAAACCCGCAAATATTGAACCGTGAATCTAATCAGATATTAGGGTGTTTTTTGTGGTTCCTCCAGTTTATCCTTGCTATAGATGTTAAACAAATTTGATAATTCGACCGAAAGGTCTGAATGGCCATAAAGTTTCCATGATTCCATGATCCCATTAAATAAAAACATTTTTAAAAATTGAACTAATGCATAAAATATAATTAATAACTGCTTTATTTTCCCCTCATAATTGGTGAAAACAATGAGGTTGGAAGATGCATGTGCACTGAGCTACAATTCAACTGCCTCACACAAATAAACTTACATTTGTACCTACAGTGTCGTATTTGCTAAAAAGTTATTTTAAACACTGCAAATTGACATATTCTCTGTTTGATTGTTCCTGACAGAGAACTGCATAGTTATCAGCCATTGATCGGCCACCACTGATTTATGTTTTCTTTTACTCAGTATCGACAGATTTCTTGTTTAAATTGTTTAAATAATTGTTTGTCTGTTAATTTAATCATGCTTTTTTGCAATTGTTCAGATACAAGATAATTATATTCACTAATGTATTCTTCAATCCTTTGCTTGTTGCGTGAATTTTAATAATGTTGTAATTAAATCATGATTTACCAATCTACACATTTTTTAGCTCTATTTTTGTCATGATTTTCTTTAATTCTCTTGAAATTAAAATTGCAGACTTTAAAAAAAAATCAACAATAAAAAGAATTTACTGCTTATAATATCCTGGCCATGGGTGATTTTATATCGAAGTCACGTGAGTGACTACGTGAAGAGCCCGCCAGCCCGCATGCGAGTCAATACGTCGACGCATGGCGCGGGATTCGGAGTAGTTCGAAACTGCTCTGGTGGGTAAGGAATTTTTTTAATTCCAGGAATGGCCCGCTGCTCCGTTGATTGGGTGCAGCAGGCTTGGAGAAGCTGATGGCCGCGGCCAGTGCAGCAACTCGAGAAGCGGCCACACAGCTACCACCATGGATGGTGGTCGAACGCAAAATGTTGACGAGCATGGCCTGTACAGCTACCGCAATTGAGGCTCCGAGGGGGAGCAGGCGGCTGTTGGGGCGAAAAAATCTGACAAGCATGGTCATACAATCACCTCCAGTTTTTGGGGCTCCACGGGAACAGTCGGATGTTCGGAGCATCTGCCGAAGAGGCCTGTTCAGACACCTCCTTTGGAGCTCCGAAAGGGAGTCAGCCAGTCCTGAAGAGGCAACATCTGGTTCAGGGTTGCGTTATATTCCTCCCCTAAGAAACTCCGTTGAGGCTCCAGAAGGGAGCAAGGCTGGACTCTGAGTCACTAGCAGGAGCAACCTGTCTAGTGAGTTAAAAAACCCCCCCATATATATAAATAAATAAATAAACAAACAGACAAACAAATAAATAAGTAAAAATAAATGGATGGATAAATAAATAAAGAAGTAAAATGGAAAAGAAAATGTGCTCCTGGTTCAGGAGACACTTACAGGCTGTGCCAGACAGATGCCTGTGGAAGCAACACCTGGTTCAGGATCGCGTAATAATATCTCCCACTCAGAAGAAGAGAAGCAACACCTGGCTCAGAGTTGCGTTATAATATTTCCTGCTCAGAAGAGGGGAGTGTTGGAGATTATTACATAGGTGACTCTAACTATGTAGATAACAATAAGGAATTTGAATGCCTTGAACTGATGGGGGATATGCTTCATTTCAATCATATGAAGGAGCTACTGGCTCTTGTCACATATTTGCCATCCCTTTGGGGATAGGAGATTCACTGGAGGATGATCTGGCTAAGACCATCAGGGATTTAACTTCTCATTAGCTAAGGAGGGGAATATGCTGGATACGGCTGGGAAATATGCCAGTCCAGATAACTGCCAGGCATTTGGATGTTCCATGTCAATTTCATCAGTTGGGATATCTCAGTAATGATATGTAGGCAAAGAATGATTTCAGCGAGTCCCGCAAGAGCAGCCTGTTGAACCAGGCTTTCAGTAATGGCAGGTGTGACCTGTCCAGTGAGCCCCGCTGAGGCTCCGAAGGAGCAGCTGGCCTAAGGAGCAGCCTGTCGATTCAGGCTGGGAGAAACTGGCAGAAGGACCACAGGAGCAGCCTCTCGAGGCAGACATGGAGTAATGGCAGGGGCGGCCTGTTCAGTGAGCTCCGCTAAGGCTCCGAAGGAGCAGAAGGGGCCGAAGGAGCGGCCTGTCAAACTAGGCCAGGAGTAACTGGTAGCATGACCTGCACAGTAAAGCTTCAGCAAGGTTCCAAAGAGGCTATAGGCCGAGGAAGCAGTCTGTCCCATTGGGCTAAGAAATGCTGGCAGGCGTGCCATGCACAGCAATGTCGCTTTTGAGCTCTGGAAAAGTGCTGTTTGGCAAGCATGGGGCTGAAGATGTGGTCAGACATGGTCTGCAATGGAACATCGTTGAAGCTCCAACAAGCAGGTCGAAGTGGGCTCAGAGACACTGGCAGGTAAGGTCTCTTTACTAACCTCCGTAATACTCCGAAATGGAGCAGTCTGTTACCCCGGGTTTGGATTTACTGGCAGCATGGTCTGTCTGGTACCTTTCACTGTCTCTGGAGAAGAGCAGATTGATGCAGAGACATTGGCAGGGTGCCTTACATAGCAACCTCTGTAAGTTCCAAGTAGGAATGGTTTGGCTACCCTGGTTCAGGGTAGACCAACTTGGAACTGGCTGGCCATATGGAACATATTGACCAGGGAAGCACTGCCTCAAGATCTGTGATTGAGCTTATCAGGCTGCTCAGCAGTGGGAGGTAGTTTGAGGTTTCCCTCAACACATGCTTAATTCTTTCACCTCAGCTAGTAGAGTGGTCAGTTCATTGGAAACATCATTGCCATCCTCTCTGGGATAGGTAACTACCAACAGAAAGCCAGTCTGGCATGTTATATTTTTTATTTGACCTGCAGGTTCATGTTGTGAATAGAACATATATATATATAATAATCTGTAGGCTCTTAATACCAGAATTCCTGATTGAGTTGCTGGTCGAAGAGAGTGTGTTGCGCACACTGGCGACTGAGGCAGGTGGTTTCAGTCAGAGAACTGCGGAGCAATTCCTGGTTCAGGGTTGCATTATGCTATTTTCCACTCTGAGGAAGGAGGCTGAGGATTTGTGGTGACTGATGGTGAAGAGTTGACAGGGAACTCGTATTCCCACATCAAGTGGATGTTGCGCTTCAGCTCTAGTCATAAGGATCTGATTATATGTTATGAGTGGATAAATAAATAATTAAATAAATAAATACATCCTCCGCGGCAAGAGAAGCCAAAATTTCCATTCGTATGGTCAATAGAGGAAACGGTGGTTATACAAGTGAAAACAGAGACATCTCATAAAGGATGAGTAGTCTGCCCAAGAACAAGTGGGGTATATTTCTAATATTTTTTCAAGGTTGAAGAAAAGTGGAGCATGCCAAATCAGGTTAGGCTGATCATGGCTAGTCTGATCATGTGTTTGGTTAACTAGTTTAAGATGGATAATTGCCTTTCAGCAATTTAGCTGATTCAGAGGATTTATTGGCCTCAATCGATCTTGGAAATGCATACTTTTCCATACCTATACACGCGAGCACAGGTATATCTGGTGTTTTGATGGCAAAGCCAGTGGTGGAAAGTTTAGGCTCTACCTAGGGGTTGTCTTCAGGCACAGGCTATTTACAAAGATTCTAAAGCTAATGCTGCCCTATTCAGATCAAAAGGGCATTGTGTCATGGAATTTATAGATAACATGCTTTTGTAGCTGATAAGACTCAGGGGGTTTATTAGTAGATGCCTCTTACGATATTAAAGATGAGGCGACATTAATTTTTTTAGTGCCAATTTGGCCTACTCATTCAGGGTGTCCATTGTAAAAGGCGGCTGAAAGAAGCTCCTATTTTATCGAAGTGACGAGTGATGGCTAGTTCAGCCTATTTCTCATACAGCTAGCTCTGCACAGTTCTATGGGAAGTTTGTGAAGAGGACACGTGAGCTACTTTTAAACAGAAGTAGCAGAGGTTAGTGTTTCTTTCAGTTTGGTCTTAGAGAAGCGATTAAGTTATAGCACAATTGACACTGCTTGTGCTGCTTTGTTATTCTCTCTAGTACCCTAAGTGGGACAATAAATGATGGGTTATCCACCCACTGTTGACTAACGTTATGCAAGGTGTCTTTTATATGAACACTCTAAAGCCTAGACTCAGTAGTGTGGAATGTGTATCAGTAAATTATTATGCAGATATTCATCTACTGTATTCCTAATGGGAGCAGTATGGTTTTAGCAACTGATTTCAGCACAAAGAACACAGTCTTTACCCAATCTCCGGCTCGGTCTCTGGGTCATATAACTGACATGAGGGTAGCTTGTTATGGGAATGATCTCATAAAGCAAAGCGGGCGCAGTTGGGTACAATTTGGAGTTGACGCATACCCACCAGATCGGAGATTGGGGGTGTTATTATGTATACAGGTACACTGAGCTTGCGAGTACCGATGAGATGAAGTATAGTTTCTTCATTGTTATTTAATAGTTTTCTCAAGAGAATGCTGGTGCAGACCATCTCAACATGAATAGAGTGTAAGTAGCTAATAGTGGGTGTGAATTCAAATATTTTCAAGTCTTACTCTTCCAAGGAGGCTGGCTCATTAGAAGCCAATAGAATGGATATTCCCATTTGATCATCTTCTTGCAACAGCAGGAGGCTTACATAGGGCACTTTCAGAAGTTATAACATTTGGTTGAATATGCCTGGATGATTGCAGATGGAATTCTGAAGAATGTTGCATGAATTATTGTCTAACTCAAAGCTAATTGGGCTGTGGTTCGATTAAGGGCAATGGACATGTATGCAAGTTATCATCAAGTTGTTAATAACCCATGTCTTTTCTACGATTTATGGTTTATCTGTTTAAGTGTTTCACACACAGATTAGTTTACTGCATGAAACCACAGAGCTTCAAAGGCTTCACGTAGTCACTCGGGTGACTTTGATATAAAATAGAAAGATTAAGCGAGAACTTACTGTTTGAAGTTTGATCTTTATTTTATGAGAAGTTGAAGTGAGGGACTACGTGCCCTCCACTCCCAACCCTGAATCTCATAAAGACCATTCGGTAAGTCAATGGTTATTAATCTTTTTATAGTTTAAGTTCATGCAAGTGGTCTGTGGTTTCATACAGTTGCTCTGAAGATTGACGCGCATGCGGGCTGGCGGGCTTTTCACGTAGTCCCTTACTTCAAACTTCTCATAAAATAAAAATCAAACTTCAAACGGTAAGTTCTCGTTTAATCTTTCTATTAAATACTGTACTTCCCGTTTTACAAATTAAAGCCATGGATGTAATGGCTCATTTTTCACTGGTGTATCAGCTAAATTAAAAGATATGACAACAGCCTATGAAGTTCTTGGATATTTCAAAAAAATAATTAGTTACAAACTGTTTATGTAATATTTACCTTGAAGTGGGTTGAACAGGAGGCAATATTTGTGAGGTTTTAAGCTTTGCATTTTTACTGGAGAAAAAAAAAATTGATTAATGTTCCTCTCAATAATGTTCAAAGAATTGCAATATCCTGTATCTTCTGCCCCCTTTTTATATATTGTTTCAAAAATTGCTTTTAAATTAAATAAATGAATAAGTAAATTAAGTAAGAAGATGTAACATCATTTATTACAGCAAATGGCTTTAATTTTATGAATTTTTGGCGCGAAAGCCTGTATGTTGGGCTGATGGCCAACATGACAAAACCTTTTGACTCCCCTTTCTTCTCCTAAACTACTTATCCTGAATCCTCTCACTTTCTTCACATTAAAGATGTAGACATGGGCACTCACATGGGTCCCAGCTTTGCCTGCTTTTTCTGGTTACGTTAAACAATCCTTGTTCCAAACGTACACTTTCCAACTCTTTCTCCACTACATCGACGACTACTTTGGGGCTATCTCAGGCACCCATTAACACTCGTCAATTTCATTAACTTTACCATTAACTTTCCCCTGCCCTAAAATGTACTGCGACTATACCACCTCCTACCCTGCCTCTTGCAAAGACACCATCCACTACTCTCTGTTTTTCCATGTCAACCTCATCTCCCTGCATGATGAGTCTCTTAAATGTAGTCCCTCACTTCAACTTCTCATAAAATAAAGATCAAAGAGATGTCCTCTTTCTTTAATAAATGTGGTTTCCCCCCCTGCTGTCACAAATGGATCCCTTACCGCCATCTCCTCTGTGACCCGTAGTTCTGCTCTCACTTCCCCCTCCCCAGACAGAACAAGGGATAGAGTTCCCCAGATCCTTACCTTTCCCCTCACCAAGGGTGTCAAGGGTTATAGGGAGAAGACAGAAGAATGGGGTTAGGAGGGAGAGATAGATCAGCCATGATTGAATGATGGAGTAGACTTGATGGGCTGAACGACCTAATTCTGCTTCTATTATGATCTTATGACCAGCCTCTGCATCCAACATATCATTCGCCGACAGCTCAGCCACCGTCAACGTGATCCCACCAACAGTCACATCTTCCCATCCATTCCCTGCACAACTGCTTGGTTCACTCATCCGATGACACCCAAACCACCTCCTCCCCACTGCATCTGCAGGAGATATAACACTTGTCACTATACCTCCTCCTTCACATACATCCAGCAAGGATCCCAGCTCTCCTTCCAGCTAAGGAAGTTCACATGTACTTTCTCTAACCTCTGCTGGTACAATGTGGTCTACTTTACATTTACGGGACCAACCATTGACCAGGCGACCGTTTTGCCAAGCACCTGTGCTTGGTATGCCGAAGCCTGCTGGAACACCTGGTTGCAAACCACTTTAGCTCCCCTTCCCATTTCCACACTGACCTTTCTGTCCCGATCTCCTCCATTGCCATAATGAGTCTGCACGCAGACTAGAAGAGCACCACCTCACCCGCCACTTGGATAGCTTATAACCTAACAGTATGAACATTAAATTCGCCTATTTTGGGTAATTTATGTACAAACACTCTCCCCCTCTTCCCCCCCCCCCCCTCTTCCCTGTGCTCTGGGATGTACACCAATTTCCCCTTTCCCTGACCCCTTTGACTTATATTCCTTCCTCTTGCTTCACATTTCCCACCTCTTCTAACTTGACTCCATATCTCAAAGTTATTGTCATTGCATCGCCACCTATAATTCAACCATCTCCTAATCAAAGCTCAACTTCACCTGTATCCTCTGATCAATTGCCAGGCTTTGTCCCACCCCTTCTTCCCCCTGCTCCAATCAGTTTGAAGAAGGGTCCCAACCTGAAACGTCACCTACCTAAGTTTTCCAGAGATTTCAATTCAATTCAATTCAACTTTAATGTTATTGCACAGATACAAGTATGGGTACAACAAAATGCAGTTTAGCGTCAGTTCGTAGTAATAGCAATGTAGAAATAAATACAGAATGCAGACAATGTGGACGGAGAGGCTGGAGAAATCTATCGGCGGGATTCCGAGTTCAGCAGTGTGATGGTGTTGTTGTAGAACCTGTTCCTCATCCTACTAGTGCAGGACCTGAGGCTCCTGTACCACCTCCCTGATGGTAGGAGGGCAAACAGTCCATGGTTAGGGTGTGAGGGGTCTTTGATGATCTTCCCAGCCCATCTCAGACACTGTTTTCGGTGGAGGGCTTCCATGGGAGGGAGCAGGGCACCAATGATGTACTGGGCGGTTTTTACCACCCATTGTAGTGCCTTCCTATCTGCTACGGTGCAACTGCTGTACCATACTGTACTGTAAAGCAGGTGGTCAGGATTCTTTTGATGGTACAGCGGTAAAAGTTGGTCAGGATCTGGGTGGACAGGTGGACTTTTTTGAGCCTCCTCAGGAAGTAAAGGCGCTGCTGTGCCTTTTTGATCAGCTTGGAGATGTTGAGGGACCGGGACAGATCCTCCGAGATGTGTACCCCAAGGAATTTGTAGTTGGAGACCCGCTCCACCTCAGTCCCGTTTATATGGATGCTGCCTGGCCCACTAATTAGATGCTGTCTGACCCGCTAATTTACTCCAACAGTTTGTGTTTTTTAATAACAAAACCTTTGGTGATTTGCTTTAATATGTGGTTCACTATCAGTTCTTTTGAATGCACCTTAAAGCTGCTGAAAACATTTTGTTACTTCAAAGATGCTTTAGAAATGGAAATTGTTGTTGACAGCTCGCCCTGTTGAATCATGCCAAAAATGTTGTTGCATTTAATGTGCCACCCTTAGCAACCTTCCATGTTATTTCTGAAAAAATAAATCTAGTTATTCAGATACAATTTATTATTGATGATTTAAGGAAGTTAGGCAGTACAGCAGCAGTGAACATCAGTCATTTCATTCCAATTTTTGGGTTGTCTCGCATAGTGTACTTTAATGTAGACATTCCAAATCCACTGTCAATATTTTATTCCTCCTCCAACAGTGCAAAATGTCACACTACAAAGGGAAATTAGCATATTTTTATGAGCTAATTTTAAAAGATCGTTAAAATATTACACTTTGCTCATTTGGCCTAAGTGAGAGTTTTATTGTGATGATGTTATAACAACTGCTTTGAAACTCACTGCACCTACATAAACTAATTTTATATATGTATTCCTATAAATCCCTTCCCCCATAAATATTACAATCTTGGTTCTTGGTCCTCCAAAATATTCCAAATGGAATTTAAACTGGTGGTGACGGAGGGTGGATTTAATCAAAAAAGGGTTCTTGGAGAAGAAGAGCTACCTTAAATTTAATTGCATCTGGTTGAGTAACTATGGTTGGGTGAAGACTATTCCATGCTTTAATTGTGTGGGGGAAGAATGAATTGCTGTACACATCTGTCTTGGTAACTCAAATTGGATCGAATACTCTCATCTGGTCCTAATAGGTTTGAATTTGGTATAGGTTTGGTAATCTATGTCGAGCTGACCATTTAACGTTTTGTAAAAACATGTCAAATGGTGAGCTTTACGTCAGTCTTGGAGAGGGTTCCACACCAGTGAATTCAGACGTTTAGTAACACTCGCTTCGCTCTCATAGGTATTCATAACAAATCGAGCTGCCTGTATTTGGACACGTTTGATGGAAGAAATGTTTCTATTTGTGTATGGATCCCATGCTGCAACTGCATAGTCCAAATTCCCATTTTAGAATATGACTATTTTTCCATAACATGATTTATGACAAAATCAAGGGTATATGCTCTATCTATTGTTTATTGCTTCACACACATTAGTTAATCAAAAAATTGGGCACTTTGAATCTTGATTCGCTTTGTATGATTAACTTAATTAGATTGGTCTCTCAGCCAACTTTGTTTGATGTCCTTCTTTAAAGTATCATCAATGCCACCACTTTGTATAGTCTGTAGATTACTTGTAATGCAAACTGTATCTTTTTGTCATACAAATAACTAGTTATCATTCAGTCAAAAATACATTAGGCATAAATAGACCAAATGGCTTCCTTTGCCTGCTCTTCCATTCAATAATCGCCCGTATCACTCACTTTCCTGCCTGATACACATATGCTTTAATTTCCTTCAATATCACCGGCAATTTGTTTTGCCCATGCTCTCAATCTGAATATATCTCTGCATTTTCTTCATGGCAAACTTTACATCACAGCTCACTGACATGCAGTGATAACATTAGAAGGCTCTTTTTGATTGATGTGCAATGACGAGTTATTCTTTAATTCGGATTTCTATTCAATAACCTGATCTTCTGCAAAGGCACAGACAAAACTTGCTCGAACTTACTGAAACTTATTTCGCCAGCAGTTTTTTTTAACAATGTACCATTATTCATTAATACCAATCTTTCTTTGCATTAACATGGTGATTAATGGGAGATTAGTCTAATAATGCAAATGTAACACCCCGTCAAAATTACTCAAATGTTACTTGTAGCTAAGAGGAAAGATATCTGTATAGGTGAACACTTACTCATCCTCTGATTCTGGTTCAAATATTGCACTCTCTGATAATAAATGTTGGATCATTGTGAATTCAGCTTCCAACATTTCAGGTGTTAGTACCATCCCTTCAGAACTATGATGCAAAAATCAACAACTAAATCAAACATTATATTTTAAAATAAAGCATACAATAATACACATCTTATTTTATTCTGTTCGAATTTTCATCTGTATTTTAACTGCCAAGTCAAGGATAAGGACATTGCATCTGATGATTACGTGATATCCAAAGCTTATTCTTTTTTCTAGCACCATGTTTTTTTTGTAATGTTACAATCATTACCAAAGATTACCAAAGCCCTATATTGTGAATGTCTATTGTGAATGTCAGAATGTTTATGTATATAAAGACTAGAAATATTAGTAGGTCGAGGTTAATGAAGCAATATAGAAAGAAAGACATGAATGCTGGAGTAACTCAGTGAAACAGACAGCATCTCTGGAGAACATTGATAGTTGAGGTTTTGGCAGGCTGTCTTGCACCTTGTCAAAAGGCAAGGTGTTGTTCCTCAAACCTAAATTTAGTTTTGTTGGAAAATTGTAGGAAAGTGAGCATTCAGGGCTCAGTGAGAATTAATGCAACAGATGACTGGAATTTTAGGGTCATACCGGCTGTGTTCTGCAAGGCTGTCATTTGCATTGTGCTCATTCTCCTCTAAATCAGCTCATAATCTGACCAATGAAAACAGTGCACCACCTTGGAGGAGTGCGTAAGGTGCAAAATTCAGATAAAAAGAGTGTTTAGGGCTTTGATGTAGGGCGGAAAGGAAATGAAAAGGCTCTTGTTGAATTGCCAGGAGTTGAATGGGAAAGTGCTCTGGGAGCAAATACAGGTGGAGATGGAAGATGAAAAGTGCCCCAGAGTGAAATGTTCCTTAGGAATGCTGTAAAATGAGAGGTGGAGATGATATATCTGGTGGAGGCAGGATGCCGGAAATGTTTGAAAGAGTATTTGCTGTCTGATAGTTTTCTTTAAACAAACTATCTTTTGCAATTTATTTTATTTAACCCATGCCATCTGTTCTATGTTAGCTAATTGTGAAAAGAATTGAGTTTCCTATCCACTCTTGACATATATTAAGGTCCAAAGGACTATTTTGCCCATAAATTGCAAATTAATACAAAACACGAATGTAAAGCTGCGCATTGTGAACATACCTTTCCAGGGGTGCATTATCCATGTTTT
This sequence comes from Raja brachyura, assembly GCA_963514005.1. The sequence continues at coordinate 35,796,071 of OY740787.1, read as the reverse complement.
CATTTAATTTATAATCCAATTGGAAAGGAGTGTTAATAGGAAGCATATCCATTGGAAAAGGATCATTCCTGTATAAAAACCATGTTAGATATTAAATCATGCAAAAATACAGGTAACGCATAGTTTATCACAATAATTTCCAATGTTGTGTACAATGACCTCATAAATACCAGGACAGAATTGTTTCTAAATTAGCTACTATAAATGGTGTGAAAATAACTGTGGCTAAGACAGTGAAAATAAAAATGCCAGACCACTATTTTTAAATACTTTTATGTAACTACTCATGGAAAATTACAAGTGCGGCTGTCTTTAATGTTTTAGTAGATTTGTGTCTGTTTTTGGTCATTTGAAGTCTTCCATTCACTTTCAGTAAAATAACAGCAATTAACATAGAAAAGGGAAACTGTTGCACGATAGAGACATGATGTTTCGGGACGAGACCCTGCTCAGACCTCTTCAGACCTTGTTCAGACTTCAGACTGTTAGAAGAAGGGTCTCAACCCAAAACGCTGCCTATTCCTTTTATCCAGAGATGCTGCTGTCCTGCTGAGGCACTCCAGCATTTTGTGCCTATCTTCATTTTAACCAACATCTGCAGTTCCTTCCTACACACTGTTGCACAATATCCTGCTGAATCATGAAAGCTAATTTTGAAATGGTGACTATTGCACGACAAACTGCTGAAGGAACTCAGCACATCAAGCAGCATCTGTGGGGTGAAAATAATTGAAAATGTTTTGAGTCAAAACACTGCATCAAGGCTGAGAAAAGGGAGTGAAGATAGCCATCATAAATCTAATAATTAAGGATGATGATACTGAGAACCATTAGCGGATAAATGAATGGTAGATGGAACCAGAACCACGTCAGGGAGAGATTGGGAGGAGCTTGAGTAAATATCAAGGTCCCCATTCCAAACTGAAATAACTTTGTTAACAATTACTGATTTGGTTTGCCTCAAAAAATAGGTAATTAGCCTGAAAATGCATGGCAGCAGGCTAAACTTGCAAAAGACCAGGGTCCCTTTGCAACAGTCATTTGATGTTTGGATTCTGCTTAGGTGTGATTTGGGAAAAAGGGTTTGACATGAGTATTTGTGATCATCTTTATCAATCCATTGAACACATTGTTTGGCTACAGAGGTTCTGATGTCCAGCAATGTGTTCTTCGATGCAACATCATAAAGAAAAGGTAGGTCTTGCTACTCGTCTGCTGCTACTGCAGTTTGTTGCCATGTGCTATCTTCCCATCCTTTTTGAAAAGAGGGAAAAGCATTAACATTGTAAATTGTCTTTGTGAAGTGCTTGCCATGGTTGAATAGCTTGTAGTGTACATGAGGCATGTGTGTGTGGCATGTATGTGTGTAGTATGTTTTGGGATATTTTAATATTGGGTAGGAATATTGACGGTGATTGTCGTCAGATGAGAGATGGGATGTTGTACACAGAGCAGTATGTGAGCACAATTTTACATGGCATTTGTTGATAATTATACTGACTATGACCATGCAAGTCGAATCAATAACTTTATTGTGACATTGAAGGAACATCATTTGCTGCATGAACCTTCGTGGTTTGTTTCTGTCCTCTGCATGCAGGATCTCTCTTCAGATCTGATTCCCCAATTAGAATATCAAGGCCAATACTATATCCATGACTGTGTAGCCTGACACAGCTCCAATTACATCTTAAAATTCACCAATTATACCACTGGGGTTGGACAAATAATGTGTAACAACGAGTCAGATTGATTATCTGGTTGCATGGTGCCAGAACAACTCTCTTGCTCTCAATGTTAGAAAGATGAAGGAACAGATTGAGGAGTTTCGGCATGTTGCCGAATACTCTATTGTACTTCTACAAGTACACGATGGACAGTAAACTGATTGGTTGCACTACAGTCTAGTTGTGATGTTTGAAAGCTCAAGAACAAATGAGCTGCAGAAAATGGTAGATATTGCAGTCCATCACAGGTATTGACATCCACAACACTGAAGGGATCTACACCTCAAGTTGAGTCTGAAGAAGGGTCTCAACCTGAAACTTCGCCCATTCCTTCTCTCCAGAGATGCTACCTGTCCCACTTAGTTACTCCAGCTTTTTGTGTCTATCTTCAGTTTAATCCAGCATCTGCAGTTCCTTCCTGTGCACCTCAAGAAGACACCTAATATCATCAAATATCCACACTATTTTTGCCACACTCTCTTCTTGCTGCTACCTTTGAGAAAAAATACAGGGACCTGAAAACTGTTACCTCCAGATTGAAGAATAACTTTTTCCTATAGGCCATCATGTTTTTTTGGCAACCATGCATAACCCTAACCACAACCCTACCTCAGCTTTGAACCACTAAGGACATTGCACAGCTATAGTTCCTCTGCACTTTCCTACTCTCGATTCCTCTGTCTACGCTGCATTTGCTCTCAAGATGAAACTTTCCACTCTAGCACACCCGAGAAGTACTCTTTCTTTAGTAAACATGGATTACTCCATTCAGTCATAACATCTCCTCTGTGTCCTGTAGTTCTGCTCTTGCTCCTCCTTCCCCCAAATTGGACTAAGATAGAGTTCCCCTGGTCCTCACATTTCACCCCACCAATCTCAGCTTCCAACATGTCATCCTCCAACATTTCCGTCATCTCCAACGTGATCTCTTCACATGTCATGTGTTAATCTTTGTATGAAATGGTACTCATGAGAAATATTCAGACACACTGGTGTAGGTATGTGCAAAAAGCAACATCCATCAAATAATTACTTGGAATACTTCATGCTAACAGTTGAAAAAATGCTATTTGTTAGAATGTGACTAGACACAATCTTGCATAAATAAGAACCCAACACAAAAAAAAATGTTTTTGGTGTCAGTTCTTACAAATTGTAATAGTAAAACAAAAATATTTAGTCAATGCTTCACATCGAAAGTCTTAATACATACCATTGTGGCACCCATGAGCTGGTGAAAAAGTCAGTGGTCGTCAAGGACTTAAGAGCAGCAGAAGGAAACCTCTTCCAATTCATTAAACCTTTAATTATATCCTGTTTGAAAAAAAAAACTGCAGTTAAATGTATGGTAATACACTATTTAGATTCACTATTCAGAATTAACATAAAGGCATGTGAAAAGAAAAAAGTAGTTAAAATCAAAGTCTCAGGAAGGGTCCCGACCCGAAACATCACCTATTCATTTTCTCCAGCGATCCACTGAGTTACTCCAGCATTTAATGTCCATCTTTAGTTAAAATCACAATTGCTTTATCGATACTTTATTATACTATTTGGAACTAAGTGGTTTCCCATATTTAACTTCAAATCATGGAACTTCATGAGGTTGATGACTCTTCTGATGTATGAGAAATTGGCTGACAGGCACAGTTATATCCACAAATCATCCCCAAATATGTTAGGTCCTTATTTAATCTGTCTGTGGGTAGCTCTTTCCATTTAATCATCCTCCATTCTACCCCGACAGATATCGGATTGGGACGGTGTCTCTTTTCCTAAAGTAGATCAATGAACTGACTGGAATTTGTTTAATGATCTCTCAGGATAAGCAATGTCAGCCATGAAGATGATTATTTACTTTTCAAAGCACTTAACTGAACTTTATATCACAAAATGTTATGGTGGGATTTAAATTCACAAATTCAGATTGGTTATCTAGGCTTCTGGTTTACTAAGTTATTTATGTAACAACTGTGCCTCCATATAATATATATATATTGTGTGTGTGTGTGTGTGTGTGTGTGTGTGTGTGTGTGTGTGTGTGTGTGTGTGTGTGTGTGTGTGTGTGTGTGTGTGTGTGTGTGTGTGTGTGTGTGTGTGTGTGTGTGTGTGTCTCTCTCTCTCTCTCTCTCTCTCTCTCTCTCTCTTTATTTATTTATTATCTCTGATACCATAATGAATTAAATTATTAGAACATAACGCTGCTCTGAATTTAATTTTGGTGAAAGATAGTGAAGAGGGCTGGTGAGGCTGGGTTGCATGAAGTTAATGAAATGATGGTTATGAATGTCATAGAAAATAGAACAGTGCAGCACAATGTCATGCCGAACAAGATGCCAAATTAAACCAATCACCTCTGATATTACACATTTCATATCCCTGCAATCCCTGGAAAACATTTGCCTATCCAAAAGCATTTTAAATGCCATTATCGTATCTGCCTCAGCCACTACCCCTGGCAGCATGTTCCAAGCACCCAACACTCACTGTATACAAATTCACCCTGCACATCTAATTTAAACTGTCCCCCATTTACCTCAAAGTTATGCCCACAGGTCTTTCACATTTTAACCATTGGAAATAAATTCTGACTGTCTACCCTACCTATGCTTCTCATTATTTTATATACTTCTATCAGGTCTCTTCTCAGCCTATAACACTCCAGCAAAGACAATCCAAGTTTGTTCAACCTCTCCTTGTAGGTATTACGAATATTCCAGGCAGCATTCTACAAAACCTCTTCTGCACCCTCTCCAACGCCTCAACATTTTCCTGTTATGGGTGACCAGAACTGCACACAATACTCCAAATGCAGCTTAACCGAAGTCCTCTAAAACTGCAACATGACTTTGTGACCCGTGTAATCAATGCCCTGACCAATGAAGGCAAGTATATCATATGACTTCTTTAGCACTCCATCTACATAGGTTGCCACTTTCAGAGAGCTATGGACTTGAACAGCAAGTGATGTGGTTTGCAAGTTGTTCCTGTATTATGGAAAGAAGGGATAATTCAGATTCAATAGCTCTGGTAATTATGTAGTTATTTTAATATTAACCTGTCTGAAAAAGGGTAATCAATCATAATCCAGTGCTTACTTTTTGCTCAGTCCTATTTCCTCCTCACCTATCATCTTACTATCATTGGTGGTAGTAACTCATCTCCAAAAAAGGTGAAAACTTGTAGCAAGCAGCACATGCTCCACCTGAACAGTCATCTAGCAAAACCAATGTGTCAACATATCAATTTAAATAGATTTCTGATGTTGAATGAATCTTATTGAAGCCTGCTGTCCACTCATGCCTATTTTCAAAAAAGAATCATGAGTCAAGTCTAGATTTAATATCCTTTGTTAGCAAATAGCTAATTCTGTTTGATTTAGAAGTGTCACCAAACTTTGATAAATAATAAAGGAAGCATAACGCTGCTAGGAAACCAAAAAGAGACGTATATTTTGTGTATCCCATGGAGACAGCAAAGCTGAAGGACTAGTGTAAAATCGTTTTTCAGGCAGGTTGGTGCTGTACTGTTGATGGGGAATGTATAAGGCATGTAAAGGCTCAACATTGCCTCTGACTCTATACAATGCTTCTTTGAGAAAACCTAGAATGTGATTTGTTATTTTTACGATCTGATCAGATACTGTGTTTAATGCATTTGAACCTGCACGTCTATATCTCCCTACTTTCTCAAGGCACAAAACTCACTTCCATTTGGAATTTAGCTGTCCTCACCTTGTATTTGTATTTAAATTGTTTTAGTTTCGCATATAGTGACAAAAAACATTGTGAGCATCATTTTCTAAAGGACAGGTGCTACCACTAACAGTGATCATAGCGGTGCTCTAGAGTCCTCTTGATCTTCATGCTTTCAGCCATTCTTCAATAATGTTCCGATTAGGAAAAGGGGAGATGCAGCGCGACCTGGGTGTCATGGTACACCAGTCATTGAAAGTAGGCATGCAGGTACAACAGGCAGTGAAGAAAGCCAATGGTATGTTAGCTTTCATAGCAAAAGGATTTGAGTATAGGAGCAGGGAGGTTCTACTTCAGTTGTATAGAGTCTTGGTGAGGCCACACCTGGAGTATTGCGTACAGTTCTGGTCTCCAAATCTGAGGAAGGACATTATTGCCATAGAGGGAGTGCAGCGAAGGTTCACCAGACTGATTCCTGGGATGTCAGGACTGTCTTATGAACAAAGACTGCATAGACTCGGTTTATACTCTCTAGAATTTAGGAGATTGAGAGGGGATCTTATAGAAACTTACAAGATTCTTAAGGGGTTGGACAGGCTAGATGCAGGAAGATTGTTCCCGATGTTGGGGACGTCCAGGACAAGGGGTCACAGCTTAAGGATAAGGGGGAAATCCTTTAGGACCGAGATGAGAAGGAATTTTTTCACACAGAGAGTGGTGGGTCTCTGGAATTCTCTGCCACAGAGGGTAGTTGAGGCCAGTTCATTGGATATATTTAAGAGGGAGTTAGATGTGGCCCTTGTGGCTAAGGGGATCAGAGGGTATGGAGAGAAGGCAGGTACGGGATACTGAGTTGGATGATCAGCCATGATCATATTGAATGGCGGTGCAGGCTCGAAGGGCCGAATGGCCTATTCCTGCACCTAATTTCTATGTTTCTATGTTTCTATGTTCCAAATGGAAGTGGCATGATAGTTCAAAACAGGGCTATCATCTTCATTACCAACATTTCATACAATGCATATCCCAGAAAATACTTCTTGCAACAACATCTTTACTGTACCAAGTGTGTGTATTACCAGAAAAAAATGTAACGGTAAAGATCTATGTTATTAGTATTACTATCCTTTATAATGACTATTATTTTCATGCCTTTCTGAAGGCCAGGTGGTTATTTGAGCAATGCAAATAAAGCTTACTCTCCAAAATGGGATCAATAAACTAACAATTGGGCTGGTGCTAATAATACAATACAAAGTTGATCGATTCAAAATCACAGTGGAAAAAAAAGTGACATTAGCTAGCCCTGCTCGGCTATCTAAAGGTAGCTTCTATTATAGATGAGGTTGATCCCAGCTCTCTTAATTCCACATTCTTGTAAAGGACTCGTGCACAATAATAACCTACATATAGGAGACTTGATTTTCTTTCTTTCTCCCATGGTTTAATTTGATAGGCTAATATTAGCTAAAGTAAGATAGAAAATGTAATTAAAAAACAAATAAAATGATCACAAATCCTTACATCTCTATCAAGAAATTTCTTCTGAGTGCTTGCAAACTTGTTTCCGTCTTTGCTGTCTATGTGGTATCTTGGCAAAGGACAAAGGTGAAATTCCAGATCTGTTTCAGCGAACGAAAGAGGTGACTTAAATGTACAAAGGTCAGGAACAAGGTTCTAGCAAAAGATAGGGTTAAAATTATACATATTAATTATTGAAATCTAAGTTTAATTGTCTGTACTTTTATCTTCATTCAGAGCAATATCCACAGCAATCCACAGCAAACAGGAAGAAACAGGGAAATTGTGATTTCACTGCATGAAGTTTACCAGCATGTTGCAGACTTCACAGTTCCTAGCACTCTTTGGGAATCCCCTCTCAGCTTGCAGTTTCCCTATTAATAATTATCCTCTGTCCTATGTTCTGCATTGGACCTTGGCAATATTTCACAAGTTGTTCCCCTTTTCATCCACTTCTGTGTATCGTCCTAAAAAATCCATACATTAATTGTTGTGAAGGACAAATGTACATGACTAAAAAAGGGAATATCATAAATATATAAACACATTTCTGAATAATTACAGAATAGAAATTCCACTGTGTAGGAATGGTCCACAAGTATGTATCCTGTGAATAGAGACTGAACACTACCATCATAGCCTTGAATTGGCAGATCCCAGCACCAAATCTGGACCATGATTATGAAATTTAGGCCATTGAAAAGATGTGACAAATCATAAATCTGCAGTGTAGTCGGGTTTTCTCATTGTTTCATCAGACAAATTGCCACTTAAAATGATTGTTTCCCTTGTTAGTGTAACAGACCAAGAAATACCAACTCCCAAAGGCACACTGAATAGATGGGACTTTCTATGAAATACATACAGGCATGGACGTGACCAGTTCACTTTGTATCATTCCATTTCCAGGTGCATACATTATTGGCATAATTTACAAGGTTTGCAAAATATTATTTTTTTCAGTGTTTTAATATTTTTCAATATTTTTAACTCTTTGTAAAAATATTAATTTATTTTCACATTCACTCAATTTCCTCAGCATTTGGCAAATCAAAATTTCGTCAAGTTTCACTTCCATGGAAAGTGCCTTTCTTAAAATTAAGTTTTCATTCCAATGGACGGTGCAAATAATTCTCTGCAGATTTTGTGATTAGATTTATAATCAACCTGTTTTTAGATATGGATCTCAGTATTCAACAACATTTATTTAGTCCTGTGCTATATTATATGGCCAATAAAGGACTGATGTCCATTATGATTCCTGGGTCCCTTTCAAAGTTTTCCTGTGTTAACTTATTCATTACAAGTTACTGTTTGTTCTCCAAATGTTCAAAACCTTTTCATCTGTTGATTTGTTTACAGCATGACGTAAGCATCTTTCATGCATCCCTTAAGGATCTGTCCCACTATTGCAACCTTATCAATGAGTTTAGGAGAGTTTGCACTCGCTACAAGCTTGCAGCATGGTCAACACGTGGTCCTAGGTGGTCACTGGTAAGTCTCCTTCATGGTCGAGAGGGGTTCCCGCACAGTGGTTACTATTCGCGGCCTCAGTTTGGTCGAGGTGAGTAAAAATTGGTCTGCATGGAAAAAAATCGATACTTTTTTATTCGTAGGTTTAGTCAAAGTAGATTGTAGTAGGTCGGCATGTTATCGTAGGTGATAGAAGGTAGTCAAGTCCAATTTTCCCGAGAGCATCGGCGATTAAATCAAAGCTGGTCGAAGCTAGTATTCAACATAGTCGAAGGAGGTCTTTTACATAGTCGAAGGAGGTCTTCTACAAAGTCGAAGGAATTCTACATAGTCGAAGGAGGTCGTAGGAGGGGTTCTACTTAGTTGAAGGATGCCAAATTTTCAGCGATACAAAGTTACAAGGTATCCTTATGGATGTTGTTCTGGAGTTACATTTAGTTCAGGCCTGAGAAGGACAACAGAATTCTTTCCTCAAAGGATATAAACAATCTGGATGTTTTGTTTCAAAAACAATCTGACAGTTTCATGGTCAACATTACTACTGCAATTATTTGAATTAATTAATTGGATTTAAACGCCATAATGCAATCTAATCTAGATCAATAATCTGGTAACATAATTACCACGTCACTTAATATCCAATCTCCCGGAAGCTAAATTCTATGTTACGGAAGCTAAATTCTATGTTACACGGTGATGATGCTTGGGGCTGCTGCTTCACCGCAGCTGAGACCCAGGTCCAATCCTAATTTCGGGTGCTAATTGTGTGGACTTTCAACGTTCTCCCTGTATGGAATTCCTCTAGGTGCTCCAGTTTTCTCCCACATCTCAAAAGTGTGAGGGTTGGTATGTTAATTGGCCACTGTAAGTTATTTGGTAACCCCTATAATTTATTCAAATTATCGTAACCCTTGCATCCCCCTTCTCTCTCTATCCCTCCCCCACCCGTCATACCAGCTTCAAAGTCATCTTGTTGAGTCTCATTGTCTGTAACTTGTTCTCACCTAACACACAGCTAACAATGGCCTGTTTATTTATCATCGTTACCTTTTTGCATATCTTTAATTAATTTGTTCTATAATTCACTATATCACCATCTATATCTCGTCTCCCTTTCCCCTGACTCTCAGTCTGAAGGAGGGTCTCGACCTGAAATGTCATCTATTCCTTTTCTGACCCGGTGAGTCACTCCATCTTTTTGTGTCTATCTTCATTGTAAATTGCACCTTGTTTGTAGGTGTGTGACAAACACTGGGGGCAGTTAAATTGAAGAGAATCAGTTTGTATAGATAAGTTTAAAATGAGCGTAAATGAATGGTCGAGTCAATGCGGGCAGAGTAGGCAAATGGTCAATCTTCGATGATCAGCCATGATCGTATTGAATGGGCCGAATAGATCGGGTAGATGCACAGAGTATCTTGCGCAGAGTAGGGGAATCGAGGACCAGCGGACATAGGTTCAAGGTGAAGGGGAAAAGATTTAATAGGAACCCAAGGGCTAACTTTTTCACACAAAGGGTGGTGGGTGTATGGAACAAGCTGCCAGAGGAGTTAGTTGAGGCTGGGAGTATCCCATCATTTAAGAGACGGTTAGACAGGTACATGGATAGGACAGGTTAGGAGGGATATGGACTAAACGGAGGCAAGCGGGACGAGTGTAGCTGGGATATTGTTGGCAAGTTGGGTCGAAGGACCTGTTTCCACACTGTATCACTCTATGACTCTATGACCTCCTGGTTTCCATGGCCACAAACAAATCACCTACTTTTTCTGCAGCCTAGAGGAGTGGGCAAAGTCAGCATGGGAATTTTCCTCCATTGTGATCATCTCCAAAGTGTATGCACTTACAGGCGGAACTTAACTGCTATTAGTCCTCAGAAAGTCTTCCCTGGAAACTAGCTTACATACCCGGAAGATCTCTGGGACCCCTTTGTACAAAGAACAAGTTACATGCAGATGTTTTCCTCCAGCCTGTCCAGATCTCTCCAGTCTCCAGGGAAAATTCTGCCTTAAGTCTCTCATTATTGCATATGTTCCCCAATAGTGTGGTGAGCATTACCTGTATTGTGGCGAGATCCCTTTAATTGTTTGCTACTAAGGTCATAATTGCGAGAGCATGAAATAGATGAGCACAATAAAAAATGGATTGAAACTGATGGTGCACGCTTATACGAGAAAACCTGATAACTGTGCACTGGGCAACCTTTTTTTAATGCTGTTGGCGTGTCACATAATAATGTTTAAGTGCCAGTAAAATATAGGAAAGAAATTTTAAGCTATAATATAATGTTTACACTTAATACTCACAAACACATAAAATGGATGATTATCTGGGTGTTTGAGTAACCCTTCAGGAGGAAGTAAGGTTAATGTTCCTGCAAAAAAATCTTCATCCTTTCCGGAAGCTTTTCGTGTGCGCTGTTTATCCAAATGTGTGTCAGTTTCAATTTTAATTTGCTTTTTGCTAGGTGGTGATATTATGATGCATTCATCCTGTACAGTGAAGATCAAAAATTAAATTAAAAGAAATGACACCACTATATGGTACCACAGCCCTGATGCAGAGGTTCAACCTGATACTTCAACAATTCCACCCCTCCCCCTCCACACATGCTGCTCAACCTGATGAATTATTTCAACAGATTGTTTGATGCAATATATATTGGCTTGGTATTTGCAATATCAATTATGGAAAATCAGTGAATGCCCGCTTTTAGTGTTGAACATCTGATGCCCCTAAGTCTGTTGTTCAATGTGATAATAGACACATTGTTGTCAGAAGTATTTTGCTCCCTAAATGTATATCCACTGAGATTATTTTTTTCCTACCAGAAACACAACGTCTCACAGGTGTCACTGATAACATCCATGTAATAAAAAAGCATTATATGGCATTTTTAAGCTCGATAAAATGCCCTACGTGTCATACCCACATACTCAACATGTAACATGATCCTGAAACTGCACAGGTAATTCTGTGTTACAAATTCTGCGTTTGCAGCTGGGTTTTCCTCCATAACCCATGTGAAATTATGTGGGACGTAGAGATAAAGAAGTCGAGTGATATCTTAATGTCCCAATATGTCAATTGTAACTGAATTGGTAGCATTCTTATTTTGGCGTCAGACAGCATAGAGTTCAAGGAACAGCAGCAAAAAAAAAAACTATCTTAATACATACTAGAGGAGTGCTGCATCTCAGGTGTGGGATTTTAAACTAAAGCTATACTGCTCACTAAATTTAAATGTTCCCACAACTTTACTTCATCAAAAAAACAGTGAGCTGCCTCAATGGTCATTTTTAAAGGAGAATATGTGGACAGCCGGATTAAAGAAAATCCTAAGCTTTTTATACATACATTAAAGAAACAAGAAAGTAACCAGGGTGAAGGTAGATCGCTCGGGGATAAAGGAGGAAATATATGCTTAGATAGGGGGCGCCGCCCTGTGTGGTATGGCTGCCCAGCCTGCAGCCGTATGTCTTTTCTTCTTTTCTTTTTTTTAGTGTGTTAAGTGTTTTTGTTTGGAGCCTATTCTTTTTTATGTGGGGGGTGAGTGGGGGGGGAAAGGGGGAAACTACTTTTCAGGGTCCCTACCTGGTTGGAGAGGCAGCTTTTCTCCGGGCTGCATCTCCGACCCGATCCTCGCGGCCTACCAGCGGGCCTGGAGCGGCGTTTCCCGAGGAGACCGTGCAGGGCCTCGGCTTCGGCAGCGGCGGAGCGCTGGAGAGCCATCCCGGGGCGGAGCGGAGCGGGCGATGCCTTGCCTGGGTTGCCGCGCTGGAGCTCCGTTGAGCTGGATCCGCCCGAGCCAAACATCGCGGAGCCGTGGGTCTGTGGAGCGGCCAGCTGCGGGCGGCAGCGCTGAACTTTAACACCGGGAGCCAGCGGAGGTGAGCTCCATTCAGCGCGGCCTTGTCGGCTCTGGGAGCCGCGGACTCGAGCGGGAAGCGGCCGTTCCGGGTGTACCAAGCCGCTGAGAGCACCACCACCCGGCGAGAACGGCCTGGAACATCGGGCCTCCGTGAAGGCCTCCATGGAGGCCTCAATAGGCCTGACTATGGGTGGACATGGGTTGGGGACTGGACATTGTGCCTTCCCTCATAATGTGAACCATTGTGGGGGATGTTTTTATGTTTAAATCTCTTTATTAGTGTTGTGTCTGTATTCTTTATTTTATGTGCTGCATGGCAAGAGGCATTTCACTACACCAATTGGTGTATGTGACAAATAAACTAACCTTGAACCTTGAACCTAGAGTCAGAAGATCTAGGGGGAGGTACCAAACAATTACTTTGCATCTGTAGTCTCCAAGGACAGTGAGATCAGTCTAGGAAATACTAATATGCTAGGGCAGTTTGTGATCAAGGGGAGATGGCAGGGACATTGGTGAACATCTTTGTATCGTCTCTAGCTATAGGTGAGACCCAGGACTAGAGAATAGTCGAAGGTGTTCCAATGTTTATGAAGAGAAGAGAATCCAGGAAATTATAGGCCTGTGAGCCTCATGTCTGAAGCAGGGAAGCTATTGGGGAGAATTCTATTTAGAGACAGTCGGCATGACTTTGTTCAAGGCTAGTCGTGTCTTACAAACTTGATAGAGATTTTTGAGGAAGTGATGAAGGTGGTCGAAGAGATAGAATAGTGGATGTTGTCAATATGGATTTTAGAGAATCAACAACTTCAAGTTCCTGAGCATGCATATCTCTGATCATCTGTCCTGGACTCATTGGTGCAATCATAGAGAGAGGCCATCAATGTCTCTACTTCTTTTGAAGATTGTGGAGATTTGGTAGGTTGATGAAGACTCTCTTGAACTTCTAAAGGTGTATGTCAGAGAGCATACAGACTGGTTGCATCACGACTTGGTACGGCAGCTCAGATGCCCAGGAATGATAAAGATTACGAAAAGTGGTGAACACTGCCTGGTTCATCACGCGTACTGACTTCCCCACAATCGAGGAGATCTGTCAGAGGAGCTGTCTCAAAAAGTCAGTCAGTCAGTCATGGATCCTGGCCACACACTCATTTCACCCTACCATCGGGAAGAAGGTGTAGGAGTCTGAAAACCGTAACATTTGGGTTCAGGAACATCTTCTTCCCAACAACCATCAGGCATATGAACACTATGAATGCAACTAAACTCCGAACTATCTGTGTTGCACTAGGGACTTTGGGCTTTGTTGTGTTTTTTGATGTACATTGTTTTTTTTTAAATTTACTAATCATTTTTTATTGCTTATTAATATTATCTATTGAGTGCTATGTTTATACATCTGTTATGCTGGTGCTACAAATACAAATAATATTATTCAATTTCGGTACGCATTACAATAAACCACTATTGAATCTCGAGTTGCTGGTGGGTTCTTCCAGGAACTCATCATTGAAGCTTAGTGACCCTATGACTGGAAAACTGATTGTGAACTGATGCAGCGAGTGAACTGATGCATCAAGATCCAATCCCATCCATTTGTTCTAGGTATAGTTAGACGTCAATCAAGATATTAACCTTTGAAAAATGTATATCCCATCACCACCAAAATAGGCAAGAGTTTGAAGAGATTATTCCCTGACCGCCCTTCCTCCACTCATCCTTTTAATTTAAAGCAGCTGCTGTGAAACTGCAGCAACCCAACGTAAGAACCGTTCACATTTGATTCCAATTCCAGTTATTTACGAGAAAATTAGTACATCATTTATCATTATATTTGCTTTAATTAATGATAAATATACCAGATATTTTTGGCAACAATTTTAATACGGTCAAGCAGTATGTATGACCTTTTTGAGGAGATACTACTTCTTTTCTGGACTAAAATTTCAAGTGTACTCAGAGCAAATGAGTGTACTACAATGGTGTTGGTGCATTTATGCAGTTCTGACAGTTCTTTCCAAAGACAGAAATGGCCAGATGTACAGTTGCTTATTTTAAATGGAAAAAAAGGAGATTAAGTTCGGAAAATGCATAACAGTAATGTGCAAAACTTTACATGTTCCTATATATATTGGAACATTTTAAAGTAAATAAAGTCAAACAAGTATGCAAGATAAGTAAGTGCTTAACTAAGATAAGTAAAATATAGTAATCAAAATTGTTATTTGGGATATTTAAAGGCCAAGTTAGTTGCTTGAGTGTTTGCTAAATCATAATTCTCTTCTTGATTATAAATGATAGATTTTATATTTATATTCCCAAAATATATGCTAAATGAAAGATTAATTACCTCTGCTCCTGTCCTGAGAGGCCGTGCCAAAGTCAATGGAACATAACGAAGTGAAGTATACTGGGCAGAGTACGGTACATAATTCATTATCTTAGAATGCTGGAAAGCCTGTAAAATTTATACATTTCTTAATATAAAAGGTTACATTTTAAAGGCCAAACATTGTTTTAAACAATTAAATTAAAGCTTCCAAAGCATATTTCATTGATATTTTTGCTTCACATATTTAACACCATTCAGATGAATTAAAAACATAATGCTGACACTATGCACTATTGAAAAGAATGTTAGCAAAATACTTAACCTTTAGCTGGAAGTATGGGACCACTCGATTGATTCGTACTTCCGATGGTTTGACAGGCACAGATCCAAGTGCATTAGCTGCCTAAAATAATTATATATTTCTGTATTAGCCGTGACATGCAAGTTTGATCTTTTCCATTTCTAGTGGAGATTTTACATTGTGCCGGAATTCTAAATTGAACAATGGCGATTTGGATTATTATACAAATGATGTTGAGATATTGTTACCAGAAGATGTGCGCGTTTTTGTAACTAAGTATAAAACCACTTTTTTTTAAATGTCCAAAAGGTATTCTGTACTGAACATCTAAAATATGCCTGTTTCTCCAGTATTTAAACCAAATGTCAATCCATGTTTAAATGCTGAATAGCTGAGGATTACTACATATGGTTATGCAATAGTAATTATCAGACAAAGTAAGGGAAATATACCGACAAATAAACATCAGAGAAAATAGCGATATGAAAACAACAATTAATGCAACAGACAGCTCAAAAATGGTCCATTTAACCTTAAATTCACCACTTACCCAGAAAATATGCACAATTAGAACAAATTACTACAATAGACACTACTGAATTTGTTGCTGCTGTTGAAACATTTAAAACCATAAAATCCGAGAATCATGGAGTCATACACATAACCTGGCCTTTTGGCTGACTACGTTCATGCCAACCATTTTGTCTCTCTGAACTAAGCCTATTTTCTTGCATTGGGTCCATATCATTGAACTGCACCCAAACTGTCCTTTGTAATGAATAAAAACACATGACCTACTGAAGAATCAATTACATTGACTGAACTTAAACAGGCCAGATAATGATCTCAACTGCATTTGGCTTGACACCTTGAATGTAATTCCACTTTTCCACACTGTTTACACCAACTTTTGAATGCACTTGCCTTTGGATTGAGTATCTTCTTATTGTAAGTCAGCATTTAACTATTTGCTTCTGGCTTATTCCAAACAAATACCAAAATGCTAAATTCATCCTGTCATTTGTAATTGTGTTCTGTAGCCTACTGTAAATCATATCTGCTTTGAGAATTATGTATTTATAGTGAATGGAAATGTTTTATTGTTTTAACTAAATGATCCATTTTGCTTAAATATAAAATTATCTTCACCATAATTAAACATAATAATTCAATTTCCACATACTCTGTTTATTTTACTTACTAATTCATCACTCCAGTCAGGAGAGACATAATAAGGGAATGTAAAAGGCAGAGGTTTATCCATTGAGAGATTCGCCTGAAACTTTTCCGTTTCCTGATCTGAATAATCGATGGCGACTCTGCTGTTGTCTGCCAAAGAAGGAGAAATAATAACTTAATGTACGTTAAAAAGAAAGCAAAGAAATCGGTATTCGATCACAACGTATAGTTACATTCTTCCAATCTGGCCCAATAAATAAATAGAAAGGCAGTAAGTCATTGTTATTTAGGGCTCAAAATTGTTTTCAACAAAGTTTCTTGCAGTTTGGAATATAATGAATGGGTCCTCTGCTCTCCAGTTTCATGGAGACCTAAATATACTTTTAAAGGTTTTCTGCAATTAGCATCAGATGATACCTGTGGGTTATTTTGAGAACTGTAGGAAAGATTTCAGATCTTGCCAGGAACGAAATCACTGAGCATCAAGATGGGTAGTTAGCTACCTTTTAATTCATATCTAAAGGCACTATTTAAAGTGTATGTTAAAAATCTTCAACTAAGAAGAGCTCTATTAGGGTTAGTCCACCTAGTGCTAGTAGATTAAGAGAAGGCTTAATCCTTATGGGCACAGACTTTCCCACCAGACAAATTGCTCTGTCCGCATGATTTGGTACAGGATATAGACAGAATGAGATTCCCGGGTTTATGGCTTGTTTGCTGGTAGAATAGGGCCATGGCACGTCAATGCTGCTGTTAAAGGCTCTCGTTCTATGCATGTACTGGAACTTCTATCCAGAGTTGCTTGGAAAGCTTTTGAATAGCACTTTTAAAAATACATACAGCTTCAAACTCAAAGTCGTTTAGAAAATAATTATTTGAAAGCAGTACAATGACTGAAGGTTAATGCTTATTTCTAAAAAACAAGAACAATCCCACAGTAAGTCATCTTATGCTGCATACATGCCAAATACTTCCAAGTAATCTTTTGGAAAAGTATTATGTAATAATAAGATTTATAAATAATATAGGCATTCATTTTCTATTATGTATAAAATACTAACATTTAAAATGACAGTTGCCTGATATATATGTTTTACATGGATTGTTTTAAGCAATTTTTATAATAATCAAACGCTTACCATTGAAATTAATTAAACCTGTTTGAGTTTTATGTTCTTCAACAGGTTTTCGCAACAAAATCAACCTATGATTTACTCTGCATTGTATGATAACCTAAGATCAAAAGAAATATTAGCAAATAAAATGTTTGCAGAATGGCCATGCCGAACAGAATAAATGTTGTGGCAGTTATTGATGCCAAGCAATATTCATAAACTCAAGGATCTAAGAAAAGAGTTTCAGAAGTGTCCAATATGGACAGCATGTACACCAAAGACAATTGTAAATTATGGTAAGATTTTGAACATGGTAGGTAATGATAGACTGAGTTGTAGGTTCCTCAGCATTAAGAATAACAAGGAGTAATTTGAAAACTCTATGGCACCAGTTTCAATGGCCTCACTGCAAGATTACCTAAGGGCCATGTCCAGGGTCCAAACATCTGCTTCATCAATGACTTTCCTTCTTTTTTAAGGTCCGAAGAAGGGATGTTCATTGATAATTCTACAATTTTCCATTTCCCAACTCCATAGCAAATGAAGCAGTTCATACTGAGATGCAGCAAGACCTGTACAAATTCCAACGCATTCAACATCTGCTCCACCAAAGTGCCAAGAATAGTCCATCTTCATGGAGAGGAGGGGGGAGGGGGGAGAGGGAGGGAGGGTGGGTGGAGAGGGAGGGGGGGAGAGAGGGGATGGAGAAGGGAGGGGGGAGGTGGGGAGAGTGGGGGAGAAGGGAGGGGAGAGAGAGGGGAGGGGGGAGAAGGGGGGAGAGGAGGGGGAAGAGGAGAGAGCGGAGGGGAGGGGGGAGAGAGGGGAGGGGGGAGAGAGGGGAGGGGAGAGAGAGGGAAGGGGGAGTGGAGGGAGAGAGAGAGGGAGGGGAGAGAGGGGAGGGGGAGAGAGGGGAGGGGGAGAAGGTGGGAGAAGAGGGGGAGAAGGGGGGGAGAAAGGGGGGGGCGGGCGGGCTGGCGTGGTCCCGAGTGCGAACAGTTGAGGCCGCTCCCAAATTTTCTAGAAGCCGAACCGAAGCATGAGCGGACTTGATGTCACTAAGTACGCTCACGCCATGCCTCCTGCAGCTGGACTCCCACAAAAGAAGTCCGCTCATGCTGGGTGTTGGGTGCGGGGCGTGGGGGAGGGGTGACTTAACTCATGCAAAACAACAGATGTTTAATCCAGAGCTGGGCCGGGAATGGGGAGGGACACGGATTGGGACACAGAGAAAGAATAAAATTCAATGATATGAAAAAAAGAAGTAATAAATACTTTAATCCACAGCGGGGGGGGGGGGGGGGGGGCCAGGAGGCGTGGGGGGTGGGGCCAGGATGCAGGTGGGCCTTGATTGGTGGGCATGCGGGCATTGTGACGTAGCACCTAGCTAGTGCCGATTATATTTTAAAAAGTGAGTTTTATGAACAACTTTATTAAAAATCTGGGGAAATAATTGACCGAATTTAGACAGGAGTGCATTTATGAAATTGTAAGTTAAATCCCTACCGAAATTGTAAAGATCTCTGCATTTTTGCGTCTGGTTTTCGAGGAGATAAGTTTCAAATGCAAAATGCCATACACACACACACACACACACACACACACAGAGTTTTAAAAGTATACAGATGTGCTGGACAAGTTGTTGTTACACAGAGGGTGGTGAGTGCCTTGAACACATTGTCATGGATCCCTGATGGTGGTGGAGCCTTTTATAATGGTGACATTTAAGAGACTGCTGGACAGGCACATGAACATGCTGGGTATGAAGGGATATGGATCACATTTAGGCAGATAAGAGTTGGTCTTGACATTATTTTCAGCACAGTCATTGTGGGCCAAAGTGTCTGTCCCTATTCCGTATTGTTCTATGCTCTATGTTCTATCAGGTGGGGCGCCAATGAGAGAGATATTGCCAAAGACCATAAATTATAGTAAATATGCAGGAACAAAAGCCATTTTTCAACAGCTTAACAACTTTTTGTCACTAAACAACATGTCTTCCAGTCATGTTTTCAACCACACCACAGCATTGAGACTGCTCTTGTTAAGGTCTTCAGTGACATCCACTTAAATACAGAAAATGGCAAAATTTCAGTCTTAGCATTACTGGATCTCAGTGCTGCATTTGACATGGTCGACCACACCGTATTACTAGACCAATTGGGAAACTGGGTTGGACTTTCTGGCACGGTACTAAACTAGTTTGAATCCTACTTAAAGAACAGGGACTACTTTGTATCTATAGGTAATTACACATCAGAGCGGACAAATATGACATGTGGAGTTCCCCAGGGCTCCATTCTGGAGCCTTGTCTGTTTAACATCTACATGCTCCCACTGGCTCAGATTATGGAAAACAACAAAATAAGTTACCAGAATTATGCAGATGACACACAAATGTATCTAACAATATCACCAGGGGACTATGGACCAATCCAAATACTGAGTAAGTGCATCGAACAAATCAACGGCTGGATGTGCCAAAACTTTCTTAAATCAAATGAAGACAAAACTGAGGTAGTTGTTTTTGGAGCCAAAGAGGAACGGTTGAAAGTCAATGCTCGGCAATGTTAAAAACCACGGACAAAGCCCGAACTCTTGGTGTAATCATGACCTGAATTTCAACAGCCACTTTAAGACAATTACCAAGTCAGCCAACAAACACCTTCAGATATATCAAGTGTTAAAGGACTTATGGTTCAGCAGGATTTGGAAAAACCTGTCTATGCATTTATCTTCAGTAGACTTGACTAGTGTAAAGCTGTCTTCAGAGGTCTCCTTAAAAAAATCGATTAGACAGCTGCAGCTGATTCAGAACACTGCTGCTTGAGTCCTCTCTAAGACCAAGAAAGTGGAGTGCATCACATCACTCCAGTTTTGAGGTTTTTACACTGACTTCCAGTCTGTCAAAGAATTAATTTCAAAAATATTACTGTTGGTTTATAAAGCACTGAATGGTCTAGGGCCAAAATACATTTCTGATCTTCTGCTACATTATGAACCATTCAGACCTCTGAGGTCATCTGGGACAGGTTTGATTTGATTTTGATTTTATTATTTGTCATTCGACCCTCAGAGAGGCTAGAACGAAACTCCGTTTCTACATGCCATACATAAATCATAAAAAAAAATTAAAAAAAATACACAGACAATTCAATTCACACAAACATCCATCACAGTGAATCTCATCCTCACTGTGATGGAAGGCAAAGTCTTCTCTCTCCCCCGCACCATCTCACTCCCGAGGTCGAAGCTGCAGGCGGGCGGTGTTAAGTTCCACGGCCTTTGAGGTAGCGCCGGGCGATGTACGGCCCCGCTCTAGGCCCAAAGGTCACAGTTGGAGCCCCCGGCGGGCGCTGGAATGTCCCGCGGCCATGAAAGCCGCGCCGGGCGATGTACGGCCCCGCTCCAGGTCGCTCCAACCCCGTGACACGAGCTGGAGATGTTGTGTTGCGGGAGCTCCGGAGAGCGGTCTCCCACCCGGACCCGCGAGCTCCCGATAGTCCACTGGTCTGCAGCTGGAGCTGAAGCTCCAGAGTCGGGCCGCAGCGGCGAGCCACCACCGCTCCCCACGCTCCGAGGCCAGCCAGCCCCATGACGGTGAGTCCGCAGCTCCGTGAATGGAGCACCCAGGTCGTCTCGGTCGGAGGCCGCTCCACGGTGCTAGGCCCCAACAACAACGGAGACCCGACAGGGAAAAAGTCGGGTCTCCCGTGCAGGGAAGAGATTTAAAAGTTTCCCCCTCTTCCCCCACCCCCAGGTCTGCGCTCTTTCCCAGAGTCAGAACTAAACATGGAGAAGCAGCGTTTAGTTTTTATGCACCACATATATGGAACACACTTCCTGAAAAATGCAGGTCCACTCCAACTCTCATTTCTTTTAAAGACTTTTCTCTTTGTCACAGCTTTTAATTTACGTTTAATTTTAGTTAAATTAAATTATTCATTTCTAACACTGCACTGTAATTTTTATTCTTGTATTTTATACGTCTTATTCTATTTTAGCTCATTTTTATTTTCTATTATTTTTAATGTATTTTTAATTGCTTTTGATTGCTTTATAATGCTTTGTGTAAAGCACTTTGAATTGCCTTGTTGCTGAAATGTGCTATATAAATAAACTTGCTTGCTTGCATTGCTAGTGAACGGCATGGTAGATCTGGACAAATAAGAATGAAACCAAAATGTGTGAAGTACTATTCAATTCAGTGTGCTAATTGAGAAACGAGGAGTATGGTGTGATTAACTGGGTTGAAGGCTGCAGATTTGTTAATTAATAACATATATAACAGAGATGTGTCAATGGTAGACACCTGTAAAGGTGATTCAAACAAAAAAATGTACTTATAAATTATTAGTTATCAGAATCAGAATCAGAATGCCTTTTATTGTCACTATACACATGTACAGTGAGATTAAAAACTGCTCCTACTCAGTGCAAAAACAAGACAAAAAGGGGGGGGGGATAAGGTGCACAGTTTCTGCAGCGCTATATACATATCTACAAAAAGACAATGGATAAATAGAATGGATAATAGGATTCCTATATCCAGTATGGGTTACAGTTACAGTACAAATTACAGTAGGTGGATAGATAAAAGTCCGGGGGTTAGGCTGTGAAGTCAATGCATGTGTGAGTTCAGGGAGATGATGGATTTTTCAGGGAGATGATGGATTTTTATACTTATGCATTTAGAATTAATTTGTACCTTTCGTGCAGCCAGCTGAAATTGTTTGAGATGTCTCTTGCGGACATCCCAGGGATCATTTGTATATGGATCAAATTGTGGGGTGCAGCTTGGAAACTGAAAGACATAAAACAAAATCTCAAGAATGTTATTTGCATGTTAACAAATTTCAGGTGTGATGCAGCTATCAAAGTTAATCCTTTAAAAATGTAGAAGAAGGGTCTCGACCCGAAACGTCGCCTATCTCCTTCGCTCCTTAGATGCTGCTGCACCCGCTGAGTTTCTCCAGCTTTTTGTGTAACCCTTTAAAAATGTGATTTGTAGACCATAACATTACTGAAACTTCCTTTCACAATTCTTGTTAACATTGCATACAATGGATTAACATTATCTTCCATCACTATATGATTCACTTTTTGCACAACATTTTATAATAAACAATTAGTCTTTCCAAAGTTAAAATGCATACAGTATAACCATTATTAATTAAAATACAAAAGCAAAATACTGCAATCTGAAAACAGCAGCTGCTGTATGCTCCGAGTGTGTGAGGCTGGTTTCATTGAGAACTAAACAGTTTCATCAGAAATGTTGTTACAAAAGTTGCTGATCTAATTCTTTAATTCTCCACAAGGTATGCCTATGAAGAAGTTCTCCTCCTCTCTCCGAATACAGTTTAACAACCTCCTCTCTCACTGCCCCCCCTCTGTGACTCCCCCTTCCCTCCAACTCTACGACCACATCTTAACCCAGACCCGTTAACATAGCCACGTTTGCATCCTTGGGAATAAAAATCCAACGGGATCCCACCACTGGCCACATCTTCCCATCTCCTCCCCTTTTGGCTTTCCGCAGAGACTGCTCCCTCCATAACTCCCTGGTCAATCGTCCCTTCCCACCCAAACCACCCCCTCCTCTGGTACTTTCCCTTGCAACCGCAGGAAATGCTACACTTGTCGCTTTACCTCCCCCCTTGACTCCATCCTTGCAACTAAGTAGTCTTTCCAGGTGTGGCAGAGTTTCACCTGCACCTCCTCCAACCTCATCTATTGCATCCGCTGCTCTAGGTGTCAGTAGCTCTGCATCGGTGAGACCAAGCCGTAGGCTTGGCGATCGCTTCGTCCAACACCACCGCTCTATTTGCAATAACCAACCTGATCTCCCGGTGGCTCAGCACTTCAACTCCCCCTCCCACTCTGAATCAACCTTTCCGTATATTGGAGGAGCAGCACCTCATATTTTGCTTGGGTAGTTTACACCCCAGCGATATGAACATTGACCTCCAATTTCAGGTAGTCCTTGCTTTCTCCCTCTTTCCCCTCCCCTTCCCAGCTCTCCCACAGCCCACTGTCTCCGCCTCTTCCTTTCTTCCTCCCGCCCCCCCACCCCCACATCAGTCTGAAGAAGGGTCTCGAACCGAAATGTCACCTGAAATACCGGCAACTGGAACGGCGTCTGTCACAGTGGAACACACACACACACACATCGCTTCCTTCACCAGCCCATTGTGCAGGCGGGGGACAGGGCAAGTGGGGGGAGCTCTGTCTGAGTGAATTTCACACGGTTTAAAGCCAAGGTGATACCACGAGGATCAGGAAGGCTGGCGTTGTAATTAAGAAGGCTAAAGCACAGTGCGCATAAAGAGGGGGGAGGAGAGGAGGAGAGGGGGTAGAATGGGGGGAAGGAGGGAGAAGGAGTGGAGATAACTTTTAAGAAGCCAGAGATACAGTGGCTTGCAAAGGTTTTCATACCCCTTGAACTTTTCCACATTTTGTCACGATACAACCACAAACGTAAATGTATTTTATTGGGAATTTATGTGATAGACCAACACAAAGTTCCCAGAATGCGGGAACTCCTCACGACCATGATGGCGACTTCCCGGCAACCATCCACGAACATTTCTCCTGTAGTTGCCTAAAAAATCGCCTAAGTGGGACAGACCCATTAGGCAATCTACATTGATTCACTTTCTGCAGGTTTTTCTCCATTTCCGAACATTTGATTTATGAATTTTTGCTACAATGGCGTTGAGTCTGAAATGATGCACGGGGTCCAGTTACTCTCTGCTGGCTATGTTGTCCTGATAATTTTGCTTGCATGCCTTCCACTGGACTCCGAAAAAGAAACAATATATTCGAAGTAGAATTGTAGGAGAATACCAGCTGGATCATTATAGATCTAACCCATTTGAATACCTTTGTAAAATATACCCATTTCAAAATGGACACGTTCGAAACAGCCAAATCTTTGATTTCTGTGGGCTGCTTCATGGCATGCATTGATTTAAAAGATGCATACTATTCAGTATCCATTCAGAAACACCACAGGAAGTTCTTGAAATTTACCTGGATGGATCAACTCTGGCAATACAAAGCTTTGCCCAATGGGCTTACCACAGCCCCCAGACTGTTCACTAAATTACTCAAGCCAGTGCTAACGACACTGAGGAGGAAAAATCACACGGTCATGGCTTATCTGGATGATATCCTAATTATTGGGCATACACTGGAATCAGCTAAATTGGCAGTTTCAGCCACTGTGAAAAATTTTCAAAAGATGGGATTTATTATCCATCCAGATAAATCAAAGTTCTGTCCTTCACAGATCATGGACTATCTGGGGTTCACGATAGATTCCAATCACATGATTGCCACCATACCAACTAACAAAGTTGGGGATGTCATTTAAGCATGCAAGAACCTGGTCTGCGCCAGTATACCATCAATCAGACAAACTGCTAAGGTAATTGGGAAAATCGTAGCAGTCTTTCCAGCTGCTCAATTCGGACCTTTACATTATCAAAATTTACAAAGATCCAAGATTTCAGCGTTAAAATTGAATGCTGGACACTTTGATAGACCTATGCAGCTGCCACTTAAGGCAAAAATTGAGTTACAATGGTGGATTGACAATATCCATAACTCATTTAAACCCATTGTTGTGCCTCGTCCGGTGGTATACTTACAAACAGACGCAAGCTCCCATGGCTGGGGAGCTACGGACAACAACACCAGTTGTGGGGGCAGATGGGACTCACTTGAATCTACCCTTTTGTTAGCATAAGGGATAAATTATTTGGAGATGCTTGTGGCATTCCACGGACTTAGAGCTTATTGTTCAAACTTTACTGACACTCATGTCCGTCTCCAAATAGACAACACCACTGCGGTGGCATATCTAAATCATATGGGCGGTACCAGGTCAATTTCATGTGATGAATTGGCTAATACAATTTGGCTCTGGTGCATACAACGGAATATTTGGATTTCAGCTACCTATTTACCAGGTAAGCTCAACACAGTGGTGGACACCAGGTCACGGAAATTTAATGACAACATCGAGTGGATGTTGAATTCCCAAATATTCGAAAAAATTACAGCCAAATTTGGTAAGCCGGATATTGACCTTTTTGCGTCACGGTTAAACCATCAGGTACCAACATATGTATCATGGGAGCCAGATCCTGGGGCAATGGCGATGGATGCTTTCTCGCTAGATTGGGGGGAAATGGTTTTTCTATGCATTTCCTCCATTTTGCCTCATCAGTCGGGTATTGCGGAAAATCCAGCTAGATGCTGCTAATGGCATTCTTATTATACCCGACTGGCCTACTCAGTCATGGTATCCGGTGGTCCTTGGTATGATCAGTCAACCATGGGTCCTCTTAGAGGGTTGCCCACAATTGGTGATGAACCCTGTTACAGGGGAACCACATCCCTGCCATAGTCATTTGAGTTTATTGGCTTGCAGGATTTGAACAGACCATTACTGCAGTATGGTCTCTCATCAAGGACTATGGATACCATGGGAGCATCATGCAGGGAGTCCACAAGACGGCAATATTTATCACACATCAGAAAATGGGAAACCTACTGCGGCCGCTTGGACATTGCATATGACTCCGTTTCAATCACAGATGTGCTGGAATTTCTTGCGGGGTTACACCATGACGAACACCTCAGCTACAGTGCCATCAATAGCGCCAGGAGTGCACTATCATCCTACCTCAATATTGAGGTAGGATCCAATAAATTGGTGTCCAAACTTGATGCGGGGAATATTTAATTCCAATCCGCCAAGACCCCATTACAACATCACCTGGGACATTGGGAAAGTACTGACCCTGCTCAGGACGTGG
Source organism: Raja brachyura (assembly GCA_963514005.1). The sequence goes on along the minus strand of OY740787.1, from coordinate 35,770,029 downwards.
TCGCCCATGGCTGGGCTTGAATTGGACAAACTCACCCTGAAGCTGGTGATGTTACATGTGTTGTGACTTCGGCACAAAGGGTACAGACTCTTCACAAGGTCAAGATTGACAGAATGATCTCTACCCCAGAGAAGGTTATTTTCTTCATTGATGAATTGCTTAAGCAGCATAGACCTGGATTCACAGGGCTGCAGCTGGTGTTACCACCATACCTCGCTGATGCTAGGCTATGTTTAGCCACCCATATCCGCCACTATATTAGAGTGACGCGGAAATTAAGGGGAATGGAGCAATACCTGCTAATCAGCCACAAAAAACCTCACCATAGAGTGACGGTACAGACAATCTCCAGATGGCTCAGGATCATTTTGAACGAAGCAGGTATTGATACTAATGTTTTTAAATCCCATTCCACCAGGGCTGCATCAACGTCGGCGGCAAGGGTCATGGAGGTGCCCATGGACCATATTCTTGCCACAGCGGGATGGGCCAGTGAAGCCACCTTTCAGCGGTTTTATAATAAACCTGTTACCGCTCCTGGAATGTTCGCAGAAGCCGTGCTGAATGCAGGCCGAGAACATATGACTACTCCCCAGTGAGGGTTTTTTTCTTTTTGTTATTATTAATAAATATTATTATTTTTCAGAACAAGCAGTCTGAAAATTTTTGATTACTCCTATCCATCCTTACAGTGGCGTGTGTGATAGCATGGACGTTGTCCAGGGCGTGAAATCACAGAGCTTTGAAGTCTTCAAGAAGTCACTCACGAGACTCCGAAATGAAATATAGTGGTGAACGATTTCGTGCCCTCCGCTCCCAACCCTCGATCATAAAGTCAACTGGTAATTAGAGTCTCTTCAATCTTACTATAACAAGTCATTTTTGTGTTTTGTTGGTTCTGTGATTCCACACCGCTGCTTTGAAGAATGTCGCGCATGCGTGCTGGCGGGTTCTTCACGAAATCCCTCATCGCAACTCCTCATAAAATAAAGATCAAACTTCAAACTGGTAAGTTCTCGTTTAATCTTACTATTAATAATGACTGTACAACTTTTAATTTCATTTACAATTCCTCAGCAAATGAGCAGTGCATGCTTGCAAACCACAAGTTTTAAACAACATTCAAACATGGGTTGATAAGTAACAAGTACATTCATGTCCCAAAAATGTCAGACAACCACATGCAATAAAAGAATATCACCAGCTTGACATAAAATGGCGCTGCTACTGCAGGTCGCCAATAATTGAAGTTACATTGACCAAAAACTCAACCCAACCAGCTATATATGTCAGAAATATCATGGAAACATGAGCAGATTAGAGGCTGGGTATCCTGCTGCCAATAACATCCCAAAACCGTTACAATGCATAAATCAGGAGCGTGATGGAATTTTTCCACGTGTTTAAAAAACACAGGTTCGGCATCACTCAAGAGCTTTGAAACAATCAAAGACAAAGTAGACCACAAATTTTGTTTCACAGCACAAGCTACATTGGTATAGCACAAACAGTTCTGATGCTTCAAAGTCAGTTCCATTGGCATAACAAATACATCTAATCAGATGCAAACCCAAATCAATCCCATTGTCCCCATAGTCTTATGTTTGCTTCTGTTGGCTTCTTGGCTTCTGCTGAAGAGACTCATAACATCTCCCATAAGACAGTTTTGATGTTAATGACCAGGAAATCGTGGAACTAACTACAAACGTATGATGTCTCAGTTTGGAAGCTTGATCATACCTCAAGGGAAAAGAAGCATCTATAAATACCTGAAGCAAGCCCACAAGTTAAATTGCACAAATAGTGGCTAAAAAGGCTTCATAAGATCCGGCAACTTGCTAGTTTCATGACATGCACACATTCTTCAAAACTGTCAAGAGCATCCAAGACCCAGATACACAGCCCAATGAGATACAAAAATAGAGATGATTTAATGACAAAGAGTTCATTGAAAGAAACAGTTTAAACCTATCTTCAATTGCCATTCTGGCCTTGACATGAGTACCTTTTCCTCCACAGTGCAACCATCTAACTGGTTGTGCCTTCCGTTTACTCCTGCCCAACTAAAATCAACATGCTCTCTGTAACCAAAACAATCAAGTGAATCAAAACAACCTAGCCTGTCTTTATAGCTTTATCTTTTCATTACCACACAATATGTGACTTGAATTTGTCAAATAATCAATCAAGATATGGTGCAGGTACATTATTTTAGCTCCAGCTGTTTTTTCTGTACAAATCATTTAACCTAAAAACCAATTATAATCCACTACGTGATATTAGGTCCCAAATTATACCTACTATAATGACAGCAAGAATGCAAAATTGAGCAACCTTTTCTATTGTGTATTCAGGTGTAGGTGTTCCAAGCAGAATATTGCTATCCCAGGACTTCTGTGCTGTCTTCCATCATAAGACCAGAATTGTGGACGTTCACTGGTGATTGCACAAATGTTCAATACTCTCAGCAAATATATTAGTCTTGGGCCATGTGAGAAAAACTTAGGCAATACTCAATGTTTGACTGAAACTCAATTGGACCAACTGCTAAAACACTGTGACTACTAAAAGGTCAGAGGCTGGATGTCTTGCACGAAGTGACTCAGTTCCTGGCACACCAAAGTCTTTCCACTATCTACAAGGCACGTCAGGAATGATGACAACTCTCCAGAAGCAGCTTCTTTAATTGGTGTCCCATCTACATGCCTAAATATTTATCCCCTCAACCACAAGCACACTACAGCATACATCAGTGAACACAATGATTGCTGGCCCATGCAACTCTGATAGCATTTTCCATTACTGTTACCTTTCACGAAGGATAGGGGCTTTAGGTGCATGGAAATTATCACGTGGAATTTCCTCTCCTAACTGCACATCATTCTGACTTGGAAATTGATAGCTATCCATTCATTATCACTGCTTGTAAATCTGGAAGCTCCTGATTTAACAACACAATGTGAGTACATGTACTAGAAGGACCACTACATTTCATGAAAGTAGGTTCCATATAACCATATAACAATTACAGCACGGAAACAGGCCTTCTCGGCCCTTCCAGTCCATGCCGACCATTTAATTTCCCCTAGTCCCATCTACCTGCACTCAGACCATACCCCTCCATTCCCTTCCCGTCCGTATACCTATCCACTTTACTTTTAAATGTTAAAATCGATCCTGCCTCCACCACTTCTGGAGTTCCTATAACTTTTCAAGGGCAATAAAGAAGAGTTATGAATGTTAGCCTTGATACTGATGCCTCATAATCTACCACATAATCTTTTCATAATCTACCACATCTATTTGATGTGAAAACAGTATTTTTTGATGTGCATTCACAATACCAAAAAACTAATTTACACTGTAGTTTGATATTTTAGCAGGTGATTATTAATTTCTTGACGATCGTGTTATGTGATCTGTTTGACGTATTAGTTATGAACGGAGACATTTCTAATTCCTGAAAATACCATTCTATTTATCAATACATTCTACAACCCAAAAATATTGAAATACTTCATACAATGTTAGCAAAGAACATATAACTAACCTGTCCAACAGATCGGAGGACACGGATCAATGAAATCTTTGATTTTTGCCTTTGATATTCCTTCTCTGGTACATGGACATCCATGGACACCTATTAAATAAAAACATCAATGTTATTATGTTGACTGGATATACACACTATGAGGAAATAAATCCACAGCAGATTAATATTGATCAATCTGGTATTTAAAGACATTCATTATTTAACATCTAGTGCACGAGGTAAACATAGAACCATAGAAATTAGGTGCAGGAGTAGGCCATTCGGCCCTTCGAGCCTGCACCGCCATTCAATATGATCATGGCTGATCATCCAACTCAGTATCCTGTACCTGCCTTCTCTCCATACCCTCTGATCCCCTTAGCCGCAAGGGCCACATCTAACTCCCTCTTAAATATAGCCAATGACCTGGTCGCGACTACCCTCTGTGGCAGAGAGTTCCAGAGACCCACCACTCTCTGTGTGAAAAAAGTCCTTCTCATCTCGGTCCTAAAGGATTTCCCCCTTATCCTTAAGCTGTGACCCCTTGTCCTGGACCTCCCCAACATCGGGAACAATCTTCCTGCATCTAGCCTGTCCAACCCCTTAAGAATTTAGTAAGTTTCTATAAGATTCCCTCTCAATCTCCTAAATTCTAGAGAGTATAAACCGAGTCTATGCAGCCTTTGTTCATAAGACAGTCCTGACATCCCAGGAATCAGTCTGGTGAACCTTCTCTGCACTCCCTCTATGGCAATAATGTCCTTCCTCAGATTTTGAGACCAGAACTGTATGCAATACTCCAGGTCTGGTCTCACCAAGACCCTATACAAGTGAAGTAGAACCTCCCTGCTTCAATACTCAAATCCTTTTGCTATGAAAGCCAACATACCATTCGCTTTCTTCACTGCCTGCTGCACCTGTATGCCTACTTTCAATGACTGGTGTACCATGACACCCAGGTCGCGCTGCATCTCCCGTTTTCCTAATCAGCCTCCATTTAGATAATAGTCTGTTTTCCTATTTTTGCCACCAAAGTGGATAACATTATACTGCATCTGCCAAACATTTGCCCACTCACCCAGCCTATCCAAGTCACCTTGCAGTCTCCTAGCATCCTCCTCACAGCTAACACTGCCCCCCAGCTTAGTGTCATCCGCAAACTTGGAGATATTTCCTTCAATTCCCTCATCCAGATCATTAATGTATATTGTAAATAGCTGGGGTCCCAGCACTGAGCCTTGCGGTACCCCACTAGTCACTGCCTGCCATTGTGAAAACGACCCGTTTACTCCTACCCTTTGCTTCCTGTCTGCCAGCCAGTTCTCTATCCACATCAATACTGAACCCCCAATGCCGTATGCTTTAAGTTTATATACTAATCTCTTATGTGGGACCTTGTCGAAAGCATTCTGGAAGTCCAGATACACCACATCCACTGGTTCTCCCCTATCCACTTTACTAGTTACATCCTCGAAAAATTTCACAAGATTCGTCAGACATGATTTACCTTTTGTAAATCCATGCTGACTTTGTCCAATGATTTCACCACTTTCCAAATGTGCTGCTATCCCATCTTTAGTAACTGACTCTAGCAGTTTCCCCACTACCGATGTTAGACTAACTGGTCTGTAATTCCCCGTTTTCTCTCTCCCTCCCTTCTTAAAAAGAGGGGTTACGTTTGCTACCCGCCAATCCTCAGGAACTACTCCAGAATCTAAAGAGTTTTGAAAGATTATCACTAATGCATCCACTATTTCCGGAGCTACTTCCTTAAGTACTCTGGGATGCAGCCTATCTGGCCCTGGGGATTTATCGGCCTTTAATCCATTCAATTTACCCAACACCACTTCCCGACTAACCTGGATTTCACTCAAGTCCTCCTTTGACCCGCGGTCCCCTGCTATTTCCGGCAGATTATTTATACCTTCCTTAGTGAAGACGGAACCAAGGTAGTTATTCAATTGGTCCGCCATGTCCTTGTTCCCCATGATCTACTCACCTGTTTCTGACTGCAAGGGACCTACATTTGTTTTAACTAATCTCTTTCTCTTCATGTATCTATAAAAACATTTGCAGTCAGTTTTTATGTTCCCTGCCAGTTTTCTTTCATAATCTATTTTTCCTTTCCTAATCAAGCCCTTTGTCCTCCTCTGCTGGTCTCTGAATTTCTCCCAGTCCTCTGGTATGCCGCTTTTTCTGGCTACTTTGTACGCATCATCCTTTGCTTTGATACTATCCCTGATTTCCCTTGTTATCCACGGATGCACTACCTTCCCTGATCTATTCTTTTGCCAAACTGGGATGAACAATTTTTGTAGTTCATCCATGCAGTCTTTAAATGTCTTCTATTGCGTATCCGCCATCAACCCTTTTAGAATTGATTGCCAGTCAATCTTGGCCAATTCACGTCTCATACCCTCAAAGTTACCTTTCCTTAAGTTCAGAACCATTGTTTCTGAATTAACAATGTCACTCTCCATCCTAATGAAGAACTCGACCATATTATGGTCACTCTTGCCCAAGGGGGCACGCACAATAAGACTGCTAACTAACCTTTCCTCATTACTCAATACCAAGTCTAAAATAGCCTGCTCTCTCGTTGGTTCCTCTACATGTTGATTTAGATTACTATCCCGCATACTTTCCAAAAAATCCTCTTCCTCAGCGCCCCTGCCAATTTGATTCACCCAATCTATATGTAGATTGAAGTCACCCATTATAACTGTTTTGCCTTTGCGCACGCATTTCTAATTTCCTGTTTGATACCATCCCCAACTTCACTACTACTGTTAGGTGGCCTGTACACAACTCCCACTAGCGTTTTCTGCCCCTTAGTGTTTTGCAGCTCTACCCATACCGATTCCACATGCTCCAAGCTAATATCCTTCCTTTCCATTGCGTTAATCTCCTCTCTAACCAGCAACGCTACCCCACCTCCTTTTCCTTTCTCTCTATCCCTCCTGAATATTGAATATCCCTGGATGTTCAGCTCCCAGCCTTGGTCACCCTGGAGCCATGTCTCCGTGATCCCAACTATATCATAATCATTAATAGCTATCTGCATGTTCAACTCATCCACCTTATTACGAATACTCCTTGCATTGAGACACAAAGCCTTCAGGCTTGTTTTTACAACGCTCTTACCCCTTATACAATTTTGTGGAGAAGTGGCCCTTTTTGATTTTTGTCCTGGTTTTGTCTGCCTGCCACTTTTACTTTTCACCTTGCTCCCTATTGCTTCCCCCCTCGTTTAACACCCACCTGCCTCTCTGCTCTTGTACCCATCCCCCTGCCACATTAGTTTAAATACTCCCCGACAGCACTAGCAAACACTCCCCCAAGGACATTGGTTCCATTCCAGCCCAGGTGCAGACCGTCCTGTTTGTACTGGTCCCACCTCCCCCAGAAATGGTTCCAGTGCCCTACAAATTTGAATCCCTCCCCCTTGCACCATTTTTCAAGCCACGTATTCATCTGCAATATCGTCCTATTGCTACTCTGAGTGGCCCGTGGTACTGCTAATAATCCAGAGATTATTACCTTTGAGGTCCTACTTTTAAGTTTATCTCCTAGCTCCCTAAATTCACCTTGTAGGACCTCATCCCTTTTTTTACCTATATCGTTAGTGCCAATATGCACCACGACAACTGGCTGTTCACCCTCCCCCTCCAGAATGTCCTGCAGCCGTTCAGTGACATCCCTGACCTTTGCACCCAGGAGGCAACATACCATCCTGGAGTCTCGTTTGCGGCCGCAGAAACGCCTATCTATTCCCCTGACAATTGAATCCCCTATTACTATTGCCCTTCCCCTCTTTTTCCCCCCATCATGTGCTGCAGAACCACCCATGGTGCCATGAACTTGGCTGCTGCTGCATTCCCCTGATGAGCCCTCAACAGTATCCAAAATGGTAAACCTGTTTAGTAGGGAGATGACTGCAGGGAGACCACAGGGAGATAAACAACAAGTATGTCAGGAAGAATTCCATCGTCATTAAAATTATTTAAAATAGGCTTTAGCTTTCCTTTCTATGGCACATGAAAATCAATCTACCAATTGGTATGATGCCATGAAGACTTTGATGTGGACATTACATCACTTCTACCTGTTAGCAATGTTTTCCATACTTTTATAATAAAGATTGTAAGTAGCCTGCTTGAAACATTTATAAAATTGAATACTTTTTTTTCAAATAAAATTGAATTGTCATGTCTTCTCTTCATGCACCGAACTTTGAAAGCCAACAATCACTGGTGTAAGATATGAGGGCCTTTAAACCATTATTAATACATCCAGTTATCTAATTGTAAGAAAAGCAGATTGAAATTATGCATTTGGGGGATTTGGTGCTTCAATATATTTGGTTAACAAATGGGGGAAATATTGTGTTTGTCAATGAGGGGTAGAAAATACAGTAATACTACATTTTTCATATTGGAGAGATTAGGAAATGTTGAAAGGGATCTAGATGTTTTTATTTCACAAATCATTGCAAGCTACCATATATTGCAAACTACCATATATATGCAGCAAAGTGTTAGAAAGTGAAATAGCTGTCCTTTGTTTAGTTTAGTTTATTATTATCATGTGTACTGAGATACAGTGAAAAGCTTATGTTTGTGTGTTATACTGTCCAGAAAAACCTGTACATGAATACAATCAAGCCATAGTGAAAAGTGCAAAGATAAAGGATAAAGGGCACAACATTTAGTACAACTTATAACATTGAAGTCCAATAACGTCCAAGGCCTCCAACAAGGTAGATGGGAGGTCAGGACCGTGTTCTAGCTGAGGAGAGGACCATTCTGCTGCCTGACTACAGCCGGGAATAAACTGTTTCTGAATTTGGAGGTAGATATATTCAAACTTCAGTCTCTCCGGCCTTATGGGAGAGGGGATGAAAGGAGTGACCAGGGTGAGAATGGTCCTTGATTATGCTGGTGGCCCTGACGGGGCAGCATGAAATGTAGATGGAGTTATTGCAAGAAGAGTAAATATTTGAGCATAATAGTTAGGATGTCATGTTGCAAGTGTATACAGTCTTGGTGAAATCGTATCTTGAGTACTGTGTGAAACTCTGGTCTCCTTACCAAAGAAAGGATATACTTGCCATAGAAGTTGTTCTTAGATTGCAATTTTCCATAATAGAGAGATTGAATAAAATGTAAATCTGTAAAATAACTGTACTTTTACAGTTTAGAGGAATGGTCTGTGATTACAAAAACATACTAAATCATTTGTGGACTCGACAGAATACGTCTAAAGGGGATGTCTCTCCAGAGCGGTCTAAAATTTGGAATCACATTTTCAAAATAACTGGGGAATTTAAGACTGAAGTAAGTGTTGAGACAAAACAGCCTCCACAATAATTCATAACACTGGTGTCCCATCAAGGTTGCATCTTGAGTCCTTTACTATGCTCCCTACAGACTCATGACATTGCAGCCAAATTTCACTCTACTCCATTTACACGTGCGGATGACACCATTGTACGGGCCAGATCTCAAATGATGACAAGATAGACAGCAATGAGATTTGGAGCTTAGTATCAAAGAATACTAAGATGCGAACCACTTCCTTAATGCCAGCAAAATGACAGAACAGATCATCAACTTCGAGATGTGGGGTGAAGTACATGTCCAGTCTGAAGTGGAAATTCAAGTTCCTATGTGTAAATATTACAAGAACTTGTCCTGGACCAGCCACGTTGAAGCTACAACCAAGAAAACACAGCAATGTCTCTACTTTGTCAGAAAATGATGGGAAATTTGATGTACCCCTGAGAACCCATACCGATTACTACCAATACACCATGGAACATATCCAATCTGGATGCATCACAACTTGGCATGGCGATTACTCTTCCCAAGACCACAGGAAATTGCAGAGTCATGAACGCAGCTCAGTACACCACGCCAACCAACCTCCCTTTGCCTTTCCCCCTCCAACTCTATCTACACTTTATGCTGCCTCGGGAAAGCAGCCAACATAACCAAGAACAACTTGAGAATATGCAGAACTGGGAATACTCTAGGATTAGAAGGTTAAGTATTCTGTTTTTGAAGATCAGGGGCTGATTTAAGTTAAGTTTCACTTTTCTTGCTGTGACATTATCATTCTTGTAAAACATGTGATGTTTGATGCTATTGTGATTGGCTAAGATGTGTTATACTGTGTATGGTTGTAATTGGGTGGAAAGATTGTCCCCACATATAGAACCATGTGATACTGTAGTTATTGGTCTAGAATTACCGTCCTTTGTAAGTTACCTCCCACTGTATCAACCATATATATATATATGCTAATTCCTTTGTTTGAGCATGTTTCTCTGTGATTGCTTGAAGGGGGAGTTTCCCGGAGCAGGACAGAGAATCAAGGTCACCTTGATGAAATAAAGGAGATTTAAAGTATTCTAGTCGGTGTTTTCACTGAACGGACTAAGGGATATAAATACCGGAATTATCACACTCACATCGCGTTAATTTCCTCTTCTGACCACTTCCACCTGGTAGAATATATAAAAATCTGAAGCATACTCTCCTGGATTCAAGAATAGCTTCTTCCTTGCCATTGTCAGACTCGTGAATGCACTTCTCATATATATCAAGGATGAATTCATGATCTTCCAGTCCATCTCGTTAATGGCCCTTGCAATGTTTTAAACTCTGTTCCTTATCTGTAGATTTATCACTATATTCTGCACTCTTTATCTTCTCTTTGCACTACCTGATGTACTCATGTATGGTATGCTATGTCTGGGTAGCACACAAAAGATTTTCACAACATCTTGATTCCCATGACAGCAATGTTTTTAAATATTCTGACATTTAATTTCTTTACAACATCCTTTACTGTTTACACATACTTTGTTCCCTTTTGTGTTTAAATGATGCAAGATGATATGTTAAGGCCCTGTCCCACTTGCATGCGATTGCATGCGTCTGGCACGACCAAACGTGGTCGCTTGAGGCGTACGGGCACCGTATGGCCATGCGGGGTTGGTCCCACTTAGAAGCACGGAGTAGTCCCGACATAGGGTTAGGGCTCCGAAAATCCTGCACAGTCTGAAAAATTTGCGCGCCAACAGCCTATTGGCCCGCAGGCGCATTGCGGGCGTACGCAGCGTCGTGACGGCGTATGCAGTGTCTTGATGTCGTACGCAGTGTCTTGACGGCGTACGCCTAGTGCGGGGCGTTGCGCAATTACATCACCGCCCGACGCCGAAAATCCGGCGGCCCGCCTCCTGTTATGGGTAATACATAAAAACAAAATGCTAGAAATATTCAACAGGTCAGGAGATATCAGTGGAGAGAGAAACAATTAATCCCCCTTCATCCGAATACTAAATCAGCTCTGAATTACCTAAATTGATAACTTATTTCACTTCTCTACTGTGTTAGCTGATGTGCTGAGTGTTCACAGTATTTTGCTTTTATTATGATTTCTAACATCTGTGTTTTCTTTTTCCGTCATAAATCTATGATATATGCTGTAACTCTAAAGTTTAACCAAAGTTACACATCTAAATATTCTCAAAATGAGTTTAGTTATTGCCAGCATCCAACTATACACTCTGTACTCCTTCAATCTCCTCATTCTTAATAATTTTAACACCTAATGCTGATTTGTTACAAGATATAATTTAATCTGTGCTATCATTAATATTCTGCCCTTGCGTCCAGCTGTGAATCTGTGCAATAATTATCACTGATGTTCAGTGCATTTACAGCTAAACCCACACCTCATGCATGAATATTTTCAATTTGGGATCCTTTTTCATTTCCAGGAAAGATTCTGATCTGTTCTTATGCTTCCTTTTCTTTTGGGTCAGAAGCCAGCTAGATTGTCCTAATCATGCACTGGATGGTAGGTCAGTGTAAATGTTTGAATCTGATTTACGTTAGTCAACGATATGAGCTGCAAGTTAGAATCTCACAGTACCGGTGCATATGACAATTAAACGCTCTTGACTCTCTCAATTCAATGCACTGCACACTCACTGTTGATGGGTTTATACATTATTTCAAACAAATTGGTAGCTCACTCTGGGAAATAAACCAAATAGACTAATTAATATAGGAATACACAATATTAAAGGGCATAAGATTCCACTTGGTGCCATTTATTTTACACTTATAACACATTTGGGCACTTTATCTGCAATTGGTGGCACTGTTCAAGTCCTATTATCTTTTGGAAATTATTCGTATATGTAATCTGAAGAACCATATTCTTAATAGTAAAGTATATTCTAAGTTGCAACTGAAACAGGATTGGATATTTAAATGTTAATTGGCTGTTAAATATAGTTTACTTTAGATAATTTTTAACTACAATCACAGGAAATCCTAACCTGGAATGGACCCTTTTAAAGTAGTAATTCCAAGTCAGACGTGGGTGCATTCGTCATAAACTATTAACAAGTAACTTTCTACTTAATGATGGCAAGGTCATATCTAGAAGAACTTCCCACATGCAGGTCATTCCAATTAAATTGGAGGGTGCGATCAAAATTATAGTGAGGAAAGCAAAAGTGGTAGAAGGATAAGGGCCATACCAGTTAAGCTATTTTTGGGAAAATAGTCACAAAGTGCGACGCCGAAAATCCGGCGGCCCGCCTTCTGCCCCGCTGATTGGTAGGTATGACGCAAATGACGTCACGCGCGTACTTCGCGTGAACTCCACTTCCGTTTGGTCGCGCCAAACGCATGCAATCGCATGCTAGTGGGACGGGCCCTTTAGTGGTTCAGTTATTGGGCAACTGGTGCAAAGACATCAGTTTGAATCCTACCATGGTAGTCAAGATATTTAAATTCAAAATTTGAACAAAATTTTAACCAGGAATTGTCTCAGATGTGTCAACAATAAAACTACTGGAGTGTTGTAAAATGTCATCCGATTCTCTAATCTTCTTTAGGATAGGAAATCTCTACTCAATCTGCCCTTTTGGGGATTCTAAACTGACCAATTTCTGGCTCTTAGGTGCCTCCTCATTTCAAGAGCAATTAGGATGGAACAATTAATTATGGCATTTGAAGCAAGAGCCATCTCCCAGGAATGAATAAAGAAATTACAGTATATAACTGGTCAATTATATAATTCTACACAAAATAGCACTAATGTCTAGGATACAAACACATGTATGAGAGAGAAATTTACGTGTTCGGTTCTAATATGATTTTTTTTGTCTTTGCTGGCAGTTCCATTTTAATTTATATTTCTAATGGCCTGTTATTACCTAAAAACAGCACGTTTGCTGTTCACTAATCTGCTGGGTCTGCAATTAATTTGTTAAGATCTTCAACAGGCAACCCTGTCCAGAAAGCTAGCTCTGGACATAATTGTATCTGAGCCTCTGTGCAATGCACGGGCTTCGCAGTAGCAAAAGCATCAGATAATAGGGGCCGAGAAAGCTCTGCCGAGATAAGTACTTTGACAGTTGGTTACGCAACACACTCAGCTTTAACCAACAGTCAAAGCTTCAAGCAATTTGAATTATTGAATCTGTCTTATACATGGCCAAACATTCAAAAACATTAAACTGTTAAACATTAATCCATAAAATAAATTATAATTTTAAGGATTATCAAAAAAAGGTATATTTGAAGCGCAAAAAATATGTAACTTAAAGTATATATGTTTAAATATAATTAACATAAAAAATCGAAATTACCTGAAACGTACTTCTTTTACTGATAGTCGTTTGTCTCCACCAAAAAGAATCAAAATGCTAAATGGCCTACTTCCAACATAACTGCTGGAAAACAAGAAATTGATGTTTTTCCAAAGCATTCCATGTGGAACTGCTGCTTTTTCCCAGGAAGATCTTGGCCATTATTTTCACTTTTTTTTTCATTTTCTTCTTCAAACAGTGTCTTGGGATTTTTAATCAACTGGAACCACTAAAATCAGTGGATGAGCACATGGTTGTACATCTCATTTAAATGTCGACCTTCAATGAACCAGGGCTTTCTAAACCCTATACTGAGTGATGCAGCACATTATAGACTGAAGTGCAAATGGGTTTCAATATAAACCTTTCGATTCAGAGGTAATATTGCCACAAAGTGTGCCTGAAATTAGCAATAATTTACAGATGAAAGATAACATTTATGAAGACAAAGCAAATTACCAGAATGTGGGAACAGTAGTTCTAGCTGTTAAATTATTTTATAGATTTTAAAACATTTGCTTGCAAATAGATTGAGATATATTTTGTCCAAAATATTCTCATATGATTCTATGACCTCTTATGGAACATAGCTCCGATTATTCTCAAATGTATGCTTGCAAGGTATTTCATTTTTGCACATTTAATAATTTCTGACTGATCTTCATCTGTGTATATCTTCAGTGCAAATAAGGACAGAAATACACTCCAAATCATATATTATTTCATGCAATCTGAAATAAGCAGTTATCTGTTGTACAAGCTGCATTTCATACCATATGGTTCATTTATCTCATCTGCTACAATAATAATATTTCTAAATTAATGTCACAGTTGGGTTTCATTCCCTTGCGCACTGACAATCCGCAACTCTGCAAGCAGGGTCAAACTGACTTTTTAACAGGACAAAGAAAGAAGCTGTACATGATTCATCTTATATGAACCAAAGGTTCAGATAATGCCTCTTGTCTGTTTTTCTCTCTTTCCTGGAATTTACAATGTTGAATTTAGGGTATTTCTATCCAAGGGAATTAAGTTTTCATGAATGATGTATGACTTATGAACATGAGGTATGTTGGTATTGAACATTCTTTCACTCCTCGCTCATAGTGCCAACACCATACAATCCAATGTTAGATACAGAATGTACCAAATCAACAGAACACTCCCTTTATTGTGGTCTATCATTATGCTTTAGTCCTATCTCCAAAACAACAGCTATACTGCACAACTTAATTTTTCACATCTCTTTCAAAATTCCATGTGGTAACAAATCTATCATTTAATAATACAAATTGTTATCAAAAGTTAAACTTTGATCTGTTCCAAGATGATGCATTTTCCTCAAACTTGATCATAACAATAATTGTCATAATTTCTTTCTTCTTCTCCCCCAACCATTTCCACTCCTCATGTCAAAATGAAATTATGGCTAAATTTCTGCTATAGTCCAATAAGTTCACAAACCTAACTTTTTTATGGTAAATAGTGAGTCTTTTAGATATGTTAAGTCTAAAATTTTTTACTGATTATTTTTTAAAGACATAATTTTTTGCTAGTGCACGTCATTGCTGAGGGTAGGACATGCAGGCACACAAGTTGGAGGACAATACATAATTTCAGATGGCACACAGTAGGAGATGGAAATCGATGCAGGCAATACAAAAGAATTAGTAGACAATACAGACATCATGTCAAAGATGTCTTTGTTACTGGAAGATTCACTTAGATTTCATCATTCCAGCCGGTACCCGAACAGGCGTTGTATGACGAGAAGCCGAAGCGAAGAAATGGAAGCCAAGATACCGAACGTCACCCATTCCTTCTATCCAGAGATGCTGCCTGTCCCGCTGAGTTACTCCAGCTTTTTGTGTCTATCTTCAATTTCAGAGTTAAATAAAAAAACAGTGCTGGAGGAACTCAGCGAACCAGGTAGCATCTGTGGAGGGAATGGATTAGGAGTTGTTTCGGACCAGGGTTCTTCTTCAATAGGAAGGAACTCCAGATGCAGTTGTCTTTGCAAAACGCCAAATGATTCCGGGAAAAGAAAGAAAGGAGAAAGAGAGAGAAAAGGAGAGAAAAAGAGAGAAAGGGAAAGAAAGAGAAAGAGAAAAAAGAGAAAAAGAAAGAGAAAGAGAGAGAGAGAGAAAGAGAGAGAGAAAGAGAGGTTCCAGTCTCTTAACCCCAGGCACTGAGAAAGATAGATAGATAGATAGATAGATAGATAGATAGATAGATAGATAGATAGATAGATAGATAGATAGATAGATAGATAGATAGATAGATAGATAGATAGATAGATAGATAGATAGATGAGGGGGGAGAGGGAGGGGAGAGAGAGAGAGGGAGGGGGAGAGAGAGCAAGAAAGAATGATAGAGAGAGAGAGAGTGAGAGAGAGAGAGAGAGAGAGAGAGAGAGAGAGAGAGAGAGAGAGAGAGAGAGAGAGAGAGAGAGAGAGAGAGAGAGAGAGAGAGAGAGAGAGAGAGAGAGAGAGAGAGAGAGAGAGAGAGAGAGAGCGCGATTCTAGCCTCTTAACCCCAAGCATCGTGGTAAATCAATGCTAACAAAAATAATTAGCTCTTTGATCTTTGGCAGTCCAAAAGTGGCAAAGGGAAATTAAACGTTATTTGGCTATTGGCAATATTTGGCTTTTCGGCATTGCACCCGTTCGGTTATTTGACTTTTCGGCATCACGTCCGTTAGATTATTTGGTTTTCGGCTAAAATTCTTATAGGATTTTCAAGAGAGAGTTAGATTTAGCTAAAGGGATCAAGGCATATAGGGAAAAAACAGGAACGTAGTACTGATTTTGGATGATCAGCCATGATCAGTTTGAATGGCGGTGTAGGCTTGAAGGGTCGAATGGCCTACTCTTGCACCTATTTTTTCTATTTCTAAAGGCCGGAGATGAAAATACAGAAGGTGTGAGTCAACAAGATTCAGGGCTGCCAACTCTCACGCATTGAGCGTGAGAATCACGCATGTGACTAAATTCTCACGCTCTCACGCTGATGACAGAAGTTCTCACGCTCAAATTAAAAAAAATATATATATATATATAGATATATAGATATATATATAAAAATAAAGCCACACTCCTCCACATTCACCAATGAGAATAGTTTTCGGTCGGCAGGTTCCCCGTAAAGAACGAGCAATTTAATTGGCTTAAGCCCATCACACACTATTTAAAATGGCAATGTAGGCAAAAATGCTGGAGAAACTTCACGGGTGAGGCAGCATCTTTGTCTGAGTTTGACCCTTCTTCAGACTCAAGCACTTCTCCAGCATTTTTGTCTATCGCTCTATAGATGCTGCCTCACCCGCATTCACATTCCCGTGCAGATAGTGTGATAGGTGAGACACAGCCGTGGTCCCAGCATCGACACCTTTGAGGCACCGCTCACACCTCCCATCCTCACCTACGGTGGCTCTGTGTCCGGCGGCCGCTCTGTCCACACCGCATGGAATTTTAACCCCGGCCCGGAGCCAGGAGCAGACCGGGTAAGTGAGTGCCGCCTCTGGAGCCGCGGGGATGAATCTTGGGCTATAGTTCTGCTCCGATGCCCGGCCCCCGGGTCACCGACCCTCACTTCCCCCTGGACCCCTGGGTCACTGTCCTTCACCTCCCCCAGACCCCCGGGTCATTGACCCTCACCCCTCCGGGTCACTGACCCTCACCTCCCCCAGACCCCCGGGTCACTGAGCCTCACCTCCCCCCAACCCCTGGGTCACTGACCCTCACCTCCCCCGGACCCCCGGGTCACCCCAGCTGAACACAGAGCACCTGGGCCGGCCCGCATTCCCGCGAAGGGGGGGAGAGAGGGAAATGCTCCCCGGACATCACCAAGTCTCTGCTTACTCCAGGTGTTGTCGCCACTTCACTAATACACACTCTCACACACAACCTAATACACATCCTTACACACACGCAACCTAATACACACCATTACACACACACTGGCACACAAGGTTTAAAGGGATATGGGTCAAATGTGGATAAATGGGACTAGTTTAGATGGGGCTTCTTGATCTGCATGGACAAGTTGGGATGAAGGGCCTGTTTCCATGCTGTAAGACTATGACACACTGTAGAAAGGGTGCAATTGCTCTGGAGTGGATCCAGGGGCGATTTATGAATATATTGGCAGGGCTGGAATTTTTTTCACTTTGAAGAAAGATTTGATAACTGGGATTGTATTCTCTGCAGCAATGGAGGTAAAGAAAATATTTAGTTGAGGTGAATAATATTATGCGAATAGGACCTGTTTCGCTTAACAAAGAGTGTAGGAAGGAACTGCAGATGCTGGTTTAAACTGAAGATAGACACTAAAAGCTGGAATAACTCAGCAGGACAGGCAGCATCTCTGGAGAGAAAGAATAGATGATGTTTCGGGTTGAGACCTTCAGACGGAAGAGGTTGAAAAACAGCCATAAAATACAATGACTGGAGATATGTGTTATCCAACGAAGGGCAGAAATCAGAATCATGTGTTCATCTTTATTGACAGGATTCCATAATAAATATATAACAGAAAAAAAGAATTTAATGGGGTGGCACGGTGGTGCAGCGGTAGAGTTGCTGCCATGCAGCACCACAGACCCAGATTTGACCCTGACTACGGGTGCTGTCTGTACAGTATTTGTGCATTCTCCTTATGACCACATGGTTTTCTCTGTATATTCCGGTTTCTCCCACATCAGAAAGAAGTGCAGGTTTGTAGGTTAATTGGCTTCTGTAAATTGGCCCTGGCGTGTAGGATACAACTGGTGTATGGTAGATTGCTGGTCGGTGTGGACTTGGTGGACGAAAGGCCTGTTTCCATATATATGTTTTACATGTATATCTTAATTTCATGTAACCATATACGGTTGAATATGTGACATTACCTTCGTCTTGTTTCTAAGGATAAGTTTGATTGATTTATTTGTGCAGAACAGTGATGGACGTCTGCCTCCTCTTGCCTTGTTTCTATGTTTTTGTTTCTCTGTATATATGCATAGCAGCATGACTTATAATCTGATTTCCATACATGAATATACTAAGGTCATTCATGTGCTGCACCTGTTGATCAGAGCCTGGCTCTACTGTGGAATGTTATTAAGAATGTAATTTAGCCTAACCTTATTCATACCTAATCCAATTTGAAGCATAAATCTTGCACTCAAGTGTAAGTTTTTTAACTCGCTACAGCATGTAACAGATTGCACAATTTCAATCTGAAAAATGCAAAAGCTCCCTCCCGTGGAAGGGGAGATTCTGCAAGCCTTGATTGATCAAATATAGATGTTTGATGAAACGGTTTGAATCTACGCTTGGTCTTGCCGATGTACAAGAAGCCACATCAAGAGCACTGAATAGGCAGATGAGGTTAAATGAGGTGCACATGAACCACTATCTCATCTGGAAGGATTGCCGGTGTCCCTGGGTGGAGGTGAGGGAGGAGGTATAGGGACAGGTGTTACATAACCTGTGGTTGCAGGGCAACGTACCTGGGAAGGGGATGGTTGGTACCATATTTACTAAAGAATGAGGACATAATTTTACTCAGAGTGCTGGAGTAACTCTGGCAGCATCTCAGGAGAACGTGAACAGGCGACGTTTTGAGTCGGGACCCTTCTTCAGGCTAATTGTTGGTGGGGAGGGGGATGGGGGGTGGAAGATGCAGGCAGTAATTTGGTGATTGATCTTAGCTTTTGGTAACCACTCATATATTGGCATAGATAATAACCAAGGAAATGTACTCTATGTATGTCCTGCCAGGTTCATTAGTAGCTTCATGCAGGACAATCCCACAGCATAATTTCTTGGGTTATTCAATTTCCCTTTAAGGCTGTAATTGTTAACCAGATGACCCGTGGACACGTTGGGTCCCCACTGCTTAGTTTGCCCCAACTGTGCAGGAATGCCTGACGGGTCCGGCAACTGGGAGCACACTGCTCAGGTGCGACTGCCGCGCTTAAACTTGTGCGGTTCACAGAAGAAAGATGACCCGTGGACCTGTTGGGTCGGCGTTGTGATGCCAGAGATCCCAATTGTGACGCCAGTCAAAATGGCAATCTGAAAATGGCGGCAGACCCGGCACCCCTCCCCCAACTGCATTGGTGTGGCTGATGGGCCCGGCAAGTAGGAGCGCAGTGGCGTTCACAGTATAAAGTAAATCAAAGTTTATAAAGGGAATTACTTTGTAAAATCAAACAAAACCGACTACTGCACACCGCAGGCGAATGATGAGTAAGGCACCTCTAAAATTGTTGCGCTATCGTGTACCATTTTGGCTGTATTTCTGGAACATACATACAAACATACATACATACATAGAAGATGAGGCTTTTAGTTAAATATTTATAACATAAAATATAAAACAGTACAGTACAGGAACAGATCTTTTTGGGCCTCCATTCGCTGCATATCCATGTGCCTATCTAAAAGCCTCTTAAATGCCACTAATAATCATATCTGCCTCCTCTGCCTCAATTGGCAGTGCATTCTAGGCACCCACCAACTTCTGCCCATCTGCCCATCTCCTTTAAACTATGCTTTGTTCACCCAAAGTATTTGCCCTCTAGTCTTTTCCAGCCTTGGGGAAAGGTTCTGACTATCTACCCTATCTACGCCTATCATAATTTTATATACTCTTATCAGATCTACCCATAGCCTCCGACACTCTAGAAAAATAAATCAAATTGTTGTCCAACCTCTCCTTAAAGCTATAATCTAGGCAGCATTCTGGTAAACCTCTTCTGCAAGCTCTCCGAAGCTTCTATATCCTTCCTGTAATGGGGTGACTGGAATTGTATACAATACTCCAAATGTTGCTTAACAATACTCCAAATGTTGCTGACAAAGTTTCAACATGCCTTCCTGACTGTATGCAACTAAATCAATGATTTAGATGAAGGGATTCAAAGTAACATCAGCAAATTTGCAGACGACACAAAGCTGGCCAGCAGTGTAAACTGTGAGGAGGATGCTATGAGGATGCAGGGAGACTTGGACAGGTTGGGTGAGTGGGCAGATGCATGGCAGATGCAGTGTAATGTAGATAAATGTGAGGTTATCCACTTTGGTGGAAAAAACAGGAAGGTAGATTATTATCTGAATGGTGTCAAGTTGGGAAAAGTGGAAGTACAAAGAGATCTGGGCGAGTGAGGTTCATCACTCACTGAAAGTAAGCATGCAGGTACGGCAGGCAGTGAAGAAGGCTTGGGGCATGTTGACCTTCATAACAAGAGGAGTTGAGTATAGGAGCAAAGAGGTCTTTCTGCAATTGTACAGGCCCCATAGTGAGACCACACCTGGAGTATTGTGTGCAGTTTTGATCACCAAATTTGAGGAAGGGCATTCTTGCTATTGAGTGCAGCGTAGGTTCACGAGGTTAACGCAAGGAAGCTTGGCTGACAAGGGAAATTGAGGCATTGGTCACGAAAAAGAAGGACACATGCGACAGGCGTAGACAGCTGGGATCAAGTGCATCCCTGGTGGAATTCTGGGTACTGAGGAGTAAACTAAAAAAGGAAATCAGAAGGGCAAAAAGGGACCAGCAGATAGCTCTGGCAGATAACATTAAGGACAATCCCAAGAGATGTTATAAATATATAAGGGGGAAAAGGTTAACTAGAGCGAGTGGGACCCCTCAGGAATCAAAGCGGTCACCTCTGGTGGAGCCGCAGGAGATGGGCAAGGGTGAGTGCCCATACTCAATGTATGCCAGAGATCCCAATTGTGACGCCAGTCAAAATGGCAATGGCGGCAGGCCCGGCACCCCTCCCCCAACTGCATTGGTGTGGCTGATGGGCCCGGCAAGTAGGATACTCAATGAGTATTTCTCCCCTGTATTTACTGAGGGGAAAGACAGGAGGATGGAGGAACTTGGGGCAGTCAATGGAAATGTCTTGAAAGCAGTCAGTGTTATGGTCAAAGAGGTGCTGTAAAGTACTATCGTGTATGAAGGGAGACAAATCTCCCGGGCCCAATCAGATATATCCGAGGACATTGTGGGAAACTAGTGAGGAAATTGCGGCAGTCCTGGTTGAAATGGTCTTTAAATACAGGTAAGGTAACAGAAGGCTGGAGGGTGGCAAATGTTGTACCTCTATTAAAGTAGGGCTGCAGGGAAAATGCCGGGATTTATATGCCAGTGAGCTTAACATCTGTAGATGGAAAGTTACCAGAGAGAATTCTGAGGGAAAGTATATACCATCATTTGGATGGATAAGGGCTGATTAGGGATAGTCAGCATGGTTTTGTATGTGGGAGGTCATGGCTTACAAATCTGATTACGTTTTTTGAAGACATGACCAAAAAGGTCGATGAGGGCAGGGCTGTAGATGTTATATGCATGAATTTCAGTAAAGCATTCGACAAGGTTCTGCATGGTGGCTGTTCCGGAAGGTTAGATCGCATGGGATCCAAGGAGAGATATCTGAATGGATATAAAATTAGCTTAATGTAAGAAAGCAGAGGTTGATGGTGGAAAGTTGCTCCTCTGGGTTCGGTGTTGGGCATGTGATTACGTTTGTCATCTACATCAATGATTTGGATGGGAACATACATGGCAAGATTAACAAGTTTCCTGATACAAAAATTGATGGTTTTGCAGATAATGAAGATGGTTGTAAAAAATTGCAGCTTAATCTTGATCGATTGACCAGGTGGGCAGAGGAATGGTTGATGGAATTTAATACACAGAAATGTGAGGTGTTCCTTTTTGGGAACTCTAACATGGGCAGGCCCTACACAGTGAATGGTAAGGCTCTGGGAAGTGTCATAGAGCAGAGGGATCTAGGGGTGCATGTGCATGGTTCCTTGAAGGTCAAGTCGCAGGTAGATAAGGTGGTCAAAAAGGCTTTTGGCACATTGGCCATCATCAGTCAGAGCATTGAGTATAGAAGTTGAGAGGTCATGTTGCAGTTGTATAAGACATTGGTGAGACCACATTCAGAGCATTGTGCTCATTTATGGTCACATGTTATAAGAAAGATGTTGTCAAGCTGGAAAAGGTACAGAGAAGATTTACAAGTATGTTGCCAGGACCAGATGGGTTGAGCTATAGGAAGAGGTTGAGTAGGCTGGGACTCTATTCCTTGGAGCACAGGAGGATGAGGGTGTTAATCCTGACTAAATAGGACCAGCTCGGACTTCAAAATGGGGTTAAGTTTCAGGGTTGCTGGGAAATTTGGTCAAATTGGAATTGCTCTCTGCAGAGAAGGGACAGGCTGCGAGAGGCGCCAGGGAGTCTGGAACATAGATACAATTTGCAAGCAAATAATGGGAAGCCTTGCAAACCCTGGCAATCTGGTGTAAATGCATAGAATGGATTGGATGGCTGCAAACCAGACATACACCTAGTAAATAGTTTGTAAATAATGTTGCAGAGTCTGACTTCGCTAAGTTTTGATTGGATGGGGTGTTGAGCCTTGTCTGAGTTTTCTGTTAATCAGGGTAAATATTTCCAAGTTGACTTCATGCTGAAGTCCGTTGTGAATACAATGTATTGAACTGTTGTATCATTGGGTTAGGGAAATGCCTGTTATGTATGGGGTTAATCGATATTTATAATTGGGTGATTAAGAGACAACCCTGTGTGGTTCGGCTTGAGTTCCCGGGACAAATAAACGTTTGTGGTCACGAGGCTCAGGGTCGATCTTCTGGAAGAGCGCTCAGGAGCGCGTACCCTTCTGGAGTGCCTTTGTCTGAGCGAGGCCTAGAGGGCTTGAACAGATAGACGCAAGGATCGAACACGCGGTGGGATGGGTACAGTGTGTGATATGTGACGCACTTTTGGTAAAATAAAACCTTGTTGATTCAAGTGCTTGATTCAGTGTTTTTACTGAAACTAGACTGGGGGAAGCTTAGAAATGAGCAATTATCATTGGGGGCTCATCCGAGGTCTTAAAAGACTCCCAAACACAAGTTTGCGATCAAGGGTGTAGAGCTGTTTCAATCGCGGGTGCAGAAATCGGCGCCACTGTGCGGTTTTTGCATTGATTTTCGGCACTTTGTGAGTCGGAGTGGATCGATCATTCGCGGGCTTGGAAAAGGGTCTACTCAAGATCATTAGAACAGAGTCTAGCAAGTACGGGGGAGTGATTAGCGTGCCTTTATGTTTGGAGGCCCATAAACCAGGCTAGGGTTAGAGGCCCTGGTGGGGTTGGGTTGGAGGCTGCAGGGTGATTTGGATAGGCTGAGTGAATGGGCAGATGCATGGCAGATGCAGTACAATGTGGATAAATGTGAGGTTATCCACTTTGGTGGCAAAAACATGAGGGTAGACTATTATCTGAATGGTGGCAGATTAGGTAAGGGGGAGATGCAACGAGACCTGGGTGTCATGGTACACCAGTCATTGAAAGTAGGCATGCAGGTGCAGCAAGTGAAGAAAGCAAATGGTATGTTAGCATTCATAGCGAAAGGATTTGAGTATAGGAGCAGGGAGGTTCTACTGCAGTTGTACAGGGTTTTGGTGAGGCCACACCTGGAGTACTGCGTACAGTTTTGGTCTCCAAATCTGAGGAAAGACATCCTTGCCATAGAGGGGGTACAGAGAAGATTCACCAGACTGATTCCTGGGATGTCAGGACTTTCATATGAGGAAAGATTGGATAGACTCGGTTTGTACTCGATGGAATTTAGAAGATTGAGGGGGGATCTTATAGAAACCTACAAAATTCTTAAGGGGTTGGACAAGCTAGATGCTGGAAGATTGTTCCCGATGTTGGGGGAGTCCAGAACAAGGGGTCACAGTCTAAGGATAAGGGGGAATTCCTTTAGGACCGAAATGAGGAAAACATTCTTTACACAGAGAGTGGTGAGTCTCTGGAATTCTCTGCCACAGAAGGTAGTTGAGGCCAGTTCATTGGCTATATTTAAGAGGGCGTTAGATGTGGCACTTGTGGCTAAAGGGATCAGGGGGTATGGAGAGAAGGCAGGTACGGGATACTGAGTTGGATGATCAGCCATGATCACATTGAATGGCGGTGCAGGCTCGAAGGGCCAAATGGCCTACTCCTGCACCTATTTTCTATGTTTCTATGTTTCTATGTTTCAAAGGCCTGGGCTTTGGTTAAAGGCCTAAATTGGTCGTAGTTGGGCAGACGGCAGTTGCCTTTAACGAGAGCCTAGCGCGCTTCATCAGGTGAGGGGTGGCCCAAGGGTAGACCTGGTATCCGAATTAGGTGGGGTATTAAAGACAGGTCTTATCGTCGAACGGATCACTGTCGGGAGCATGAATTGAAAAGCTGCGCTTCGAAAAACAGCATCGATAATTCACAGCGTGAAGAGGCAAGGCGCTGGATCTTCGGTACTTAGCAGAGGGTGTGTCTGTGTGTAGACATCTGAGTCCTGTGTGACGGACAAGGAATCTTGAAAAGGTACCAAGCTTGGATAAACTGGGTATAGATTGGTCGGAATACTCGAGTTTATTCAAGAAAATCAATTGGGCAATTTTAGCTGATTAGAGAGCCCACGTAGAATAAGATAGACCCAAAAAATAGGAGTTCGAGTTCGAGTGTTCTAAATTTGCAGCAACATTTCCAAATACTGGATTTCATATTGAAGTTCTGTGTAAGGTGGGATTCAAAGTCCTGTATATAGAACTTCGAAGTTGGTGCATGTCTGTGATCGATTCCGAATAGCGGCTGATCAACAGTGAGTAGTAACCCTCTGGTCGATTGTTGATTAGTACCCGATAGTGAAGCGAACCTGAGAGACGGGAGCCTCCCTACTTGATGAAAAGTAATCCGAATAGCGAAGGGTACCAATAATTCTGTCAAACTTAGAGAGAAGGGATAGAGGTCCCCCTATAGAAGTCCAGTCTTAGCAGAGGGATAGTAACATTCAGGAGGAAAAGTAATCATTTAAGGGAATAGTATCCATCAGCAAAGAGTAAACTAGGAAGGGGAAAATCTTCGGTATCAGAGGGAGAGGCTCACTGCGTGATACCAGCATGATACCAGAACTTGTTTAAGTCCGTGGCCCATCATTGTGTTGCTGCTTGTGTGAGTGTTTACATATTTAAAACTTGAAGCGAGAGTGTGTTTAAGTTAGATATCCATAGTGTTTAATTTAGACATTCGTATTTGTTTAAGATTGTTTTGTAAATCTGAATTGGGGTGCTTTGATCAGGGGTTGTACTCCTTCGATCGCTGCGACAGGGAGGAGTCATCTTGCTGATTGATTGCGCCACGAAGAGGATTGATTAAAGTGGGATTTACTGTATGATTATAGTTTATATTGGGGTGTATTTTGGGTTATTAATAATCGGGGGAATATTTTCATTCTTAGTTATAGTCTTGTTGGCATGGTTTGAGTTTATTTGTTTGTGCTACCTTAAAGTTAATTAAAAAAGAGAGAATGCTGTGTGAGATGCTGCTGAGTGTGAGACTGCTAGTGGGAGTTAAACATTTTATTTAAAAATTTAGAATTGAATGCAGTGATTGTGATTTAACTGATAAGAGAGTTGGGAGAGACTGAATAGGAACGAGTGGTTTGAATAATTAAACAGGAGTGATTGGGAGATAGTCTGGAACAGGTGTGAATCGGAAAGATCATAACCCATTGTGAGAGAGAGATTCCATTGACCTTGGAGTCTGGGAGAAGTAGTGGAAGAAAGAGGTGTTAGTCTCTGGAATGTTTATTTGGCAATTTGTGTTTTGTCCATTGTTCCGAGATGGTGAATGTCTCTCAGAAGGATCGATCAAACAGATTGGACAGCCCGATAAGGATAATTTGCAGGAAGCTTCCAAATGAAGCAGATAGACTGAGGGGATTATCGAGGAAATTAAATGCACTTTTAAAACATCAGCTGTGGCCGTTGGGTGGAGTAAAGTCTTTGATCGGGATAAACTATGTAGAAAGAATCATTAGAGATTATGGGAATAGTGAAGAAGCAAACGAGTTAATTCAGATGTGGAAAGCATTCTTCACTAGGAGGAAAATAAATATATAAATTGTTTTACTGTCCACCCTAAGAATGGCGGCTGGTAAATTGGGGATAATAGGAGATAATATACCTGATCCTTCTCAGGTCATTTCAGAGCAGGGACAAGGGAAATTAATAAGCCAACAGCAGGAACGGGAGCAGGAGCAAGGGCAGGAGCAAGGGCAGGAGCAGGAGAGTGTCGTCTTTCGAAAAAGAGACTGCTGAAATGGCTCTTAAAGGGAAGGTGCCAATGGAAATTAAATCGGGTAAATTGGATAAGAACGAGAAAGGGTTTGCACCCCTTGAAGGGAATAATATGCCAAACTGGACAGAGTTTTTCGGAGTAGATATAGAGCCACAGTGTCCACCATAAAACTCACATGTTCCCAAATCAGAGGAACTGTGTGCAGCTTGCGAATGGGGCACACGGGTGGGTCAACGTTAACTTTGGCACCTCCCCCTAAAATAGAATCTAACACAGACACATCGGGAAGAGATCTTCTATCTCCTGGGATTGCCCCACGGGTGGAGAATAATAATAAGGGAAACCCAGGAGCTAGGAAAAAGACTTTGTCGACATGGGTACCAAAATTAATTAGGAATTCCAGTAGTGAAAGAATAAAGGAATCTTTCTTGAGGTACCGGGATAAAACAAATAGCCTTTCAGGGGGTGCGATAAGGGGAGAATATGGGTGGATTGATTCGGACTAAAAAATAATATTATTTCATCGGAACAAGTCACCACAGAAGAGAATTTAGGAAGAAATCCCCGTAGACAATGTGCGTGTAGGGAAATGCCCGCATCAGGTGTAATTGTTCCCCAGACCACAGACAATCAAACATCGAGGCAGCCTAGTCTAAAGGCAGCACGGATGTTAGAAGTCCAAATAAAGGCGATAAGAATGACTGAGGATAAGGAGGAAGAAGACCTCAAGGCCTGGATAGACCTCCCAATTATAGAACCAACCTTTCCTAGGTTTGGCTGGTGTAGAGCAATCCAGCCCGATCAATGCTTGAATTGTGGAGGACTTGGGCACTGGAGTCGGTCGTGTCCTATGAAGGTATATCATCGGGAAGGAAGGGGACAGAGAAGGAGGCCACGGGGTCACGGAAACCGACGTCCCGGTGACCCTGAAGGTAGAGGACGGGGATACTGGCAGGGGAATCATGGAGACCAGGGGGAAGAGACAGACCAACAGTCTGACCCATTTCAGTGGCTCTGACCTGCCAGTGAGCAACTATTCCATCCGATAAAAAATAAAAGGTGTCCTCTGCCTAAGAAACAGTACTGGAACATCACGCCTTCCTAACCGGGAAAGATACATTGACCCTCAGATAATTCTCACTGAAGGAAGGAGAACGGCAAGAATAACATAGTAGCTAGTGTGGGAAAGGATAACAACTGATGAATGGAAATGGCACTAGGGAGAGAAGAAACAAACTGACTTTGCAGGAGGAATGGGAGTGTGGAAAAGAAGATATTGCACTAATGTATTGTTGAGTTTTGTGCCTGCAGGACAGTGTGTCAACAAGAAACTATCTGGGGAGTGAGGCAAAATAATACGCAGACCCCTAAGAACGGGAAGAAGACAGTGGAATGTAATGTAGCTCCCCAGAAAAAGGTGACCAGCTGGAAGAATTGACATTGTCCTGCCCCTTTAAGACACTTGGGAAGGCCAGCAATCTCCACTCCCTAGTAACAGATACCATCATTGGAAAGGAGGAAGAAAATACCTACCCTAGTGCCTAACTTTAGATCACCTGGCTACTGGAAGAATAAAAGGAAGGAGAATAAAGGACACTTTAAACACCTTTGAAGGAAATAACATCAACAACTTATAATGACTTCTGTGACAGACCTCACTCTAAAGAATTGATTTTGAATAACATATTTCTCTGTGGTTTAGGGCTGAATATCTGAATTGCATCCAAATTATGGGGTTTAGAAATACATTTTTAAATTTTGGATTTTGGATCTCGAAATGTTTTCAAGATTTAGAATAGACTTGTGGAATCTGACAGGACTATTTTGGAGTTTGATGAGTAGCTAACATTGTTGTTATCTCGTCCTCAGAAAGGCGGACAAAGATGGCAAGGATTGTTCAAAGGGCATCAAGAAGGATGAAACTTGGGAAGATCTGTTAATATGAATTACTTAGGGAATAAGAGGGTTGAATTAAACTTGGAACTTAAAATGGGAATTGGAATATAATTGGACATGGTCAAAAGAGGAACTGTGAGCAGCAGGACTTCCCTTTAAGAGACCGGATTAAGATATCAATCAGTGGTTGAGAACTATAAGAGTGAGAACCCCTAGACAACGAAGCCAATAGAATGAAAGCAAGAACCCCTAGACAGAGAACGAAGCCAACATAGTAAATGCTAACATAATAAGAACTAATAAAATAAAGAACCAACAGAGTGGATAATTAGCATAGTAACCAGTTTTCATAGTGAAGAGTCTGTACATAAATGAGAGAAACTGGAGGACAGACTTGGTTAACTGTAGGGGGAAACTTGGATTGTATTGGGAATAGCAGAGCCGATGTGTATTTGCCTGATGTATTTGAATTGTTTAACCCTTAATGGTAAAGAGGCTTATATTATCAAGGTGAAAATAAATTGTTCCTGGATTTGGCATTTTGATTGCATTGAGGATGAAATTAGTAGTAAAATAAATTGATTGTTTAAATCAATTTAAAACAGCTGGGAATGCCACAGGAATTGGAAGGGAATTGTACTATCGGCTACAATGCTGTGGAATGAAGAAAAAATTGGCATTGAAATTCAAAATAGAAAATTGAAGGCTGAGACTGAATTTGGTTAAATTGGAAAATTTATCATGGTTTGGTTCAAATTAAAGTCACGCCTGTAGGGGAATCTGGACAACCCAGCTGGAAATTCATATGATTACTTGTCACCAGATATACATAGTAACACCGTGTAAGGATGAAGAAGGATATTTAGTAAAATCAAATTTAGTGTTTTTACTGAAACTAGACTGGGGGGAAGCTTAGAAACTAACAATTATCAAGGGGTGATCTTATAGATATGTATAAGATCATGAGAGGAATAGATCGGGTAGATGCACAGAGTCTCTTGCCCAGAGTAGGTGATTTGAGGACCAGAGGACATAGGTTTAACGTGAAGAGGAAAAGATCTAATAGGAATCCGAGGGGTAACTTTTTCACATAAAGGGTGGTGGGTGTATAAAACAAGCTGCCAGAGGAGGTAGTTGAGACTTATCGCAACGTTTAAGAAACATTTACACAGATACCTGTTTAGGACAGTAATGGATGGATATGGATCAAATGCAGGCAGGTGGGACGAGTGTAGCTTGGACATGTTGGCCGGTGTGGTCGGCCATGGCGGTTGCTGGGCACGTGTGACATGGAAGCGGTCGAGGAAACTGTGTGGGTAGGCAGTGAGGACAGAGATCGGGATAGAAAGTGGCGTGAGCCGGTGGTGATATGGGCAACCATCGGTAGGTCAATCAATTATAACAAAACCTGTTATAAAGAGGTCCATTAAAACAAAGATTCACTGTAATATAATTTGATACTCTTGTTATTTTCTGGCTTAGCTGTGGGAATCATACTGATTTTTACATTTATCTATATTATGGATGCCCCATTGTCATGATGGGATAGCAGCACATTTGGAAAGTGGTGAAATCACTGGACAAAGTCAGCATGGATTTACGAAAGGTAAATCATGTCTGACGAATCTTGTGGAATTTTTTGAGGATGTAACTAGTAGCGTGGATAGGGGAGAACCAGTGGATGTGGTGTATCTGGACTTCCAGAAGGCTTTCGACAAGGTCCCACATAAGAGATTAGTATACAAACTTAAAGCATACAGCATTGGGGGTTCAGTATTGATGTGGATAGAGAACTGGCTGGCAAACAGGAAGCAAAGAGTTGGAGTAAACTGGTCGTTTTCACAATGGCAGGCAGTGACTAGTGGGGTACCGCAAGGCTCAGTGCTGGGACCCCACCTATTTACAATACACATTAATGATCTGGATGAGGGAATTGAAAGCAATATCTCCAAGTTTGCAGATGACACTAAGCTGGGGGGCAGTGTTAGCTGTGAGGAGGATGCTAAGAGACTGCAAGGTGACTTGGATAGGCTGGGTGAGTGGGCAAATGTTTGGCAAATGCAGTATAATGTGGATAAATGTGATGTTATCCACTTTGGTGGCAAAAATAGGAAAGCAGACTATTATCTAAATAGTGGCCGATTAGGAAAAGGGGAGATGCAGCGCGACCTGGGTGTCATGGTACACCAGTCATTGAAAGTCAACATGCAGGTGCAGCAGGCAGTGAAGAAAGCGAATTTTCATAGCAAAAGGATTGAGTATAGGAGCAGGGAGGTTCTACTTCAGTTGTATAGGGTCTTGGTGAGACCACACCTGGAGTATTGCGTACAGTTCTGGTCTCCAAATCTGAGGAAGGACATTATTGCCATAGAGGGAGTGCAGAGAAGGTTCACCAGACTGATTCCTGGGATGTCAGGACTGTCTTATGAAGAAAGACTGGATAGACTCGGTTTATACTCTCTAGAATTCAGGAGATTGAGAGGGGATCTTATAGAAACGTACAAAATTCTTAAGGGGTTGGACAGGCTAGATGCAGGAAGATTGTTCCCAATGTTGGGGAGGTCCAGGACAAGGGGTCACAGCTTAAGGATAAGGAGGAAATCCTTTAAGACTGAGATGAGAAGGACTTTTTTCACACAGACAGTGGTGGATCTCTGGCACTCTCTGCCACAGAGGGTAGTTGAGGCCAGTTCATTGGCTATATTTAAGAGGGAGTCAGATGTGGCCCTTGTGGCTAAGGCGATTAGAGGGTATGGAGAGAAGGCAGGTACGGGATACTGAGTTGGATGATCAGCCATGATCATATTGAATGGCGGTGCAGGCTTGAAGAGCCGAATGGCCTATTCCTGCACCTAATTTCTATGTTTCTATGTTTCCATGTCATTAGCTGGTGTCTTAAAAACATAGATTTTTACTGCACAGATGGAGGAAATTTTTCCCGTCAGAAAAATAAAACGTATTCAATAAGATCTGCAATTCAATGAAGTATCAATTTAGCATACTAGAAACAGTTGGTAATATTTTTGTAGCGCTAGGTAGAGCACTGACTTCATAGAATGCAACAAATGCAACATTTTCCGGCTGCTTTTATGTGTCCTCCAATGGTTCTTTTTGGATCTGAAAAAAGTACCAAGACAGATGGAGCAGAAGCTTTTCTCATTTGGAGCACCACATTTGTCCCCGTTTACACATTTAGAACATCTATACCATGACAAACTATAACATTAAATCAATGGTTTGTAGCTTGCAGGCCACCAATCCTGCAGGGAAAATGGATGAGAAAATGACCAAACAATATCTACTTCTAATTAAACATCAAGTAAACAGGTGACATGGTATTGACTTTATCATTGTGTTTCATCTAATTTGGTTCATTAATACCCAAATCTAAAATGTCCACTACTTTATTCTCTTCCTGTAATTATAAAAGCTGTTTTATTTCAAATACGATATTTGTCCACTTTTCTCTTAAAGGTGCAATAGTTTCCATCTCAGAAACTGAGTGACAAAGCATTCCACCCTGTACAAAGACATGTGTCTCATCTCATTCTTCACTTCCTTAGTCATTATTTAAATTTATAACCTACCATTCATTACTCAACCAAAAAATATCTTCTTCCCTCATGGCCTTATCATAATGATTCATAATTTTAAAACTAATATTCCTTTAAAATATGGTTTACCATTTCAGACATAATTGCATGAATTCATCCCATATACTCTCTGTGCAGTTTTGTCCCTCATTTAATATATTGCATTAAATCCTATATTACCTAATTACTGACACAGAATAATGTTTAAGAAAGAACTGCATATGCTGGAAAAATTGAAGGTAGACAAAAATGCTGGATAAACTCAGCGGGTGAGGCAGCATCTATGGAGAGAAGGAATAGGCAACGTTTCAGGTCAAGACCCTTCTTCAGACTAAGTGATTGTAATTGTTATCTCATAAATCTCTTTAAATGAATTTTAAACACAATTGCTACTGGTCTTTTTTATTGCCTTTTCAATCCACAACTGCACTTCCAGAAAATCTGACTTGTCTCTGATTATGGGTATTCCTCCAATGTTTCATTGAATTTATGTTTCCATTTCATGATTGTACTCACAAGAAATATTGTATCAGTATGGAGCCATAGTGCAGCTCCCTGCTTTAGTGGCACAGGGCATGCTGAGATGAAAGAAAAACCAAGGCAGTTACTTCATGTTATTTTACACTAGTTCCACAAATTTTCTTAGCTCCTCTATGAGGACAAAATGATGTTCAACTTCATGTTCAAACGGTTACTGTTAAATTTATATTCACAGCAATACATTGTTTCAAACCTTGTATTCTTCATCTGCTTGTTGTCTATTTTCCAGAATCAATTGTTTAGCTTTAGGAGAAATTGGATCTCTACCAAGGTGTGACTGCCTGAAAGGTGACACAGAAATATTTAGTGTGATCTCTGGGGAAACTAAACGAAAAGAAAAATAACTGGAAAATGTAGTGAATAGATAAAATACTAGTTAAAATGAGTACTTCTGAGTACTTTAACTGTCTATCAGATAGTATGTTGGAACCAATAGATTTAAATTAAAAATAAACCAAAATCAAAATCATATCAGGATCACATTTCACACTTCAAACAATAATATAACTCGCTACCATTCTATTTTACTTCCTATTTTATCTTTCACTTACCATTGTAATTGGTTAGCTTTCTCCGACTTGACAATATTGTTGACCTTTTGATTAAACATTGCTTCTTTTGCCTGTCTGCCTTGTGATGCTCCTTGAACGCGAGCCAACGCTTTAAAGAAAAGGATTGTAAATGTGAAAAAAGAGAACTAAAGAATGACATATCTTGTCAGAATTTACAATTCATTTTAAATGATAAGATCCATTTTGATAACAAAATTTTGAAATGGTAAATAATTTTACAAAAGCACAAATAACGTTTCACATCCCCAGAGCAATCAGCAAATTAACAAGGTAAAGTCCTCTGATTCTGTGTATTCGTGATTGGGTGAAATACAAAGATTCATTTTTCCCATAATCTGATAACTTTATTTTAAAAATCGAAATATATTGCGGAAACAAACAGGTTATTTATTGCACAACTGTTGCAACTTATCTCCCTGATGTGGGCGGAGAGGCAATAGACTTTAACGAATTAGGCCAATTAATGGCACAAAGATCCTGAGACAGGAGATGCAAATCATTTTCTGAGAACATGGAACAAGAACTCCTCTGCAGCCTGTTGGCTCTTGACTCGCCGCCTGTCTAATATGGGTCAGATTGGAGGCTGATCTAGTTGGCAGGAAAATGGGTTCACTTCTTATATACAAAATATAACATTCTCCTAGCTCAACAAAAATAGCTCTCTTGTTATCTTTTGGATGACGCCTGCAATAGAGCTTTACATGGGATTACATGGGATGGGTAAATTTGATGGATATCCTAAAACAATTGGTATTCTGAAAAAAAGCAAGTAAATTTCTGGTTCATGTGCAATATTACAGCGTTTAATTTTTTTAAAAGATATTACTACTTTATTGTGTCATGTTTGAAGTCTGCTGGATGTGTTCATCATTTTTTTTTTTCGGTTTCTTGCTCACCAATCTCCATAATACATTAGTGGTTAATCAATTGTGCCTTCAGTGTCCCATTGAGAGTAATTCTTGACCTGAAATGTCACCCATTCCTACTCTCCAGGGACGCTACCTGTCCTGCTGAGTTACTCCAGCATTTTGTGTCGATCTTGAGAGTAATTCGCCAATATCGAACTTTGACAATGCCATCTAACCCCATGGAGCACCTTCAAATTGATGTTATATTTGTCAGAACAAATGAAGTCCTGTGGAATGTGACAAATGGGTTTCTGCCACAAGCTAACAAATGACTTTAGTTAGAATTAAATAATCTTAGCAGGAAAGGACATAAAGCAGTGGAGTAACTCAGGAGCTCAGGCAGGATCTCTAGAGAACAAGGAAAGGTAACACCAAAGATTATAGAGGAGCAAGATGCGCCACTCAGTGGAAATCCAATGGACTGGTGTGTAGAACGTAGCGGAACGTCACGGCCGCCATTTTGGCGGACTGCCTCCCCCTGTGTAATCCGCTCCAAAGCTACAGAGCAGTTGCAAGCAAAGATTATAGAGGAGCAAGATGCATTAGAAAGTTATTAGATTTATTTGTAATAGATCTTTACTTACTTCTCGATCCCTCTCTCTCTCCCTCTCTTCTCTCTCCCCTCTCTTCCCTTTATCTCTCTCTCCCCTCTCTTCCCTCTATCTCTCTCTCCCCTCTCTTCCCTCTATCTCTCTCTCCCCTCTCTTTTCTCGATCTCTCTCTCTCTCTCTCTTCTCTCTCTCTCCCCTCTCTTCTCTCGATCCCTCTCTCCCCTCTGTCCTCTCGATCCCTCTCTCTCCCCTCTTGATATCTCTCTCCCCTCTTCTCTCGCTCTCTCTCTCCCCTATCTTCTCTCGATCTCTCTCCCCTCTCGACCTGCCTCCCTCCCCTCTCCCCCTCCCTCCTTCCCTCTCTCTCCCTCCCTTTCCTCTCCCCCTCCCTTTTCCCTGTTCCCCCATTTCCCTCACATCTTTCCTCCCCAGCCCCCCACCTTTGCGTAGTTTCCATTACATTGTATAGCTTCCCTTGTATTGCTTTAACACACACTGTACAAAATTACAGGCACACACAAAACACACATTCATATAAATATATGGTGGGACAGATAGAAGAACTTATTAAAATCTTCTTACAAAGACCATTATGTAATTTATTTCTATCCTGTTTTGGGCCTAAGGCATAGCAGGGCTGCCAACTCTCACACAGAGGGAAGGGAGGGAGAGAGGGAAATCGAGAAGAGAGTGGAGAGAGATAGATCGAGAGGGTAAAGAAAGAGATCGAGAGGGGAGAGAAAGAGTTCGAGAGGGGAGAGAAAGAGATCGAGAGGGGAGAGAGGGCGATAGAGAGAAGAGAGGGAGATAGCGAGAAGAGAGGGGATAGAGAGGGATCGAGAGGTAAGTAAAGATCTATTACAAAAAAATCTAATAACTTTCTAATGCATCTTGCTCCTCTATAATCTTTGCTTGCAACTGCTCTGTAGCTTTGGAGCAGATTACACAGCGGGAGATCGAGAGACAAAGATTATAGAGTAGCCTAGTTTCCCAATGATGTAGACGCCATAGTCGACGCCATCTCTGGTCCGCTAAAATGGCGTTGACAATCACACATGTGATACTACGCCTTTTCCACTGAGTGGCGCAACTTGCTCCTCTATAATCTTTGGGTAACACTTCGGGTAGAGACCCTTCTTCAGACTTATCATAAGGGGCAGCTGGATTTTTTGACAGGAAGATGATTGAAACAAAAACTACAAATATGAATAATAGGTATGAGTCCGATTTGAAAAAAAGTTAGAGGATACCTAAAATTTGATAATTCAATGTTCATACCATTGGGTTATAAGCTACTTTGGTGGAACGTGAGGTACTTTTCCTCCAGTTTGTGTGTGGTCTCATTCTGGCAATGAAGGAGGTCCAGAACAGGAAGGACAGTGTGGGAATGGGAAGGAGCATTAAAATGTTTAGAAATCGGGAGATCCAGTAGGCATTGGGGCACTGAGTGCAAGTGTTTAGCGAAACAGTCGCCGAGACTATACTTAGTCTCGTCAATGTACAAGAGGCCACATTGAGAACACCAGATGCAGTAGATGTGGTTAGAGGTTCACTTGAACCACTGTCTCCACTGGAAGGACTGCTGGGGTCCTTGGATGGAGGCCAGGGAGGAGGTATAAGGACAGGTGTTACATCTCCTGCATTTGCAGGGGAAAGTACCTGGGGTGGGCGTGGTTTGGGTTACAAGGTATGAGTGAATCACAGAGATGTGGAGGGCGCAGTCTCTGTGAAAGACGGAAAGGGAATGGATGGAAAGATGTGATTGGTGGTGGGATCACATTGGAGAAATCTACTATAAACCTACAACTCCCTGCATTATCTGGACTACACTTCCTCCGACACCGACCTCTGTCCTGGCCCACCTCCATTGCCAGAGTGAGGCCACACACAAACTGGAGGAATAGCACCTCATATTCTGTTTGGGTAGCTTACAACCCAATGGTAGGAACATTGAATTCCCAATTTTAAGTAATCTCTAACTAACCTCCCCCCTATTTTCTCCACCATCCCCCCCCCACCACCGTTTCTCCCCTGGGCCTCACCGAGACTCCCATGTATTTCTCCCACCGACCCCTCACCCCCACCCCCCTCGCTACTTTCTCCCACTGATTCCCCCCCTCCTCACTAGCTTCATAATCCATAACTTTTCAAACCTGTCTCACACCTGTTGTTCTTATATCTAGCCTTAGTGTCAACCATCTGGCTATCAAAATATCCCTCTCACCTGTGTCGACCTTTTTGTACTGCCTCTCCCCTGTCCAATTTCTTCTTCCCCCTTACAATCAGTCTGAAGAAGGGGGCTCGACCCAAAACGTTACCTTATCCATGTTCTCCAGCATTGTTGCCTGACCTGCTGAGTTGCTCCAGCACTTTGTGCCCTTTTGTGTATTAGCCAGCATCTGCAGTTCTTTGTTTCTAAATCTATGCAAGAATTTCTGTCCGTCTATTTACAATCATTTTTGCTGCGGACACATAGTGATCAGTGGCTATGTGGGAAAGATGGATTAAAGTAACAGGCAAAAATGGATTGAGGGGTTATTTTCAGACCATAACTCAAGGAGACATTGTTGCCAAAGGTACAGCGCTGTTGGGGAAGCTGGTGAAAATGTAATAGAAGCAGAATTAAAGGAGTGAAGTGTTAAATCTTCTTGCGTATGGTGTGCACAGCCTAACGTTGTAGGACAACTAGTTCTATTTGATGTTATTTGATTGTGCACGCCAGGTTGATTGCATTTGTCGAAACAGGGCGGACCACTTGAAGGTTGCAATCTCCCACCCCAAGTGTTAAATGATAGCTGTGGGTTGGAGAAGGACATGGAGCTTGTCGGGCCAAATGTAGATCAGCAATAGGAATACACAGGGAATGTATTTTCATCCCTGCAATGAGAATACAATCATTAGGTATATTAATTATATGTGCTTTACAGTTTAGAGTGATGGAATTAGTATGACTGAAATCCTGCTAAAATCCAAAACTGTACATTCTTCCTGTTTTGTACAGTGGAATTATCAAAAAATATCCAAAACACAATGATCCTTTACTTGCACTTAAAAAAGAAATGTTATAAATAATAATCATGTCTCTGATCAAATTACTGAATTACCCTCTCGCAGATCTTTAATTCGTAGTTTGCCAGGTTTCTGGTTTAATACAAGGGCTACAGCATGTGGATTGGACAAATCTGCTGGAAACTTTATTTTCTGGTAAAAAAAAAGAACATGTATTTATCCTTTCACAATTTTACGCAGTTTAATATCAATTTTATAAAACGTAAGTAGTTATTTTGTAATTAAATAACTGCGACTGAGTACATGAATTATTGGTTCTCCTCTACTGAGTATAGAGAAACAACTATTCTACTGAATTCCTTTATTATGTATTTGTTAAGATTAGCCCGTTCTCGCCATGAAAAAAAAAATAGCCATCCACCTGCAAATAGTCTGTTTCCTTCTATTCCCTGTGTGTTCATATACAGGCTACATTATTGGGTGGTCCACTCGACAGAAATGGCCAAATTGCGATTTTTTAAAACTTGATGTCGTGTCAGTGGCATCAATAAATGTAAGTTGAAAATCATTCTGTGTTGATTTATTAACTGTCTCTTCATGTTAACTCTGTGAGAGTGAATTTTATTACATATCTCAATTTTTTGCACTGTGATTTATGAATTATGTGAGGGAAAATTTCCATTACTCAAATGGCCATAATACAGAGTTTGCCTGAATCTATCAAAATGCTTCAATATTGATATCATATCTATTTCTACCACCTCTCCTGTCCAGACACCTCTCTATGTATAAAAATACTTGTCTTGCAAATCACTTTTAAATTACTTAAAATCACTTAAAACTCATGCTCTCCAGTATCTGACCCCCACTGCACGAAGGATTCGGACTATCTACTCCATCCATGCCCCTCATAATTTTTTTTGTCTATCTTTTGTCCCTGATGCTCCAGAGAAAACAATTCACGTTTTCCCAACATGTTCTTAGATCTGATGAAACTTTTCAATAAATATGTCTGTGCTGTTCTCTAAAAAGCACATTAATAAGATGGTCATCTTCTTTTGCCATTTATAAAAATGTGGATAAGATATCATGTGAAATACTGTCAACGTGTAGGAATTTTACTGAAGATTTGTGAATAAAGTTATTTATTTAAAAAACTACACAAACATTGCTTGATTTTTGAATGAAGATATTTGTGGAATGTCTTCAGACTGGAAGGTACCAAATGTAACTGCACTGTGAAGAGGAAAGAGAGAGAAAAAAATAATTATAGACGTCCTTTCCTCAATAATGCAGTTGAGGAATTCAATTGAGGAAATATAGGAAAGTCTCATTGATTCTTGGGAAGGCAGGTTTATTGTATCAAACAAGGTTAAGAAGACGGTCCAAATTCTCTTCAGTTTATGAATAATAAATGTTCTCATTGAAATATACAATATTTTTACAGGTTTTGGCAGTGTTGCTGCAAGGAAGATATTTCTCTGGCTGAGAACAAGGGCTGACCATCTCAAATGGCCATTCAGAGCTGAGAACAGAAGAATTATTTTGGGCAGGAAGCAGTGAACTTTTGGAAATATCTAGCAAATATCTATCAAGAGAATCAAGGGATATGCCATTCAAATCACGCAGTAAAGTAATTCTAGGATAAAAGACCTTTCATGACTTTATTGAATGGTGCAGCGGGCACGCTGGGGAAAGTTTACTTCTGTGTCTATGTCTTCAATTCTGCTATTCACTTTTGTCACTTCGCCTCTCTTCAGTACAAAGTGAATGGATGAAATTTTTGCTAATAAATTGCAGATCACTGAGATGTAGAGGAATCTGTATGTCCTTGTGCATGATTTGTAATGGGCTAATTTGCAAGTATAGCAACTAATTAGGAAGACTAATAAAATGAAATAGTTCACTGCTTGGGGAATTCAATCTAAAAATAGGAGATTACAAGTAGGGAGATACCATATCGGCAAAACCACATCTGGAATTCTATGTACAGGACTAATCCCCTTATGTAAGGAAGGGTGTAACAACATTGGAAGCAGTTCAGAAAAGATTAACACACTGTGGCTCAGCTGGTAGAGCTGCTATCTCACAGAATCAGAGACCCGGATTAGATTCTGACCTCAGGTAAAATTTGAACATTCCCCTGTGACCGTGTAGGTATTCTCCATGCACTGTGGTTTTCTCCCACATCCCAAAGACGTGCGGAGTGGTAGGTTAATTCGCCTCTGTACAATTCCCCAAGTGTATAGGGAGAGGATGCAAAAGTGGGATAACATAGAACTAACGTGAACAGAGGATCAATCGTCAGCGTCAACTCGGTGAACTGAGAGCCTGTTTCCATGCTGTATTTTTTCAATCAATTAACTTAAGCAACACCTGTAATGGATGGGTTGTCTCGTGAGGAATGATTGACAGACCTGGCTTGTATCTGCTGTTAAAATTGTTACAGAAGACATAATTGAAATGTGTCAGAATGTAAGAATCCTTAGTGTGGATATGTAGAGGATATTCTTATGAGAGGTTCAGGAACAAGAGGTCACTGTTTAAAGGCCTTGTCCCGCTTTGGGGATTTTTTAGGTGCCTATAGGCGACTGCCGAAAATGTTTTAACAAGTTGAAAAATGTTTGCCGACAGTGGCGACAATTTGGGCTGTAGTAGGCAGTCGCCTAATATAATCACCTAAGTGGGACAGGCCCTTAACAATAAGGATTTACCCATTTATGACAGAGATGAGGCAATGTTTTTTTCTCACAAAGGGCTGGAAATCTTTGAAAGATTATTGAGTTTAGTTTATTATAACGTGCACCAACGTACATTGAACAGCTTTTAATCAAAAGGCAATGGAAATATTGGCTTTGAATATATTTGCCGCTGAGGTAGATAGATGATTTTTATGCAAGGTGGTGTAAGGTTACTATTCTCAGATGGGAATGGGGAATTGTGGTTATAATCAAATCAATTAGACATTCAGGATCTTATTAAATGCATGTGCAGCCGAATTGCCTAACCCACTCCTAATTTGTTTGAGCTATTTCCAAATGTTCTGGTTTTATACCTGAATTAGTCATTTGTCCTTAGAAATTTGAAACTTTTTTCATTATTCCTCAGAAAATGTCTACACGTTTTCAAAAAAAGTTACCTGTAATTTTCCAGCAGTATGATCCAATACTTTTTTCTGATGTCTCTTTTTTCTTGAAATCTGTATTGGTGAAATACTCCGAGGATCTAATAACTTTCTCGTGGTGATATCTTTACTTTCTTCATGTTCAGCATAAGGCCTAAGATATATTAGGTAATTTGAATGAAAATCTAAATTTTCAATTATATTACAGTATTTTTGATATTAGGGTTCAGGTAGACATTACAAGTTAAATCAACAGCCTTTTTGGTTGTACACAGTCATACCCTTTGTACAACGTAAGTTTGCAGCTGTAACTTCTGAACTTTGTCATTTGGTGTCACACAATCTCCTAGGGGGTGCCGCACGATGGCAGCCTCGCCTACAGTCTTTTCTTCTTTTTTTGTTATTTTTAGTGTGTTTTAAAAGTATATGTCAATGTTCTCTGGTTTGTTTTATGTTGGAGTGGGGGTGGGGGTAGGGGGAAACTTTTGTTTCAATCTCTTACCTTGCCAGAGATGCGATTGTTTTCCAGATCGTCTCTCTGGTCGCTTAGAGGCCTAACATCATGGAGCTGGCGGGCAGCCTTGCACGGGACTGACTTTGAGCCCCACCGCAGGGATGTGAACTTACCATCGGAGCCGATCCCAGGCAAGGAGAGTGTGTGTGGGGGAGGGGGAGGGGCTGTGGGGGAGGGGGTGTGTGGGGGAGGGGGATCCTTCAAAACGGTCATAACTTTTGAACTATTTCACCGATCGGAACAAAACTTATTTGACATGCAGCAGAGGAGAATGATGAGTAAGGTGGCGAAAAATCGTAGCGCTATAGGGGTTGTTTTGGCGTAAATCTAATTACAATGCAGACAAGAAGTGGTCAGGATGAGAGTTTTAGTAATATATAGGTTATAATTATGATAATATACACACTAAACAGCAAAATATCTGTAGCCTGTCTTCTCCACTTGCAGTTGAGTTGTATAGGCTTGTGACTATTATTAACTTGTGGAGTTCTTATCACTCTCATCATAACAGCCGGTCCCAGTATCCTCACCATCTTCAACAGTTCTCTGGCCACTGGCGCTGTACCTACCTGCTTCAAGCATGCGGTGGTCCAGCCACTCCTGAAAAAACCTAACCTCGACCCCACCTT
This sequence comes from Raja brachyura, assembly GCA_963514005.1. Next base: position 35,728,362 of record OY740787.1, on the reverse strand, counting down.
GCGAAGCAACTACAGACCCATTTCTAAACTGCCTTTCCTCTCAAAAGCCCTTGAAAAGGTAATCTTAAGTCAACTTATGCCTTGCATTCACCAGAATACTATCTTGGAAACTTTCCAATCAGGTTTCAGGGCTCACCACAGCACAAAGTCTGCCTTGTTGAAGGTACATAATGACGTACTGCTCACCTTTGACTCCGGCGACTGTGCAATCCTGCTCCTTCTTGACCTCAGCGCAGCATTTGATACTGTCAACCACACCATCCTAATTGACCGTCTCCGGTACGGGGTTGGTATTGATGGCATTGCCCTGAGCTGGTTCATCTCCTACCTCAAAGGTATGAGTTTCTCTACTAACATAGGCAACTCTTTCTCCTCCCCACCTTGTTCCACAAGGTTTCATCCTTGGCCCCATTCTCTTCTCCCTGTATATGCTCCCCTTAGGCCAAGTCATTGAAAGACACGGCATTTCATTCCATTGCTACGCAGACGATACACGACTGTACCTCCCCCTGAAGCCCAAAAAACAATCAAATCTGCTTAACCTTATCCGCTGCCTCGAGGATATAAAGTGCTGGATGGCCCAGAACTTCCTCCAACTAAACGAGAGTAAGTCTAAGGTCATCCTTCTCGGTCCCTCGGACTCAATCAAAATGATAGCAGGCAGCCTTGGAAGCCTTACCCCACTACTCAAACCTCGCGTCAAAAACCTTGGCGTGATATTTGACTCAGCACTGAAGTTTGACAAACGAGTCAATGCTGTGGTAAAAGCTAGCTTCTTCCAGCTTCGGATGATAGCTAAAATAAAACAATTCCTCCAGTTTGATGACCTCGAAAAGATCATCCATACATTTATCTCCTCCCGCCTAGATTACTGCAACTCCCTTTACAATGGCATCAGACAATCTTCCCTGTTCCGCCTGCAACTGGTCCAAAACGCCACAGCGAGACTCCTGACGGGCACCCGAAAAAGGGACCACATCACCCCGATCCTGGCCTCTCTACACTGGCTCCCTGCGTGGTTCTGAATAAATTTCAAGACCCTCCTCTTTGTCTACAAAGCCCTCAATGGGCTTGTACCCACCTACATTAAAAGTCTTCTCACCCACCTCCAGGTCCCTCAGATCGGCCGACTTCGGGTTGCTGAATGTCCCGCAGTCTAGGCATAAGCTCAGGAGCGACCACGTCTTTGCGGTCGCAGCTCCTAGACTGTGGAACAGCATCCCCCTCCCCATTAGAACTGCCCCCTCCATCGACTCCTTTAAGTCTAGTCTAAAAACGTATCTGTTCTCCCAAGCCTTTCCTGACGTCTTCTGAGCAAGGGCAATTTGTATATGTGTATGTAGCCTGCTTGTGTATACTACTCTTATAACAAATGTAAAGTACTTTGTGTAATATTTTTTTATTTGAAGTAAACCGTTTACAATGTAAAGCTTACTTTATAAACTAACACCTTAATTCAATATTACTACAAATAACATATCAATGCTTAATATCTTCTATTTTTTGGAAATAAAGAAAAAGATATATAAAAGAGAAAAGAAAAAAGAGTAAATAAAAAGGAATAAAAAAATTCTTCCCACATATTTCAACCGTAAAAAAAAAAAAAAAAAGAAAATTTGAAAAACAAAAATATTACATATATATAAACAAAAACTAAAGTCATTATACGAAATACTATTTCATTCAGAAATATCTCTAATAAATGCACAATAATATCAAATATAAGTAAGTTATTCGCATCGGATCCGTAGGGTGTCCGTCGAGCCGTGATTCCAAGAATAGCTACTTCTCTAAATACTGTATATATGGAGACCATATCGATTCAAAAGAATTATACCTGTCCAAAAGGACAAATCTAATTCTTTCCAAATTCAACGTCTCCAACATCTCTGCTTTCCACATTTTAATTGTTGGGGATAATGTTCCCTTCCAAAATTTAAGTATCATTTTTTTCCCTATTATTAAACAGTAATCAAAAAAATTTCTTTGATTAACTGTGAGTACCAAATTTGGCTCCGGGATTCCGAATATTATTAATTTTGGGTCTGGGTCGAGTTCAACCTTAAGAACTTCCGAAATAACTTTAAAAATTTCAATCCAATAATAATTCAACCGTGGACACGTTACCAAACTATGTATTAAATTTGCTTCAAGATTCTTACATTTATCACAAATAGAGGAGAGACTAGGAAAGATACTTTTTAATTTGGTTTTCGAGTAGTGTAATCTATATATAACTTTAAATTGTATCAGTGTGTGTCTGGCATTCAAAGAACACCAATGTATTCTTTGTAAGCATTCTTCCCAAGTTTCTTTTGTTATAGGTAATCCAATTTCATTTTCCCATGCTTGACGATATGTTTCAGTTGTTGGGTTCTCTTTATCTAAAATAATATTGTATATATAAGCTATAAGCTTATCCGTATTTGGATGTAAATTAAACAGCTCATCTAATAAGCCTGGTTCTTTTTTTTTTATAGTCTTGTGTGTTACATTTAATAAAATCTCTAATTTGTAAATACCTCAAATGGTGTTGTGAAGGTAATCCAAAAATATCTTGTAACTCTTCAAATAATAAAAATTTTCCATTTCTATAAAGGTGTCCTATCCTTTTAATTCCTGAATCCTCCCACAGTCTAAACCCCGCATCTAAGATTGAGGGTTTAAACAGTGGGTTATTCCTAATTGGTAACCTAAAAGAAAGATTATCCAGATATAGGGTCTTAACTATCTGTTTCCAAATACGCCTATTATTATGAATTATAGGGTTGTCCCTATAAGTCTTTTTTTGTACTTCCTTTGGTGCGAAAATAATCGACTCTATATTGAAAGGTAAACAGTCTTCCTTTTCCATTTTTAACCACATTGGTTCAACATCCATATTTACCCACCAAAAATTCATATTCTTAATCTGGACTGCCCAAAAGTAATATAGAAAATTTGGAAGTGCCAGCCCTCCATTTATCTTAGACTTACATAAGTGTTTTTTACTTATTCTATGACTTTTGTAATCCCAGACAAAATTATTAACTATAGTATCAATTTAAAAAAAAAAACTTTTTGGGAGAAAAAAAGGAGAAAAAATGTAAAGTACTTTGGTCTACAAGAGTTGTTTTTTAAATGTGCTATATAAATAAATGTGACTTGACTTGACTCTGCCCTAGGGTTACACAAAAAGCTGGAGAAACTCAGCGGGTGCAGCAGCATCTAAGGAGTGAAGGAGATAGGCGACGTTTCGGGTCGAGACCCTTCTTCAGGGTCTGAAGAAGGGTCTCGACCCGAAACGTCGCCTATCTCCTTCACTCCTTAGATGCTGCTGCACCCGCTGAGTTTCTCCAGCTTTTTGTGTAACCCTCGATTCTCCAGCATCTGCAGTTCCTTCTTTAACACCTTGACTCTGCCCTACTTGCACTGGCAAATATTTACCCAAACTATTATCCAGTCCTTTTGTGAAATGGCTCCAATAATTCCTTTAAGGATAGGAGTAAATATCCATTGAGCTGCTTAGAAATCCATTGTACACTTAAAAATCCAATTGCACCTCTTGCACCTATTTTCAGGTGCATCAATTGAAAGGGAAACAGTTACCATAATAAATACATTTAAAGTAACTTCAAGTGGATTATTTTGGACAATATATGTGGGTTGGTATATTACACATCAAAATACGCCCCCCTCCCCCCAGATGGACAAGGGTGTATATGTGTATGTAGCCTGCTTGTGTATATTACTCTTATAACAAATGTAAAGTACTCTAGGTGAGCTACGTCCATAATGAACACAAACCATGCATCAGAAACTGCCATCAACCTTATTGAATATGAAAATAAGGGACCTAATGCCAATTGGAAACCCCATTGAAAAGCCAATTTGAAAGTGACTGAACAGTATATTCCCTTCAATTTTCTTAAGAATGCAGCAGACAAATTTGCACTATTATAGTGAATTCTGGAAGTTTTCACACATGTTATTTCAGGAAAGCTATTCTCTGGTCTGCATCACAACTGTGGGCTGACTGTTAGTCTTGTTTTTGTCAACTTATTCTTCATGAAGATAGACACAAAGTCATGCACTACATATTGTTCGATGTATGGATTAAAATCCTTTGTATGAGATCAGACTCAATAAAAATTAAAAATTAAAAAAAATTAAATTGTTCCCTCTTGACAAATTTTACTGAATGATTGTGAAATTAATAGCACATGCCTTGTAATGTGTTAATATGATGAATTCAGTGGTAAATTAAATATTTAGGTGCAAACATAAGGTAAACAAATAAACAGAGGAAAAAGAGGCAAAAGAAAAATAATTTAAAAACAAAGAATCATTCCAACCAGAGGAATGTAACTCCAATGCCTAGCAAATCCAGTTGTGCAATATAAGTGATCCCACACATAGTTGGAAAGGATTGCTCTATATCCTGTTCAAGCTCCATATGCCAGAAATTAGAATAAGCACTTCCCAACTTGATTCACTCTTACAGATTATCATTCCCCATCACGATTCCAGCCCATGCCAATATCATCATGCTTATCACAGATCAATTACAAAGTCGTAAAATTTAGATTGGAAAGTTGTGACATAAGAATTGCTGAATACTGTAATTTAAGTGCCCCTGCTGTTGCATTATTTTTTTAATTTGTTCTACAACAATACTAAAGCATTAACAATTTTGTTGCTATCACCCCATTGTACAGATTCAAACACTGATATCTTCAGGTCATAGATATCGTAATCGTTGGCACCAACACTGTCATTACTCACGGTGCAAGGTCATATTGACTCACTCTATAACATAAGGATCCTTTTACCACTGTCGGATGTCATTCCCAGCTTGGTTACTCTCTCCCACTCTATTTCCCAACATCTCCCCAACCCAAACTCATTGATTTCCCGATTGTCATGACAGACCTTGTGGCTGGCTTTAGTGCTTTTTAAAAGGAAATAAACAACAATTTCTGAAAGCAACTTTTGGTGCCTCTAATTTTGAATTTGGGCAAAATGCTGGACCCTTTAGCACACTAAAGATGGGTTGATCCAGTTTCTTGGCACACTGCTATAATAGTTAATTTTGAAAGAGAGAGTGACTGTCAGTAATTAACACATCACTTTACTAAGAAGCGTCATCCTGAAATAACATTATGTTATTGTCACTGAGGAGTTTACATCATATTCAGCAAGCAAATATGTTGCCATTTGTTGAAAGAGAATTTCAATAACGATTTATTATTATGATTACATATGCGATAGTGAAACTACACCTAGAGTATTATGTTGAACTTTGGGCTTTTAACCTAAAAAAAATCTGCTTTGGGGAAATGCAGTGAAGATCCATAAGACTATTTTCACCATTCCGGGATGGTGGGAAACTCATATGAGAGATTGAGGTCTTTGTTTGTTGTTCACTGTTAGAACTCACATTTAGAAGGATGAGAGGAGACATAGAAACTTTGAAAATATTTAGATAGCTTGACAGGGTATGTGCAGGAATGATATTTTACCTCTATAATATCTAGTAGCAAGGACCATGGTCTCAAAAGAAATGGTGAGCCATTAACAACTGAAATAAGGAATAATATCTTCACTTAAAATAAGGCGAATCTTTGGAATTCCCTACTCCAGAGGGCTGTGGAGGCTCAATCAAGTTAATTGACTCACTTAAAATGTCCTTTTGTCTCCTGATGACTTGTTAATGATATTTGGTGCAGAAAGACAGCTTTAAACAAACTGCTTTTGACTTTGTTTTTTGGGTTCCTCATTGGGGTAATTAGCTAAGTTTTACTCTGCTAAGGCACCTTGGTGGTGTTATTAGATTAGTGGATAGACTATCAGAACAGGAAATCCTGTGTGATTCCCACAGGAATAGAACTTATGATATAGTGTGATATAGAACTTTAAGCCTACAAATACAATTGAATGTCTGGATGCTGCGAAATACACATTCACATATACAATTACATTCTATACAAGTTGGAAGCCACTTCCAGTGTTGGAAGTGAACAGTATTGCTCAACATTTTTGAAAAGTCCATCAAAAGTATTGCTAAATTTTGTATCCAAGGAAATACAACTTTTGTGAAGTTAGCAAAGTACTGGAGAAAGTCATTGGGTCAGGCAGCAACGTTACCCAAAATATATGGGTAGGTGACGTTTCGGGTCGGGACCCTTATTCGGATGATTGTAAGGATGGGGGAGGGGGGGTAGAAAGAGTGAAGCTCTCTTCAGGATAAAATAAGGAGAGGCAGGATAAAATAAGCAGGTAACAGGTGGACTCAGGCAAGAATGTGGTTTTCCACAGGCAGATCGAACATAGGTCTTCAACGAAACAGAGACCAAATGTAGACTGGGAGATCATTTTGCTGAACACCTTTGCTCAATTCACCTGAACCTACCATTCTTCTTCCTATTCCCACACTGACCTTTCTGTCCTAGGTCTCCTTCATTGTGAGTGAGGCTAAGTGCAAATTGGAGAAACAGCATCTCATATTTCACTTGGGCAGCTTACAGCACAGTGGTATGAATATTGATTTCACTAACTTCAAGTGACTCAGGCATTCCCTTTCTCCCTATCCATCCCCCACCTATGTTGCACCAGCTTCTCACTTTCACTCAACAAACAGCTAACAATGGCCTGTTTCCTTTATCATCGTTACTTTTTTGCATATCTTTTATTCATTGTTCATTATCTCTCTACATCATCGTCTATATCATTTGTTTCCCTTTCCCGTGACTTTCAGTCTGAAGAAGGGTCTCAACTCGAAACGTCACCAATTCCTTCTCTCCAGAGATGCTGCCTATCCCACTGAGTTACTCCAGCTTTTTGTGTCTATCTTTTGTAAAAGCTTGAAAGTACTTAACAACAATTCTACTATGTAAAACAATGTATCAATTGAAAATCTTCATGAAAGAATAAACAATCCAATTTTTCATTTCATAATCTATGACTTACATAAATTCAATCCCTGGAGAGTAATTCCCAACAATAGTACATTTGTAGGGTTTGGTGTTAAACTCTGAAATGATGAGCTGCACCTCAATTTGAGCCATAGCACGGTTAGTAGGTGTGTAAGTGACAACAAGGTCAATTTGTTCATCAGCTGGTATTATTCCTGTGTGAAGAAAACCATGCACTTACATTTATAAAATGGAACAATAATCACCAGGTGCATTATTCCTTATTATCAGAAAGAAGTCCACATTTGGATACAACATTTGGAATTTCCTGTGGTCCTCTACATATTGGCTCCATTAATCTTGGGTAGATGCATTGTTGCTAAATGTCTCAGTGTTACGATGGTCGCTTGGGGGACACATCAGAAAATTCCCAGTTAAATCACAGATATCCATTGTCTCGGACCTGAAATGGTGCCTGTCTATTTTCTGCCCAGATGCTGTCTAACCTCCAGGACTTTATGTAGTGTTCAAGATTCCAGAATTTGTAGGTCCTTGTGCCTCTATTAGAATTTGTTGGAAGGTATGCATGTGGTGTGATATAATCAATAAAATATATTAAATCATTTTATATGACTGGTATCTCAGTAATTAATTAATGGTTATATGCAGATTTTTCATTCAGGCCGTGTATACATCATCAACCTTGTGTTCACTTGAGCTGAGCACCACACCCAATCCATCACCAGATTACTTCTGTTATATTACCTATTCCTGTTCCTAAATGCTGCCAACATTGACACCCTTGCCTTAGATATCTCCAAGCTTGACGTTAGTTTTTGTGCTCAAACCTACAAAGAGACTAACTTATTTAAAAGTCTAATTGACAAATCCTTTCTTTATTCATTATCTGATTTCAAACAATGATGAAAATATTTATAAAAATGAAGATAAAATTCTCTATTGTGTTGCCTAAAAATAAATCTTAGTCTAAGGTTTCAACAATAATTATAATTCTAATGTCCAGCCAGAATAAAATAGATAAACGTTGAATTTATTATAAATATCATGTTTCACTATAGAGTTAGGGTTGGTTGGGGGGGGGGGGGGGGGGGGGGAGGTAGGTCGGTGAAGAAGAATGGTGGGTTGGAGCATTTGGTCCAACAGTGATTACTATCTTAAATGTTCCAATTTAAACATGCATCATACCTGACATAGGCTGAATTTTGAATGCAGGATGCATTTGTGGACAACTCAGCTGAAATTCAAAATCAACTGGGCAGCTACATCGCAAAGGAATTGTGATATCTTTGCTGTAAAATTTGGGAAAATAATATTAGTATGATTTGATAAGTGTGTATGCAAACAGATGAATCACTTCATTTGCTTGAAAGAAAGGTTATTCTGAACTATAAAGAGAATTCAAAATAATCCAGTAGTTCCCAGCATTTTTGCATTTTTGTTTCTCTTTTAAATAATGAATTAGATTATAAGAACAAAAGACAAACATTTTGGAAAGACAATGGGTCTCTGGATGCTTGTGTTCAATGTTTCCACAAACAGTCACATTTTTCCCTCCTTTTTCAGCACCTTGAAGAAACTATGCAATTAAATACCTCAACTGGATCTCATTTATGTATTTTTCTTTCATAGAGCCAAATTGACTACAAAACCACAAAATTGTGTAAGTCACAAACATTAAGTCACAGCCACATGGTAAGCAATCAAGGTAACATCAACTATCACTTGAAATGTACTATGAAAGCAGAAACATTGGTCAATTAATAAAGAAAAAGTAATCTTTCATACAAAAAGGCAATTATATTATCTTACCTTTGCCCAAGAGTGACATCAGTTATACTCAAGTATGTAGGAAAATCCACTATATTTGCAACAGGATATGCATGCACAGGAACAAGTAGCGTTTCATCTTCCTAGGGAAAAAAAGCAAATCAAAAGTTAAAAATTAAAATGAAGAAATTAAAATGTACCCTGAAAATATTGGCAACCAAACATTTCTTTAAGAGAATTTTGAACATTTAATTCCCATCTCTCATTCTTCTAAACTCTAGAGAATACGGGCCTGATATTCTCATTATATCCTCAAACAGATTCTAGGTCAGAAGAAGTGCAGATAATACTTCACTATTTATTTGAGTGCAGGATAAATACTGAAAGGGACTTCGGTACTTGATGCATTAAACAACATGAATTATTCTTGTTATTCAAGTTTTTGCAAATTTCTTAAAATTTTGAATATTTTTAGAAAGCTCTGTTTTTTGTTGTTTTTGAATAGTCTTGAAAGTCGTCCTGAAATATTCGTCCAGGGAAATTCACACAGCAATGCATGTATGTTTTTCCCTTATGTCATAACGAAAATTTACTTCTAAATACAAAGTCTGCCTCAATACAAGTTTAAAGTCATAAATACAAATAGTTACATAAAGGATGCCTTTAATAGTTTAAGCTGAAGATATACAAAACATTTCATCACTTGTACCCGCAACCCTGTTTTGATGCATAGGCAATGGTGTAAGGAGACGGTTCAAGAGTCATATAAGTAAGAATAAGTTAATATGTAGACTAAACTTAAATTATCAATAAATGTAAGTTGGTATTGGAGAATAGCAAACATCTAGCGCCATTATTGAGAAATCACTTAAAGACTCACCTTGCAATGAATGCGAATACTGTCATAATAATATCGCCATTCATTAGGACAGAAATCAACTGTAACAATAAATGACATTCCGGGGACCAAATGATTCTGCATGATAGATTACAACATTAGTTATTTCCTTAAAAATAACATACACATGCAAACATGATGTATGGTTGAACTCCAATAATCCAGCACTCATAAGCTGGACAAGAAGACTTTCCAGCCATTTAGATATTATCCCTGTTGATATACACTAATTAATACACTATTAATTCAATTGTTTTTGTATATTCACATGGTAGTTTTGATTTCAGTTTATTACTGTCACATGTAGTCTTAGGGCTAATTATTACTGTCACATGTAGGTACAGTCTTAGGTCTGAGGGAATAAAGGGATATGGGGAAAAAGCCAGAAAGGGGTACTGATTTTGAATGATCAGCCATGAACATAATGAATGGCGGTGCTGGCTCGGAGGGTCAAATGGCCTACTACTGCACCTATCTTCTATGTTTCTAAGGTCAAAAGCTTTGTTTTGCATGCTATCCCATCAAACCAGTTAATATTATACGTAAATACATGCAAGCCAAACTCAAGTACAAGAGATGGGTCTCAACCCAAAATATTACAAAGCCATGTTCTCCAGAGACGCTAACTAACTCACTACGTTACTCCAGCACTTTGTGTTTTATTCTTCCAAGTACATGTAAAACAGGTAGAGGAGAGTGGAAGATGCAGAGTACAGAAGTTGGATCTCATCATTGTAGCAGCACCAGTTCCATAGACCAATGTCCAATGTCCATAAAGGGGTAGAGGTGAATTGGACAGTAGACCAGCCAATGGAAGGACTGGTCAGAAGTCTGATAATGGAATACAATAAATGTTCTAGAAAACCTGGTGACTTTAAAGGGAGCAGATGAAACATAGTACCATTACGTTTAAAGGGAGCATGGAGAATTGGTGCACTAAACCATCATGAGATCTGAACAATCTGATACTGGATTATTGGAAATTTACCTTTGATAATATAAATAACACCATTTGACTGTATTAAATTGATAAAATATAAACAACTATATAAAATGCATAACTCATGAACTTCAAACTAATTCATTTTCTCTTGTCCCAATTTCTAATACTCTGTTCAATCCAAAACATTAACTGTTCCACTTCCCAAAGATGCCACCTAACCTGCTGAATGTTTGCAATATTTTCCATTCTTCTGAATGATGTTGACTTTTAAAATATTTCAAAATTGTCCAACTTTAAATGAAACCACCCTCTTCATAATTTTACATTAAACCTCCTCACTTATTGAAAAAAGTTCTAATGATCGCATTAAAAACTTTGAATTACATTTGCTCCTCATATTCCAGCAGCTATTACCAGTACCTCAAGTACCTCAAATCTACCAGATGCATGCTGGTGTGTAATTAGTAAATAAGGTTGCTCAATAATTTATTGCTGGATTGTGTTTCAAGGACAACCATAGTTGTATCTCATCATTTTGTCAAAGTTTAAAAGTATAAATATAAAGGAAAATAGACTGGTCATGGAAGTAACAAAAATGGTTATTAAAATGATAAAGGGAAAATCAACCATTAATCTCATAAGAAGAGGTCACTGAAAAGAAGAAAATAAATCTTACTTTAACTCTGCCTGATTCACAAAAAGATTAAATAAACTTGCCATTAAATAATAATAATAGGTTAAAGGGGTACTTACCTTTTTGGTATATTTAATTTGGAAATATTTTGTCTGAGGAGTTAGAATGTGAACGTTTGTCATTGCTGAAGAAATATTTAGCAGTTTCTGTAAAGAAACAAATAATTCAAAATTTATGCATTGAATTTGAATAATTAACTCTAGTTTACAATAACTGAATTTTATTTCAGTCTAAAACAAAAAAAAATTACATTAGAGGAATGATTTACAAATACTAGAAGCAATTATTATTTATAAATTCATTTATCAAAGGCATTGTGTTTGGGTTATAACAATGGCAAAATTGGTAGCTTTTATCTCTAATCGGGCTGCAAATTTCCCAACCAATTTGGAGACTACAGATCTATATCTAAATGTGTAAGTCCAGAGGTTAATAATAATGAAAATAAACTTTTCCTTTGGATGCAAGGGTGACATCTTCATTCATGGGCATTATAAGAAGTTGTTGAATTAACATAAATTTCAGATTGTAATGCAGTATGCGTGCTGTAAAAGTCCTTGAAAATATTTTTCCTTATTAGGACTTCTCTAAGACAGAGCAGCCGGTAAATATTATCTGCGGATGAGCTTTAAAAGATTTTTTAAATTTATATGTTGCTATCACAGCATTATTTTCCGATAATTCAATTTCAGAACTCTACATCATCGACCATTATATAATTCAGTAAATAACTTAACATTTAAAAAAATCTAATCTAGCAAACATGTAATCTTCAATTCATGTTTTCTCTACACCATTTAATTCTTATCAACATGATTTAAAGAGTTAATCAACTAATTTCATGGTATAGCAAACAATGGCTGGGAACTTTTGACATAGGGATGGCCATGGGCCCAGACAACTTCCTTACAACAGTGCTAGAGGCTCCGTTCAAAATCTTGAGCAACCAAACAAACTGCTAAAGGAACTTTTCATGTCAAGCATTATCTAACGCTACCTAACTAGTCTGCCAACCAACTGCTCTTCACCTGGATCCACCATTCGCTAGTTCTTGCCCAACATCTTCCCTCCACCACTTTCTACTAGCTCTTTCCCCTCTACTTCAATCCTGATCCAACTTGTCCACTTCCTTCCACAGATGATGCCTGACCCGTTGAGATCCCTCAGCAGTTCATTTTTTGATCATGGAATGTTTGTCGAAAAAACACAGGAAAAACCCAGTCCAAGTTATTATTATAAAGTGCTGAAGTGACCCACTTAATTACTCCAGCAGTTTGTGTCTTTTTTTGTAACCCAGCATCTGCAGTTCCTTGTTTCTCCAGTTTATCATTGCTCCATTAATCTGTTTTCGATCAAAAGCTAAGCGATGGAATGTGTATTTGACACTGGTATCAAGAAACATGTATTACAATTCTGTTCAATTATGCTTGGTTTGGATTTCCAGGTCTGAGTACAGCATTGTCCAAATTCGAAGAGAGCACTGCTAGGGGTGAGGTAAAAAGTATTATGTTTGTATTTGATTGTGTATGGCATAAAACAAAGACTGAAATCTATGGGAATTAATGGGTAAAAACTCGTCACTGGCTGGAGTCCCATTTCACAAAAATGAACATGGTTGTCCTTGTTGGAGGTCAATCCTCTCAGTTCCATGATAGAAGTAATTTAGGCACAACATTTTCAGTTGCTTTGTTTCATCACCGGGACTGATATGATGATTTGATGAAGCTCAATTCCATTTAAAATTCCTTAGATATCCCTTAGAATTGGCTTGGTAAATGTGTAGGATAGTGTTAATATGCGGGGATCGCTGGTCTGCGTGGACCCGGTGGGCCGAAAGGGCCTGCTTCCACGCTCTATCTCTAAACTAAACTAAACTAAACTAAGCGAAAGAAATAGAACAACTGGTGCCCTCATACAGCGACACTGAATATATTTCAGATATCTCTATAATTATAAAACTCTGATCTTGGATGTGGATGTATTTATTTGTGTATTTGTTCGTCTGTGATTCACATCTCCTCAAAAGCACGACGCACTAATGGTGACATTTTTACATATTCCGGTAGAGCTTTACGCCATGATGTCAAAAATTGCCTAATCTGAAAATTTGATGCATTATTTCCCTAGGTATTTATGAAAATGGTCAAAAATTAAAATAACTTGATAAATAAACAAGATGGTCTCGCTGATGACATCACATAGAAACATAGAAAATAGGTGCAGGAGTAGGCCATTCGGCCCTTCGAGCCTGCACCGCCATTCAATGTGATCATGGCTGATCATCCAACTCAGTATCCCGTACCTGCCTTCTCTCCATACCCCCTGATCCCTTTAGCCACAAGTGCCACATCTAACGCCCTCTTAAATATAGCCAATGAACTGGCCTCAACTACCTTCTGTGGCAGAGAATTCCAGAGACTCACGACTCTGTTGGCTCTGGCTCAATGGCTCTGTTCCTCGCGGTCTGCTGCCCAATGTTCCACGTGCAGCAAGTGATGTCACCACCCACATCCTCCCTCCCCCTCACCCCCTCGTTCTTCAAAAGACGCAGAAAGAACCTGCCCCTCAGATATTTTTACATTTTCCACCATTCAATTTAAACCTGTGTCCTCTAGTTTAGATTCCCTTGCCTTGGCCAAAAGACTGATTATCTATCCTGTCTATGCCTCTGTTCATTTTATGAACATACATATGTTCAGACGCCTATGGTCCAGTGCGAATACATTTAGCCTATCCAATCTCTCCGTCTAATAACAACCCTCTATTCCAGATAACATCTTTGCAAATCTCTTCTGCGCTCTCGCTATTACTATCACATTTTATGTCTGCAAAATGCACTGCTGTTAACTGGCAAGGTTTCTTCAAAAGCACTCGTTAATTCTGTGACTTCTACTGGGAAGAAGAGTAATGGGCCTGTCCCACTTAGGCAATTTTTTTGGCGACTGGCCCCCCACGACATTGTCTACAACAACCTACCTCCTAGTCGACGTCAAGCTATGGCAAGCTACCGACAACCGGCGACCCATTGGGACGCCCACCTACAACCACACCTATGACAACCTATGTCAACCCGCAACAAGCTACGACAAGGTAAGACAATTCAGTCGCCGATACCTGTCGCAGGTTGACGTAGGTTAACGTATGTAGTCGCCAATGGAATTCACGCAAGTCAGCACCGGCGACAACCTATGTCATCCTGGCAACAACCTACGTTATCCTGGCGACAGTATCTACGTCAAGCCCACGGGCGCTGACTGTCGCCGAAAAGTTTTGAACATTTCAAAATCCAGCGGCGACCAGAAAAAGGGTACGCCTCTTCGGGTGGCTGAGGAGACCATACAGGTGACACCCCGGTGACCATGTGGAGACAGTCTAGTCGCCTGTAGTCGCCTAAAAATCGTCTAAGTGGGACAGGCCCATAAGGCTAGTAGATTTGCAGGAACCCTATTGCTTGTAAGTTCCCTTCCTTGTTGCACACTATCCTGACTTGAAAATTGCCTTTCATTCATCAAAGGATAATCTATATAAGAAGCATAGTGCAGGAGTAGGACATTCGCCCCTTTGTGCCAGCACCGCCATTCAATGTGATCATGGCTGATCATCCACAATCAGTACCCTGTTTCTGCCTTCTCCCTCTATTCCTTGATTCCGCTAGCCCTAAGAGCTCTAATGAATCGGCCTCCACTACCTTCTGAGGCAGAGAATTCCATAAATTCACAACTCTCTGGGTGAAACGGTTTTCCCTCACCTCAGTTCTAAATGGCCTACCTCTTATTCTTAAACTGTGGGCCCTGGTCCTGGACTCCCCCAACATCGGGAACATGTTTCCTGCATCTAGCTTGTCCAATCCCTTAATAATTTTTCTATAAGATCCCCTCTGATCCTTCCAAATTCCAGTGAGTACAAGCCCAGTCATTCCAATCTTTCAGCATATGACAGTCCTGCCATCCTGGGAATTAACCTCATGAATCTACGCTTCACTCCCTCAATAGCAAGAATGTACTTCCTCAAATTAGGAGACCAAAACTGCACACAATACTCCTGGTGTGGTCTCACCAGGGCCCTGTACAACTGCATAAGGGCCTCTTTGCTCCTGTACTCATATCCTCTCGTATGAAAGCCAACATGCCATTAGCTTTCTTTACAGCAGGCATGCTTCCTTTCAGTGACTGATGTGCAAGGACACCCAGGACTCCTTGCACTTCCCATTTTCGTAATCTGACACCATTCAGATAATAATCTACCTTCTTGTTCTTGCCACCAAATTGAATATCCTTACATTAATCCACATTATACAGCATCTGCCATGCATCTGCCCACTCACCCAACCTATCCAAGTCACCCTGCATCCTCATAGCATCGTCTTCACAGTTCACTGTGTCACCCAGCTTTATGTCATCTGCAAATTTGCTAATGTTACTTTTAATTCCTTCATCTAAATCATTAATATATATTGTAAATAGCTGCGGTCCCAGCACCGACCCTTGTGGCACCCCACTAGTCAGTGCCTGCCATTCTGAAAGGGACCCGTTAATTCCTACTCTTTATTTCCTGTCTGCCAACCAATTTTCTATCCATGTCAATACCCTATCCCCAATACCATGTGCTCTAATCTTGCCCACTAATCTCCTGTGTGGGACCTTATCAAAGGCTTTCTGAAAGTCCAGATACACTACATCCACTGTCTCTCCCTTATCCATTTTAAATGTTAGATCCTCAAAAGATTTGAGAAGATTAGTCAAACAAGATTTCCCCTTCATCAATCCTGGCTGACTTGGACCGATCCTGTTACTGCTATCCAAATGCACCGCTATTACATCTTTAATAATTGACTCCAGCATCTTCCTCACCACCGATGTCAGGCTAACTGGTCTATAATTCCCTGTTTTCTTTCTCCCTCCTTTCTTAAAACGTGGGATAACATTCAGCTACACTCCAATCCACAGGAACTGACCCAGAATCTATAGAACAGTGGAAAACAATCACCAATGCATCCACGATTTCCAGAGCCACCTCCTTGAGTACCCTGGGATACAGACCATCAGGCCCTGGGGATTTATCAGCCTTCAGTCATCAGGCTACCCAACACCATTTCCTGACTAATGTGAATTTCCTTAACCCTAGATCCTCTTTCCCCTAGTACTTCTGGGAGATTGTTTGTGTCTTCCTCAGTGAAGACAGAACCTAAGTACCTGTTCAACTCGTCTGACATTTCCTTGTTCCCCATAATAAATTCACCAGTTTCTGTCATCAATTGACCCTCATTTGTCTTAACTAATCTTTTCTTCTTCACATACCTTAAGAAACATAGAAACATAGAAAATAGGTGCAGGAGTAGGCCATTCGGCCCTTCGAGCCTGCACCGCCATTCAATGTGATCATGGCTGATCATCCAACTCAGTATCCCGTACCTGCCTTCTCTCCATACCCCCTGATCCCTTTAGCCACAAGTGCCACATCTAACGCCCTCTTAAATATAGCCAATGAACTGGCCTCAACTACCTTCTGTGGCAGAGAATTCCAGAGACTCACCACTCTCTGTGTAAAGAATGTTTTCCTCATTTCGGTCCTAAAGGAATTCCCCCTTATCCTTAGACTGTGACCCCTTGTTCTGGACTCCCCCAACATCGGGAACAATCTTCCAGCATCTAGCTTGTCCAACCCCTTAAGACGTTTACTATCCTCCTTTATATTCTTGGCTAGCTTACCTTCGTACTTCATCTTTTCTCCCCGTATTGCCATTTTAGTTACCTTCTGTTCTTTAAAAGTTTCCCAAGCCTCTGACTTCCCGCTCATCTTTGCTATGTTATATGTCTTCTCTTTCAGTTTTATACTGTCCTTGACTTCCCTTGTCAGCCACAGTAACCTCTTAATTCCCTTAGAATCCTTCTTCCTCTTTGGAATGAAATGATGCTGCATCTTCTGGATTATTCCCAGAAATTCCTGCCATTGCTGTTCCCCAATCATTTTCTGCTAGGGTCCCTTTCCAGTCAACTTTAGCCAGCTCCTCCCTCATGCCCCCATAATCCCATTTGTCTAACTGCAATACTGACACTTCTGATTTTACCTTCTCCCTCTCAAATTGCAGAATAAAATGTATCATATTATGGTCACTATCTCCTAATGGTTCCTTTACCTTGAGTTCCCTTATCAAATCCAGTTCATTACACGACACCAAATCCAGAATTGCCTTCTCCCTGATAAGCTCCAGTACAAGCTGCTCTAAGAATGCATCTTAGGGGCACTCTGCAAACTCCCTTTCATGGGGTCCAGTACCAACATGATTTTCCAAGACTACCTGCATATTGAAATCTCCAATAACCACCACAGCATTACCTTTGTAACATGCCAATTTTAGCTCCTGATGCAACTTGCATGCTATATCCAGGCTACTGTTTGGAGGCCAGTAGATAACTCCCATTAGTGTATTTTTACACTTACAATTTGTCAGTTCTATCCACATTTAATCTACACGTTCTGATTCCATGTCACCCCATATCCTTGCAATTCCTTTGCTGTGTGAGTGCCTTCATAAACTACAGCAATTTGAGAAGAAAGATCATTGTTGCCATCGATGACAGTTGAACAAAAATGGCAGGTGTTTCTGGGAATAATATAGAAGGTGCAGGATCAGTTCATTCCTAGGAGGAAGAAAGATTCCAAGGGGAGAAAGGGACGTCCATGGCTGACAAGGGACATCAGGGACAGTATAAAAATTAAGTATAACAAAGCAAAGATGAGCAGGAAGCAAGAGGATTGGGTAATGTTTAAAGAACAACAGAAGATAACCAAAAAGACAATACGGGCAGAAAAGATGAGGTACGAAGATAAGCTTGCCAAGAATATAAAGCAGGATAGTAAAAGCTTCTTTAGGTATGTGAAGAGGAAAAAAATAGTTAAGATCAAAGTTGGACCTTTGAAGACCGAAAAAGGTGAATTTATTATGGGGAACAAGGAAATGGCAGATGAGTTGAACAGATACTTTGGATCTGTTTTCACTAAGGAGGACACAAACAATCTTCCTGATATAGTAGTGGCCAGAGGATCTGGAGTGACAGAGAAACTGAAGGAAATCCACATTAGGCAGGAAATGGTGTTGGGATGGGACTGAAGGCTGATAAATCCCCAGGGCCTGATGGTCTGCATCCCAGGGTTTTAAGGAAGTGGCTCTAGAAATCGTGGATACATTGGTGACAAATTTCCAATATTCTATAGACTCAGGATCAGTTCCTGTGGATTGGAGGGTAGCTAATGTTAGCCCACTTTTTAAGAAAGGTGGGAGAGAGAAAACGGGAAATTATAACCTAGACATAATAGACGTCTGAAGAAGGGTCTCGACCCGAAACGTCGCTTATCTCCTTCGCTCCTAAGATGCTGCTGCACCCGCTGAGTTTCTCCAGCCTTTTGTGTGCCCTCGATTCTCCAGCATCTGCAGTTCCTTCTTTAACATAATATAGCCTGACATCGGTGGTGGGGAAGATGCTGGAGTCAATTATAAAAGATGAGATAGCCGCACATTTGGATAGCAGTAACAGGATCGGTCCGAGTCAGCATGGATTTACGAAAGGGAAATCATGCTTGACTAATCTGCTGGAATTTTTTGAAGATGTAACTAGGAAAATGGACAATGGAGAGCCAGTGGATGTAATGTACTTGCACTTTCAGAAAGCATTTGATAAGGTCCCACATAGGAGAATAGTGGGCAAAATTAGGGCACATGGTATTGGGGGTAGAATGCTGACATGGATAGAGAAATAGTTGGCAGACAGGAAACAAAGAGTAGGGATTAACGGGTCCTTTCAGAATGGCAGGCAGTGACTAGTGGGGTACCGCAAAACTCTGTGCTGGGACCGCAGCTATTTACAATGTACATCAATGATTTGGATGAAGGGATTCAAAGTAACATTAGCAAATTTGCAGATGACACAAAGCTGAGTGGCAGTGCGAACTATGAGGAGGATGCTATGAGAATGCAGGGTGACTTGGACAGGTTGGGGGAGGTGGCAGATGCATGGCAGATTAAGTTTAATGCAGATGAATGTGAGGTTATCCACTTTGGTAGCAAAAACAGGAAGGCAGATTACTATCTAAATGGCGTCAAGTTGGGAAAAGGAGAAGTATAACAGGATCTGGGGGTCCTTGCACATCAGCCTATGAAAGTAAGCATGCAGGTACAGCAGGCAGTGAAGAAAGCGAATGGAATGTTGGCCTTTATAACAAGAGGAATCGAATATAGGAGCAAAGAGGTCCTTCTGCAGTTGTACAGAGCCCTAGTGAGACCACACCTGGAGTATTGTAACCATATAACCATATAACAATTACAGCACGGAAACAGGCCATCTCGGCCCTTCAAGTCCGTGCCGAACAACTTTTTTCCCTTACTCCCACCTGCCTGCACTCATACCATAACCCTCCATACCCTTCTCATCCATATGCCTATCCAATTTATTTTTAAATGATACCAACGAACCTGCCGCCACCACTTCCACTGGAAGCTCATTCCACACCGCTACCACTCTCTGAGTAAAGAAGTTCCCCCTCATGTTACCCCTAAACCTCTGTCCCTTAATTCTAAAGTCATGTCCTCGTGTTGTGTGCAGTGTGCAGTTGTGTGCAGTTTTGGACCCCTAATTTGAGGAAGGACAGTCTTGCTATTGAGGGAGTGCGGCGTAGGTTTACAAGCTTAATTCCCGGGATGGCGGGACTGTCATATGCTGAGAGAATGGAGCAGCTGGGCGTACACTCTGGAGTTTAGAAGGAGTTTAGAAAGATGAGAGGGAATCTCATTGAAACATATAAGATTGTTAAGGGCTTGGACACACTAGAGGCAGGAAACATGTTCCCGATGTTAGGGGAGTCCAGAACCAGGGGCTACAGTTTAAGAATAAAGGGCCTGTCCCACTTACGTGTCCTTGGCATGCAAATTATGTGACCTCGTCGTTGTGTTGAGCTGCGACGGTCCCGTGAAGGTCGCGCGTGACTTCATTCGACCGCACAGCCGTCTGGAGTGATGTTTCGGGTCGAGACCCTTCTTCAGTCTGAAATAAGGGTCTTGACCCGAAACGTCATCCATTCCTTCTCTCCAGAGATGCTGCCGGTCCCGCTGAGTTACTCCAGCATTTTGTGTCTATCTTCAATTTTCTTGGCCCCGCTCTGGGAGTAGAAGTGGGGCGGATTGGACCGCAACGGCCGTGAGCCCCAGGCCGAGCTTGGCGATCGTTTGCCTGCTTCTGCTGCTGTTAGAGATGAGATGTTGCATCGCGCCAGGGGCTTGGGCCTGTCCCACTTTGGCCGTCAGTTCCGCGACAGGCCGTTGGCGCACAAAGATTTTGTTCCCTACAAAAATTTCGGAGCCCTGCGCGATGTCGTGCACAACTACATACCCCTCCGCGTTTCTCAGAGGGACCGCCCCCACGCGGCCATACATTGCCCGTGCACCTCAACGCGACCACGAGGTCGTGTAATTTGCGTGCCAAGGGCACCTAAGTGGGACAGGCCCTTAAGCAGTAAGCCATTTAGAACGGACATGTGGAAACACTTTTTCTCACAGAGAGTGGTGAGTCTGTGGAATTCTCTGCCTCAGAGGGCGGTGGAGGCAGGTTCTCTGGATGCTGTCAAGAGAGAGCTAGATAGGGCTCTTAAAAATAGCAGAGTTAGGGGATATGGGGAGAAGGCAGGAGCGGGGTACTGATTGGGGATGATCAGCCATGATCACATTGAATGGTGGTGCTGGCTTGAAGGGCCAAATGGCCTACTCCTGCACCTATTGTCTATTGTCTATTGGGGCAATAAACACTGGCTTTGCCACAATGCCCTCATACTGTAAATCAATTAAAAATATTCAAAGTATAACATTGTCAAAACTGGTCTTTTACAATATCTGCTATATATTTTCAATGAAGTTACCACCATGAAATTAGGTTAACTGGGAAAAATATTTATCTGCCGTAAGTTTTTTGTGCCTACCAGATGCTGTTGATGATGTTTTCCTATCTCGAAGCCTCCAAAATGTAGCACTGCAGGGATAGCCTTAATTGTTTTGTTACTCTGCAATGTGTTATAGATCTCTGCAATAAAGAATGAAAAAAATTAGAAACTGATAGTGTTCAGAGGAATATTATTTGAATAGACTTCATGATCCTTCCAATGTGCACACAATTTAAAATAAAACTACCTTCAAGAGATATTTCAGGTCAAGACCCTTCTTTAGACTGGGTGAGATTTCAGGCAAGACCCTACTTCAGAGTCGGGTTAAGTTTTGGGTCGAGATCCTTCTTCAGACTCCTTCAGGTCTGAAGAAGGGTCTCAACACAAAACATCACCCATCCTTGTTCTCCAGAGATGCTGCCTGACCTGCTGTATTACTCCAGCACTTTGTGTCCTTTCCTGCAACATTGTTGTACAGCAACTGTTATTGTACTAAAACAAACAAAACTGTGAACTATGTTTTTAATTTTGGGGAGGAATTGGGTGAATGGGGTCTAAAGATGCAGTCAAGACTTTTTAAAGTGTGTATGTTTTTGCTATTGAGAAGAGCTACGAAATAACTTTATCTCCTTCGGCCCTCACTGTCAAGATATTTTCACCTACATGGTATGAAGCATGATTATTGACTGCATCTAACCCAGATGGATTTAAGAACAGAAAAAAACATTAGAAACAGAAGAGAGAGTATCATGCAAAGCTCAGCAAGTCTACTCTGCCATTTGACAAAGTCATAACTGATCATTTATTTCAATTCCAGACTCTAATCCTTATATCGCTTGATTTTCTGGATTTAAAAAAAACTACATCTCTCAACCTTGAATACATTTAATAACAGAGGATAAATGCTCCTCCGGGTCAGAGAACCATCAGATTCACAGTTCCAATTAAGGAAATGTTTAACTTTCTATAAGACCTGGTTAAAAAGCACAATTCTAAATGTTTAGCCCCAAGTTATATATGTCCCCAAATTATAAATAATATTGTCCCTAATCCTAATCCTTATATTAATAACTCATTGTTCATAAATAAGGTTATGTAAGGTCTGAGCATGAAAATTAATCCATCCTTCTGCAGATATCATTAAGTAGTCTAATCACGTACTCCCAACTACACTACCAAAATATTTCACTTACCGTAAAATCCTACTCCACCATGTCATAAAATAAGTTACTTTTCAAAATGTATGGTGCATATGCATATAATGTATATGCATATAAATTATCTTAAATTGACATAACTAATAATTCAAACTTTTGCAGATAAATCATGCACTGGTCCTACAAAACAATTAGCAGCTAGCTTAAGGACCTCTCATACTTAGGCCATATTTTAGGCAACTGCCAGCGACTGGGCTGTCGCTGGGGTGTCGCTTGTATGGTCATGAGTAGCCTCCTCAGTCGACCAAAGAGTTGTAGTGTTTTTCTGTTCGCCGCTGGATTTTGAAATGTTCAACATTTTTCGGCGACAGTCGGCGACAGTCGGCGACCGTGTGCTTGTCGTAGATTGTCTTCTACTGACGTAGGTGCTGTCGTAGGTTGTCATAGCTTGTAGCCAGGATGACGTAGGTTGTCACCAGGTGACATAGGTTGTCGCTGGTGCTGACTTCGGTGAATTCCATTGTCGTAGTCACCACAGTCTCCTAAAAAATCACTTAAGTGGGACAGGCCCTTAACTCAACATCTTGACCACTTCAAAGTATTTTCGGCTCTTAAAGTAAATTTATTAAAAGTACATTTTATATTCAGAATATCCATATTGTTGAAAAAAACACAAAAACATATTCACATTTAAGGTCGAAGAAAATATATTCTTGAATTGGATTAAAGTTATTAACATGTCATTCTTGTTTTTGCTATTTGTCCTAAGGTTTTAATTGTATTATTTATTTTTATTATTTCTCTACATTAATCTTACTTGTTTCCAGTAAATGATTTGGCACGTCTCCATGCTTAGGTTCCTCCACCAATTTGTCATTTGGAAGAATTGCCGGCTTCATAAGGGCCTGACCATGATTGCTTAACTGCAGGACAGCATGATTTTCCACCTCCATGATAGCATTCAATATAAACAACTTGCTTTGATTTAATGAACAGGAACGTCCTAAATGAAAATCATTTCATATTAGGACTTTAGCATCATGTCTAACATTAATAAAAAATAATGTTTAAAAAGTATATTAATCAAACATTGGAACATGAATAAAATAAAGGCTTAAATGTTAATTTTTAATGCCTTGTGGAAGTTTATGAAGAGTTTTGCAAATAATGTGTTCCAACAGAACTAACACAGTTCCCTTGACCACTTAGTAGTATATAGTATTGAATCGTAATATCTTTCACTTTATGAATGTCTTTTATGCAATTTTTACATTAACCTAAAGTACAGTGGAAGTTTCAACATGTTAAACATTCCTTCCTTATTCATCCATACCTTTCACAAAAAAAATTGTAGATAATGAAATATCATTTGTCTTGAAAAACTTTATATTGTCCTTCAGAAAATCAGCTGTGATCTGTGAATACACTTGTGCAGATCTGAACGGAAATAATGTAAACAATGTTGAAATATTTATATTATAAAACTTTTGCCCACTTGCCTAACCTATAAATATCTCTCTGTAAACATTTGATCCTCCTCAATGCAGGTCTTCCCACACTCTTTTGTAGGAAAAGTGGTCCAACCATGATTATTATGGGAACTGAAAGCTAGTGTAAGACCAAAGGAAAAAGCATGTCGTTGCCAAAAGAGCAATAAACCTACAGATTTGGAGAGCTTCAGAATTCAGCAAATTGACAAAGATACTGATATGGAAGCAAAAAGTAGAATGTGAGAGTTTATTAATAAGAAAATATGAAGAACTACAAGTCTAGAGTGCAAGAGGAAAACATAGAGGAATTGGACAAATTATTGAGACTGGTCATCAATCCCCAAGACCCTAATATCCTAGAACTCTGAAGGATGTGGTAATGAAAATCATAAATGGACTGTTAATCATCTTCCAATATTCTAGATCAAAACCCTCCAATTGAAAGGATGAAAATGCAACCCTTACGCTTAAGAGAGAAGGAAGAGCAAGAGCAAGGAATAAGCGAGTTTGGTATTCTAAAAACGCAAGGAATCATGGGATTTGTCAAAGATCATTCACCATAAAGAAAAAGCAAACAAAGCACTGGCTGAAGAAACTGTGTATAAATTCTTATCTTTATTCACAATTTATGTATAATAATATATTTAATCTGAGGAACAGGGGCGCAGTCTGTTCACATTACAAGAAAATTAATGCATTGCACAATGGAAAACAGCGATGATAGTTCCTGAGTCGAATTTCACTATTCTGCTAATTTCAAAGCGATGGAATTCTTCAGCCTCATCTATGAATACGAATGAGCAATTAAATTCCCGATTCCAGAGAGACTCCCATAAATGGCCAACTCCCCATCCAAAGGAACAGGTAGCTGGAGAGCAAGGTGTAACATCGAGAGAGAGGTGGCAGATGCGAGTGGAAGACAGAGGAGGGTGCACACACAAACACGCACCTCATCCGCAGCCAGGATCAAACCCAGCGACCCTGGATCACCGACATCATCGGCACCAGGCCCACAGCCAGCATGGAGAAGAAGCGCCAACCCCAGCTCAACTCCTCTTGCCCCGCTGTGCCAACTGACAGCTCCAGACCGATGACATCAGCGGCCCCAGGCCCACAGCCAGCGCCGAGAAGAGGTGCCAATCCCAGCTCAACTCGACGAGCCACTGCAGCACCCACTGTGCATCCCCACAAATGACAGAAAAGCACCAAAGCAAAAAGCAATAAAAACAATGAAATAATCTTAGCTTTTAACAAATGAACAATAAATACAACTAATTCATACCTTGAAAGCAGTATTTTCTTACCTAGAAGAATCAAAGCTGGAAAAACTGAAGAAATTATGGTCTCTTTGTACACAGCTCCGCTACTTTCCAGCAATGTTTATGCATAGTGACCTTTGACCTGAGCATGCGCAGTCGGAATACCGAACTCATTTATTACTGGAAGTTAGTTTACTGCAGGTAGTGGGGAAAAGTTCTGGAATCCATCATGAAGAAAGTGGTAACTGGGAACATAGAAAATAAAAAGAGGATTGGGCAGAGTCAACATAAATTATTGAAGGATAAAGCATGTTTGAATAGTCTTTCAGTTTCTTTGCAGTTATGCAAGCAGAATAAATAAAGGCATACTAGCTGATACGCTGATATGCTGATATGCCATTTGAACTTTCAAAACGTATTAAGATGTCCCTCAGGAGAATATTATATAAGTTAGTGCACACTATTGGGGTTAATATACTGGATTGAGGATTTGTTAGTGGATTCGTGAGTATGAAAAAATAAGTCATCTTCAGGTTTGTAATGATACTGCAACCCTACCTATTCAAAATAATTTTCATTAACCACTTGGCAACTAGGTAGCTTCAGCTTATGCTGGAAAACAGCTGAGGCACCAGCCAACAGAAGATGCATGAATAAATGGTTATGTAGATCTTGAAATTGAGCTGAACATAGATAATATGCTGGAAAAGATTGTCTCCAGGTTCTGCACCATGTGCTATGAGAGTTGAAATTTGAATTGGTAAGAATAAGCATGGAATATTGCGGCATTGGAGGTAGGTGCTACTCTCATTTGATTCCAAAGATGAAGGAGGTGACATGGAAAGAAAGCATGAGCAGAATGGACCAAGATGTATTGGCCTTTGGAAGAATGATGGGTGATCTTAATAAAACAAATGGGAATTCTGAGGGGAATTGGCAGGGTAGAACTCTCCCTTGGTGGAGGGTACTCAAAGATAAAGACATAATGGGAAAGTTTACTAATGCTACATAGGAGGGTTTAAAATAGATTGACAGGGGGTGGGATCTCGTGCTGGACAGAGGCATGTGAGAGGCTAGAAGTTGGAATGGAGAGTGGTGTTGGAAAGGTTAGTGGACAGGTTAGGCAGGTAAAAAGCGGAGAGTGAGGGAGGAGGGTTGGTAAACTGCACGTATTTTAATGCAAGGGGCCTGACGGGTAAGGCAGATGAGCTTAGGGCATAGATAGATATGAGCGACAGGGACATTGTAGCCATGACTGAAACCTGGTTAAGCGAGTGGCAGGACTGACAGCTCAATGTTCAGGGGTACAGGAGCTTCAGGAGAGGCAGAGGTGAAGGAAAAAGAGGAGGGGGGGATTGCATTGTTGGTTAATGAGGATGTCATGGCTGTGTTCAGAGGTGACATTACGGATGGTTCGTCTAGTGAGGCTATATGGGTGGAGCTGAGGAACAAGAAAATGATGATCATCTTGTTGTGGGGTACAACAGATCCCAGAATTGTCAACGGGAATTAGAAGAGCAAATGTGCCAGGAGATTGTAGGTCAAATAAAGTTGTTGTAGTAGGGTATTTTAACTAGAGAGGAAATTGCGGGAGCCCTGGTTTGAGTTGTCCTTAAATACAGGAGAGGTGCTGGAAGGCTGGAGGGTGGAAAATGTTGTACCTCTTTTCAAGAAGGGCTTTAGAGAACTATAGATCGGTGAGCTTAACATCTGTAGTTGGAAAGCTATTAGAGAGTATTCTGAGGGATAGTATATACTGTCATTTGGATGGATAAGGGCTGATTAGGGATAGTCAGCATGGTTTTGTATGTGGGAGGTCGTGTCTTACAAATCTGATTAATTTTTTTTAAGACGTGACCAAAAAGGTTGATGAGGGTAGAGCTGTAGATGTTGTGTACATGAACTTCAGCAAGGCGTTCAACAGGGTCCTGCATGGTAGGCTACTCTGGAAGGTTAGATTGCATGAGATCCAAGGAGACATAGCTGAATGGATAGCAAATTGGCTCCATGGAAAGAAGCAGAAGGTAATGGTGGAAGGTTGCTTCTCAGACTGGATGCCTGTGACTAGTGGTGTGCCACAGGGTTTGGTGCTGGGCCCGTTACTGTTTGTCATCTGCATGAATGATTTGGATGAGAGCATACAGGGCAAGATTAGCTAGCTTGCTAATGATACAACAGTTAGTGGTTTTGCAGATAGTGAACATGGTTGTGAATGATTGCAGCAGGATTTGGATCGATCGGCCACATGGGTGGAATGGTTGATGGAATTTAATACAGAGAAGTGTGAGGTGTTGCATTTGGGATGTCGAACAAGGGCAGGACCTACACAGTGTCTATACAGGCCTCTGGGTAGTGCTGCAGAGCATAGGGATCTAGGAGTGTGTGCATGGTTCCTTGAAGGTCGAGTCGCAGGTAGATAAGGAGGTCAAAAAGGCTTTTACCACTTTGGTCCATCACTCATAGAGTATTGAATATAGAAGTTGGGAGGTCATGTTGCAGTTGTATAAGATGTTGGTGAGAGTGCATTTAGAATATTGCATTCAGTTCTGAGCACCATGTTATAGGAAAGATATTGTCAAACTTGAAAGGGTTCAGAAAAGATTTACGAGGATGTTGCCAGGACTAGAGGGTGTGAGCTATAGGAGAGGTTGAGTAGGCTGGGTCTCTATTCCATGGAGTGTAGGAGGATGAGGAGCGATCTTATAGAGGTATACAAAATCCTGAGAGGAATAGATCGGGTAGATGCACAGAGTCTTTTGCCCAGAGTAGGAGGATCGAGGACGAGAGGACATAGGTTCAAGGTGATGGGGAAAAGAATTAATAGGAATCCGAGGGGTAACTTTTTCACACAAAGAGTGGTGGGTGTATGGAACAAACTGCCAGAGGAGGTAGTTGAGGCTGGGACTATCCCATTGTTTAAGAAACAGTTGTTCAGGTACATGGCTTGGACAGGTTTGGAGGGATATGGACCAAGTGCAGGCAAGTGGCACTAGTGTAGCTGGGACATTGTTGGCCGGTGTGGGCAAGTTGGGCCGAAGGGCCTGTTTCCACACTGTATCACTCTATGACTCTATTACTCTATTATGTTTTCAAAAATAAGGAGCCATTTAAGAAGAAATTTATTCTCTCTGGATCTTTGAAATGTTCTGCTCCAGAAAGCTGTGGAGGCAGAGCAATTGAATATACTTAAGTCAAAGTTTGATAGGCATTTCAACTAGTCAAGAGATATGGGGGAAAATATGACAAAGTGATGTTGAGGCCATGAATGGACAGCCACATCCTATTGAATGGTGGACCCACAATGATCAATCATAGCGCAATTATCACTGAAATCATTACAACGAGAAGCCAATTCAAATTTCTCGCAAAATCCGGAAAAGGATGGCCAAGTACAAATGTAATGTACATCTTCATTTTCAAATATAATTCAATTTGGTCACCAGTTTATTTTAGTGGTATATGTGTGAAGTATAGAAAGGCATTGAAAGAGAGCAGAGTGCGTGGTATTACATTTTGTACTATTTCACAAGGCATAAATCTTGTACAGCAAATATGATACGATAGAACTTTATTTCATCCCCGGCGGGTAACTAGATATAGACATAGAAAATATGTGCAGGAGGAGGCCATTCGGCCTTTCGAGCTAGCACCGCCATTCATTGTGATCATGGCTGATCGTCCCCTATCAATAACCCGTGCCTGCCTTCTCCCCATATCTCTTGACTCCACGAGCCCCTTATTGGTCTGCCAACAGTCATAACACACAACAAGGTACATGAAAACTTGAAATTAAAATTAAATTAAAAGTGAAAAAAGAAAAAGAAAAGCAACTGTTGGCTGGCTGCTGTGTGCACAGCGCCTTAACCAGAACAAATTAATAAACAAACAAACAAACGCAGGCTTATCCTCTGGGCAGAGGATTCTAAAACTAGAGTATAAAGATTGAGTTGAAGGGGAACTGACTACAGGACAAATTACAAAAGATTCTCGAATTAATGGGAAGGAAAGCTCGAGAAGGGACAACAGAGTAAGGTCAGGGCCAATTGTGAGCGGTGCGAGGGGGAAAGTGATTACGGAGGTCAAAGTGGTGTATATGAATGCGCGAAGTATAAGAAATAAAGTGGACGAGCTTGAGGCTCAGTTACAAATTGGCAAGTATGATTTTGTGGGAATTAGAGAGACATGGCTGCAAGAGGGCCAGCACTGGGAACTGAATATTCAAGGGTATACCTCCTATCAAAAAGACAAACAAGTGGGCGGAGGGGGTGGGGTTGCTCTGTTGGTGAGGAATAAAATTCAGTCACTAGCAAGGGGTGACATTGAAACAGGAGATGTGGAGTCAGTATTGATAGAACTAAGGAATTGTAAGGGTAGAAAAACCCTAATGGGACTACAGGCCCCCAAACAGTACCCTGGACATAGGGCGCAAGTTGAATCAGGAGTTAAAATTGGCATGTAGCAAAAGTAATACTGTGATTGTGATGGATTTCAACACGCAGGTAGACTGGGAAAATCAGGTAGGTACTGGACCCCAGGAAAGGGACTTTGTAGAGTGCCTTTGTGATGGATTCTTAGAACAGCTTATATTGGAGCCTACCAGGGAGAAAGCAATTCTGGATTTAGTGTTATGTAATGAACCGGATTTGATAAAGGACTTCGAGGTTGATGAGCCATTAGGAGATAGTGACCATAACATGGTCAGGTTTAATGTACAATTGGAGAGGGAGAAGAAGGTTAGATTGGATGTATCAGTGTTACAGTTGAATGGTGGGGACTATGGGGCCACGAGGGAGGAGCTGACCAAAGTTGACTGGAAAGATTCACTGGCAGGGATGACAGTGGGACAAAAATAGTAGGTATTTCTAGGAATAATGCAGAAGGTGCAGGATCAGTTCATTCCTAGGAGGAAGAAAGATTCTAAGGGGAGTAAGGGGCGACCATGGCTGACAAAGAACGTCAGAGACAGTATAAAAATGAAAGCGAAGAAGTACAACGTATCAAAGATGAGCAGGAAGCAAGAGGATTGGGTAATGTTTAAAGAACAACAGAAGAAAACTAAAAAGACAATACGGGGAGGAAAGATGAGGTACGAAGGTAAGCTTGCCAAGATTATAAAGAAGGATAGTAAAAGCTTCTTTAGGTATGTGAAGAGGAAAAAATTAGTTAAGACCAAAGTTGGACCCTTGAAGACCGAAAAAGGTGAATTTATTATGGGGAACAAGGAAATGGCAGATGAGTTGAACAGGTACTTTGGATCTGTTTTCACTAAGGAGCACACAAACAATCTTCCTTATATAGTAGTGGCCAGAGGATCTGGGGTGACGGAGGAACTGAAGGAAATCAACATTAGGCAGGAAATGGTGTTGGATACACTGATGGGATTGATGGGTGATAAATCCCCAGGGCCAGATGATTTACATCCCAGGGTACTTAAGGACGTGGCTCTAGAAATCGTGGATGCATTGGTGATAATTTTCCAATGTTTTATATACACAGGATCAGTTCCTGTGGATTGGAGGGTAGCTAATGTTATCCCACTTTTTAAGAAAGGTGGGAGAGAGAAAACAGGGTAGAATAGACCAGTTATCCTGGCATCGGTGGTGGGGAGGATGCTGGAGTCAATTCTAAAAGATGAGATAGCCGCATATTTGGATAGCAGTAACAGGATCGGTCCAAGTCAGCATGGATTTACGAAAGGGAAATCATGTTTGACTAATCTTCTGGAATTTTTTGAAGATGTAACTAGGAAAATGGACAAGGGAGAGCCAGTGGATGTAGTGTACTTGCACTTTCAGAAAGCATTGATGAGGTCCTACATAGGAGAATAGTGGGCAAAATTAGGGCACATGGTATTGGGGGTAGAGTGCTGACATGGATAGAGAAGTAGTTGGCAGACAGGAAACAAAGAGTAGGGATTAACGGGTCCTTTCAGAATGGCAGGCAGTGACTAGTGGGGTACCGCAAGGCTCAGTGCTGGGACTGCAGCTATATACAATATACATCAATGATTTGGATGAAGGGATTCAAAGTAACATTACCATGTGAGGAGGATGTTATGAGAATGCAGGGTGACTTGGACAGGTTGGGGGAGTGGGCACATGCATGGCAGATGAGGTATACTGCGGATACATGTGACGTAGCCACTTTGGTAGCAAAAACATGAAGGCAGATTACTATCTAAATGGTGTCAAGTTGGGAAAAGGGGAAGTACAACGGGATCTGGGGGTCCTTGTTCATCAATCTATGAAAGTAAGCATGCAGGTGCAGCAGGCAGTGAAGAAAGCGAATGGCATGTTGGCATTTATAACAAGAGGAGCAAAGAGGTCCTTCTGCAGTTGTACAGAGCCCTAGTGAGACCACACCTGGTGTATTGTGTGTAGCTTTGGTCCCCTAATTTGCGGAAGGACATTCTTGCTATTGAGGGAGTGCAGCGTAGGTTTACAAGGTTGATTCCCGGGATGGCAGGACTGTCACATGCTGAGAGAATGGAGCGGCTGGGCTTGCACACTTTGGAGTTTAGAAGGATGAGAGAGGATCTCATTGAAACATATAAGATTGTTAAGGGTTTGGACACGCTAGAGGCAGGAAACATGTTCCCGATGTTGGGGGAGTCCAGAACCAGGGGCCACAGTTTAAGAATAAGGAGTGAGCCATTTAGAACGGAGACGAGGAAACACTTATTCTCACAGAGAGTTGTGAGTCTATGGAATTCTCTACCTCAGAGGGCAGTGGAGGCAGGTTCTCTGGATGCTTTCAAGAGAGAGCTAGATAGGGTTCTTAAAAATAGCGGAGTCTGAGGATATGGGGAGAAGGCAGGAACGGGGTACTGATTGGGGATGATCAGCCATGATCACATTAAATGGTGTGCTGGCTCGAAGGGCCGAATGGCCTACTCCTGCTCCTATTGTCTATTGTCTATTGCCCACGCCACCTCCCCCACACTGGCTGCCCCTTTGTTCTCCCACTGCCCCAGTGGCATAGGTCCTCTTCTAGGCACTACTCAAGCTCAAAATGTCTTCCTTAATTGCAATATTGGCAGATCACTGAAAGAACGTTGTCTAACCTACCTTTGTCAGTGAAACTATCTCACATGGAAAAAGGAAATGCTAAATGAATGTAACAGCGAACCAATTAAAATATTGTAAACATTTAACACCATTCATTTTAATTCCTTTGTACATTAAAAAATATATTTGCTAAAGGTTTACCAGCAATATAAAATTTAATTTACTGGAAGACTTTTTTAAATCATCCATATGTATAATCGAGCACAAAATATTGAACTGAGAAATATTAAAACTGCAAATAGATTGATTTGAATTTCAAAGTAAATTGTTCATTGTACTTATTGATCTATTATCATCTGTAAAATAGACTGCAAAACAACATAATATTGTTGGTTTAATAAAAAAATACTTTCATTCCTGTATTGACAGGAATTTCAAACCACTTAGATAAAGCTTTGTTAGTAAATAGATAGATCACTTCCTGCAACCATCTGTTAAATATTTGCTACAGGTATCAACCTTGAGCACTTAACTTTCACATTTTTATTAAAAGAATGCACAATTTTCTCAAAATTTTGGATTCTGAACATTATAAACTACAATTAAAGTAATGTTTAATGTGATACCATAGAAGATACTTTTAAAACATTGACTATTTAGATAACTGACTATATAGAATTAAGTAATTTGGTCAGTATAGTCACTACACATTTAATTACATTGATGGGCTGCTATCAATCAGGATTAATATGTTTATTTCAAACATAATAAGGGAAGGCAAATTAGTAACATATTTTCAGATTAATAAAAAATGTTCTTTCTGATATCATTGTGAAGTTATCATAATTTGTGTCATCCCATTCTTTGACAATGGATTTTAGAAAACATAGAAACATAGAAATTAGGTGCAGGAGTAGGCCATTCGGCCCTTCGAGCCTGCACCGCCATTCAATATGATCATGGCTGATCATCCAACTCGGTATCCTGTACCTGCCTTCTTTCCATACCCTATGATCCCCTTAGCCACAAGGGCCACATCTAACTCCCTCTTAAATATAGCCAATGAACTGGCCTCAACTACCCTCTGTGGCAGAGAGTTCCAAAGACCCACCACTCTCTGTGTGAAAAAATTCCTTCTCATCTCGGTCCTAAAGGATTTCCCTCTTATCCTTAAGCTGTGACCCCTTGTCCTGGTCCTCCCCAACATCGGGAACAATCTTCCTGCATCTAGCCTGTCCAACCCCTTAAGAATTTTGTAAGTTTCTATAAGATCCCCTCTCAATCTCCTAAATTCTAGAGAGTATAAACCAAGTCTTTCTTCATAAGACAGTCTTGACATCCTAGGAATCAATCTGGTGAACCTTCTCTGTATTCCCTCTTTGGCAATAATGTCCTTCCTCAGATTTGGAGACCAGAACTGTACGCAATACTCCAGGTGTGGTCTCACCAAGACCCTATACAACTGAAGTAGAACCTCCCTGTTCCTATACTCAAATCCTTTTGCTATGAAAGCTAACATACCATTCGCTTTCTTCACTGCCTGCTGCACCTGCATGCCTACTTTCAATGACTGGTATACCATCACACCCAGGTCGCGCTGCAACTCGCCTTTTCCTAATCAGCCACCATTTAGATAATAGTCTGCTTTCCTGTTTTTGCCACCAAAGTGGATAACCTGACATTTATCCACATTATACTGCATCTGCCAAACATTTGCCCAATCACCCAGCCTATCCAAGTCACCTTGCAGTCTCCTAGCATCCTCCTCACAGCTAACACTGCCCCCCAGCTTAGTGTCATCCGCAAACTTGGAGATATTGCCTTCAATTCCCTCATCCAGATCATTAATGTATATTGTAAATAGCTGGGTTCCCAGCACTGAGCCTTGCGGTACCCCACTAGTCACTGCCTGCCATTCTGAAAAGGACCCATTTACTCCTACTCTTTGCTTTCTGTTTGCCAGCCAGTTCTCTATCCACATCAATACTGAACCCCCAATGCCGTATGCTTTAAGTTTGTATACTAATCTCTTATGTGGGACCTTGTCGAAAGCCTTCTGGAAGTCCAGATACACCACATCCACTGGTTCTCCCCTATCCACGCTACTAGTTACATCCTCGAAAAATTCCACAAGATTAGTCAGACATAGAAAACCTTTCGTAAATCCATGCTGACTTTGTCCAATAATTTCACCACTTTCCAAATGTGCTGCTATCCCATCTCTAATAACTGACTCTAGCAGTTTCCCCACTACCAATGTTAGACTAACTGGTCTGTCATTCCCCGTTTTCTCCCTCCCTCCCTTCTTAAAAAGAGGGGTTACGTTTGCTACCCGCCAATCCTCAGGAACTACTCCAGAATCTAAAGAGTTTTGAAAAATTATCACTAATGCATCCACTATTTCCAGAGCTACTTCCTCAAGTACTCTGGGATGCAGCCTATCTGGCCCTGGGGATTTATCGGCCTTTAATCCATTCAATTTACCCTACACCACTTCCCGACTAACCTGGATTTCACTCAATTCCTCCTTTGACCCGCGGTCCCCTGCTATTTCCGGCAGATTATTTATGTCTTCCTTAGTGAAGACGGAACCAAAGTAGTTATTCAATTGGTCCGCCATATCCTTGTTCCCATGATCAACTCACCAATTTCTGACTGTAAGGGACCTACATTTGTTTTAACTAATCTCTTTCTCTTCACATATCTATAAAAACTTTTGCAGTCAGTTTTTATGTTCCCTGCCAGTTTTCTTTCATAATCTATTTTTCCTTTCCTAATTAAGCCCTTTGTCCTCTGCTGGTCTCTGAATTTCTCCCAGTCCTCTAGTATGCTGCTTTTTCTGGCTACTTTGTATGCATCATCCTTTGCTTTGATACTATCCCTGCTTTCCTTTGTTATCCACGGATGCACTAACTTCCCTGATTTATTCTTTTGCCAAACTGGGATGAACAATTTTTGTAGTTCATCCATGCAGTCTTTAAATGTCTTTCATTGCGTATCCACCGTCAACCCTTTTAGAATTGATTGCCAGTCAATCTTGGCCAATTCACGTCTCATACCCTCAAAGTTACCTTTCTTTAAGTTCAGAACCATTGTTTCGGAATTAACCATGTCACTCTCCATCCTAATGAAGAACTCAACCATATTATGGTCACTCCTGCCCAGGGGGGCACGCACAACAAACTTCTAACTAACCCTTCCTCATTACTCAATACCCAGTCTAAAATAGCCTGCTCTCTCGTTGGTTCCTCTACATGTTGATTTAGATAACTATCCCGCATACATTCCAAAAATTCCTCTTCCTCAGCGCCCCTGCCAATTTGATTCACCCAATCTATATGTAGATTGAAGTCACCCATTATAACTGTTTTGCCTTTGTCGCACGCATTTCTAATTTCCTGTTTGATACCATCCCCAACTTCACCCACCAAAGTTTTCTGCCCCTTAGTGTTTCGCAGCTCTACCCAAACCGATTCCATATCCTCCAAGCTAATGTCCTTTCTTTCCATTGCGTTAATCTCCTCTCTAACCAGCAACGCTACCCCACCTCCTTTTCCTTTCTCTCTATCCCTCCTGAATATTGAATATCTCTGGATGTTCAGCTCTCAGCCTTGTCACCCTGGAGCCATGTCTCTGTGATCCCAACTATATCATAATCATTAATAGCAATCTGCACATTCAACTCATCCACCTTATTGTGAATACTCCTTGCATTGAGACACAAAGCCTTCAGGCTTGTTTTTACAACGCTCTTACCCCTTATACAATTATGTTGAGAAGTGGCCCTTTTTGATTTTTGCCCTGGTTTTGTCTGCCTGCCACTTTTACTTTTCACCTTGCTCCCTATTGCTTCTACCCTCGTTTTACACCCACCTGCCTCTCTGCTCTTGTACCCATTAGTTTAAATGCTCCCCGACAGCACTAGCAAACACTCCCCCAAGGACATTGGTTCCATTCCAGCTCAGGTGCAGACCGTCCTGTTTGTACTGGTCCCACCTCCCCCAGAAATGGTTCCAGTGTCCTAAAAATATGAATCCTTCCCCCTTGCACCATTTTTCAAGCCACGTATTCATCTGCAATATCCTCCTATTTCTACTCTGACTGGCCCGTGGTACTGGTAATAATCCGGAGATCGTTACCATTGAGGTCCTACTTTTAAGTTTATCTCCTAGCTCCCTAAATTCACCTTGTAGGACCTCATCCCTTTTTTTACCCATATCATTGGTGCCAATATGCACCACGACAACTAGCTGTTCACCCTCCCCCTCCTGAATGTTCTGCAGCCGTTCAGTGACATCCCTGACCCTTGCCCCAGGGAGGCAACATACCATCCTGGAGTCTCGTTTGCGGCCGCAGAAACGCCTATCTATTCCCCTGACAATTGAATCCCCTATTACTATTGCCCTTCCCCTCTTTTTTACCCCCTCATGTGCTGCAGAGCCACCTATGGTGCCATGAACTTGGCTGCTGCTGCATTCCCCTGATGAGCCATCTCCCTCAACAGTATCCAAAATGGTATACCTGTTTAGGAGGGAGTTGACCGCAGGAGACTACTGCACCACATGCCTACTGCTTTGCTGGCTATTGGCCACCCGCTCCCTTTCTGTCCTCTTACCTTTTACCTGTGGTGTGACCAACTCACTGTACGTGCTATCCACAACTTTCTCCGCATCGTGGATGCTCCAGTATGAATCTAGCCACAGCTTCAATCGTTCAATGCGGTCTTCCAGGAGCTGCAGCTGGACACACTTCCTGCAAATGTAGTCACCATGGACACCGACCATATCCCTGATCTCCTACATGTTGCAGGCTGAGCAAACCATGGGGCCAATTTCTACTGACATATCTTACTCCCAAATTACTCTGTATTAAATATATATATATATATATTTATTCATTTTTAATTTAATTTTTTTATTAAACACAAAACTTCATCTAAAAATGTAAATCCCGGGGTTGCATCCAATCAGC
This sequence comes from Raja brachyura, assembly GCA_963514005.1. Next base: position 35,691,335 of record OY740787.1, on the reverse strand, counting down.
TGCTTCCTCTGGTTCTCTTCAACCAATCAGAGGCTTCCACCAGATTTCCTCTCTGGAAGATGGAACATTGCAGATGTTGGTATAATTTTACATTATAAACATTCACATTGATGTCAGCGAGTTCTAAGTTCAGAAAATCTATTGATTGACCATCAAACAGCCTGATATAGCACTACATACCAGATAAATTTAAACCCAAACTTCCTAGATTATGCATGATGACTGATTGCCTCAACCTAATCAATTAGCAGGAAAGGCAAATAATTGACACATTTACAGCCTATACTTCTAGGCACTACTCAAACTCAAAATACCTTCCTTAAGTACAATACATTTATTTTTTTCAGTTTCAATCCTGACCTCTGCTGCTGCCTGTGTGGATCTGCCTTATTCTCTGTGTGGGTTTTTCAATGGGTGCTCCAGTTTCATCCCTCATCCACAAAATGTGAAAGTTGATGGATTAATTGGCCACAGTACGTTTCCTCTGGTGTGTAAGTGAATGGTAGAATATAGAGGGGAGTTTATATGAATGTGGGGAGAATTAAATAGGTTAGGATGGACTCAAAGAGTCCTACAGCATGGAAACAGATGCTTCAGCCCAACTTGTCAGTGTCGACCAAGATGCTCGACCTAAGCGTGTACCATTTGCTCACCACGCTTCCTTCTTCAAGACCATGACTGAGGAACCGGGACAAGCCCAAGATCGCCACTGCCTCCATGCACTTGTACCCTGATGGCGAGGGACAGCACCCCCATGAGATCCTGTGCTTTCTTACCAATGTAAATAAAATATATCATGTACGTTCACCCAACTGAGTGTCAGTGTGGTCACTGCCAAACACAATGTCATCCCCGACACCCACAATACCTATCCAAATGCATTTTAAGTGTTGTATAGAACCTGCTTCAATTACTTTCTCTGTCAGCTAATTCCATATAACAAACACCCTCTGTGTGAAAAAGAAGCTTCTCAGGTTCCAATTACATATTTCCCCTTTTACCTTGAACCAATGCCCTGCAGTTCATTACTTTCTTATTATGAGAAAAGACTATGTGCTTTCACCCCATCTATTCTCGGTTCTATACAATTCTACAGGATCACCCATTAGCCTTTGGTACTCCAAGGAATAAAGACTTCACATGCCCATGTGAGTCTGTGGAATTCTCTGCGGTGGAGGCCGTTTTTCTGGATATTTTCAAGAGAGAGCTAGATAGAGCTCTTAAAGATAGAGGAGTCAGGGGATATGGGGAGAAGGCAAGAACAGGGTACTGATTGGGGATGATCAGCCATGATCGCATTGAATGGCGGTGCTGGCTCAAATGGGCGAATGCTTACTCCTGCACCTATTGTCTATTGCCACCCTGTCAAAGGTCCTACTGATACCGATGTAAATTACATCAAGCACTCTACCCCCATTTTCCTGAAATCTATATGGAAATTAGTGGGGGAAAAATGGAGGGAGAGAATTGATCTGCACTGGGAAAGGCAAGGATTGGTCAGGGGGAATGAGCATGGCTTTGTAATGGGGATATCCTATTTGACTAAACTGACTGAATTTTGTGGAAGTGTCAATGAGGATAGTGTGCCTGATGTAGTTTACATGGATTTCAGTGAAATGCAGGTAGTGTGCTTGACATAGTATACATAGATTTCAGTAAGACCTTTGACAAGGCCCCACATGGGAGACTGGCCAAAAAGGTAAGATCCCATGGGATTTGAAACAATTTGGCAAATCATATTCAAATTAGCTTGGTCATAGGAGGCTAAGAAGATAGTCGAAGGTTGCTTCTGTGATTGGAAGCCTGTAACCATTGATGTACTGCAGAGATCAGTTTTGAACCCTGACTGTTTGTTGTATATATTAAGGATCTGGATAAAATCTAGGATCTATGATTAGTCTGTTCACAGATAACATTTGATAGCATTAATAGTGAGGATGGTTGGCAAGAACATACAGAAATGGCAGAATTTTATTCTGAAATGTCTGAAGCAATATATTTTTCAAGGACTAATAATGAATGTTGGACCCTGCAAAGTACTTAGGGAAAGAGAAACTATGGTGTACCTGTCCAAAAATCACTGAAGACAGCAATATAGGCAGAAAAGGTGAGTAAGAAAGGACATGTTATGCTTGCCTTCATTAGCCAGGACATACAGTGCCTTCCATAGTGTTTGGGACAACATCATTTATTTATTTGCATCTGTACTCCACAATTTGAGATTTATAATAGAAAAAAATCACATGTGGTTAAAGTCCACATTGTCGTGAGACCAGACAGGTTGAGCGTAAAGGTTTTTTATTATTAATAAAAATGAACAAAGAAAACCCATGAAGTTTGCGAGTCTGTCTGCACTAACAATAATAAGCTCCTGTCGCTGGGAGGAGTGCTGAATAACTACTTGACACACCCCAAAAGCCCGCGAAAATCAGCACCCTGCGGTCACATGACCGCACTGCTCTTTGAAGGGGGTTCTGACCTCTCCACCCTATCACTAGGTGCCGCTATAGGACCTCCCCCCAGAACCCGAGGAGAGGAAACAAGCGGGAGGCCGAATGATCCGCCCAGACCGAGTGGAGACAGGATACAAGATACATTTATATGTCACATGTGCCAGTTGGCCAGTTGGCACAGTGAAATGTGATCACCATACAGCCATACAATAAAATAAAGAACATAACACACGGTAGAGTTCAACACAAAACATCCCCACACAGCAGATTCAGTCATCTTCCTCTGCCCGCAGTCGCAGCTACAAGCAGCCCGCCGCTCGGGCCCGCTCGCTGGGATGTTGGCACTCCGACGTAAGAATGGGAGGCCAACCTCAGCGGCTTGGACCTCCAAACCGGCTGCTTCCCGCCGGAGTCCGCAGCTCCCGATGTCCCCAGGACGTGCCAAGCGGAGATTCAATGTTGGTGGCCCTCGGCAAAGGGCCCCAGGACTCCGCGATGTTGGTTAGCGCCGCCCACACTAAGAGCTCCGCGAACCACAGGCCCAATGCTCCGGAGCTTCAAACGGCGATCCAGGTAGGTATCACTCGCTCCGTGGTGAATCCAGCACCGCGCTGCGGCTGCCGAAGCTCTGGTCTGGCTCCCGGTCGGAAAGGCAGCTCCGATCCAGTGGTAGGCCGCGAGGAGGGGGGGCGAGGATGCGATTCGGAGAAATAGTTGCATCCTCGCCAGGAAGCGACTGGAAAGCGGTTTCCCCCTTACCTCTCCCCCCTCCCCTACATAGAAAAACTACAAAACTACATAGAATCCTCAAAACAAAACTGTTCACACAAACTAAAATAAAAAAAATAGGAAAAAACGGACAGGCTGTAGGCAGAGGTGCCTTCAATGCAGCACCCCTAGAGGGATTGGCACAACCGGTGCCACAAGCGTATTAGGGCGAACAGGCAGAAAAGGGGAAACAGGCACGCTGGTGCAACCTGGGAACAGGGCGCGGCCGGCAGAAGACCCCTACGCCGGGGTTGGGTCACTGACATGATCTCCTCACAACCACCAACAGCCAACACAAAAGTCGCAACCCCAGGCCACAACACCCGGAAAGGCCCCTCAAAAGGCCTCTGGAGTGGAGTGCGATGTGTGTCCCTGCGAACAAAGACAAAAGAGCAGTCCTTAAGCACCGGCGGAACATACACCGAGACAGCCCCATGGCGGGATGTGGGAACGGGAGCGAGGGCCCATACTTTCAACGCAGTCGCGCCAGGTCAGACGAGTCGGGCTCTGGCAACCCCGAGCCACGGGAAGGAAATCCCCAGGCACCCGCAGCGGTGCACCATTTACCAGCTGAGTCCAAATCCGCCTTGTGGAGCCGTGCGGAACCCCAGAAACACACAAGGTAATTGGTCCACCCAATCCGGGCAAGTGAGCCGCGCCTTCAACGACGATTTCAAATGTCTGTGGAAGCGTTCGACCAACCCGTTGACCTGAGGGTGATACGCGCTGATATAATGAAGCTGCGCACCATACAGCTGAGCCATGGCTGACCACAAGGCAGAGTTGAACTGGGCACCACAATCAGAAGAAATGTCAGCAGGCACGCCAAAACGTGCCACCCAGTGGGACGCGAAAGCCTGAGCACAATTCGCAGCGGAGGTGTCGGACAGCGGAACAGCTTCAGGCCACTGTGAAACGATCGACAACCGTGAGCAGGTGAGCGGCACCACGAGACGACGGCAAAGGACCGACCAGATCCACATGGATGTGCGCAACCGGTGAGAAGGAATGACGAAATCCTGAAGTGACGCACAAACATGCCGCTGGACCTAAGACATCTGGCAAGGAATGCAGGCCCTGGCCCACGCCGCAACCTGATTACGATGGTCGTGCCACGCAAACTTGGCCGCCACCAATGCAAAGGTCGTCCGGATGGAAGGATGAGCCAGTCCATGAATAGAGTCGAAAACTCTCCGCTGCCAACCAACAACAGGTCACGGCCGGCCGGTGGAAGTATCACACAGGACCGTCAGCCCTGCAGGACCGAACGACACGTCGGCCAGTATGTCATCGAGATAAACGGGAAAAAAGTTCAAACCGCGAGCAACCATGTCCATCAGGCGTTGAAAAGCCTGCACGGCGCTTTTGTCGAAAAGGCATCCGCAGCCACTCAAACAGCCCAAACGGAATGATGATGGCAGTCTTGGGCACATAGAAACATAGAAAAATAGGTGCAGGAGTAGGCCATTCGGCCCTTCGAGCCTGCACCGCCATTCAATGTGATCATGGCTGATTATCCAACTCAGTATCCCGTACCTGCCTTCTCTCCATACCCCCTGATCCCTTTAGCCACAAGTGCCACATCTAACGCCCTCTTAAATATAGCCAATGAACTGGCCTCAACTACCTTCTGTGGCAGAGAATTCCAGAGACTCACCACTTTGTGTAAAGAATGTTTTCCTCATCTCGGTCCTAAAGGAATTCCCCCTTATCCTTAGACTGTGACCCCTTGTTCTGGACTCCCCCAACATCGGGAACAATCTTCCAGCATCTAGCTTGTCCAACCCCTTAAGAATTTTGTAAGTTTCTATAAGATCCCCCCTCAATCTTCTAAATTCCAGCGAGTACAAGCCGAGTTTATCCAATCTTTCCTCATATGAAAGTCCTGACATCCCAGGAATCAGTCTGGTGAATCTTCTCTGTACCCCCTCTATGGCAAGGATGTCTTTCCTCAGATTTGGAGACCAAAACTGTACGCAATACTCCAGGTGTGGCCTCACCAAAACCCTGTACAACTGCAGTAGAACCTCCCTGCTCCTATACTCAAATCCTTTCGCTATGAAACATCATTGGGGTGGACAGGAATCTGATGGTAGCCATGCACCAGATTGGCCTGGATATGTGGGATCGGGTAGCGATCGGCGGTCGTGACGTTATTCAGGTGGCTATAATCCCGGCCACCACCTCCCGGATGACTTAGGAACCATGTGAAGTGGGGAAGCCCAAGGGCTGTCGGTAGGCTGCACGATCCCCATGTCCTCCATGCGCTGGAACTCCTCTTGCACTAAGCATAACTTGTCGGGTGGGAGGCATCACGCCCGAGCATGCAGTGGAGGGCCAGCGGCGAGAATGGGATGCACCACCCCATGCCTAGGAGCAGCTGGATAGAATCGCGGCGTCAGGATCTCCAGGAACTCCACCAGGATCGGGGTATAGGCCCCGCCCACATCCGACACAGACCCGAGCTGCGGATCGGGAGAAACAACGGGCCATGAGGCCACAGGCTGGGGGGGAGGACCCCGGAGGAATGAGGCGCTGGCCCCGGACGTCAACCATGAGGAAAAAAGCCCACGAAAAATTGGCCCGAGCAACAGCTGGGCGACGTCCACGAAGGTGAAAGGCCACGAATAACTATGATAATTGAGCACAAACTAAACAGTCCGAGTCGCATAGGAGCTAATGGGGCTGCCATTAACGGCGGTCAGGGCGGGGCCGTGCTTACCTGCACGGCCGGTGGATGGTATGATGCTGATCTCAGCCCGAGTCCATGACGAAACGAAGCCTGGAATGGCGATCCTTGAAGTAGAGGCTATGTTTCTGGCCGACCGCGATAGCCTCTACGGGCGATTGGCCGAGGCATTTCCCGAAAATGAGCAGGCGGCGTGGCATTGGGGAGAAGTCAATGTTGCTGGGTGTCTTCTCTGGTGATGCTCTGCCAGGCTTGTATTGCATTCATCTTTAGTTTATGCTTGTTTTGGGGGCTTGTCCCCTTCAGTTTTCTGTTCAGCATATAAAAGGCATGCTCAATTAGGACAGATCGAGTGATTGACTTGGCAACTCAAGAATTTCCAATTTTTTTAGCTTTGAAAATTCCTTTGTTGCTTAAGCAGTATATTTTGGATCATTGGCTTGCTGTAGAATGAATTGCCGGCCAATGAGTTTTGAGGCATTTGTTTGATAGATAGGATGTGTCTATACACTTCAGAATTCATTATGCTACTACCATCAGCAGTTGTACCATCAATGAAGATAAATGAGCCAGTACCTACAGCAACCATACATGTCTAGGCCATAACACCCCCACCACTGCGTTTCACAAATGAGGTAGTATGCCTTAGATCTTGGGCAGTTCGTACTCTCCTCCATACTTTGATAAATGTCAGCACATAGAAGCCGATTTAACTCATAGTTTTGTAATATGTACAAAACTTAATAACTATTGGACTGAGATTTTTTAAATTATTTCCATAGTTTTAAAGATCACATTAAGCCCTGACTCAAAATTAATTATATTTGGGGTTTTAGATTCAAATCAAACTTTAACTGTAAATCAAAGAGATTTTCTGGATTACTGTTTAATAATTGGAAAAAAATTAATATTACAATTTTGGAAGGGACCATTATCCCCAACAATTAAAATGTGGACAGTGGAAATGTTGGAGACATTACAACTGGAGAGAATTAGGTTTATCCTAATGGATAAACTTGAGCTTTTTGAACAAATATGGTCTCCAGTCACTGATTATATGAAGGGGTAGCTGGGCTCGGCATTGAAACTCAATGAGTACCCGGTGGGAAGATCAAATAAAAATGTTTAATTTCAGATTTATATACTTGTCTCTATATATTTATTTAGAAATTGTTCCATTCATTGATAAGATGTATACTGTTTTCTTTTCCACAAGTATAATAACAGTTTACTAGTTATAGGGTTTTTTTTTTTAATTTTTTATTTATTTTTATTTTATTTTTTATTTTTTTATTAATCAAATATAATCATACCCTTTTAATTACCCACTATTCTTTCTTTATACTTTTTTCTTCTTCTCTTTTTCACTATAAAAAAATGGAGGCCTATATATATGGTTTGTTAATATTTATATAATTTTGGAAAGATGTATTAATTATATCTGAAAAAAATTGTCATATTATTTGTAATATGTATGGCCTCTAATAAAAATATATTAAATTTTTTTTTTTTGTAAGTACTTAGATGAGCACTAGCATAGACGACTACGGGGCAAATATATAGTTTCCCCCTCTACTCACAAGCTCTGTGCCGAACAACTGGCACCGGTCTACACAGATATTTTCAACCAGTCCCTGCAAACTTGCACTGTCGCTGCCTGCTTCAAAGTCCCCATTATTGTCCCTGTACCCAAACAGGCAAGGATTACTGGTCTTAATGACTATAGGCCTGTTGCACTGATCTCTGTATTCATGAAGACCCTTGAAATGCTTGTGCTGGCCAGACTGAAAAATATCACAAACCTCCTGCTCGATCCTCTGCAGTTTGAATATCGGTCTGTGGATATAGATTTGTGGATGATGCTGTCAACCTGGGCCTACACTTCATCCTCCACCACCTAAACTGTCAGGGGAGCTATGCAAGTATTTTGTTTTTTGATTTTAGCTCTGCATTCAACACCATTGTGCCAGAGCTATTACACTCCAAACGTTCCAAGTTGACTGTGCCTGAACCCCCCTGTCGGTGGATCACCAGCTTCCTGACAGACAGGAAGCAGCATGTGAGACTGGGAAAGCAATCTCGGACCCACAGATCCTCAGCATAGGAGCACCATAGTGCCCGTCCCGCTTAGGAAACCTGAACGGAAACCTCTGGAGACTTTGTGCCCCACCCAAGGTTCGGTGCAGTTTCCAGAGGTTCCCGGAGGTTTTTGTCAATCTCCCTAATGGTCAAAACTGACAAAAACCTCCGGGAACCGCACGGAAACCTTGGTTGGGGCACAAAGTCTCCAGAGGTTTCCGTTCAGGTTTCCTAAGTGGGACAGGGGCATAAGGCTGTGTACTGTCCTCTCTCCTCTACGCTCTCTACACCAACAACTGCACCTCCACAGGCTCCTCTGTCCAGCTTCTCAAGTTTGTGGCCGACACAACCCTGATTGGACTGATCCAGGATGGGGAGGAATCTGCCTACAGACAGGAAGTGACACAGCTGGCATCCTGATGCCATCACAACAACCTGGAGCTCAATGCTCTTAAGACAGTGGAATTGATTGCAGACTTTAGGAGCGCTGCCCCTCCCCTCACCCCACTCACCATCAACAACACCACAGTCACATCTATGGAGTCTTTTAAGTTCCTGGGAACCATCATCCCCAAGGACCTTAAATGGGGGACCACCATTGACTCCACAGTCAAAAAGGCACAACAGAAGATGTACTTCCTGCGACAGCTGAGGATACACAATCTGACACAGGCAATGATGGTCCAATTCTATACGGCCATCTCCATCATGGTCTGGTTTGGCTCAGCCACCAAGCACGACATCCGGAGGCTGCAGCGAATAGTCCGATCAGCTGAGAAGGTTATTGGCTGCAACCTTCCCTCCATTGACAAACCGCACACAGCAAGAGCCAGGAAGCGAGCGGGTAAGATCATCTCTGACCTCTCTCACCGAGGCCACAAACTCTTTGAATCACTTCCCTCTGGAAGGCGACTCTGGACTGTCAAAGCTGCCACAGCCAGACTTAAAAACAGCTTTTTTCCACGAGTAGTAGCTCTACTCAATAACCGAAAATCTGTAGCCCCCCTTTCTCAGGTATTTTATTTAATTCACATGTTTAATCAATAATGTTTTATTATTAATGTTTAATGTTTAATGTGTCATTCCTGTCACTGTATCTCATGTTGTCACTTGCGGGCGGAGCATAAAGGCAAATTCCTTGTATGTGAATACTTGCCCAATAAACGTATTAATTCATTCATAAACTTATTCATTCATGCATTCATTCATTCAAATGGGAACCGTACAGGTAGATCATTGAGGGCTGAAGGCATATTTCCATGCTATCTGATTTCATGACCATTCTGAAACTACCATTCTGAAACATATCTTAAGATATGCTATTGTTGAAGGACAATAATCACACCATGTTCTCAGAACAAAAGAGTGTGGCAATAAAGACAGCTTTGGCCAAAGTACTCTTCTACTGAGAGCAAGTGGATGAAGAGTGTGCTGGCACACTGGAGGTACCTCCAATGTAAGAAGGCTCACTGTAAGATATGGAAAATGATTCATGTTTTTTTAAATACCATCACAGATCTTGATTATCAGAGGTTAATGTTGAGCAATGGAGACAAGTTGGTAACAAATCTTTGCCATTCAGTTATTTAATCTGAGGCCTATCTTTGTTGCAGACATCATGGAAGGAGTTAATGAACATTTAAAGCCCAGGTGCTGACTACACACACAGGCAGGTGTTCACTGTATTCTATTAATTGCAGCTAAAAGACTGAGAAGGTTATGCGGTCACAGCTTGATCCTGGTATGCACCGAGATCTTACTAATATTCTATTCGGAAGCCTTAGAGGGAAAATATAAGGACTTAATTTATTATCCTGACTTTAACTTCATGATTGCTTCCATACGAGATAACTAGATAACCTTTGTTTATAGAAATGCAACCTTTCCAAATAAAATATTAATGGAAGTCATAAGACATAATAGTATAATCATTTTAAATGCATGTCATCATTTCCAATAAATTAAGCTGATTATAAAAGATTTCTCATGCTCAATGCATTAATAATTCATGCTTTTTTTTGTGAAGCATAAGGACTGTGCCTATAATCCGTGACATAAAGTAAAGAGCAGAATCATTAAACCTGTACTCCTGTGAAAAAAAAAATTCTGTGTATATATTTCTCTTCTCATAAAATATAATCCTTTTGAAACATAGAAACAAAAGGGAGTAGTCACTACTTTGTCATGCTAACTTCCCAAATAATATAAAACTGTTGCTTTTATTTGGTCATCTTAAAGCTAACCAACAATCATAGTTTGATAAAATTGTGCTCTAATATATATTTTATTTTTGAAGAAATCATGATTGCAAATTTGGAATTAGCTTGGAAAAAATGGTTTACCATTGCCAATGAGGCCTAGTCAACTGCAATTAAAGAACTGCAACCATTATAAGATCATAAATGATTGGTGTAGAATTAGGCCATTCGGCCCATCATATACTCCACCATTCAATTATGGCTGATCGATCTCTCTCACCTCACTCCATTCTCCTGCCTTCTCCTCACAGCCTCTGGCACAAGTTCAAGTTCAAGTCACCTTGCTCTTCTTGGGCACTGGTATAATTGATGCCTTTTGAAGCAGGTGGGCACCTCAGAAGTGAGAGGTTGAAAATGTCCGTAAAAACTCCAGCCAGTTGGTCCGCACAGGTTTTTAGAACACGACCAGGTATACCATCAGGTCCAGGCACTTTTTGAGGGTTTACCCCTCTGAAGGATTCCTGACGTCGGCCTCTGTGACTGAGACTGAAATACCATCACAGCGAATGGGGGCTCGGGAAGGCACATCGGTGTTCTCCCTATCAAAGCGTGTGTAAAACCTGCTGTTTCTGCGGACCTGCGCTGGAACGGGGATTCTTTCACAAACAGCAGCTCCAGCTCCTTCAAAGTCGCCGCAGGCAGGCACCATTTTAGCTCCCATACCAATCAGGACACCCATACCAATCAAGAATCTATCTATGTCTGCCTTAAATATATCCCCCACAACCTTTTTGTGGCAAAGAATTATACAGATTCATCACCCTGGATTCACCTTGTAAACTATGTACATAATATTTGGACTTCAGCTTTACTACATATATTGAGGGTTTTATGGGAAATTAGCATCTTTCACCACTTTAGATTCCATCTGTCAAAGGTTGTCAAACGGTTGTTGATAAATTGAAATAAAAACAAAAACAACTATAAATACACAGTGTCAGACAGTAGCTATGGAGCAATTCATATTTTATATGTATAACATCAGAATTTCTGATGAGATAAAATCAATGAGAAACACCAACGTTTCCCTTTCCATGAATGCTGGCTTCATGCTTTTTTCCAACATATTGTGTATTTATTATTACTGTTAAATGGATAGATTCGACCATAAACAGCTTTTGAAATATTCCTTAGTTTTAATTCAGATCACAAAGCATCCTATTGAAACTGCTGTGTACATTAGTTTCTCTCTTCATTTTATAAAGTACCACAAGCTTACTCACCATTTTTATCATACCAGTTAACTTCTTTTGTAATCCATTTTGTTTTGTTATCCAGAGGGCGGTGCAGGCCAGTTCTCTGGATACTTTCAAGAGAAAGCTATCTTGAGATCTTGAAGATAGCGGAGTAAAGGGATATGGGGAGAAGGCAGGAACGGGGTACTGATTGTGGATGATCAGCAATGATCACGTTGAATGGCGGTGCTGGCTTGAAGGGCCTATGGCCTACTCCTGCACCTATTGTCTATTGTCCTATCTGGATTTTAAAATGTTACACATTTTCTGTCATATTAATTTCTGCAATACATGGCAATACAGTCATTACATAACTTGTAATATCATATAATTTGTAAGTCAATGTAAGTTAGGCAGCACAGTGGCGCAACAGTGGAGTTCCTGCCTGACAGCACTAGAGATTTGGGTTTGATGTCGTCTGTATGAAGTTTGTACATTTTCACTGTGACCGCATGGTGCTCCAGTTTCCTGCCACATTTCAAAAACGTGCAGGTTTGTAGATAAATTGGCTTCTGTAAATAATACAAAGTGCATAGGATGTGAAAATGGGATAACATAGACGAGTGTGTGGGTGATCGTTGGTCGCCGCGGACTCAGTGGGCCGAAGGGCCAGTTTCCATATTGCATCGCAAAACAAATTTAATACAACCAGTTACAAAACACAAGAATAGGTCAGAGGCTGATTATTCTACAGTGAATGATTTAAGAGAGAGTTATACAGCATGGAAACAGATTCTCTGGTTCATTTGCCCATGCCAACCAAGATGCCAAGATTACATCCGGTGGCGCTGTTACTGACTGCCTCCGCCCACAGTCTGGTTGTCTTTTTGTTTTTTTGTTATGTTTAAAGTATGTTTTTTTAGTTCTTTTCAGTATTTTATGTGGGGGGGAAGATGGTATGGTAAGGGAGAACCGTCCATCAGTCACTTCCTGACGAGGATGCAACTATTATCTGAGTCGCGTCCACGACCTCTTCCTCACGGCCTACTAACTGGATTGGCGCGGCCTTTCCTGCCGGACCAGACCAGAGCTTCAGCAGCGGCAAGAGGCGCTGGAAACATCGCGGAGCGGGCGAGGCCTTACCTGGGATTGCCGCTTGGAGCTCCGGAGTGTTGGGCCGCTGCTCCAACATTGCGGAGCTGTGGGTGCGGAGCTCCCAACGTTGGCGGCGTTGACTTCAACACCGCAGAGTCCTGGGACCCTTTGCCGGGGGTCGCCAGCGTGAATCTCCGTCCAGCACGGCCTGTGGACATCGGGGGCCGTGGGTTCCATCAGGGTTCCATCGTTTCCGGTGAGAAAGCCTGAACATCGGGCTGCCCGCAGCCGCGACTACGGGGTGCTCGGGAGGCCCTGACCACGGGTGAACATTGGGGAACATCAGTGAGGAGGTTGACTAGACTTTGTTTCCTTCCCTCACAGTGGGGAACTTTGGTGCCGCTGTGGGGATGTTTGTGTTGTGGACTACTGTGTTCTGTGTTTTTGTGTTTTTTTAATTATTTGTATGATTAAGGAAAAAGAATTTTGTTGTCTCTTAATTGAAGACAATGACAATAAATTAAATCAAATCAAATCAAATCAAATCAATGCTAATCCCAATGATTTTTAGAATTATAATATGATGTCACATTTAACTAGACTTCCCAAACCCTTCATTCTTTTCAATGCATAAGTCAGGAATTCTGAAGAAGGATCCCGACCCGAACATCACCAATCCATGTTCTCCAGAGATGTCGCCTGACCTGCTGAGTTACTCCAGCACTGATGTAATACTCCTCATAAACCAAAGCAAATGATTTGATTGATACCCGATACACCACTTTAAACATTTGTTGCCTCCACTACTGACATACTGTTGTTATGGTGCTTATTATCTCGAAGATGACTGAGGACAAATTACTGAGGCCTTGTTAAGAGATATTCACTAACCCATGATTTCTCCCAAGAGCAGTTTCATTTTGAATGCCACCACATCAAAGATCCTTCCAGGTTGTACAACCACACCATTTTAGGCATATATCACTGATCTTCATTGTTGTAATGAGAAAGGGTTAGTTAGCAGTCTTGTTGTGTGGGGTCCCTTGGGCAAGAGTGACCATAATATGGTTGAGTTCTTCATTAGGATGGAGAGTGACATTGTTAATTCAGAAACAAGGGTTCTGAACTTAAAGAAAGGTAACTTTGAGGCAATGAGATGTGAATTGGCCAAGATAGACTGGCAAGTGATTCTTAAAGGGTTGATGGTGGATATGCAATGGAAGGCATTTAAAGACTGCATGGATGAACTACAACAATTGTTCATTCCAGTTTGGCAAAAGAATAACTCACTGAAGGTAGTGCATCCGTGGATAACAAGGGAAATCAGGGATAGTGTCAAAGCAAAAGATGAAGCATACAAATTAGCCAGAAAAAGCAGCCTACCAGAGGACTAGGGGAAATTCAGAGTCCAGCAGAGGAGGACAAAGGGCTTAATTAGGAAAGGGAAAATAGTTTATGAAAGAAAACTGGCAGGAAACATAAAAACTGACTGCAAAGGTTTTTATAGATATGTAACGAGAAATAGGTTAGTTAAAACAAATGTAGGTCCCTTGCAGTCAGAAACTGGTGAATTGATCATGGGAACAAGGACATGGCAGACCAATTGAATAACTAATTTGGTTCTGTCTTCACTAATGAAGACATGAATAATCTGCTGGAAATAGCAGGGGACCGCGGGTCAAATGAGATGGAGGAACTGAGTGAAATCCAGGTTAGCCAGGAAGTGGTGTTAGGTGAATTGAATGGATTAAAGGCTGAAAAATTCCCAGGGCCAGATAGGCTGCGTCCCAGCGTACTTAAGGAAGTAGCCCCAGAAATAGTGGATGCATTAGTGATAATTTTTCAAAACTCTTTAGATTCTGGAGTAGTTCCTGAGGATTGGAGGGTAGCTAATGTAACCCCACTTTTTAAAAAGGGAGGGAGAGCAAACACGGGGAATTACAGACCAGTTAGTCTAACATCGGTAGTGGGGAAAATGCTAGAGTCAGTTATTAAAGATGGGATAGGAGCACATTTGGAAAGTGGTGAAATCATTGGACAAAGTCAGCATGGATTTATGAAAGGTAAATCATGTCTGACGAATCTTGTAGAATTTTTTCGAGGATGTAACTAGTAGAGTGGATAAGGGAGAACCTGTGGATGTGTTATATCTGGACTTTCAGAAGGCGTTCGACAAGGTTCCACATAAGAGATTAGTATACAAACTTAAATCACACGGTATTGGTGGTTCAGTATTGATGTGGATAGAGAACTGGCTGGCAGACAGGAAGCAAAGAGTAGGAGTAAACGGGTCATTATCAAAATGGCAGGCAGTGACTAGTGGGGTACCGCAAGGCTCAGTGCTGGGACCCCAGCTATTTACAATATATATTAATGATCTGGATGAGGGAATTGAATGCAACATCTCCAAGTTTGCGGATGACACAAAGCTGGGGGGCAGTGTTAGCTGTGAGGAGGATGCTACGAGGCTGCAAGGTGACTTGGATAGGTTGGATGAGTGGACAAATGCATGGCAGATGCAGTATAATGTGGATAAATGTGAGGTTATCCACTTTGGTGGCAAAAACAGGAAAGTAGACAAATATCTGAATGGTAGCCGATTAGGAAAAGGGGAGATGCAAAGAGACCTGGGTGTCATGATACATCAGTCATTGAAAGTAGGCATGCAGATGCAGCAGGCAGTGAAGAAAGCGAATGGTATATTGGCATTTATAGCAACAGGATTTGAGTACAGGAGCAGGGAGGTTCACTGCAGTTGTACGGGGTCTTGGTGAGGCCACACCTGGAGTATTGCGTACAGTTTTGGTCTCCTAATCTGAGGAAAGACATTCTTGCCATAGAGGGAGTACAGAGAAGCTTCACGAGACTGATTCCTGGGATGGCAGGACTTCCATATGAAGAAAGACTGGATAGACTAGACTTGTACTCGCTGGAATTTAGAAGATTGAGGGGGGATCTTATTGAGACTTACAAAATTCTTAAGGGGTTGGACAGGCTAGATGCAGGAAGATTGTTCTCGATGTTCTCGAATTCCAGAACAAGGGGTCACAGTTTAAGGATAAGGGGGAAGTCTTTTAGGACCGAGATGAGAAAATCATTTTTCACACAAGAGTGGTGAATCTATGGAATTCTCTGCCACAGAAGGTAGTTGAGGCCAGTTCATTGGCTATATTTAAGAGGGAGTTAGATGTGGCCTTTGTGGCTAAAGGGATCAGGGGGTATGGAGAGAAGGCAGGTACAGGATACTGAGTTGGATGATCAGCCATGATCATATTGAATGGCGGTGCAGGCTCGAAGGGCCGAATGGCCTACTCTTGCATCTATTTTCTATGTTTCTATATTGTACAAACTAACTTTAGAAGCAGGAATAAGCAATTTGGCCCTTCAAACCTACTCCACATTTAGCAATGGCCCTTCAAACCCACTCCACCATATAGCAAGAATCTTCAACAACTCACAAACTTATCAAGATGCGACATAGAAAGCATTTTATCGGGATACATACAGCCTGGTTTGGGAACAGCTTCATCCAAGACAGCAAGAAATTGCAGAGAGTTGTGGACGTAGCCCAGACCATCACAAAAACTACACACAGATTCCCTTCAATCAACTCCTTCTACACATACAGTGGCTTGCAAAAGTATTCATACCCCTTGAACTTTTCCACATTTTGTCACGCTACAACCAAGAACGTAAGTGTATTTTATTGGGATTTTGTGTGATAGACCAACACAAAGTGGTGCATAATTGTGAAGTGGAAGGAAAATGATACATGGTTTCCAAATTTAATTACAAATAAAAAACTGAAAAGTGTGGCGTGCAAAAATATTCAGCACCCCTGAGCCAATACTTTGTACAACCGCCTTTCGCTGCAATTACAGCTACAAGTCTTTTGGGGTATGTCTCTACCAGCTTTGCATATCCAGAGACTGAAGTTTTTGCCCATTCTTCTTTGCAAAATAGCTCAAGCTCAATCAGATTGGATGAAGAACATCTGTGAACAGCAATTTTCAAGTCTTGCCAGAGATTCTCAATTGGATTTAGGTCTGGACTTTGACTGGGCCATTCTAACACATGAATATGCTTTGATCTAAACCATTCCATTGTAGCTCTGGCTGTATGTTTAGGGTTGTTGTCCTGCTGGAAGGTGAACCTCTGCCCCAGTCTAAAGTCTTTTGCAGACTCTAACAGGTTTTCTTCCAAGATTGCCCTGTATTTGGCTCCATCCATCTTCCCATCAACTCTATCCCTGCTGAAGAAAAGCATCCCCACAGCATGATGCTGCCACCACCATGTTACACAGTGGGGATGGTGTGGTCAGGGTGATGTGCAGTGTTAGTTTTCCGCCACACATAGCGTTTTGCATTTAGGCCAAAAACTTCAATTTTGGTCTCATCAGACCAGAGCACCTTCCTCCACATGTTTGCTGTGTCCCCCACATGGCTTGTGGCAAACTGCAAACGGGACTTCTTATGGCTTTGTTTCAACAATGGCTTTCTTCTTGTCACTCTTCCAGAAAGGCCCGATTTGTGGAGTGCACGACTAATAGTTGTCCTGTGGACAGATTCTCACACCTGAGCTGTGGATCTCTGCAGCTCCTCCAGAGTTACCATGGGCCTCTTGGCTGCTTCTCCAATCAATGCTTTCCTTGCCCGGCCTGTCAGTTTAGGTGGATGGCCATGTTTTGGTAGGTTTGTAGTTGTGCCATACTCTTTCCATTTTCGGATGATGGATTGAACAGTGCTCCGTGAGATGTTCAAAGCTTGGGATTTTTTTTATAACCTAACCCTGCTTTAAACTTCTCCACAACTTAATCCCTGACTTGTCTGGTGTGTTCCTTGGGCTTCATGATGCTGTTTGTTCACTAATGTTCTCTAACAAACCTCTGAGGCCTTCACAGAACAGCTGTATTTATACTGAGATTAGATTACACACAAGTGGACTCTATTTACTAATTAGGTGACTTCTGAAGGCAATTGGTTGCACTGGATTTTATTTAGGGGTATCAGAGTAAAGGGGGCTGAATACTTTTGCATGCCACACTTTTCAGTTTTTTTATTTGTAAACCATGTATAATTTTCCTTCCACTTCACAATTATGCGCCACTTTGTGTTGGTCTATCACATAAAATCATAATAAATTACATTTATGTTTGTGGTTGTAACGTGACAAAATGTGGAAAAGTACAAGGGGTATGAATACTTTTGCAAGCCACTGCAGTCAACAGTCTCATCCCCATCACTCCTTCTTCTCTCCTCTCCTATCAGGCAGGAGATACTTAATTTGAAAACATGCGCATCCAGATTCAGAAATCGTTTCTTTCTGGCTGTTATCTAGCAACTGAATGGTCCTCTCAAATGTTACACTGTGGTCCTGACCTTCCGCCTACCTCATTGGAGACCTTTGAACTTTCTTGAAGAGTACTTTATCGGGCTTCAATGTTATATCTTTGTACTAAATGTTGGGCCCTCTTTCCTTCATCTTTACAATGTGGACTGCGTGATTGTATTCATGTATAGTCTTGCAAACATGCAAAAACAAACATGTTATTCACTGTATCTCAGTACATAGGACAATAATAAACTAAACTGAACAGAACTGGCTATTCATAATGGTCAATTACAGCACAGATTATTCAGTAAACAATCTTATTAATCGTGTCGTGTATTTGTTTACACTGCATTTTAAATTGAATGAACCTTTGGTCATAATGCAAGTCACTCACAATGACACCTCGATAATGCTAATTTCCAAATATTTTTGGAATTACTGTGCCTGGGATGCTAATAGTGAAACTAATTTGAGTAAACAGGATGATTTGAAGAAATCGGGACAAGATGGCCTTACCACCAAAAGGACCGACTGATAATTCCTTTTAACAGTTTATGTAGAAGTGAACAGACGATTACATGCTGTTATTTCAGTCTTATCTTGGCAAGGATAGAGGGAAACACTGATCATGAATTCTTTGCCATTTCTCCACAGAAATTGAAAGTGTCTACAAAGCATTCTTCTTTTCCTCAAATAGAGTCATCGAGGTCTACAGTGTGGAAACAGGCCCTTCAACCCATCTCATCTTTACCAACTAGATTTTATTGCTAAGCTAGTCCCATCTGTCTGTGTTTGGCCCATATCCCTCTAAACCTCTCCTGCTCGTGTAACTGTTTAATGTCTTTTAAAAACTTTGCCATTGTACCCGCCTCTACAGCTTCCTCTGTCAGCTCATTCCATATTTGCACTGTTTGAGCTATAAGGAGTGATTGGGTAGGCAGGAAAACACTTCCTGCCTACCCAGTCACTCCTTATAGCTCAAACCCTTAATTTCATTTCGGAGTCACGTGAGTGACTTCGTGAAGAGCCCGCCGGCACGCATGCGCGACATATCGTCGCAACGCATTGCTGCCGACGGCTGGCGGTGGGGTGCGCTCCCCGCCAGCCCTTCATAAGGAACCTCTTAGGTAAGTGAAACTAACCTTAAGTTGGTTGGCCCTTGCTGTCTGTTTGTCTTTCAGCAAGGGCGTGGATTGGAGTTTCGTTGGAAATGTCTGGTCGCAGTCGTCGATCGACCGGCCCGGTGCCCTCATCATCGTTTACACCTGGGGCCGGGAGAAAGGCGGGGAAACCGATGACTCCTGCTTCCGCAGGTCGGGACCCGCTGACTCGCCACAGCTCCGAGGAGGAGTTCGTGGAGGACGACAACGGGGTGCCATCCGAACAGGTGGACCCTGCCACATTCAGGTCGCCAGCGGCGACCACGGGGAAGGGGTCTCGTGCGGCTGCACGACCCCCCTCCGCTAGCCCTTCGATGAAGGGCAAGGGAGGAGCCCATAAGCCTAACCCGGTACGGGCTAAGGCTTCACCTGCCGCCGAGTTGCGGTCTGGTGCAACGCCGGGACCTGGGTCTGTGAGGTCTGCTACCCAACTCCCAAACCCCGCCGCCGGGACGGGGGGCTTGGGTACGGTCCCGCCTCGGTCGCCGAGTCCCCCATGGATGGGTGGACGAGACCATGTGTCGGCATCGTCCACGATGTGGACAGCCGGCAAGCCCGCGCGGGCGTCGCTCCATGCTTCTGCTTGAGTCGACCCCAAGCCGTCAGGGCCCTTTGTGGCATCGGCCTCCGCTCCCGCTAAACGGAGGCGGTTGAACACCTCTCCCGCGCGGGAATCGCGCGGTTTCGCTTCGGCGGCCGATAGCGACAACTTCCGGCACCGAGATCACCTCGACGAGGTGCGGGCCGATGACAGGAGCCCCGGCAATTTTTCTGAGCCGGAGGACTCCGACCACTCGAGTGTTCAGGGTGGTGGGCGTATTGACCGTATGGAGCGGCTGCTGGAGCTTCTGCTTCATAATCAACAGCAGCAAGCGTCCACCAACATCGACAGGCACAGGGCCGTCTCACCAGCCTCCATCGTCAGCGAACTACCGGAGGAAGAAGGATTTGACCCTACACCAGCTCTATCGGAGCCACCGACAGAAGAGCTACTGGATGTAGCGGCAAAATTAGCTGCCCCGGTCACAACTGGACTTCCGCTTCACCCCAAGCTGGCGGCCAAGGTGGACTACCTTACGAACCACCAGCTCCAGGAGGAAGTCCTCTCGCAGGCCATTCATCGCCACAAACCTCCCTCCAACTGCAATGCCCTCAATGTGCCTGTGGTCAATAGGCCCATATGGGGCAACATCGGCGTGGCAATCCGCCATCAGGAGCTGAAGCTCCAGCGGATTTTAAAACTCCTCACGGCCGGTATTACCGCCTTTGCGCGGTCGGTCGATGGTGGTGATCTCTCGTTGGACCAGGAGGATGCTTTGGCACTTTTGTGTGCCACTCAACATGAAATCAATGCCTTCCGCAAAAACAGCATCCGTCCATCCATCAACCCTAAGTTCGCTGGGTTGTGCAAACCACCACCGCCACCACCGCCCCGACAACTCTTCGGAGAGGATCTTCCGAAGAGAGTCAAAGAGCTTGACGAGGTAGCCAAGACAGTGGGACTCATGCGGTCTCAGATCGCCCCCAGACCGTCGGTGCCAAAAGCTCCACCTGCTCGACCGCGAGGCTCGGCCGCTTCAGCAGCCAGACCATATGGTGCGACACCACACCGATATCAACAGGGCCAGCAGCAGCGGTCTTTTTTTTTTTTTGGGGTCAGGTCCACAACGACCCCTGTGGAAAATGAAGCCACCCCACCATCAACCCAACCCAGCACCACCGCGGCCAACCAAACATGTCAAGGACCGCCGGTGACCACGGAGGTAAGGCGGTCTGGTTTTATTTTTCCTGTTCCTTTAACATCACATGTTGGAGGGCGACTCCGGTTCTTTTTTGAGGCATGGGAGACTGTTACTTCAGATGAGTTTATTTTGCACAATATTCGGGGTCATACTATTGAGTTTATTCACGGGGACATTCCTCCATCCCAGCATATGCCTAAACAGAAGTTTACGCTGTCTGCCGTTGAACAGGCAGCAGGCACAGCTGAAATTTTTCGTTTGGAACAAAAAGGCGTGATAGAGAAAACTATGCACGAACCTATTGAATTTGTCTCCAATCCTCTTTTACTAGACCAAAAAAGGATGGAGGTTGTCGAGTGATTATTGACTTGACCCAGCTGAATACTTTTGCAACATACACTCATTTTAAAATGGACATTTTTGAGACAGCCAAATCACTGATTTCACATGGTTGCTTTATGGCATGCATTGATTTAAAAGATGCATACTATTCAGTATCCATTCGGAAACATCACCGGAAGTTTCTGAAATTTGTTTGGATGGGTCAGCTCTGGCAATACAGGGCTTTGCCAAATGGGCTTACAACCGCCCCTAGGCTGTTTACTAAATTGCTCAAGCCTATTATGGCCCAATTACGAAAACAACAACATATTGTAATGGCCTATTTGGATGATATCCTGATTATTGGCAAAACCCTGGAGGCAGCTGAGAGGGCAGTTTCGGCCACTGTCACGATATTTCAGCGGCTGGGGTTTATTGTCCATCCAGACAAGTCCAAGTTCTGCCCGTCCCAGGCTATGGATTATCTGGGCTTCACGGTGGATTCCAATCGAATGAGGGCCACCATACCAACTAACAAGGTTGAGGATGTCACCCACGCATGTCAGGATCTTGCATTCGCCAGTATACCATCTATCCGGCAAACAGCTAAGGTGATTGGCAAAATCGTAGCATTGTTTCCGGCAGCCCAATTTGGGCCTTTGCATTATCAAAATTTGCAAAGAGCCAAGATTGCCGTGTTGAAAAAGAACGCTGGTCATTTCGACAGACCAATGCGGCTGCCTCCTGATGCTGAGGTTGATCTACAATGGTGGGTGTCCAATATTGGCAGGTCATTCAAACCCATTATTGTGCCCAATCCGGTGGTATATTTGCAAACTGACGCAAACTCCCAAGGCTGGGGAGCTACGGACAGCTGTTCTAGTTGTGGGGGCAGGTGGGACACCCTTGAAGCTAGCATGTTGCTATCGCAAGGGATAAACTATTTGGAGCTGCTTGCAGCATTTCACGGACTGCGGGCTTATTGTTCCAATCTCGGTGGAGCTCATGTCCGTCTCCAAATAGACAACACCACGGCGGTGGCATATTTAAACCATATGGGCGGTACCAGGTCAGTCTCTTGTGACAAATTGGCTAATACCATTTGGCTCTGGTGTATTGATCGGGATATTTGGATTTCAGCCACCTATTTGCCAGGTAGGCTTAATACTGTGGCAGACACCAGGTCACGCAAATTTAACGATAATATTGAGTGGATGTTGCATCCTCAAATATTTGCCAAAATTGCAGCCAAATTTGGTCAACCGGATATTGACCTTTTTGCGTCACGGTTGAACCATCAGGTACCGACATACGTTTCATGGGAACCAGATCCTGGGGCATTAGCGATGGATGCATTCTCGCTAGGCTGGGGGAGTTGGTTTTTCTACGCATTCCCCCCGTTTTGCCTCATCAGTCGGGTATTACAAAAAATCAAGATGGATGCCGCTCGGGGCATTCTTATCATACCCGACTGGCCCACACAGCCTTGGTATCCGGTGGTCTTTGACATGCTTAGTCAACCCTAGGTCCCTTTAGAGGGTTGCCCGCAATTGGTTTCTCACCCTGTCTCAGGGGAGTCACACCCCTGCCATGCCTATTTAAAATTACTGGCTTGCAGGTTCTGACCAGGCCATGGTTGCAGTATGGCCTCTCCACCCGGACCATGAACACCATTGGAGCATCATGTCGAGAGTCAACCAGGCGAAGATACCTCTCCCACATCGCCAAGTGGGAAGCCTACTGCAGCCGCTCTCGCATCACCTATGATGATGTCTCCATAGCCGACGTCCTGGAATTCCTCGCGGGGTTGCACCACGATGAACACTTGAGTTACAGTGCCATCAACAGCGCCAGGAGTGCGCTGTCATTCTACCTCAACATCGAGGTCGGATCAAACAGGCTAGTGTCCAGGCTAATGCGGGGTATATTCAATTTGAATCCGCCTACACCACGCTATAACATCACCTGGGATGTCAGGGATGTACTAACCCTGCTCAGGACGTGGTCACCCATGGAAGGGTTACAGCTGGACAAACTCACCATGAAACTGGTGATGTTACTAGCGCTGACTTCAGCACAGCGGGTTCAGACGCTCCACAAACTCCGTATTGACAGGATGACGTCTACCCCTGGAGAAGTAGTCTTTTTCATTGATGAGCTACTTAAGCAGCATAGACCTGGGTGCACAGGGCTGCAGCTGAAGTTCCCCGCATACCCCGCAGATGCTCGGCTATGTTTAGCCACTCATATCCGTTACTACGTCAAGGTGACGAGGAGCATCAGAGGAATGGAGCAATACCTGCTTGTCACTCATAAAAGACCTCACCATCGAGTGACAGTCCAGACGATATCCAGATGGCTTTGGATCGTCTTGGGTAAGTCAGGTATTGACACTAATGTGTTCAAATCTCACTCCACCAGGGCTGCATCTACGTCGGCGGCGAGGGTCATGGAGGTGCCCATGGACCATATTCTCGCCACAGCAGGATGGGCGAACAAAGCTGTTTTCCAGTGGTTCTATAATAAGCCTGTTGCTGCTCCCCTACAGTTCGCGGAGGCCGTGCTGAACGCCGGGCAAGAACGTGGGGATGTCCCCGAATAAAGGGGATTTTGCTGTGTTATTAATAAATCTTCTTTATGTTTCAGTATAACCTGGTTTCATCAACTTGTTTACTCCCATCCATCCTTGCTAGTGGTGTGTCAGCATGGACGTGGTCCAGGGCGTGTAATCACAGAAGCTTTGAAGTCTTCACAAAGTCACTCACGTGACTCCGAAATGAAATAGTAAGATTGAACGAGAACTTACCAGTTCGAAGGTTGATCTTTATTTCATGAGGAGTTGCGGTGAGGGATTTCGTGCCCTCCGCTCCCAACCCTCGATCATACTCAACTGGTAATTAGAGTCTCTTTAATCTTACTATGCCAAACCATTTCTGTTGTTGTTTCTGTGATTCCACACCGCTACTTTGAAGAATGTCGCGCATGCGTGCCGGCGGGCTCTTCACGAAATCCCTCACCGCAACTCCTCATGAAATAAAGATCAACCTTCGAACTGGTAAGTTCTCGTTCAATCTTACTAGTCTTGGTAAGATCCTAGTGAATCTTTTCTGCACCCTTTCCAGCTGAATTACATTCTTCCTATCATATGGCAACTAGAACTGTGCACAATATTCCAAATGTGGTTTCACCAACATCTTGTATTTCTAAAGCATTACATTCCAAATCCTGTACTCAGTCCTTACTGATGATGCCCTTCTTAAATAATTGTACAATATTAGCCAGTCTCCAGTACCTCCCTGTGGCTAGATGATGCAAATATCTCTCTTAGACCCCCAGCACTTTTTTCCCCTAACTTCCCACAATATCTAAGGACACATTTTGGTCAGGTCCTGGGGATTTATCTAACTTTGAAAGCATCACGGGAAAAGAAGGATGTTTCGGGTCGGGACCTTTTTTCAGAATAAAGACGTCTTCAGTCTGAAGAAGGGTCCCAACTCAAAATGTCACCTATCCGTTTTCTCAAGAGATGCTGCCTAACCCACTCAGTTACTCCAAAACTTTATGTCTACCTTTGGTATAAATCAACGTCGGCAATTCCTTGTTTCTCCTTTACAACTGCTAGCATAGTAGCCTCTTTTGTAAATGGAATGTGGTCCAACATGTCACCACCCATTTCCTTCAATTCCTTTGCTTTTATGACCCTCTCCTCAGTAACTACAGATGAGAAGTGTTCATTTAACAACTTGCCCATTTTCTGTGGCTCAACACATCGACTTCAACTGTTGTACTTATTATCAAAATTCTTTGAAATTGGCTTTTTGTTGACCAGCTTCATTCGTAACTCTTTGGCAGTGTGTGGATGGAGCATGGCCCAGAACAGTGTGAGGTGTGGGGGCAGAGCTCAAACTGGAACAGGGAGCTGGAGTACATGTGTGGCCGAAATCTGATGGGAATGGATTCACTTGAGTAGTTGTTCATCTGGATCGGATATGCAGCTAGAGTGCAGTAAAGACTCGTCGTGAAAGTGCCTGGGCTAGAACACGATTGAGACTCAGAACTAGGATCTGAAACATGGCAAGGAATATGGGCCTAAACATTGTGAGGGAGAGGGAGTAGATGTTGAAAATAGCGAAGATGTAGGGAGAGAAAACACATGCCGAATGGCCTCCCGTATGTTGGGAGACCAAGTATTGACTGAGCAACATTTTCCAGCCTATGCTCGGTCCTCAATGGTCAACCTACTGCCCTCTTGTTTAGATACCATTTCAACTGCCCTTTCCATTCCCACACTGGCCTGTCAGTCTTGTCCTACTTCACTGCCGATGTGAAGCTACACACAAAAAAATGAAAAACAGCATCTTATATTCTGCCTGAGTTCTGATTTGAATATTAAATATTCAATTTTTTGGTAAATTTTCCATAATTTCCATTTTTTGGTAAGCCATGTGCCCAGAACTCCTTTCTTCCTCTTTCCATTTCCGTCATCACCCAATTTAATCCCCGACACCCCCAATCTGGTTCCATATGCCCATCATCCCTTCCAAATCTTGTTCCACTTTTCACTTTTCTCACTTATCAGATTCCAGCATCTGCAACCTCCTGTGTTTCTATATCCCCTTGTAACATCTGTCTCCACCGCCAACCGTCCACCTCCCCCACCACCTCCCAGCCCATTTGTCTCCAAGAGACTTATTTTTCTCTTTTTCCTGATCTGTCTCGACCTTTCACCCATTAGCCACTGTCTACCAACTCTAGTCCTCTCGTTCCCACCTGGCTCCATCTGCCCATCATCTCCCGGCGTGTCTGGTTCCACCTCTCGCCTGACAGACCTTGCCTTCTCTGTCCACTTCACCTCCTTGCAATGCCTGACTCTCTAAATTCCTCCAGCAGTTCTTCACTGCTTTTCTAATGAGTATCTTCAAAAGGAAATTAAGGTTTAGATGAAGGACATTTGGTTGCTGGCAATACTAATTTCTCAGACATGTACTTGAAACGTTTCACTTTTTCATGGCTACTGAACCAACCTCATAACAAATAAAAATATTATACAGGGTAAATGTGCATAATCCAAGTGTTTCTCAATTTTTATAAAGCAAGATAAGAAAATGTTCATGCTGGTCAAGAGGCAATTGATCTGCACCACAGACACAATTTCATCCCTAATTATTGTTGGTTAAAATAAATTTACGACTCAAAATGCTGGATAATTATTTGTGACACTAGTGTCATCAAAAATCAAGAATTACTATAATGCAGACAGAATTATTTTCTCAATTGTGCCTAATTACGTGGATTGGTACAGTACAACTTCAGTGGGCCTTATTGAAATATAGAGTGGAGTGTAAGAGTGTACAAAGCACCCTTACCACTTACAAAATCAGAATTATCACCCATAGTTTAATGGACAACAAATGTCATTTTTGTGACGAGCAAATGCAAAAGCAATCATCTCCCAAACAGATGTCTAATTGGAACAGACATGTTAAGTGTTTTGCAAGAGATGAAGAGAAATATAGTTTTCCTCTTTAAATCTTGCAAAGATAATTGAGCTCACACTGTGTCCACCTGTCAGTTGAATAAGTTATTTTAATATACACAGTCTCGTCACCCAAAAAAGCATTTCTCATTGTTTCGACTATAAAAGCTATTTTGGTTGTATTTTTTATTTATTTTTATTAGAAGCAATTGTACAGAGATAAAACATTCGGCATCTAAAATTATACAATTATTGTACAGCTTCATTTTTAACCTTATAACGTAAACTATGAAAATGAAAAAAGAAAAGAAAAAGAAAACAAGAAAGAAAAAAAATAGAAAGTGAAAAGATAGATCGAAACAGAACAAAAGAAAGTCCCCTAAACTACCAAAGTAGAG
This sequence comes from Raja brachyura, assembly GCA_963514005.1. Next base: position 35,664,390 of record OY740787.1, on the reverse strand, counting down.
TGGCAGAAAGATATAGAAATAAGAAAAAAGAAAAAGAAAGGTGAAGATATACCTTGCCCCTCGTCCCCCCCGCCCACCTCACCCAACCCAGCATCGGATTTAAATTTAAATTTTTGTTGCACCATGCTATTGTTGTAAGAATTCGGTAAAGGGTGTCCATGTCTTGATGAAATTGATCTGTTTTTTCCGCCAAGACAAGCCTAATGTTTTCCATATGTAGTGTCTCGGACGTGTTTGTGATCCACATCTTCATTGTAGGGACTGTTGTATGTTTCCAAAATGTAAATATTAATTTTGTTTGCTGTTATCAGGCCATAGTTAAGGAAACGTCTTTGAAATATTGTTAGCTCAGAACAGGCCCAGACATACCTAGTGTGATCAATTTTATGTCGGGATCCAATTTAGTTTCAAGTATATTGGAAAATATATCAAAAATTCCCCTCCAGAAGTTTTGTAATTTTGTACAGGAAACAAAAGAGTGGGTTTTGCCATAGAGGGAGTACAGAGAAGGTTCACCAGACTGATTCCTGGGATGTCAGGACTGTCTTATGAAGAAAGCCTGGATAGACTCAGTTTATACTCTCTAGAATTTAGGAGATTGAGAGGGGATCTTATAGAAACTTACAAAATTCTTAAGGGGTTGGACAGGCTAGATGCAGGAAGATTGTTCCCGATGTTGGGGAGGTCCAGGACAAGGGGCACAGCTTAAGGATAAGGGGGAAATCCTTTAGGACTGAGATAAGAAGGACTTTTTTCACACAGACGGGTGGATCTCTGGAACTCTGCCACAGAGGGTAGTTGAGGCCAGTTCATTGGCTATATTTAAGAGAGAGTTAGATGTGGCCCTTGTGGCTAAGGGGATCAGAGGGTATGGAGAGAAGGCAGGTACGGGATACTGAGTTGGATGATCAGCCATGATCATATTGAATGACGGTGCAGGCTCAAAGGGCCGAATGGCCTACTCCTGCACCTAATTTCTATGTTTCTATGTTTATGGTTGCTTCTTAGAGGAGACATTCATCACAGATAGGAGAGACAATTGCAAAGATCTTGGTCAATTTAGACTTTGAATAATAGTGTCTATGCAGTATTTTAAATTGAATTAGTGAGTGCCTAACATTAAGAGAACAGTGATGTATATATAGAAGACATTCCTCCTAACTATCCTTTGAAATTGTTAAACCCAATTTGTCTTCCCAAGCTCGCCTAATAATTTCTGAGGATGGGATATGTAGATTTAAAAGGGTATTATAGAAGTACGATAGTAACTTATTTGAATCCGCCTTTCTGTTCATGAATTCATCTAGTATATCGGGACACATGGAGTGACAATCTTGCGTGTGTATTTTCACATAGTCTCGTATTTGAAGATATCTGAAGTAATGACTACCTTTCAAATTATATTTCAACTGTAATTCTTGAAACGAAAGGAAGGTCCCCATCTCATAAAGGTCTCCCAGCTTTTTAATCCTAAGCTTTCCCACTGTACAAACGTCTTGTCTAAAGTAGACAGTGTAAACGAGGGATTATTGGCAATTGGTAAGAGGAGGGATACATTTCTCAGTTTAAGGGTGATTTCAACTGTTTCCAGATTCGTAAGGTGCTATGGATTATCGGATTTTTCTCATACGTTGATTTCTTCAGATGTATTGGAGAGAGAAGAATCGTGCCTATATTGAAAAGTAAACAATCTTCCCTCTCCATTTTTAACCAGTTTACTTGTTGGCATGTATCATCCACCCAGTAGATTAAATGTTTAATATTAGTTGCCCAATAATAAAGAAGAAAATTAGGGAGAGCCAGTCCACCGATTTCTTTAGGTTTGCATAAATGTCGTTTGTGAATTCTGTGAGTTTTATAATCCCAGATAAAGTTTGTAATCACAAGTTTAAAAAAAAGTTTTTAGGGAGGAAAATCGGTATTGAAAAGCTATTTTGGTTGTGTAGGTAAATGTTGATATTAACTGCCTAGCCTTCTTTAATAAATTTTGAAGGACAAAATAATTTTACAAAAGATTGCTTAAAAAAACGTAACCAACAGAATGCATTTCATTATAGACATTTAAAAAAGGGTGGTAGTTTCTTAAATGTAAGCATTGTAATATTTTATAATGACAATTAAAATACATTTTTGATGTTATATTAAAAGTTTGTGTTTCATGTGTTTTATGACAAATATTTAGATGAACACTGGAAACATGTAAGGTTTTGCACTTTGGTCTGACAACCCGGGGCAGGACTTGCACAATCAATTGTGGAGCCCTGGAGAATGTTGCAGAACAGTGAGAATGGGAGTACAGATGCGAGGTTCCCTAAATTGCAAGTCAGCTAGACAGTGGGTGAAGAAGGTGTTTGGCAATCTTGCTTTCATAGAGAATGGCATTGAATTAAAAAGTTGTGACATCATGATGCACATGTACAACCCGGTGATACCGCACTCAGAGTATTGTGTGCAGTTCAGGTCATCCAAGCATAGAAGATGTCATTAATTTTCAAAGGGTGCAGGAGAGAGTTACCAGGATGTTACCGGGTTTGAATTACAGGGAGAAGTTGGATAGCCTGGGACTTTTTTGTTTGGAGTTTAGGAGTGTGGTAATGAAATGCTTTGAGTGGTTGGCTATGAAACAGATCAACTTCTGCCTTCGTAATGAACTGGACCTACAACCATTTGCTACCGCCACAATAGATCAACAAGGAATGCAATCTTGCAGGCTTTCTACTTTGCAATGGACCACTTGGACAATAAGAACATGAGCATAATTTTCATCGACTACAGCTTGCTGTTCAACACTACCTTCCCCTCCAAACCTATCATCAAGCTCAGAGAATGGAGTCTCTGCTCATCCCTATGCAATTGGATCCTCAACTTCCTCATCAGCAGATCACAATAAGTACGAATTGGCAACACTTCCTCCTCGATAACCATTAGCACAGGAACTCCTAAAAAGAGTGTGCTCACTCTAGTTGCCCAATGCTCACGACTATGCAGCCAGTCATAGAGCTCCAACCCCATTTTTAAATGTGCCAATCATACTATCACTGTTGGACAAATAATGGGTAAGGATAATGTACTGTAGTGAGATTGAATGCTACCAAAACAACGATCATACTCTCAATATTAGCAAGACCTGGGCATGCATATCTCTGAAGCTCTGTCATTCATTTATCGATGAATCTATTCCATTAGAAGATTGAGGTGATTCAGTATGTCAATGAATACTTGAGAAAATACTGATTGATTGCATTATGGCCTGGTTTGGCAACTCGTATTGATTGTAGAACAAAAGATATTACAGAGATGATAGACACTGTATGGTTCATCACAGGTACTAACCTCCTCACCATTAAAGGGATCTATCTGTACGAAGTGCTGCCTCAAAAAGGCAGCCAATATCATCAAAAACATACGCAACCCATGCCACGCTCTTATTTTGCTACCATCACGAAGAAGGTGAGCCTGATAACCATGACTACCAGGTTCAAGAACAACATCTTCTCTACAACCATCTGGAATGTGAACACTGCACAACACCAACCACAAAATCAACAACTATGATCTTCTATGGGCTGTGTCTTTGGTTGCACTATGGATTTCGGATTTTGCAATATTATGGTTAATGCAAATTACATTTATTAATTTTATTATTGATTATTGTCTATGTTTTATTACACTAATAAGCCTGTTCAGCTACAGCAAGTGAGAATGTCATCGTTCCCCATTTTCAGTGCATATGATAATAAAACACTCTTGACTTGACCCGACGAGGCTGAGAGTTGACCTTATTGATATGTACAAGATCATGAGGGACATGGATTAAGTGAATGATCACCGTCTTCTTCCCATTCTAAATTTGGAGGATAAAGGTTTAAAGTGGCAGGGAAGAAATTTTAGAGGAATCTTGGGTCACATTTTACATTCAGATGGTAGTAGATATCTGAAATCTGCTGCCAGAGAAGGTTCAATTATGGCTTTCAAAGAGCATATGACAGATAAATGGGTAGGAAGGGTATAGTGGGTCAAATGCAGGTAAATGGGACTAACCCAGTATGTCAACTTGGTTGGCATGGACAATTCTTTGATAGAGAATTCCATGTTCGATGATTCTATGATAGAGTAAAAATAAGGGCGAGGTGCTACAAAATTAAATTAACATAGACGTCCAACACTGACCTGTGCTGTATGACTAGTTTCCACTGTAAAAGTTGTCATTCCATGGAACATGGGCACACTGATGCTGAAGGAACTGTTCTGACCAGTTAGTTGCTGAAATCAAACATAAAGCGTCCTCTGTCAGTTTTTCCACAGTTATTGCTGCTAGTTACTAGCCCTGTTAAAGGTGATAGCCCACACCGCTGTTGCAGCACAAACCTCCACAGAGAGAATAAGTGCATTTGTAATAAAAAGGAACTGCAGATGCTGGTTTATACCAAAGATAGACACATTAAATGTGGGAGTAACTCAGAGGGTCGGGCAGCACCCCTGGAGAAGATGGCTAGGTGACGTCACCTATTCGTTTTCACCAGAGATGCTGCTTGTAGGTATGTTACAAAACTTACCTTTAGCGGTGCTGCAGTTCTGCCGCTGGCGACTTTAGCACCTTTAAGGGGGGGGCGGGGTTTAAATGCGGTTTTCCCCGTGCAATCCGGAGCTTTATTTTCTCGGAGTGCGAGCTATTTCTGGAGATTCGTTCCAACTGCCGGTAAGTCCGTTTTTTTTAAATAAATAGCCCGACTATTTAATCGCTGCAGTAAAATAAAAATTAGCTCCTACTGCCGTGATCACCGACAATGGGGACCGATTTTACGTAGGAGACAGGTAAGTGAAAGATGTTTATTTTTACATATAAACTAGCTTTTTTAGGGGAGTTTAATCAATATTTCATGTTGCGAAACGGTGATTTAGCCCCCATATGAAATGTCAGAATTTTTCCTGCTGATATGGGGTTTAAATTCACCACAACCGCAACGTTCCAATACAGCACATTCCATAAAATCCCACTTGCAAGCTGTTTAAAATGCCCATTAATTTACAGGCATTAAACACTGAATTCCTTCAATTTAGCCTATAAATTAAGGACAATTAGATTTAAAAATCATGTTATATTGTGACTTATTGTGCGACTGTTAATTGGACACTTCGGCTTTAAATTTTTTTTTCTTAAGAAATGGATAAATGTTTAGATCTAGTAATTGGCTACAATTGGGTAACTAACTAATTATATGCTTTAATTTCAGGTCATCCAAGTAAGATTGTTTCATATTTGTTTCAGAATACTTCAATCTATAATAACTGAAAATTTCTTTCAGTACTATTAAATTTTAAGGAAGTTATAGGCTTTTGGCTGTCCTCGAAAAGCAATAGGAAGCAAGTTGCTAATTTCCGAGTATGAAAATGGCCCTAACTTTTTTAATACTGAAGATATGAAAGTGAATTAGGTGTCAAATTAAACTTATTTTTATGCTTTATCTGATGGGATAAATTGAAGACTTGATTTTTTAAATCTTAAAATTTTGTAACATTGCTACTGCCTGACCCGCTGAAGTACTCCAGCATTCTGTGTCTAACTGAGGGCAAAAGTGGCTACCGCTTTAACAGATTTCCAGTCCCTAATTTGGGGGAATGGTATCCAGATCACTGCACAGTGTGCTTCAATTACACGGTGCCAACAATTTCTATAAATAGTGATTCCAATAGTTGTTGAAGTAAACACGGGGCCAGTATGGGATATGGGATATCGGGGGCGAGAGGAGCGAGAGGAGCAATTACCATGTCGCCCGCCAGTTGTAAGAAGCTGTATAGAAAGCCTCAAATACACTTGGACCATTTCCGACATTTCCCTACCATTCCTTGACCTCACCATCTCTATTGCAGGTGATACACTCCTGACTGACATCCACTACAAACCAACTGACTCCCACAGCTACCTGGACTACTCTTCCTCCCACCCTGCTTCCTGTAAGGACTACATACCATATTCCCAATTCCTCCGTCCACGCCGCATCTGCTCCCAGGATGAGGTGTTCCACACCAGGTCATCACAAATGTCCTCGTTCTTCAGAGAACAGGGTTTCCCTTCCCCCACTATAGATGAGGCTCGCACCAGGGTCTCCTCCATACCCCGCAACACTGCCCTCTCTCCCCATTCCCCCACTCACAACGAGGGCCGAGTCCCCCTGGTCCTCACCTTTCACCCCACCAGCCGGCGCATACAACAGATAGTCCTCCGCCAGTTTCGCCACCTCCAGCGTGACCCCTCCACTTGCCACATCTTCCCATCTCCCCCCCTGTCAGCCTTCCGCAAAGACTGCTCCCTCCGCAACTCCCTTGTCAATTCTTCCCTTCCCTCCCGCTCCACCCCTTCCCCGGGCACTTTCCCTTGCAACCGCAAAAGATGCTACACTTGTCCCTTCACCTCCCCCATCCACTCCTTTCAGGGACCCAAGCAGTCCTTCCATGTCCGACAGAGGTTCACCTGCACCTCCTCCAACATCATCTACTGCATCCGTTGCTCCAGATGCCAGCTGATCTACATCGGTGAGACCAAGCGGAGGCTGGGCGATCGTTTCGCCGAACACCTCCGCTCGGTCCGCAATAACCAACCCGACCTCCCGGTGGCTCAGCACTTCAACTCCCCCTCCCATTCCGTATCCAACCTCTCGGTCCTGGGCCTCCTCCATGGCCAGAGTGATCAACACCGCAAGTTGGAGGAACAGCACCTCATATTCCGCTTGGGGAGTCTGCATCCTCTGGGCTTAAACATTGAATTTTCACAATTCTGTTAACCCAGACTGCCTCCTCCCCCTCCCCACCTCTCCCTGAGCCCTCGGGCCCTGGCATTCCCTCTCCATCTCCCCCCCCCCCCCCCCCACCCAAGTCGCACTAGCTTCTCATTTTCACACTACAAACAGCTTACAATGGCCTGTTTCCTTTATCATCGATACTTTTTTGCATATCTTTCACTCATTGTTCTTTATCTCTCCACATCACTGTCTATATCTCTCGTTTCCCTGATCCCTGACCAGTCTGAAGAAGGGTCTCGACCCGAAACGTCGCCTATCTCCTTCGCTCCTTAGATGCTGCTGCACCCGCTGAGTTTCTCCAGCTTTTACAGGTGTAACCCTGTATAGAAAGCAGGACAGGGTTCGCTCTACGTTTCACGGCGCCACCCGTTGGCCCGGCCGCTCGACATCTCTCACCCTGTTGCAGCAGACAACCCTCGATGTCCCGGGTCCTCGCTTCGCCTCCACCATCCGCTACCATGGAAACCGGGCCGCCGAAACAAACAGAAGTGGTTTCCGGTCATGTGACGGGTTCAGCGGTCGCCGCTCTCCCACGTTGAAAGAAATGCAACCCAAACTTTGATCCTTTGATGCAACCAACCTGTGTCCACCGCCTGGATACGGTGGCTTCATCAATATTGCAGTGTTGTGAAAAATGAGAATGCCGATAGATACGGTAATAAGACTAAATGTATCTTAGATTAAATAGTTATGAATATGATTGAACTGTTGTGTCTTTATGGGCTCCCTGGGGGAAGAAACAAAATTGGGAACGGAAATTAAAACTTTCTCCAAAAACATTTGAACTTGGTGGGGGTAGATCCATTAAATGTCGACTGCAAATCTCTGCGCAGAGAACATTTTTCATAACGAAGTGTACTGTTCCCACAACAACAAAAAATACTTTAAATGCTGTGTAGTATGTTCTCACGGTGCCTAGTTTTGCAGATGTGCATCGATACCGATCAGCAAATTACTATTTTGCAAATTCTTAACCGTATTTGTGTTTAAAGGAAACGTATTACATGACTATCTTTTGAACTAGTAACATTGCAGCAAAATACCCCAGGGCATTTCACCGAGGGTAGATTGGGCATCTGGCAGCAACTGGAAAAAAGGTCTGAATATTTTATCATGTAGCAATTTGTGATATAAGATTGATTTTACTCAGACCTTAATGGTAAATATAATCATGGTGCACGAGTAACATACCAGTGGAGTTTTGCAGTGTTGTAAAGATTAGCATATCAATTTAGATACAAACTTTATTTTAGATTAAATTGTGTGAGACTTAGAGATCTTAATTGCTATGCATTTTGTACTCTTACACATGGAGACCACTGGGAACTTGCAGGAACATATCTTGCTCAAAGTTATTGGACATGCACAATCCCACCATGAATCGAGTATTAAAGGGGGAGTTTATTTTTTTTAATTTTAATAGTAAGTTGCCAGTGAGTCTGGGACCCCATTATTTTTAGGATTGAGCCATCTTTGAGTAGTGCTCATTCCCACTCCACCAACGCTTCCACTCCTTGCCATTAATTTCTTTTGAACCCTTAGTTTCTCTTTAACTGCCCCTTTCTGACTCCAAACTTATGTTTTATTCTTCCCACTGGGGAACTGATCTTCCGTATGTATTCTGCAATGAAAGATGTAACCTCCAGTGAGCTGCTCCTTTATCACATACTCGTTGCTGCTGTTCAGCTGTAGGTATGTCATCAAGAGACTAAGTTTGAGCCAGTGTGGTTGCCCGGTTTCCTTTTTCTCTGTGTCTCAATTAATACTGTAAAAGCAAAACATGTTCTCATATTTGGTGGAGATATTTTAACGATTGCAAGCAAATAAGCTAGCCTAAAAAAAGACACAAAGTACTGGAGCAATTCTGCAGGACAGGCAGCCTTTCTGGCGAACATGGATAGGCGACATTTCAGGTCAGAACCCGAGGCTAAGCAAATCTTGTTACTGTGGTTACCAAGCAACAAATTTAGCACTAATCCTCACAATGTTTATTCTAACTCTTAACGATAAAAGAATGATTGAAACTCCTATAAACAAAAGCTTTTGCTCAGAAAGCACCTGCAAATCTGCAGTATTTACAGCAAGATTATGTGAACTGCTCTTCAACTCCCATCTAAAGTTCTTCTGATTTGGTAGGCTTTCACTGAAGTCAAAATAAAAACCTCAGGAACCCATGCACATAAGTTTAAATCCTCAATCTTTAATTAAATTAATTCTTAATTCATGATTAACTTTTAATTTAGCTAACTTCGGCCTTCTAAATGCAACAATCAATAATTTTATATCATAACTGATATTCTCATTTATACCTTTGAAAGAAATATAATGTACTTCATTACCTGCTCTCAAACCAACCCATTTTTCCTTACATCAACTGCTTATCAGGCATCAAATCTCTCCCTCTTAATAGTCTTTGTTTTTTTTCCTAGTGTTTCCTAACTCTGTGCTTGCTTGAAATTTGGTCTATGTCTATGTTTTTCCAGTTGCAATGAAATTATTTTACCCAGAGTAGGGGAATCAAGAACCAGAAGAAATATGCTTAATACGAGAGGGAAAAGATTTAATAAACTGAAGGGTAACTATTTCACAGAGGATGCTGGGTATAGGGAACAAATGAATGCAAGATAAGTTAGTTGAGGCAACACATGTGAGGGTGATAAGGTTCACTACTTAAAAAACAGACAACTCACAAAAAGGTCAGGTAAACCAACTCAAGCTTTACTGATCATCAGCCGGCGGAAGTGATGGGGATACACCAGTCAAAAAAGCAATGGACACTCGACTTCCCCGCGCCACCACTTCAATGAACAAAGCTTCACATGCTGTTTTATACAGTGTGTCACGTAATCACATTCCAAAGATGTTAGTCATTTTCACAAGATGCAGCCAATATACATCACTACAGGCCGAGTCTGAGCTCGTCTCTTATCAGTTGGTTGTCTCTCTTATCAATGTGTAGACACATTTCAAAGCCATCTTATCAGTTGGTACTTCCAGGACAAGACATTTCAAAGGCATTGGTCTTTTATCAGATGGCACTTTCAGGACAAGACATTCCAGCCATTTAGTCATTGCCTTGATATACATCAACCTGAGATAAGCCTAGTCTTGTCTCTCTCTCATCAATTGGTACTTTTCCACTAGAAAAAGCCTGCTTGAGACAAAATACAAGCTACAACCTAGTTAAGTATTCCACCGTTTCTTTTATATATTTAAAAGCATTTTACCTTTTCATTCCCTCTTATCATTTTAATGATAACAATTGCAGTCCTCGCAGAGTACATAAGAAAGGCCATAAGCATCGCAACAGACAAATTAAGAGTACAATTGGTAATATAATCAATCCATAGTGGACAATAATTCCCCAAGTCCTTCCAAACATTAAATGGCCACCAACCTCCACTGGAGCTATAATCATGGAATTCAACTCCTACCTTTTATATTTTAGCCACTTCCATTCTGATATGGGCAGCCAAGTGGGTAATGTTGGAGGATGCACCGGGGATTAAAGTACAACATTTTCGGCCAATTATGGCGCACATCCCTCCTTTTACTGCTAGGATAAAACCATGGGTAGGCCCAGAATCCACATACTAAATATGTGGAATTAACCGGTCGGGGTATATCTGCTGCACTAGTCATGTTTAATTTCCAATCTTGTTTAAAGGGACCATCCTTTAAATACGTGTTAATCCTCATGTTTGCCATTCTGAAGGGACCCATTAGTTGCTGTTTTATTGTTTAAGGCCAGAATCTCAATAAGATTAAGGGATTTGATTTGATTCAACTTTATTGTCATTGTCTTCAAGTACAGAGACAACAAAAGCCTTGGATAATAGTCGCATCCTCACCAGGTAACTCTGGTAAGAGCGGGGGGGGGGTTATGCATTTACTCTTATGATAAATGGTGTATAAATGCAGTTGTTGTTGAGAGATACTGTTCACCAGACTTGGACTTTATAACACTGAAATGCTGACCCTTTTATCTGCCGCGGGAGTTCACAGCTGTTGTTATTATGGCTGTTTACATTCCACCAAGCGCTAGCGATAGGCTAGCACTGAACACCCTGCTAACAACCATCAACAAACTACAGACCCTGATGGGATTGTGGCTGGAGACTTCAATCAGGCAAATCTAAAAACTGTCCTCCCTAAATTCCACCAGCATGTCACATGTTCGACGAGAGATCAAAATACATTGGATCATGTATTTATCAACATCAGGGATGGATACAAAGCCACCCCCCTCCCTCACCTCGGCCAGTCTGACCACCTATCCCTCTTTCTCACCCCAGCATACAGACCTCTTATCATGAAAACAAAGCCCAGTGTGAGAAACAAAGACTTGGCCTGAGGACGCTTCCGCTCAACTTCAGGATTGCTTTGAGCGCACCCAGTGGGATCTTTTTGCAAATCAGGACATAACAGACTACACATCCACAGTCATGTTCTACATACAGAACTGCATCAATAACGTCACTATCGACAGAGAGGTTAGGTGTTATCCAAATAGCAAACCATGGATGAACAGTGATGTCAGAAAGCTGCTGAGGGAACGCAACTCAGCCTTTGGATCTGGCAAGGATGAACTGTACAGCACTGCCAGATCCAAACTGAAGAGAGCCATCAAAGAGGCAAAGGCAGCCTATGGAAGGAGACTAGAGGGACACTTTAATGAGAGGGACCCCCGGCGTGTTTGGCAGGGTATTCAGCAACTTACCAACTACAAGGGCAACAGGGGGTTAACCACCAGCAGCAGTAGTAACTTGCTGGCTGAGGAGCTTAACCACTTTCTCGCCCGTTTTGAGCTGAGTAAGAGGAGCCTGCACCTGCAGCCGCATCCAGCACTGACGACCTGGCACTCACTGTGAGCACAGAGGATGTCAGGAGAATACTCCGCAGCGTCAACCACAGGAAAGCTGCTGGCCCAGATGGCATCCCAGGGAGAGTACTGCGGGATTGTGCAGACCAGCTGGCGGAGGTATTCAGCGACATCTTTAACTTCTCTCTGTCAACATGCACTGTCCCTAGGGTTACACAAAAAGCTGGAGAAACTCAGCGGGTGCAGCAGCATCTAAGGAGCGAAGGAGATAGACGACGTTTCGGGTCGAGACCCTTCTTCAGACTGGTAGTCTGAAGAAGGGTCTCGACCCGAAACGTCGCCTATCTCCTTCGCTCCTTAGATGCTGCTGCACCCGCTGAGTTTCTCCAGCTTTTTGTGTAACCCTCGATTCTCCAGCATCTGCAGTTCCTTCTTTAACCACATGCACTGTCCCTAAATGCTTCAAGACTGCCACCATTGTGCCTGGTCCCAAAAAACCAACTATCACCAGCTTGAACGACTACAGACCTGTTGCTCTCACTTCAACTGTGATGAAGTGCTTTGGGAGACTGGTCCTGGCCCACATTAAATCCTCACGCCCACCCACCCTGGGTCAACATCAGTTTGCATACAGAGCCAACAGGTCAACAGAAGACACCATCAACATGGCTCTACATTCTGCACTGACTCACCTGGAGCGCCCCAGCTCATATGTGAGGATGTTGTTTGTAGATTTTAGTTCTGCATTCAATACCATCATCCCCCGCAGAATGGTGGACAAACTGTTTGACCTGGGTGTAAATGCCAACACATGCAGATGGATCAAAGACTTCTTAACACACCTCCCACAGACTGTCAGGATGGGGTCCAATCACTCCCCAGTCCTGACGCTCAGCACAGGAGTGCCACAAGGTTGTGTGCTGAGTCCTATTCTCTACACAATATACACTCATGACTGCACACCGACACACAGCACAAGCCGGATCATTAAGTTTGCAGATGACACGACAGTGGTAGGGCTGATAAATAACAACGACAAGTCTGCCTACAGAGTTGAAGTCCAAAAACTGACTGGTGCACTAACAATAACCTGGTACTCAACCCAACCAAAATAAAAGAACTGGTTATTGACTTCAGGAGGAGGAGAGAGGAACCTGCTCCTCTTTACATCAAAGGAGACATGGTGGAGAGAGTTACTGACGTTAAGTTCCTGGGCACATACCAGGACCTTACATGGACAGTGAACACCATCACTCTCGTAAAGAAGTCACAGCAGCGGCTATATTTCCTGAGGACTCTGCGGAGAGCAAACATCTCACAGCAGCTGCTGCTGTCCTGCTACCGGTGCACCGTGGAAAGCATCCTGTCCTATGGCAACCTGGTGTGGTTTGCTAGCTGCACTGTGGCTGGAAGGAAGGCACTACAGAGGGTTATTAAAACAGCACAGAGCATCACAAACGCTCAACTACCCTCCCTGGGAGACATTTACAAGGCCCGATGTTTACGTCAGGCGACAAACATCACACAGGACTCATCCCACCCTGCCAACCACCTTTTCAATCTGCTGCCCTCTGGGAGACGATACGGGTCTTTGAAGGCCCGCACTTGCAGACTAACTAACAGTTTCTACCCATGTGCCATTAGAGAACTTAACTCAAACAGATAACACTACGGGCAACACTACACAATTGTAACATTGTACATTGTAAAAATTTGTCTGCTAGAATATGCAATATAATGTGCATCATTTTTATTATCTATTACTTAATTTATGCATTGATCTGGTAAATGTAAATGTGAGAGTAAATGGTTGTTTGCGTTATCGTGTTTTGGTCTTTTTAATCTTTTTATCCTGTGTCTTTTATTGTGTACCATTGAAGGGGATTCACATGAAATTTTGTTGTACCGTTGATGTGCAATGACAAATAAACGTATTTGATTTTATTTGATTTTGATTTGACTGAAAAACGGGTTCCCTCTTACCCTACACTTCTCCCCCAAATAACATACCCACAAAAAAAATCCTCCAAAAACATACTTTAAACAAACTAAAAATAAAAAAGATAAAAAGACAAACAGACTGTAGGCGGAGGCAGCCATCATGCAGCGCCACTGGATATTGTTAAGAGGGGTATTTCTCCTCCATCATTATATGGGATGTGCGTACGCACCCAGCATACACTTATATTACCTCGACAGCAAATTCAAAACTCAAAGACAAAACCAAATTATTTCCCCAAGTCCAGTCCATCTGGGTCAACCCCAGAATAAAAAGGAGCGTCAACAGCCCTATTGTCATTTCTTGGTTCTCTGAACCATTTACAATCAATCAGATGTATCCAACGGGGGTGATCTTCAATCTTCACGGCGGTTGGTGTTGCTGGTAGCACTTGGTACAGTCCCTTTCAACACAGTCACAATTTCTTCCCGTCCCAATACTTTATCAGTACATAGTCTGACAGTATGGACTCGTCCCTGTGTTCAACTGGTAGTGACTTCTGTGTCCCTCGTACCTGGGAATGCAGACCTGGCAAGGCATGGGTTAATTGCTGTGACTATATAATTAGTTAATCGGTGAGGGCCTGTAGGTGTAACTTCCACATTCTTAGTTGCACCCCAGGGGGTACATAGTGTGGGGTCACCCTCATTTTAAGGAGGGCCATCTTCTGGTAGGTTCATAGCTTGTCCTGTTATCAATTCAAAAGGCGTTAATCCTGTCTCTCTAGCTGGCCGTTGTTCTGAACCATCAGATTGGCTGGGAATACCTTAACCCATTCCTGTCCAGTATCGGTAAAGGCTTTAGTTAAAAGCTTTAGTGTCCTATTCATTCCCTCCACTAATTGAAAACTCTGCGGGTGGTTTGGAAATGTGAAATCAGTCTTTAACTTCTGACAAGGCAGAACCTCCATCACCTTCCCTGTGAACGTGTTCCCTGATCAGAGTATGTGAAGAGGGACCCCCACCTAAATATTATCTCTTTGACTCCATCATAATTCTAGCTATTCTATCTTGGCATGGGAATACCTTTACGTAGTCACTTGCTTAAGCACATCAGTGCAGCCCAGCTACCACTTTTTGTACCCTTCTTTCATTATCACAGCATAAATGGTAGAGTTTAGTCAAATATGAGAATCCCAGTGCTGGGAAGGAGATCAGGGTTAGTTGGTATTCTTGTCTTCCATTGTCCAAACATGTTTCTCCACCCCAATCTACTTTATCTCTCACTTTTTACCCCTCACAGTGAGTTCCCTCAACCCCCCTTTTGTGAGCTACATTCTGATGCAATCAACTAGCACAATTTGTCATTTACACAGCACATGCTTCAAGCCTCCACACATTTACTTGCCTGAAGATAGGAAGCCTGGCTGCTGTAAACGACAAACACTATGATCATATCAAAACAAGCTTTCCCAAAATAACTCAAAAATTCGAAATCAGCCATTCATAACTGCCAATATCCTTAAAACATTTAAAAACTAGATCATTATTAAGAAAAAATGTTTACAAATTATTCCCAATCGTTCCAATCCATCTCCCCAAATTCATAATTTCAAATTCCTAGTAAAAATGTATACTAATCACAATTTTCCCAAATTAACATTTTTTTTCCTGCGATGTTGGCATCCCCAATCTCATCTAACACTTTAACCAGGATGCCAAAAGCATCCAGGTCTCTTTATGAACTCGGTTCAAAAGATAAGAAATAGGAAGAAAACAAACATAAAACATCGATAAGACAAAACAAACTGCATATTTGTATCTCTCATCTGTTTAAGAGAAAACAAAGAATAAACAGTTAATTTCCACATAAATTGATAAGCATATGCAAACAACAAAGGAAAAGAAAATAACTGTGCATGGCTCAACCCCTGCATAACTGCAACTTCTTAAAAAGACACTACCTCTTAAAACACATGAGATTTTACTATTATTTATTACGTAGAAGAGCAAAATCATTCAATGGCATCCTATTTCATCTGAATTCTAGGATTTCTGAGATTTAGCATATTGCATGAGGTGTGGCAACTTATGAGTGAATGTTACAGAACAAAAAAGTATAAAGTAAGTGAGTTTAAAGATTGTTATATGTTGGTGGAACCGCTTCTGGGTGAATGTTGAATTAGTTGCCACACCTCATGCTATATGCTAAATCTCAGATATTCACACACTTTAAAACAATAAAACTCTCACTCAAAAGTAACATAATTGTACACATCTCAAGGAAATTATTCAAACTCTTAAAACGTTGATACACCCAGATACGCTCATAAGTTTACCCACTATTCCACAAACAATGTATTGAATTAACATAGAATTTTCACGAAGGAAAATGGGCATCACAATTAGGTTTTGAAATTGTAAGGTGTATCTCCATTGTTTTCCCTCCTGACCAGCTTGCGTAAGGGAGTGTATATATTAAAGAATGAGCAAAAAAACATCAGTTACACAAACTTGTCCGTGAGGGGTGAGCCAGAGGCCCATCAAAGAGTCAATGGCGCAACCCTCTAATTTCCAAAAATTGCGTTGCACGGTAGAGGCATCCCTCTGTATTAACTTTACATCACCCATGTCTTGGCAAGGCCGTTCCGTCTACTAGAATCTTTGGTTCTGTGCAGACCAATGTGCAGAATTCGGTGCCTTGGCAGAGGCAAGGGGCGACAGTAGTATCCTGTCTCAATGATGCTCTGGCTCTGCATCATTTAACTCTCTCACTGCTGGATTCATTACTGCTCTTCCTGCCTCTTCTGCATCAGCCCTTTCCCTTCTTCCTCTGGGGGTGCCCTTCCCTGAGGGGTGGTGCAGCCCTCCCCCCCACTCTCCCTACGGGATCTTAGTGGGGTAGCTCCTGCCACCAGTGCATATAGGGGAGGTGGTATACACTATTCCTGACTTTGTCCCCCATTTCCCCCTGAATTTGTTCATCCATCCACCTCTTCCATAAACCGGGTCGCCATGCCAGACAAGGGGTCCCCGGGGTTATCCCCTGGTGCATCTTTTCTGCCTTTTTAACAGTTTCTGCATTCCATGTTCCTCCGACTGGTCAGGATTCATCTCCCAAACGTTTGGTTAGATAATAACTTAATATTCTATAGTCTTTGTTACTCTTAGGATTCAAATAACACATATGTTAGACGGGCGTTCCCCCATCACTTTTATCCAGATTATTCACCATCGCCGCGAGTCTCTCGCAGCCCAGCTACTTTGGGAATGACAAACTTTTTTAGTTTGCGGAGCCAATTGCCAACTACTTTCCCAGTAGTAATATACCTTATCAACTACTCTCCTAGTAGCAAAATCTCTTACCAACTACTTTCCTAGTAACAAAAATACACATTTGTACCAAACCTTTTTAGTTTGCTATGCCCAATCGACGACTACTCTCTTGGTAGCAAAAACATACACAATTGGCCTTACCATTATCTGTATTAAGGACCTCAGCGGGGAACCAAATCACCCCCTGATGAATGGCAACAGATGTTACTGGGAGCTTCTACGGGAGTTTGGTCTCAAAGGGTCCGATTAGAGCTCAATTTTCTCCCTTTCCGATCGCGGTCACTCTGCAGCCTCTTACACACCAAGGATTAGGTTCACTACCTAAAAAACAGACAACTCAAAAAGGTTAGGTAAACCAACTTAAGCTTTGCTGATCATCAGCCGGCGGAAGTGATGGGAATACATCAGTCAAGTAAGCAACAGAAATCATGGATGCAATGGTGATCATTTTCCAATGTTTAATAGATTCATGATCAGTTCCTGTGGATTGGAGGGTAGCTAATGTTATTCCACTTTAAGAAAGGCGGCAAAGAGAAAACAGGGAATTATAGACCAGTTACCCTGACATCGGTGGTGGGGAAGATGCTGGAGTCAATCATAAAAGTTGAAATAGCCGCACATTTGGATAGCAGTAACAGGATCGGTCCAAGTCAGCATGAATTTATGAAGGGGAAATCATGCTTGACTAATCTTCTGGAATGTTTTTATGTAACTAGGAATATGGACAAGGAAGAGCCAGTGGGTGTAGTGTACCTGGACTTTCAGAAAGCATTTGATAAGGTCCCACATAGGAGATTAGTAGGCAAAATTAGAGCACATGGTATTGGGGGTAAAGTGCTGACATGGATAGAAAATTGGTTGGCAGACAGGAAACAAAGAGTAGGGATTAACAGGTCAGTTTCAGAATGGCAGGCAGTGACTAGTGGGGTACTGCAATGCTCGATGCTGGGACCACAGCTATTTACAATATATATTAATAATTTAAATGGAGGGATTACAAGTAACATTAGCAAATTTGCAGATGACACAATGCATGGTGGCAGTGTGAACTATGAGGATGACTTGGATAGGTCCGGTGAGTGGGCAGATGCAGTTTAATGTGGATACATGTGAGGTTATTCACTTTGGTAGCAAAAACAGGAAGGCAGATTATTATCTAAATGGCTTCAAGTTGGGAAAAGAGCAAGTACAACAGGATCGGGAGGTCCTTGGTCATCAGTCAATGAAAGTAAGCATGCAGGTACAGCAGTCAATGAAGAAAAGGAATGGCAGTTGGGCTACATAACAAGAGGAGTTGAGTATAGGAGCAAATAGGTCCTTCTACAGTTGTACAGGGCCCTGGTGAAACCTGGAGTATGGTGTGCAGTTTTGGTCTCTAAATATGAGGAAGGACATTCTTGCTATTGAGGGAGTGCAGCGTTGGTTCACAAGGTTAATTCCAGACTTGTCATATGCTGAGAGGACTGTCATATGCTGAGAGAACAGAACGGCTGGGCTTGTATACTCTGGAATTTAGAAGGATGACAGGGGATCTTATTGAAACAAAAAGATTATAGAGGGTTTGGACACGCTATAGATTGTTTGGCAGGAAACATGGTACCGAGGGAGGGAGAGAGAGAGAGGGAGGGAGAGGGAGAGAAGGGGAGAGGGGGAGAGGGGGAGAAGGAGGGGGAGAGGGAGAGAGAGGGGGAGAGAGGCTGGGGCGCTGGTCAGGCCTGCTTGGAGTTCTTTCCTTTCGGGGGAGGGTGCTGGTTATAAACCAGCTGGTGGCCTCCATGTTATGGTACTGGCTGGCTACTCTTGTCCCACCCTCTATATTTGTAACTGCTTTACAGAAGAAGCTGGTAGATTTCTTTTGGGGAAATAGGAAGCACTGGGTTTCCGCGGCGGTCCTGAGTCTCCCGTTAGAGGAGGGCGGCCAGTCCTTGGTATGTGTGCGTACCCAGGCGGCGGCTCTCCGACTCAGGACTCTGCGGAGATACATGTATGTAGAGAACCCTCCCAGATGGCACGCTCTGGCCACGTATTTTTTCTGTCAGGGTCGTTGCCTAAGGGGGGTCTCGCGGCTCCTGGTGGCGGGCATCAGTCGACCCGCTCTAAGCGGCTTGCCTGTCTTCTACTGGGATGTGCTAAGAGTGAGGAATTTGGCTGTTTTCAGCTAGAGTGTTGCTCCACGAGGGGAGGGGGATGTTGTGGCTGCGGGTGTGGCCGGTCCTCATCCTGTCATGGTGGGTGTCGAGGAGAGGCGCGAGCCTAGAGTGGTTCAGATAGAGCTTACCCCCGCTCCGTCAGATCTGCTCATCGGGCCTAGGCTCCGGGATATTTCTCGGCCTCCGGCTCCACATAATCTGAGCTGCCTTTCTGAGATGACCAGCATGCCATTTCGTGATGCGAAGAGACGCGCACTGTATAGGATGCTCCTGCACATTCTGAACCTCCTTGCCTTCGTCTCCCGTCCCGACACACCATGGCGGACGGTGTTACCATCCGAAGGCGGGGGAGGTCCCCAGTGGGGGTCCTTCTATAAGGAAGTCGTACCCCTTTATATTGGGGTCCTGGGGTGGAGAGTGTTGCATGGAGCGGTGGTTTGTAATAAACTTTTGAGCCAGTTCACGGGCTCGTCCGCCGCATGTATTTTCTGCGGAGGGGAAGAGACCGTGTTTCATGTGTATATGGAGTGTGAGAGGTTACTGCCCCTGTACCAATATCTGAAGGGGTTGTTCCTCAAGTTTTGGCTGCATTTTAGCTCCACAATCCTGGTGTTCGGACACAAGGCAGGGAGTGGGGAGAGCCGAGTGTGGGGGGGGGGACTTACCTGTCGGTTTGCTCCTCGGCCTGGCTAAGATGGCCATTCGCGGGTCCAGGCAGCGGGCGGTCGATGGTCAGGCTAGAGTCGGCTGCCTGCCCCTCTTTCGGGCCTACGTCGTGCACGTGTGTCCCTGGAGAGGGAACACGCAGTGTCCACGGGGACTCTGGAGGCCTTCCGTCAACGCTGGTCACCGCGTGGGGTTGAGACTATTGTAAACAATGAATGTACTGTTGTACTACAATGATTTGTTTGTTATAGTGTGATTTTTTGATTATGTTTTGATGTGTTTTATTATATGATTGTGTTGAATAAAGTTTTTGGAAAAGGAAAAAAAAAGAGACCATGATTGAATGGCAGACTAGACTTGATGGGCCAATGGCCTAATTCTGCTCTTATCACTTATGATCTTATGATCTCCCCCTTCCCTCCCCTTGCTGACTTGCACCTATCTCTCCCCTACCCTCACTCGACACGTCTATTTCTAAACAATTTGCCTCTCATCAATCCTCTAGCTACATGCCCCGAATCTCTAATCATTTTGACACACCTTGGGTGTGTTCATCTTTGGCCATTGTCCAACCCTCTGCCTATCAAACCCTCCAGATGATTCCCACCCCTGCAATCGGTCTGAGGAAGGGTACCAATACGTCACCTATCCATGTGTAGGAAAGAACTGCAGATGCTGGTTTACTCCAAAGAGACACAAAATACTGGATTCCATTAAGACAGAGATAAGGAGGAATATGGTATGCAAACGAGACATCAAAAGAGATGTGGATCAAGGAACATGGAGAATAGATCATTGTTAGCTAGGTGAAGGTGACAATAAAGCAAGTCAAGTTTATTCATCACACACACATACGGGATGTGCAGTGAAATGAAAAGTGGCAGTGCCTGTGGACTTTGTGCAAAAAACAAACAAACAACCAACAAACTACAAACAGAATCACGTTCTTTTTCATATTAAATATTGTGGCGGCATTGTGGTACAGTAAGTTAGTAGAGTTAGTCCCTGGTGAGATAGGAGTTTACAGTCCGAATGGCCTGTGGGAAGAAACTCCTTCTCATCCTCTCCGTTGAAAGCAAACAGATAAAATGTAATTAAGGACAGTCAGACTAGTCGGAGAACTGGGAAGGGGGAGGAATGGAGAGAGAGAGGGAAAGTAAGGGTTACTTGAAGTTAGAGAAGTCAATATTCATACATTCTCTTCCTTATCTCTGTGTCTCCCTCTCCCCTGACTCTGTCTGAAAAAGGGTCTCGACCCAAAATGTCACAAATTCCTTCAATCCAGATGCTGCCTCTCCAGCTGAGTTACTCCAACATTTTGTGTTTATTGTCACCTATCCATGTTCTCCAGAGATGCTGCCTGACCCGCTGAGTTATTCCAGCATTTTTTGTCTTTCCTTTTTCCAATAATTCTTCTGTTTTCATCACTCTACTGCTTCCACATCCAGACCATAAAATCACGTCCACCAAAATAAACGTATCTCCTTAATGCTGCTGCACCTAGTATCTGCAATCATTCCATTTATTATCGTGCTGGAACATTTCTGATATTTCAAAACAGAATAGATAATACTATCCAGAGATCTATGGATTATTCAACAATGATAGTCATTGATATATTGTTTCCACATACAAAAACAAATCACAAATATTACTAGCACTTCCAAGAAAAATTATCAAAACGAATTGGTATTCTGTTAATGGCCTTGATAATATACCATAAGTAACACAAAAAAAAATCCATTCCCATGTATTGTATGTAATATCATGGTAGAAATATTAATCGTGTAATTTGAAGTCATGTTTTTTTTAATGTTAAACTACTTCTTTAATGCTATGTTGTATCTTTATAGTGTGCTGCAAGGACATCTTAATTTTCCCTGAAAAGGGGATTAATAAAGTATATCGATCTATCTATCTATGTGTTTTGCACGTTTCCCAAAAACAGTTCAAAGTGCTATAGTAACAATCATTTTCCGAGAAAAAGACAACATATTGACCAGGTCCCTGCAATTTACAAATTTTTACGAGTGATTTAACTCCAGAGGTAGAATTTTTATAAAATGTTTAATAAGAGCAGTACACACTTACGTGTAGAGAAGTGACACCTGTGTATAGATAAACATTCAATTATGTTCCACATCCCAAACTATTCACAGAGATTCCATAAGAAATCATTTAACATGTTAGATCAAGTAATAGTATGTCAAGAAATAAGCCTCTAGCTCAAACTAGGCCAGTTAATTTTGAATAAAATGCATGTATCGTTCAAAATATAATAAAAATGAACATGACACTTTAAACGTTATTATTGTTATGTCTAGTCATTATAACCTAGTATTTCAGCTGATTGCAGAAAATAAGGGCAGGTTCCTCAGCTTTCTTGGAATTTTGTTTATTTGAGTTATGAATAATGTTTAAATGTGATATTGACCAAACATTGATAACATTACCTTATAGGGTGAAAAGATTGAGATGCCATTTTCAGCACATATCTTCAGAGGGATGTGCCATCAATTTTGTTAATATATTTAAACTGTGAAATTTCCTAAATTTCCATCCAATTTGAATGAATTAGTCCTTAGTTTCTTGATAAATACAGACTAAGTGTGACCCATTGGGTCCCTGTTACACATCCAACGCAACCCATTCCCCAATGCAACATTCCACCACTCACCCGTTCCCCCAATGCAACCCGTCCTCCTAATGCAATATTGCACCACTTGCGCATAGCCCCCGACTGTGCAGGCACGGCTAATTTCCCCTCTTCCCCCAACACTCCCTCCCCCTCTTCTTCACCCTCCTGCTCCTTTCCCCTCTCTTCCTCCCCTCCCTCCCCCTACCCTCAGTCCCTCCCTCCCTCACTCACTCCTCTCCCCTCCCTACCCCCACTCCTCACCTCCCCCTATTCCCCCCCACTATCCCTCCTGACCTCCCCCACTGCCCTCCTCTCCGTCTATTCTCCACTCCATAATTCCCCACACCCCTTTCTGTTCCCCCTCCTCCCTACCCCTTCCTCTCCCTCAATCGCCCCACCCTCCCTCCTCACCAACCCAGAATCTTTCCTCTTTCTTCCTCCCCTCCCCCAATCACGCCCTCCATAAAAAGCAGCATCTGCAGTTCCTTCCTCCACATTATTCGTTATTAGCTGTGGTTTAGATCCCATTGACTTGACGATTGGACCGGGGGGGATGTGTGTGTTCTCAAACTCGCGCAAACTGCTCGGCCACCCTGCAACCCAACTCTCCCTCCCTCCGCTGCTTGGCACATGCCTGTCCGACCACTGCTGCTGCCGCTCGGCCCGTCCCCGCCCTGCCTACCCGTCTACCTGTTCGCTGCCGCCACGCCACGTGGGGGGAGAGTTGAGTCGGTGTTCGTCACAGTGGGCACCACGGGTTTCGATGAGCTGGTGGGTGGAGAAGATTTCCTCAAGAGCGCCATGAGGGCAAGTTACTGTAACGGCAGCGGCGTTGGAGACGGACACAGGGGGGATGGGTAGACAGGACCACCATTGCCGCAGAAGGCGGACGGGGGAGAGGGGTGAGTGACGAGGGAGAGACGGGACCTGGGCCTCCACTGAGTCCCCCCCATGCAACTGCCGCCGGTGGTTGGGGAGACGACAGACAAGTTACAGTGAGGAGGGGAGAGAGGGGTTTGTGAGTGAGGCAGGACAGGCCACCGCCTATGGGGTGTCGCCATCCTGACCGTGGCAGTAACTGATCGGAGAAGAGACCAATCTGCGTGGCGCTGACTGAAGGAAGAGGTATAGGGACATGTGGTTTTAAATTTTTTTAAACCTTGATAACCTTTACAATATACCACCGATCAGAACAAAACTTGTTGCACTCGCAGCACAGGAGAACGGTGAGTAACCTGGCGAAAAATCATAGCATTTTGTTTAGTTTAGAGGTACAGCGCAGAAACAGCCCCTTCAGCCCACCATGTCTGTGTCGTCCAACGATAACCCCAGACACTAGCACTATCCCACCCACTAGGGACAATTTACAATCTTTACCAAAGCCAATTAACCTACAAAGCTGTATGTATTTGGAGTGTGGGAGGAAACTGCAGCACCTCGAGAAACCCCACACGGTCATGGAGAGAATGTACAGACTCCATACAGACAGCACCTGTAGTCAGGATCGAACCTGGGCCTCTGTTGCTGTAACGGCACAACTTTACTGCTGTGCCGCTAGATGCTTCATAGCTTCCTTAGAAATATTCCTTAGAAATATTCCAAATCTACTTCTAATGTTCATTGTATCAACATGACATTCAATAGTCTGTAAACTTTGGCATTGCTAAATGACAGACCTATTCTAGATTATTTTTCTGGCTTATATTACTCATTATCCAAATTTAGTCCATCAAATGCTGCTATAGCTGAATGTTTACAGGTATTTTTTTTAGAAATTATACTGTATAGTAAAAATCACTAAGTTAAGTGAGTAGTGTCAAAACTTTAAATATTCCTCCTTCTAAGGATCTAAGATTAGTCCAGATTTCTTCTGAGCTCATGCGAATTCTAAGCACGAGCTACTGAGCTACTGAGAATTTATGAATAAAGTCAGGGAGATATTCAACACAGAAATGGGTAATTCAACCCACCAAGTCCATGCCAACCATTGTGCACTTATTTATGCCATTCCAGCATTAATTCCCCATACATTCTCATTGTCATTCCCCACATTCCACTGCACAATGGCTTTACACTGTCCAATTTTACTTTGGAGTCACGTGAGTGACTACGTGAAGAAGCCCAGCCAGGCGCATGCTCGGCATTATGTCGACGCATGTCGGTGAGGAAGGGCTGCAGATCGCAGCTCCACCAGTGGTGATTAACAGGCCCGCAGGTAAGTGGGTTGAAATTACTTCCTGGGTAGAAACTCCGTGACGCTGGCTGGAATAGCCAGGAGGAGTTTGGGAAGTTTTTAAAATGGACAGGGGAAAAAATCGGCGCGGGGAAAGTGCGCGTCCTGGTGGGAACACAATTAAGATCGGGACCACAGATTAGTACGGAGCCGGTTCCGATACCGGTAGCCATTGACTGCCGTAGTTCAGCCTTTAGACGCTCCACAGCCACAGGCCACGGAGGGTTCCCCAGTGGAAAGGAAAAATAAGAAGTTTGCTAAGCCTGTCATATCAGATGAATCTGATGAAGAAGAGGCAGGGCCAGGCAAACGATCCTGTGGCTCAGGATGGACCAAATGGGAAAAAATGCTTCAAACAATTGTTAACCGAGGGTCAAAAGACCCAGAATATTCCCAGGCAGCCCCTCAGGGGGTTCCATATCACAAATATGGTGCCTTTACAACATGGGAATGTGAACCTCCAGAGCCTTGTTTGGCTCTGGAAGAAGTCCCCTTTGAGCAAGACTCAGGAGTACCAGGGCGGCAAGAGACTGACCCTGAAGGTGGTGTTTTTCATCTTGAATACCCACCACAGCACAAAAGTCAATCTACAGGTGTATCAGATATAGCACAATACTTTGCTATACCAGAGGGAAGCGGTGAGGTCTTGGAAGAAAACCTGGCGGCCACCATTAATTATTTGGTTTCTCACCAGCTTCAGGAGACTGTCATGATTGAGACAGCAGACCTCTATTAAACACCTGTTAATTGTGCATTACTAAGGGTGGCGAAGGTGAATCCAGCTATTGGACACCAATGACTTTAACAATGCGAGGACAGGACGGTCCTCAAGCTCATTGTAGCTGGCATTACTGCTTTGGGAGGCAGTTGGAAGGGCATGCTATGTCCAAAATCCAAAAAGACATGTTGGCATTGTTTTGTAACTCTTAATTTGAGATTAATTGTATGAGATAAATCGCCATTTCGCCCATGGTCGCCATTTGGCCCATTTGGCCCATGACCTGGTGGCCACCAGATTTTCATCCAAGACCTCACCGCTTCCCTCTGGTATAGCAAGTATTGTGCTATATCTGGTACAGCTGTAGTTTGACTTTTGTGCTGTGGTGGGTATTCAAGATGAAAAACACCACCTTCAGGGTCAGTCTCTTGCCGCCCTGGTACTCCTGAGTCTTGGTCAAAGGAGACTTCTTCCAGACCTAAACAAGGCTCTGGAGGTTCACATTCCCATGTTGTAAAGGCACCATATTTGTGATATGGAACCCCCTGAGGGGCTGCCTGGGAATATTCTGGGTCTTTTGACCATTGGTTAACAATTGTTTAAAGCATTTTTTCCCCTTTGGTCCATCCTGAGCCACAGGCTCGTTTGCCTGGCCCTGCCTCTTCTTCATCAGATTCATCTGATATTACAGGCTTAGCAAACTTCTTACTTTTCCTTTCCACTGGGGATCCCTCCGTGGCCTGTGGCTGTGGAGCGTCTAAAGGCAGAACTACGGCAGAGTCAATGGCTACCGGTATCAGAACCAGCTCCGTACTAATCTGTGGTCCCGATCTTAATTGTTTTTCCACCCGGGACGTGCGCTTTCTCGCCGATTTTCTTCCCCTGTCCATTTTAAAAACTTCCCAAACTCCTCCTGGCTATTCCAGCCAGTGTCACGGAGTTTCTACCCAGGAAGTAATTTCAACCCACTTACCTGCGGGCCTGTTAATCACCACTGGTGGAGCTGCGATCTGCAGCCCTTCCTCACCGACATGCGTCGACGTAATGCCGAGCATGCGCCTGGCGGGGCTTCTTCACGTAGTCACTCACATGACTCCAAAGTAAAATTGGACAGTGTAAAGCCATTGTGCAGTGGAATGTGGGGAATGACAATGAGAATGTATGGGGAATTAATGCTGGAATGGCATAAATAAGTGCACAATGGTTGGCACGGACTTGGTGGGTTGAATTACCCATTTCTGTGTTGAATGTCTCCCTGACTTTATTCATAAATTCTCAGTAGCTTGTGCTTAGAATTCGCATGAGCTCAGAAGAAATCTGGACTAATCTTAGATCCTTAGAAGGAGGAATATTTAAAGTCAAGGAGTTGGTCTGTCAAGGAGGACTCTCTCTAACTTAGTAGGAGTAGGAGTAGGATGGGGACCCACAGTCCTGTTTATATCAACGGGTCGATGGTTGAAAGGGTCAAGAGCTTCAAATTCCTGGGCGTGCACATCTGTGAAGATCTTTCCTGGTCCGAGAACACAGATGCAATTATTAAGAAAGCTCATCAGCGCCTCTACTTCCTGAGAAGATTACGGAGAGTTGGTCTGTCAAGGAGGATTCTCTCTAACTTCTACAGGTGTACAGTAGAGAGCTTGCTGACTGGTTGCATCGTGGCTTGGTTCGGCAACTTGAGCGCCCTGGAGAGGAAAAGACAACAAAAAATAGTAAACACTGCCCAGTCCATCATCGGCTCTGACCTTCCTTCCATCGAGGGGATTTATCACAGTCGCTGCCTCAAAAAGGCTGGCAGCATCATCAAGGACCCACACCACCCTGGCCAAACACTCATCTCCCTGCTACCTTCGGGTAGAAGGTACAGGAGCCTGAAGACTGCAACAACCCGGTTTAGGAATAGCTACTTCCCCACAGCCATCAGGCTATTAAACCTGGCTCGGAACTCTGAACATTAATATCCCTCCATCTGTTATTTGCACTTTATTAATTTATTAATTCATGGGTGTATTTATGTATAGAATTGTAGTCAATGCCTTCTATGTTCTGTTGTGCTATTCAAAGAAAGATTTTCATTGTCCTGTCAGGGACTCATGACAATAAACTCTTTTGACTTTGACTTTGATCCTGCACCCAAGATTTGCTGGTTTGTGTAAATCAAGCAATGTTCTAACTTCAGATTATTTATTTGGAGAAAACCTGCCTAAACAAATTAAAGATATTGATGAGGAGGCAAAGACTATCAGCCTCATAAAATGTTTTATATTTGGCGAAAGGAGACAATCTGGCTGGATGAGAGTGTGTCGTATGGAATGAATCTGCGGCATGACCAGAGCAGCGTCCACGTCCGCGGGAATAGGGGGTTTATCAGGAGCAGGAACAAGCAGAGGCAGGGGTATGGTGAGATGGTATTATCACCCATCACAGCCCAATGTTAATCCATATATTGGGAGAAGGAGACTGTCACGGTAATTTGCTGAGGTATAAAAACTTTATTCTATCACAGAGGAAACTGTTGTAGAACTTTCAGTTGGTGGTAGATGGCAATTGTTTTATGATGAATGGTACTGTATAACATCTGATCGGTTTATATTAGATACTGTGTCAGGTGCTATATTAGAATTTATGGAAGGAGTTGATCCACCTGTACAGGATAAACCTAATTGGGTTTTGGTGTTTTCTGCACCTGAAAATTCTCAGGTAAAAGAAGAAGTAAAAAAAATGTAAAAAGGGGTAATTGAAAGTACGGTGAATCATCCGCAACAATTTGTGTCAAATATTTTCCCCAGGACAAAGAAAGATGGGGGTTGTAGAGTCATCTGGATCTCACAAAATTGAATTCATATGTCCAGTATAGACATTTCAAAAGTCAAAAGTCAAAAGTCAAACAAACTTTACTGTCATTTAGAAATACATTGATATATGCAGTTCCAAACGAAATTACGTTGCATTTGGCTCCCTGTGCAACACGATAAATTAACAGAAGGGTAGGCATGGATAAAAAGGATAAAAGGATAAATAGACAATGGTGGCAGCCCATTACATGGCATTCAGGAGTCTGATGGCTCGTGGGAAGAAGCTGTTGCAGAACTTTGATGTTCAAAATGGACAACTTCAACACTGCAAAGGAGTTGTTGTCCATAGGGTGTTGCATGGCTACTGTACACTTAAAAGATGCATATTATTCAGTGTCAATTCATCACCATTATCGTAGGCACTTGAAGTTTAATTGGATGGGTCAGCTGTGGCAATATAAAGCATTACCTAATGGGTTAAGTTCAGCTCCAAGGCTGTTCACAAAATTATGGAAACCAGCACTTGCATTGTTAAGGGCTCAAAATCACATTGTCATGGCTTATCTTGATGATATTTTAATTGTTAATGCCACTCAGGAATCAGCTGAAGATTTAGTTTCAGCAACTATAAGCCTGTTGGAAAGACTAGTGTTTCTGATCCATCCAATGAAATCTAAGCTACAGCCATTGCAAACAATTGAGTACTTGGGATTTGTCATTGATTCAGTTGCTGTGTCAGTAACTTTACCAACAGATAAAGTTGTGGATATTACAAATGCGTATAGTTGCCTTGCTGACAAATCTTATTCCTCCATCCGAGAAGTAGTTAGGGTTATTGGTAAGATGGTAGCAGCATTCCCGCTGTTGAGTTTGGTCCTTTGCATTATCAAAATCTTCAAAGGGCAAAAGCATAAGCACTAAAAGACCATGCAGGTCATTTTGACAGACCCATGCAGTTGCCAACGGAAGCGTTGGCTGAATTACAGTGGTGGATTGGGAATGTTGCACAAGCTACTAAAAACATTGTTATTCAGCAATCTACAGTGGTATTGCAAACTGATGATGGACTGTCCAAGAGGATTTAATTCTCCAAACATATGTATTAATTATTTGGAGTTATTGGGGGCAATTTTGGATTAAAAGCTTATTGTTCTACAATGGAGAACTTGCATGTTCAATTACAAGTAGACAATACCATAGCTGCAGCATATATCAATCACATGGGTGGAGTAAGATCAGTATCATGTGATCATCTGGTCAACCTGATGTGGAATTGGTGTGTACCTAGGAATATCTGGCTTTCAACTATCTATATCCCAGGGAAAGACAATGTTGTGGCAGACAACAGATCGCGGAAGTTTAAAGACAATACAGAATGGATGTTAAATCCACAAAATTTCCAAAAAATTGTCAATCGGTATGGTGTACCAGACATTGATCTATTTGTGTCCAGATTAAATCACCAATTGCCTAAATATGTGTCATGGGAGCCTGATCCAGGAGCTGTAGCGTTGGATGCATTCTCGCTACATTGGGGAAATATGTTCTATGCTTTTCCCTCATTTGCCTGATTAGGCAATATCTCAGTAAAATAGAGCAAGACTCTGCCATGGGTGTTTTGGTGATTCCAAACTGGCTTACACAGCCATGGTTCCCATTGATGTTTAGAATGATAATTGAACCATTTATGACGATTCCGAGCTCCAGGGATTGTTGGTACAATCAGTGACAGAACAAGTTCATCCATTGCATGATCATATGAATTTGTTAATCTGCAAGTTCTGACCAGACCATTACAAGGGTTGGACTATTGGATAGGATCATGAATGTTATAATGTCAGGATGGTGTAAAGAAGAAACTTTTTCCAAGTTTCACAATAAACCTATTATCATGGTCCAGAGTTTGGAATGAAGTGTTGGGTTTTGTTTGATTATTTGCTTTCTTTTATGTAATGATTCGTATATTTTGTTGTAATTTCCCTTATGATAGAAGGGTATTAGTTTTCTTTCTTTTATTATTATTAAAATACTTATTGCATTATTCAAGCAATGTTTAATAATATTATATACTCACTACTGTGTCAATTGAAGCAGTGTGTCGTATGGAATGAATCTACGGCATGAAAATCACAGAGCTTCAAAATCTTCACGTAGTCACTCACGTGACTCCGAAGTAAAATAGTAAGATTAAACGAGAACTTTCCTGTTCGAAGTTTGATCCTTATTTTATGAGGAGTTACGATGAGGGATTACGTGCCCTCCGCTCCCGACCCTCATAATCTAAAAGATCATCTGGTAGTTCTAGTCTTGTGTGAGCCTTACTATCTTACTTTGGCTATTGGTTCTGTGATTTTCACGCCGCTGCTATGAAGTATGCTGAGCATGCGCCTGGCGGGGCTTCTTCACGTAATCCCTCATCGTCTGAAGAAGGGTCTCGACCCGAAACGTCGCCTATCTCCTTCGCTCCTTAGATGCTGCTGCACCCGCTGTGTTTCTCCAGCGTTTTGTGTAAGACCAGTCTGAAGAAGGGTCTCGACCCGAAATGTTGCCTATCTCCTTCGCTCCTTAGATGCTGCTGCACCCGCTGAGTTTCTCCAGCTTTTTGTGTAACCCTCGATTCTCCAGCATCTGCAGTTCCTTCTTTAACACATCCCTCATCGTAACTCCTCATAAAATAAAGATCAAACTTTGAACAGGTAAGTTCTCGTTTAATCGTACTATTAGCCAACCAACCTGTGTTTCTTTGGGATGTGGAAGAAAACTGGTGTCTGGTGGAAACCAACATGATCACACGCCATTGGAAGGTGATGGGGAGAAGGTTAGGGGATAAGGGAGCAAGATAGTTGAAGAAATAGGTGGGGCACTGGAAAGAAAATGGGGAGCAGGGAAGGGGTGGTAGTGAGGGGTGGTAGTGAGGGCTGGAAGGTAAGTATGAGAATGGGAAGAGGCGTTAAAATGGTTAGCAACCAGGATCTTCATTAGGCCTTAGTGGCCCAAGTGCAAATGTATGACAAGTATGGTTGCCGAGTCTATGCTTGGCCTCACTGATGTAAACAAGAGACCACATTAGGAACAACAGATGTAGTAGGTGAGGTTAGAGGATGTACAAGTGAACCCCTTTATCTCACCTCAAAGGTCTGCTGGCATCCCTAGATTGGGATGAGAGAAGAGGTATAGGGACTGGTGTTACTTCTGCTGCAATTGCAGGGTAAAGTATCTGGGGAGGGAGTGGTTTTTCCAACAATCTGCTTATCAACACACCCCTCATCTGTATCCAACTATTACCTGCCAAGCTTTATCCTGCCTCACCACTCTTCCGGTGTTCTTAAACACCCCCCCCCCCCCCCCCCCACACACACACACACACTCCTCCACCACTTCAATCAGTCCAAAGAAGATTCCCCATCCGAAACATCACCAGCACTTTGCACAGCACCAGCACAGTGTTCTCCAGCACTTTGCTTCCTCTCTTTGTTGTGTAAGCCAGCATGTGTAGTTCCTTGTTTCTATATAAAATTGGCATCCCACCCTGAAAGGCTAATGTTTTCTGACAGTGGTCAGGTAAACTGTCTAATGATGTTGGCTGCAGTTTATTGGTTGCAGAAAAAATATTTGCTCTACCAATTTAATCTGCAAAAAAAAAACACCGTGTTCTTTAGCCTGATGTCGGTACATCAGAAAATCGCCGCACGAGTATGAACATAAAAGCAGAAGGAGAGATGTACCGTGATCTTGGTCTTTCCAAGGATCGAGGTCGTCGATTTAGCAACTTGCTGTGGGCAAATGAGATATAATTCTAATATTATTAAAACTGTGAATTTTGCCAAAGTTACAAGAGGAGCAGAAGCGTACATTCATTCCATGGGCGAAGCACAACGGAGGAAAAACCACGAATCTGAATGTATTTTTCGCACACATAAAATGTTGGCAGCTGAGCCAACATTTCCTCTCGGTATCTGAGCTGTGCATCATTATATCTGAAATAGATATAAAATAAATATGAAACATAGATTTAAACTACACTAATCTTTGGATTGATTTATAAATGAAATAAGCTGAAATGTCGAAACTCGGGTTGTCATAGTAACTAATGTAATGTAACTAAAACAAAAGCAGCGTTAATATTATTAGAAACCTAAACAAAATTAGTTCCGCTGCATATTAGAGGTTAATATTGCGCTGCATATTAGAGGCTAAAACGCTTGGGTGCACAGAACAGCAATTCATCTCGAAGTTCACAAGTACCGATACGATGGAATAATTTTGTTAACACCGGACAGGATTCCTCCTCCTTGTGTACATTGTTGGCGAGAAAAGAACAATGAAATATGGCAAATCACGCCACATCGGCGACCAGAGCAACGGCCAAAACAAAGGATCATCTTGACAGAGCGGCCAAGAGTTGGTGTCTTCATCCGTTTCAGCAGCTTCGCAATAGGTCGCACATCATCGGGCTTAGGTTTGCATTGTAGGGACTTTCGAACTCAAGAGTGCGTGGGGGGCTTTCTACATGCACAATAACATTGTGTCTTCAAAAGGAACATTTTCACCATTCGCGTTTGTTGTTGACCTTGCTCTAACTGCGTAATCTCTGACTTCAACGTATCTCCGCTACGATCTCCAAATGTCACGTCTCGGACCATAAATCTCGTTGGTCGTGCTGATCGAATTGCGAGCAGCAGCAAGGGGGAAAGTTTGCAAAAACAGCGCTGGGAGAATCAGCAGGTCAAACAGCATCTGTGGAGAGACAAGTTGCAAATCGACTTTTTCTCCATTGTGAGAACTGCAACGCAAGAAAGAGTTTCAGGTCAAAGATTGACGGACGCAGAGATTTGTTTTCATTGAACGGTAAGGTACAAGTTATAATTAGAAGTTTAAAAAGAAAAGTCATTTTCACTGGTAAGACTAACCTCACGCAATTATATTTCAACTATATGCAGAGCGGCAGGAATCAAAGAAACACGTGTCCACACTATGAGGATCCTTCTCATTTTAATATGCCTGGACAATATCGTTATAGTGAGTAAACCGTTTAGTTCTGGATTTAGATGGACGTTATCTTCTAATGTTGACATTGACTTATTTGCATGTCTAAAAGCTTATATCGGAGAAAATGTCAGGTTGTTCATTTCATTAACATTGGTATCGGTCTTGGTTTCAATTACTCAGCCTTGTGAAACATACGCCGACACCAACGTTAATGATTAGTCCATCTGCGGGGCTCAATAGGGCTATTTTGCTAACCTCTATACAATGAGTATTATCGTGTATTCATTTGATTTACGTTTCAAGGATGAGTCCCAGACCCGACATATTAAACATTTATGCTGACTGAATACTCCAGATTCTGCTTGATTGGCCGAGTGCCTCCAACATTTCTGATTGTATTAATTTGTTTTAAGTGCGCTCGGTCCCGAGTTGGCGGAATAAGACCGTATATAAAGGACATGTCACTGTTGAAGTATCGAAAAGTATCGCCTCGTAATATTCATTCCAGCTGTTGCCCTGGCTCAGACACTTGCAATTACTTCGATCACAATGAGTCCAGTATAACGTGTTAAAGAAGGAACTGCAGATGCTGGAGAATCGAGGGTTACACAAAAAGCTGGAGAAACTCAGCGGGTGCAAGAAGGGTCTCGACCCGAAACGTCGCCTATCTCCTTCGCTCCTTAGATGCTGCTGCACCCGCTGAGTTTCTCCAGCTTTTTGTGTAACCCAGTATAATGTGTTATTGGCTGATACGCACAGATCTCATTAGATATTTCAAACGGGGAAATTGTTTGTCAGCGCCAGCCTTTGTTATATCTATAACGGATTAATTAATCTCGATCAATAACTTCTATTTTCACTTTCTTCAGGTGAGAAACAAACCAATAGAATGTGAAATAGGGGATATTCTACACAGAGAGGAGGAGCGTTGCTTTGAGACAATTTCAAACAATAAAGTCGAATCCGAAACGCGGACGTTCGAAGCAGGTAAGAAAACATTAAAGCGGTACACGTAATATTGATGGTGGCGGTTGAATAAAATAGTGGATTGACATTGTGGATGCTACACAGTTCTCATGGAATAGTTACTAATCTTTAACAGAAAATAATGTTTCACCCTCATAAATATTCCAGCACATAATGGTGCCTCTTTCAACTGTACTGAAACCAAAT
Source organism: Raja brachyura (assembly GCA_963514005.1). Next base: position 35,630,135 of record OY740787.1, on the reverse strand, counting down.
AGCAAAAGACGGTGGGACACGAGTGAAAACATTTTCATTAAATCTCATAAAAACAACTTAAAATGCTTTGATACCAACATAATATGGAATTGTTTGAAATTCCTCAGATCATTATTTTATTGTAAATTGTGTATTTAAACAAGATTTAACAATTTAATTCAAAGTTACAGAGGTTTTACATTCCTTCATGCGACTGAGAGTCAGGGGAGAGGGAGACACATAGATAAGGAAGGGAGATAATCTTTTATCACAGAGATAAGACAAGTGAAAACGAGATATCCTCCAGACATCAGACCCCTAGTTATTGACTGTAGTTCTGTGTTCAACATCATAATTCCAAACTAACTCACCTCAATCTCTGGACCTACCGTCCTGACCCATTGACTTCCTGACCGATAGACTGCAATTAGTATGGATAAGTGATAATTCTTTACACTGATGCCCTGCAAGGCTCCATCTTCAGCTCTGTACTGTGCTCCCTATGTATTCACAATGGTGCAACCACATTCTGATCCAATTCCATTTACAGGTTTGCAGATAACACCACTGTAGTGAGCTTGATGGTCTTGAACAATGTCAAGACAGAGTACAAGAAGAGATACAGAGCCAAGTAATATGGTGTCAAAATGTCACTCAATTTGAGCAAAATGCCCTAAACATTCATAATATTTGTCCTGGGAGAGTTAGATAAAGCTCTTAAAGATAGCAGAGTCAAGGGATATGGGGAGAAGGCAGGAACGGGCTACTGATTGTGGATGATCAGCCATGATCATATTGAATAGCTCAAAGGGCCAAATGGCATACACCTGCACCTATTGGTCATTGGTCCAATCACCTACAAGCAAGAAAACAAACCAATGCAGCTACTTCCTCAGAAGTCAAAGGAAATTTGGTATGCATCCAATGACTCTTACCAATTTCTACTGATGCACCATACAAAATACTCCTCAGGATACATCATAGTTTGTTTTGGCAAGTGCTCTGCCTTAGACCACAAGAAACTAAAGAAAGTTGAGGATGCAACTCAGCCATCACTCTAACCAACTTCCTTCCCATTAGCTCCATCTAAACTTCATGCTCCTTCAGGAAAGCAGCAAACATTATCAAGGACCACTTATATCCCGGTCATTCTTTCTTCTCCCCTCGCCCATTTGACAGAAGATACAAAAGTTTAATAGCACTTTCCACCAGAATCAAGAAGAGCTTCTTCCCCACCATTAATAGAATTGTGATTAGACTTCTCATATGCTAATGTTGTATTTCCAATCTTCAGCCCTTTCACATTTTATTAATCTGCATTTTATCCTTTGCATTATATTCTGCACTCTGTTTCCTTGCTATTTGGCACTAGCCGTTGTACATATATTTTATTGATTGTACTAGGTATGGTATTATATGCCTACAAAGCAATGTTTTTCACTGTATCTCAGTACATGAGACAATAATAAACCAATACCAAATACTGTTCCAGTTTTACTTACCCAGTAAGTAGAGATACAGCAGAGCAGAAATGAGCCTTTCAGTTGATTCCATATTTCAAAGCAAGTCACACCACATTCAGAAATAGCTGTTTCTTTGCTCTTATCACACTACTGAATGGACTCTCATAAACTAAGGGTTTAATCCTGATCTTCCAATCTATCTTGTTGTTTCCCTTGTACTTTTTATTGTCTTCCCTTCCTCTGTAGGTGTAACACTGTAATGCTATAAAATAAGAGCAAATAACCCTGATTATTTTTTTACTTTGCACCATGTGTATGGATTACATGCACATGCATAGGGTATTATTTGACAAGATAGCCGGCAAAACTATTTTTTTCACTGTATTTAAGTGCATGTGACTATAATAAATTAATACAAATATCAATTTGAAGAGAAATAGGTCATGCTTAGAAAAACTGGAATTCAGTCAATAGTCATAGAGTGATAGTGTGATACAACATGGAATCAGGCCCTTCGGCCCAACTTGGCCACACCGGCCAACATGTCCCAGCTGCACTAGTCCCACCTGTCCATGTTTGGCCCATATCCCTCCAAACCTGTCCTATCCATGTATCTGTCTAACTGTTTACTAAACGTTAGGATAATCCCTATCTTCTCAGGCAGCTTGTTCCATACCCCCACCACACTTTGTGTGAAAATTACCCCTCAGATTCCTATTAAATCTCTTCCCCCTCCACCTTAAACCTATGTCCTCTGGTCCCCAATTCACCTACTCTGGCCAAGAGACTCTGTGCATCTATCCAATCTATTCCTCTCATGATCTTAAGGGCCTGTCTCACTTAAGCGTCATTTGCGCATCACGCAGATGGCGTGCAAAGATACGCACCATGCGCGCATCACGTGCGTCGTGACACGTAAATGATGTCGCGTAAATGACAGTGGGACAGGCCCTTTATTCTCAATCTTATAATCCTGTTAAGGGCCTGTCCCACTGTACGAGGTAATTCAAGAGTTCTCCAGAGTTTTCCCCTGATTCGAACTCGGAGAATGTCCGTAGCGGGTCCATAAGAGTTTGTGGATGTCTCATAGCGGCTCGTAATGCTAACAATAGGTACTCGGGAAATGCGGTAAACTCGTGACGTTTTTTCAACACCGTGAAAAATGTCCACGAGTAAAAAATATTAGTGAAGGAAAAAAATCGCTTTTTACTCGTATGAGCCGCTGCAAGACATCCACAAACTCCTATGGACTTGCTACGGACATTCTCCGAGTTCAAATCAGGGGAAAACTCGGGAGAACTCTTGAATTACCTCGTAGTGCGCCCTTTAGTACAAATGGTCTAACAAGTTGCTGCTGCCATCTAGTGGTTTAAATTAATTGTGCTAAATATCGAAAAATACTAACTGTGCAGAAGTTTTCAAAAACAAAACCATGAAAACATTTTGTTTATTATATTGTTATTGGGTAGGAATTTATCCCTGCAATATAATCTTTCAACTGAAAACAGAGAGCTGGTGTAGCTCCAGGCCCTCCCCTCACCCCTGGACTCTTCCCCCTACATTCCTTCCTCTAGCTTCACAATTTGCAACTCTTCAGTCCTTTTATATCACAATTTCTACCTTTTCATCTCTTGCTTTTGTTTATCGATCCGCCTAATAAATAACCTTCCTCATTTGGCTTGGGAAAGGCCAGGCTTCTGGTTCTCTTCCAGTTTTCTTTCCATGGCTCCCAGGCAAGTGCCGTGAGTAATTACTCAGGGTAGGCAGTCAGCCGGCTTTAAAAAAAATCTTAAACATGCGCAGATTGCTCTCTTCGTAAAAAATAAAAAATAACAATTCAATTTTCCCAAGGCTTCTCAATCTCCTTCATTTTTTAATTACTGAATGGGTGGGGGACAGAGAATGAAGGCAGGTGGAGAGATGGTGGGAAAAACTGGAGCACACAGGGACATCTCTTACCTGCCGCTCGCAGGCTTCGCTCATGTCAACCGTGTCCCGCAAATCCTTAAATTCCCACAGCCAAGTAACCTCAACTGGTCTCGTGAGCGCGCTGTCGGAATTTAAAGATTTGTGGGAAGCCGGCCGGCGAGCGGCAGGTGAGAGATGTTCAGACAGAGAGCACTGCCAGAGGTGAGTGGGGACCAGCAGAAGGGGCTGAAGTGGCAGCCGGTTCTGCTGTTGGGTCCCAGCGGCCGCTCAAAGTCAGTCACCCAAGCTGCTTCCTTCCTCGGAAGTGGCGGGCAGTTCTGCTGTCCGTGCCCGGAGTGCTGCTGCAGCCACCCAAGCTAATTCACTCCCCGGCCACAATAAAAACATATAGTAATTACAGCACAGAAACAGGCCATCTCGGCCCTTTTAGTCCATGCCGAACACTTACTCTCACCTAGTCCTATCTACCTGTACTCAGACCGGAGCGTGGCAAGTGGGTTACTGACCCCAATCCCCTCCTTCACAATGCCAGACTCGACCCGAAACGTCGCCTATCTCCTTCGCTCCTTAGATGCTGCTGTACCCGCTGATTTCCTCCAGCTTTTTGTGTAATCCCCAAACATTGTGAACAGAGCTCTCCCCCCACCCTGGGAAATACAGTATTTATAAAAATTAAGCACCAAGAAATGCACTTACCACGTTATTGGTACATTAAGTCCATTCTTCACTCTTTGTTTCCTGAGATACTATTAAAATAATGGCAATCCATATTTGAAAATCCCGTCAAGAAACCCGCGCTGCGCATGCGCAGGGCTGCAAAGGCAGATTTTCTGCTGCCTTCAGCACCCCTTGAAACTGACGGCTCAGGCAGCGCTGACGGCACGTGGGCTGCACAGACCTTCGCGTGTTACAAGTGCTGCAGATGAAAGACACGGAGAATTATGCCTACCTAGGAGATCGATCTCTTAGATAGGCATAATTTTCCCATGCCTTTACTATTTATATTTAATAATTGCCATTTCATAATTTTAGTCAGGGTAGGCAGTGCCTACCTTGCCTACCCTGACGGCACGTGCCTGATGCCTCCCCATTCCCTAGCACACAATGAATCCGAAGAAGCAGCCCGACACAAACATTGCCTATCCATACTCTCCTGAGATGCTGCCTAACCTCCTTTTTTTAAACTAGCATCTGCAGTTCCTTGTTTCAACGTCATCTTTCAACACACGTTATCCTCCGAAAACAAAATAACTTTTGAACATCATTTTGCGCTCTTTAAAGTGAATATCTGTGCTTCATGCTTTGGTAATATGGTACGTGCTTTTAATTTAGTAATTTAATTTGGTACATGCTTAATTTAGTTTTCCATTAACTTGATCAATTTGTTAATACTCATTGATCATGTGTGTTAATTTAATATTAATTTACTTACTGGTTTAGAACACCAAATGATCATCTGTACCAAACTCCAGACCTACAGATATTGAACATACTTAGACTATTCTGATTCCAGAATGATTTCCCAATAAATCATTCTGGTAACACTGATTTTGAGATGCATATTGCATTTCAGACTGCTGGAATCCATGGAAATCAAAATGAATACTTCTGGCATACACTTTTGGAGTTCTAATGAGCTTTAATAATTTTCAGACATTGGTAATTTTCAGTAACTGGTACATTAATTCAACTTTCCATGACATCTGTATGGAAGTTATTAACATAATTATTGCGTGTGTGCTTTTTGATTAGATGTGAGCTTTCTATGAAACTGGGAATGTCATTAATAATTCACATGTAGTCATCCATTTATCAAAATTGGAAATCCAAAGTAAAAGCAGTAAATGTAAGAGATACACGACAGGTCAGGTAGCATCTGTGTTGAGATATACAGCGCAATTGTGTTAGGTCAGTGACCTTTCATCAGAGCCAATCATCAAATACCCTGACAGCGATCTATAATAGGAAAAGAGTTTTATTCCATGAAAAGAAAAAATCACACAAATGGTGGTGGATGTATGGAACAAGCTGGCAAAAGAAGTAGTTGAGGCAGGGATATCCCAACATTTAAGAAACACGTGCATGGATAGGACAGGTTTGGAGGGAGATGGACCAAGCGTGGGCTGATGGGACTAGTGTATCTGGGATATGTTGGCCAGTGTGGGCAAGTTGGGCCTGTTTCCACACTGTATCACTCTATAACACAGATGTAATATCAGACTTCAGAAATAGAATATTGCAGCTGAATTTGCAATACAGATTTGAACCTTGATGTCTCCCCTCTGATTCTTGCAAGTGTTGGCATTGGTTTAAAGTGTTGCAATAATAATTCTTAATTTGTTTAAGAATGATTTGTTGCTTGGCTGCTAAGAGGCATTAACTAATCTTTGGACCAGCTATTAACACCAATGATCCAGCTTGGTGCCAAGACTGAGGCACATATCAGAACTCAATTCCTATAGAGTAATAAAGTGTGGAAACAGGCCCTTTGGCCCAACTCGCCCACACCGGCCAACAATGTCCCAGCTACCCTAGTTCCACTTACCTGCGCTTGGTCCATAACTCTCCAAACCTGTTCTATCCATATACCTGTCCAACTGTTTCTTAAATGGTGGGATTGTCCCAGCCTCAACCATCTCCTCTGGCAGCTAGTTCCATACACACACCACCCTCTGTGTGAAAAGGTTACCCCTCAGATTCCTATTAAATCTTGTCCCCTTCACCTTGAACCTATGCCGCCTTTTCCTCTATTGCCCTACTCTGGGCAAAAGACTATCTGTGCATCTACCTGATCTATTTTTCTAATGATTTTGTATACTTCTATAAGATCTCTCCTCATCCTCCTATGTTCCATGGAATAGAGGCCTATAGTTCACACCCTCTAGTCCTGGCAACATCCTCGTAAATCTTTTCTGAACCCTTTCAAGCTTGACGATATCTTATAGAAACATAGAAAATAGGTGCAGGAGAAGGCCATTCGGCCCTTCGAGCCAGATCACATTCATTGTGATCATGGCTGATCATCCCCAATCAATAACCCGTGCCTGCCTTCTCCCCATATCCCACGATTTCACTAGCCCCTACCTTGATTCCACTAGCATCTTTCCTATAACATGGTGTCCAGAACTGAACACAATATTCTAAATGCGGTCTCACCAATGTCTTATACAACTGCAACATGACCTCCCAACCTCTATACTCGATGCTCTGACTGATGAAGGCCAAAGTGCCAAAAGCCTTTTTGACCACCTTATCTACTTGCGACTCGACCTTCATGGAAGCACGCACTTGTATTCCTAGATCTCTTTGCTCCACAATACTACCCAGAGGCCTACCATTCACGTGTCGATCCTGCCCTTGTTCGGCATCCCAAAATGCAACACCTCACACTTCTCTGTATTAAATTCCATCAACCATTCATCTGCCCACCTGGCCAATCAATCCAGATCCTGCTGCAATTGTTCCCATCTTCACTATCTACAAAACCACTAACTTTTGTATCATCAGCAAACTTGCTAATCTTGCCGTGTATGTTCTCATCCAAATCATTGATGTAAATGGCAAAACAGTAACGGGCCCAGCACCGAACCCTGTGGCCGGGTTACCGGCCTCCATTCTGAGAAGCACCCTTCCACCATCTCCTTCTGCTTCCTTCCATGGAGCCAATTTACGATCCATTCAGCTACCTCTCCTTGAATCCCATGAGATCTTCCAGAGCAGCCCACCATGTGGCACTTTGTCAAACACCTTACTAAAGTCCATGCACACAACATCTACAGCTCTGCCTTCATCAACCTTTAAGCTCACCTCTTCAAAAAATTCAATCAGATTTGTGAGACACGACCTCCCACATACAAAACCATGCTGACTGTCCCTAATCAGCCCTTGCCCATCCAAATGCCTGTAAATCCTATCCCTCAGAATACTCTCCAGTAACTTACCAACTACAGATGTTAAGCTCACCGGCCTATAGATCCCAGCATTTTCCCTGCAGCCCCTCTTGAAAAGAGGCACAATATTTGCCACCCTCCAATCCTCTGGCACCTCCTATATATTTAACGGCGACTCACAAATTTCAACCAGGGCTCCTGCAATTATCACTCTAGTTTCCCCGCAATGTCCTTGGATATATCTGATCAGGCCCCGGAGATTTGTTTACCTTCACACACGACAGTACCTTCAGTACTTCCTCAACAGTAACCCTGACTGCTCTCATGACACTTCCAGTGACTGCTCCAATTTCCTCCATCCGACTGTCTTTCTCCTCAGTAAATACAGAGGAGAAATATTCATTGACCTTGCCCATCTCCTGTGGCTCCACACAGAGGTGACCACTTTTATTCCTGAGAGGGGCACTTTCTGTTACGCTAGTATGAGTGTTGTGGGCCAAATGTACTGGTTTCCAGAGGGCTAGTATGGAGTATGTAGGCTGAATGGATTTTTTGGCTGACAGCTCAGTCACTGAGGCCTGCCAGTACAATCACTCGGACCTGGCAGGCTGGCAGCTGAGAAACTGCCAGAAATTCTGCTCAAAACAGGTGATAGACTGTGTGAGAGAAGGGGGAGAGGGTGGACTGAATGGATTATTGGGCTGGCCCTTCACTCTTAAGAATGTCATGCAGCCGCTCAGAGATGTCCTGGACACTGGCATCAGGGAGGCAACACACCATCCTGGAGTCTCACCTGTTGTCACAGAATCTCCAGTCCACACCTCTGACAATGGAGTCTCCCACCTTTATGGGTCTACCTGACATCACTCTTCCCCGTTGAGCCTCAGCACCAGGGTTGGGATCACAGTCCTGGCTACCACTCAATCTTGTTGTGTCATCTGCTTCCAAGAGGGCATACCTGTTTTCAGTAGGTACAGCCACCGGAGTCTCCTGCACTCAACATTTACTCCACTCTTTCACAGTCACCCACCTTCGCTCTTCCTGTTTCCTTGGTGTGACAACCTCACTGAAGGTCTTGCCAGGAAATTCTCATTTTCCCGGATGGTCCTGAGGTCATCCAACTGCTGCTCCAGTTCCCCAACATGTTTATTCAGGAGATGTACCTTGACACAGTTTCCATAGGCGTGGTTTCCAGAAGTACCGGCAGTGTCCCTGACTTCCCACATCCTGCAGGAAACACACTGCACCAGCTTACTGGGCATTTCTTCAACAGACAAATCAAATCACAGCTTTCAAATCAAGTATAGTCTCCTCACCAAAGTCTCACACTTTACTCACCAAGGCACTTCACCTCAACAAAGCCACTCTGTTACAGCTGCACTTGTTTTTAATCTCTTACCTAATTAACTACTTTAGGGATGATTAGTAAATTACCTGAACACTGGGTCTTGGCACTCTTTTTTACTGTCTTTCCCTGTCACTCACCTTCTTTCTCACGGACTTTCAAGCCAATAGTCTCTTCGCTCTGCTTCTGTGAGCTCCACAGAAGGACTGTGACTAGGACCGGGTCTTTGTTGGAACATAGCACTTAACATGTGAATGTGGTATCTCTGAATCCCTGAGAAGGTGAAAAATGCAATATATTGTATCAAATGCACAAGCAAATATTAATTATGTTAGTTATACATCAAATAATGCATGTTGGATTATACCCTAGCTAAAAGTCAATATTCACAGGGAAGCATTGAAACTGATTTGCCTCTGCTAATTGAAGGTCATCAATAACAATTCTAGCACTCTCACCACCGTGTAAGTTGGCGACAGTTGGCGTAGACCAAAGCTTGAACCTCAGATCCATTTCTTAACGTCTGACCCAACTAGACATTCACCTCTGTGAAACATTTAATTACTCTGCAATCTATTTACAGGCTTACAATAAGAAGCCATATATTCATGCTCTTTATCAACTTTATTGGTCTCTTTTGACATGTTCCCTCACTAGCATCACTATATCAATGGACTGTGATTTGCACAGTGGCAAAGTATAATAGTAGGTTTAAATGAGAACTTACCAGTTCAAAGTTTGATCTGTATTTTATGAGGAGTTACAATGAGGGATTACGTGAAGACCCCGTCCAGCACGCATGCACGACATTCTTCAAAGCAGTGGTGTCGATTCACAGAAAAAACACAACGATTGAAATAAATATAGTAAAGAAAAAAAAAGAACTTAATTACCAGTTGATCTGTATAACAGAGGGTGGGAGCGGTGGGCACGCAATCCCTCATCGTAACTCCTCGTAAAATACAGATCAAACTTCAAACTGGTAAGTTCTCATTTAATCTTACTATTTTATTTCGGAGTCACGTGAGTGACTACGTGAAGACTTCAAAGCTCTGTGATTCCGAACCGTGTACCAGCTCATGCTTCACTCACTGTCTGAAGACCTTTGTGGGAGGAAGTATGTTATTACAATCAACAATAACCTGTTTGTGAACAAAAATGTTTTTTTAATAACAACAAAAAAACAGAGAGCTCTCCCGGGCTTAAATTAAATATTATCTGCAGACTATAAAATTCTGTCTGCAAATGTAGCAGATTCCGCCAGCAGCTTATTATAAAACCTTTGGAAAGTTCTTTCCAAGGACCATCCTGCTCTGGCCAGAATGTGGTCCATAGGCACGTCCATTCGCCTAGCCGCCGACATGGATGCAGCCCTGGTGGAGTGAGATTTGTGAACATTAGTATTTACTCCCACGGACTTAAGCACCTGCTTGAGCAACCTTGAAATGGTTTGGCTCATCACCTGACCATGAGGCTTCTTGTGGCTTATTCATAAGGCTTTTTCTCTCCCTCTTAAGTTGTATGTTGTGTCTATGTAATTGGCGAGATGGGTCTTGGCACACAGCCATGGGTCAGGTGAATATGCCCGGAACTCCATGACTGGAGCGTGGTTCCTGGTCTAGTTTGTTTGACCAGCCCTGAATATGGAATGTAAAACAGTCCAATGACTCTGTCATGCTGTTCAGCCTCTGAAGGTGGAGGGACTGTACCCTTTGAGCTGACTCTAGTGGCATGAGCATGACTGATTTCAGGGTAAGTTGTTCCAGCGTGAGTGACCTGGGTGGTGGCCATCCCCCAATGCTGACATCCCAGATCTGAGTGTACCCTGGTCTGGGGGAATTAGTGTTAAAAATGCTCCTCATGATTGTGACCACTAGTGGATGGGACCCCAAAGCCTGTTGTCCTGCAACTGGAACCAAATAAGCTAACAACGCACTCCTGGCTGTATTGATGGCTCTGTAGCTGAGTCCATCCCAATGTAATCCAACCAGGAACTCCACAACACTGGTGGCTGTTGCTGTAGTGTAGGTAGTTCCTGTTTTGGAGCAATACCATTCCCATTTCCTTATGTTGCTCAGGTATGTCTCCTGGTGGACTCCCAGTGGGATGTGGTCATCATGTTGATGGCGTCCTCAGACAGTCCCAGGCCCAGTAGAGGTCTTTTTAGAATCTGCAAGCCAGGAGATTGACTCTGTCATGGCACGGGTGACTAATGCCCGACACTGGGTGGATTAATAAATCTGGACTGCTGGGGAATTCCAACGGTGTTTCGACAGCCATGTCGCGGGCCACTGGGAACTATGGCTGTATAGGCCAGTCAGGTATTATCAAGATTCCTGTAGCGGAATCCAATTGAATCTTGCGTAATACCCAGCTGATGAGGCAGAAGGGAGGAAAAGCATAAAATAACATTTTCCCCCAATGCAGTGTGAATGCATCAGCTGCTGCTGCCTCAGGGTCTGGTTCCCAAGCAACATACATTGGTACCTGGTGATTCAGCATAGATGTAAATAGATCGTTATCTGGAGTGCCATATTGGTTTGTAATTTCAGCAAACACTTTGGGATTTAACATCCATTCGATGTTATCGTTAAATTTGAGTGACCTGGTGTCTGCCACTGTATTTTGCTTACCTGGTAGGTAATTTGCTGATAACCAAATATGTCTTTCGACACACCATTGCCAGATTAGGTTGACCAAATAGTTACATGATAACGACTTTACACCACCCATGTGGTTGATATAAGCCACCACCGTGGTATTATCTAAATGCAACCGGACATGTGCGTGATGCTTATTAGATGAATATGCTTTCAAACCATAAAACGCACCCAACATTTCTAAGTAGTTGATACCCCGTGTCTGTAGGCAAGATGATTCAGAATTAGTCCATCTGCCCCCTGTGTTGGATTGCATGTTAGTTGCTCCCCAGCCCAAAGCACTGGCATCCGTTTGAATGGTTAATACTGGGTTGGTGATTATTATGGGACTGGAACTGAGCCTAATGTTCCTTGTCCACCATTGTAACTCTGGAATGGATTCAGCAGTTAAATTCATAGCTCGGTCAAAGTGACCTGAGTTTTCCTTTAGTGCGTGCACTTTAGCTCTTTGTAAATTTTGATAGTGCAAAGGCCCAAATTGTACAGCTGGAAAGGCTGCTACCATTTTCCCAATAACACTAGCTACCTGCCGTATGGTTGGCTGATGATTAACCATTAGTTTGTTGCATGATAGTGCCAACTCTGATGCTTTCCCCTTCGGCAGAGTTACAATCATGCGAACAGTGTCAATCGTAAATCCAAGATAGTCCATGGTAGTGGACGGTGTCAAATTGGATTTATCTGGATGTATGACAAACCCCAAAGTTTCAAACAAATGTTTGGTGGCTGGTATTGCCAAAATAGCTGTCTCCAATATTTTCCCTACTATTAAAATGTGGTCTAAGTACGCCATGACTATATGCTTATGTTTCCTCAACAATGCCAAGGCAGGTTTTAAGATTTTAGTGAACAACCTTGGAGCTGAGGTTAGCCCATTTGGTAAGGCTTTAAATTGCCATAGCTGTTTCATCCAGATAAACTTAAGGTATTTACGATGCTCCTTGTGTATGGGTACTGAGTAGTAGGCATCTTTTAAATCAATGCTTGCTAGAAAGTACCCTCTAGAAATCAATAGTCTGGCTGTTTCAAAAGTTTCCATCTTGAAATGTATATACTTAACAGACTCGTTTAAAGTAGTTAAGTCAATGATGATGCAACATCCACCATCTTTTTTAGTTTTAGTGAAAATATTAGACACAAATTCCAAAGGTTCATGTTTTGTTCTTTCAATGATACCTTTTGCTAGTAGCCTCATCAGTTCAGCTTGACATTCTTGTTTCTCTTTTACTGAGAGGGTGAATACCCTTTGGGGTATATGCTGGCGGCATGTTTTCATGAACAAAGTCAATTTTATAGCCATGAATGCTGCTGAGTATATATTTGTCATTAGTGATGGATTCCCATGTATCCAAAAACAAGTGCAATCTCCCCCCTGTTAGTATAGAGCCCCTACTGCTCATATGTTGAGAGGAACCAGACCCACCTACCTCCATGGTTACTGGTGCTTCTTCTGCCTCTTTGCTGGACGATGAGGTGTCTGCTGGGCTGTAGAGGGCTGCTGTTGATGTTGCTATTGGGGGCGGCGCATTTTCCATGGGGTTCGCTCTGGGCCCTGGCCTAAAGAAGGCTTACGGGGAATGATTGCAGACCCCGAGCTTTCACCAGTCCCATATGGTAGTCGACGACTGGTGGACGCCGTGGGGCACTGCCGCCTGGGTTTGTAAGGTCTGCTCGGTCCCAAATCTTGGACTCTTCCTCTAGGTCTCTCACCTTTTTTGGAAGGAATTGAGCAGAATTGGAGGTTCTGAACCCGGTGTTTTGCAAAGTCCTGCAAACTTAGGGTTGAGGGCAGGCTTGATGATTTCCTTCCGTAAATTGTTTATCTCATATTGAGTGGTGCACAGCAGAGCTAATGTATCTTGCTGATTTGTGGCGATGTCTACACTATCTATGGACCGAGCATATGATGTTATTCCTGCAGTCAGGAGTTTAAGGAGTTTGCATCAGAGTTGGCACTATCATGCAACTCCTTCTACATCCAATGGATTGGGTGATGGTAGTTTTCAATACTTACTGCCAAGATAGGCTTCATACCTCTTTGAACCAAATGACAGATTAAAATGAACTGGAAGTTTCTTACAGACCCTTAAATGTCTTTTTTTAAATAAGTGATGGATTCCCATGTATTAAGGGTTTTCTGGAGCTTCAACTCCAGGTTCCTGATGTTCTGCCCCAAATGTCCCCAAATTTGACTGTTTACAGCTGGTACATTCAATGATGTGCAATTTTCTGGGGCTGTATATAATTCAAGAGCCTCATTGACCACCCGTTCTTGTAGGGGTTTTGAGGACAGGTGGTCAATGCTGGCTGCAAGTTTCCGCTCTAAAGGCTGACCCGCTCGCGGTTGACCACACCCAACAGCTCTTCCTGATCCTGTACACCCTGTGTACTCCGGACATCTGCAGCCAACGACCCCTCTTCTTGACCAGCCCAGACCTGGTCGCCAATGCTGCCTTCAATAGTAGGTGAAGCAATGGTCAGTGCCATAATGGGCACTGCGGGAGTGCCTGAGCTCCTTTGGCGAGTCTGCTGCTGCTCTCTCAGCATATCTCGCTGGAGCAATTGCTCCATAAGCCGTTCTATTCGGCTTAGGCGGCTGCTGTGCAGCTCTTGAGCGGTGAGGCAGCTTCATCCGAATCGTCAGATACTACCGCCCGGCTGCAGGTACCTCCAGCCCGCTGCTCAGGCTGCACTAGCGGTGCTGGGCTCGGCTCGGTAGTTATTCCTGCCGCCTCCCCCCCCCCCCCCTCCAAAGAACGCTCCTCAACGGGAGACGAACGGGGGTGAGCTGCAGATTTCTTCCCTCTGGTCTTTCTCATTCTCCTGGAACATAAAGCAGACCACAGAGAAAATACATGGTAAAAACTTACCTGTCGGCCCGACTTTCAATTTGTAGCGGGAGCGCCTTGAACTCCCGTTCGTCGCATGTGCACTGCATGAACGCTAATGTCGCGCATGCGTGCGGGACGGGGTCTTCACGTAGTCACTCACATGACTCCGAAATAAAATTATATATTCAGTGTTGACAGTCATATGCTTTGACCTTTCTGGCATTTTCATTGAAATTTGGAGGGCTCATGGCAACTGGAACAGATAACATTGCAATACTGTTTAAGAAAGAACTGCAGATGCTGGAAAAATCAAAGTCAAGTCAAAGACAAAGTCAAAAGAGTTTATTTTCATGTGTCCCTGACAGGACAATGAAAATCTTTCTTTGCTTAGCACAACAGAACATAGAAGGCATTGACTACAATTCTATACATAAATACACCCATGACTTAATAAATTAATAAAGTGCAAATAACAGATGGAGGGATATTAATGTTCAGAGTTCCGAGCCAGGTTTAATAGCCTGATGGCTGTGGGGAAGTAGCTATTCCTAAACCGGGTTGTTGCAGTCTTCAGGCTCCTGTACCTTCTACCCGAAGGTAGCAAGGAGATGAGTGTGTGGCTAGGGTGGAGTGGGTCCTTGATGATGCTGCCAGCCTTTTTGAGGCAGCGACTGTGATAAATCCCCTCGATGGAAGGAAGGTCAGAGCCGATGATGGACTGGGCAGTGTTTACTACTTTTTGTAGTCTTTTCCTCTCCAGGGCGCTCAAGTTGCCAAGCCAAGCCACGATGCAACCAGTCAGCAAGCTCTCTACTGTACACCTGTAGAAGTTAGAGAGAGTCCTCCTTGACAGACCAACTCTCCGTAATCTTCTCAGGAAGTAGAGGTGCTGATGAGCTTTCTTAATAATTGCATCTGTGTTCTCGGACCAGGAAAGATCTTCACAGATGTGCACGCCCAGGAATTTGAAGCTCTTGACCCTTTCAACCATCGACCTGTTGATATAAACAGGACTGTGGGTCCCCATCCTACTCCTTCCAAAGTCCACAATCAGTTCTTTGGTTTTGCTGGTGTTGAGGGCCAGGTTGTTGTGCTGGCACCATATGGACAGTTGCTCGATCTCTCTTCTATACTCGGACTCATCCCCATCAGTGATACTTCCCACAACAGTGGTGTCGTCAGCGAACTTGATGATGGAGTTCGCGCTATGACCGGCTACGCAGTCATGAGTATAGAGTGAGTACAGCAGGGGTCTGAGCACGCAGCCCTGAGGTGCTCCCGTGCTGATTGTTATCGAGTCTGACACATTTCCACCAATACGAACAGACTGTGGTCTGTGGATGAGGAAGTCAAGGATCCAATTGCAGAGGGATGCACAAAGACCCAGTTCTGTGAGTTTGGTAACCAGCTTGGAGGGGATGATTGTGTTAAATGCCGAGCTGTAGTCAATAAATAGCAGCCTGACATATGAGTTTTTGTTGTCCAAGTCGTCCAGAGCGGAGTGGAGGGTCAGCAAGACCGCGTCCACTGTTGATTTGTTGTGGCGGTAAGCGAACTGCAGTGGGTCCAGGTTTTTGTCGAGGTAGGAGTTGATTTGCGCCATGATCAACCTCTCAAAGCACTTCATCACCACAGGCGTTAGTGCCACAGGTCGATAGTCATTGAGGCACGTCACCTTGCTCTTCTTGGGCACCGGTATTATTGATGCCCTTTTGAAGCAGGTGGGAACCTCAGACCTCGGAAGTGACAGGTTGAAAATGTCCGTAAAAACTCCAGCCAGTTGGTCCGCACAGGTTTTTAGGACACGACCAGGTATGCCATCAGGTCCAGACGCTTTTCGAGGGTTCACCCCTCTGAAGGATTTCCTGACGTCGGCCTCTGTGACTGAGACTGAAATACCATCACAGCGAATAGGGGCTTGGGAAGGCACATCGGTGTTCTCCCTATCAAAGCGTGCGTAAAATGCATTGAGCTCATCAGGGAGTGATGTATCGCCGACATCTGAGCTGCCTCCTGGTTTCGCCTTGTAAGAGGTGATTGCATTCATTCCCCGCCACAGCTGCCGAACATCTGTCTCATCCTCAACTTGGAGCAGAACTCCCTTTTGGCCTTTTTGATGGCCTTACCAAGGTCGTATCTGGACTTCTTGTAAACCACTGTGTCATCAGACATGAATGCCCGGTGTCTGGTCTTAAGAAGAGTGCGGATCTCACAGTTCATCCAAGGTTTCTGATTGGGAAACACTCGGAAGGTTTTTGTAGGGATGCAGTCCTCCACACATTTCTCTATGAAGTCTTTAACGACTGTGGCGTATTCATTCAAGTCCGTTGCCGAGTCCTTGAACATAGTCCAGTCTACAGACTCCAAACAGTCTTGTAGTTGTTCGAAGGTAGACAAAAATGCTGGAGAAACTCAGTGGTATAACAACAGTTTTAGAATAGATTAAGAATCAGATGCAATTAAATTACCCAAGAATGATGGGAAAGAGTACTATCACTGAAAACAGCACCAAGTTAAGCAGTAAAAGAACCATTCTTACTCCACCACCCACTCTCCCATTCTCAAAATAAATTGCTTGAAATAAACTGATTTGGCATTCACCGCTATCAAATGCATTTGTCACAAAATTACCTCCCCACCATTCCAAATATCTCAAACTTGCCTGGATTTGGACAGGTACTTCATAAACAAGATGCTATCTTAATACTTTACAATAGCTTAACTGGAAAGAACATTTTTGCAAGCATAATAAATGGAGTCAATGAGTGCACAGTGAGTGATTGATTGATTAACCTTTTACAACTGGCAACATGAGTTTATATTGATCTGTGAAGCACTGAACCACGGCAAATAAACAATGAGGGATTTTCATCCAATCTTCATTATAATTGAGCTTAGCTATTTTTATAAACGATAATTTGATCCATTGATAATATATGATGTATCTTTAAATCCAGAAATCTTTAAAACAGAAATATAATTCAATTATTATTGATTGTTTTTTACTGAAGATTTAAGATGATGGATTTATTATACAAAATAAAACGTTTTTCATAATAACATTAAGTTATGTGCCAGATTTTGCACGGAAATGTCAGCATTTCCGCCAGCCAATGTCAGCCAGTGTTTCCTCATGTGACAGATAGCAACTATTGCTGGCAGTGGTTTACCTCTGAACAGCCAAGTACAATCCAAATATTAAAGTGCAATAAAGCCATAACCAAATGAGGTAGAGTTGAGAATAAGAGTACATGGCAACATCTCCGTGAAGGCAGCTGGTTCAGGAGCCGAACAGCAGTGGGAAAGAAACAATTCTTAAATTTTTCAGGCTTTCATGCTTCATCCAACAGATAGAAGATGGAAAAGGGAATTCCAATTGTGGCAGATTTTCCTGAAACAGCCTTCCCAAATGAATGCATCGTGAAGATGGACTGGATGGAAGGGAGTGATGAGCCGATAATGGAGTAGTGTTCTGCAGGTTTAGGTTGTCAGGAGTGGAGGAGTTGCCATACCAGGCTGAGATGCATTTTGCCAGAACATTGAGGTTTGAGAGAATTCTCATGGACATGCCAGATCTTCTCAGACACATAAGAATTTTTTTGTCTCTTTTTTTTCCTCCTCCCACAAATATGTAATTACTGATTTTACTTCGGAGTCACGTGAGTGACTACGTGAAGACCCCGCCAGCACGCATGCGCGACATATCGTTGAACGCATTGCGGAAGCGACATTCGGGAGGAGCGCCGCTCCTTACTGAAGGTAAGGTTTACTGAACTTACTGAAGGTAAGGCTTACCATTCTGATGAGCGTGGCGACTGGGTGTACTTTGTTTTTCAGACACGGAGAAAGCACCATGGAGTCGCGAAAATCTAGGAGAGCAGTGGCAAAACCTGCTGCTGTGGAAAACAGCCAGCAGCGTGCCATCTCTCCAGAGCTGAAGGTGCTGCCAGCAGCTCCCGACTTCTCGCCGCAACAGGCTGCAGGGGCGCCGCGGTCCGGCGGCAAAACCACCCGGAAGTCGGACAGGACCATTGACTCGGCTGGGTCCGGACCTGAAGACACCCCGTTCACGGATAGCGACGTCTTTCCCGCATGGAGCGGATGGTGAAGCAGTTGCTCCAGCGTGACCTGCTTACACAGGGGCAGAGTCCCGGTGGGTCTCCTCGCAGACCCACGGCAGGATCCTTTCAAGGACTGCCAAATGTCTCACCCTCTTTGCAGGGGAGCATTAGGAGTCAGAGCTGGGCTGACCCTGAAGAAGGGGCAATGGCTGAACAGTCGACTGTGTTAGGGGTGCCAGAAGAATTGTTGGGCATGGTAAATAAACATGCTGTATCAACACAGAAAGGACTGCCTATATATCCTAAGCTGGCAGCCAGTATAAATTACATGGCTACAAACCAGCTGCAGGAGCACGCCATAAACACTACGGCTGAAAAATACCTCGCTCCAGAGAACTGCATTTCTCTAAATGTACCAGCAGTCAACAACCCCATCTGGGGCAACATGAGCCCATCTACAAGGAGCCAGGAGGTGAAGCTCCAGAGAATCCTTAAACTGCTTGCTCCAGGAATCACAGCAGTAACCAGGACAGCTGATGGGGTTGATTTGCCTGAAGAGCTGCAAGATGCTCTAGCATTACTGTGTAATACTCAGTTCGAGATTAACAGTTACAGAAAGAGCATCATTAAGCCTGCACTTAATCCCAAATTTGCGGGATTATGCAGGATCAGTAGCACTCAGCCGCCAAATTTGTTGTTTGGGGACAACCTCCCAAAGCAGGTGAAAGACCTGGATGAGGAGGCCAAGGCTATAGGCCTGATCAAGGTGCCAAACACCTGTAAAAACCCACTATCAGCAGGGCAGCACTACTACACATCCAGCAGACAACGGTACAATGAAAGACCATCTGGTGGTGAAAGCTCGAAAGCCAGCCCACCTGCACAGCGGTCTTTTTCAGACCATGGCCCAGCCCGGCCTTCTTGGAAAATGCGCCAACCCCACAATGCAGCAACACAATACCAGAAGAAACAAGGGCAGAGACAACCCATACAGCACCGGCGGTAACCATGGAGGTAGGTGGGTCTGGTTGCCTCAAAACATTGCATGTCTGGATTCATCAAAAGTTGGTGGAAGGTTGCACTTGTTTCATCATGTGCGGAGCACTTTTACGTCTGATCCTTACATACTCGGAAGCATTCAGGGTTACAAAATTGAATTTGTATACGAACTCCCCATCCCAGTTCAGCATACGCCTAGCCGGAAGTTCATACTTTCACAAAAAGAGAGAACAGCAGGCCATGCTGGACTGTTAAGACTAAACACAAAAGGGGTAATTGAGAAGACAATCAGAGAATCTCAAGATTTCGTATCAAATATATTTGCAAAAAACAAAAAAGATGGCGGGTGCCGCATTATTATAGATTTGACCGAACTAAATACTTCTGTTCAGTATGCCCATTTCAAAATGGACACGTTTGTCACAGCCAAACAGCTAATTTCTGATAGGTATCACATAGTTTGCATCGATCTTAAAGATGCATACTATTCAGTACCAATACACAAGGTTCATCGTAAATACTTGAAATATGTCTGGATGGGACAGCTATGGCAGTATAAGGCCTTACCCAATGGGTTGTCATCAGCACCCAGGCTGTTTACAAAATTATTAAAACCAACATTAGCATACTTAAGGAAACATAACCATATCGTTATGGCTTACCTTGATGATATTCTCATTGTAGGTGATAATTTAGAGATGGCTACATTGGCAGTATCTGCCACAAAACATCTTTTTCAAAAGCTGGGATTTATCATACATCCAGATAAATCAAAATTGGAACCCTCCACTACCATGGATTATTTGGGGTTCACTATTGACTCTGTTCAAATGTCTATCACCTTGCCACCAAACAAAGTGACATACTTGATGGAAGCATGCAAAAGCCTCGCTGGCATCAGGGAACCATCCATTCGGCAAGTAGCCAGAGTGATTGGGAAATTAGTGGCTGCATTCCCAGCAGCACAATGTGGACCACTCCATTACCAAAACCTGCAAAGAGCAAAGGTTTTAGCTCTTAAAAATCATGCAGGCCATTTCGATAGGCCTATAAAACTACCAGGGAAAGCAAAATCAGAATGAAACTGGTGGATAGAAAATGCTCAGCATTGTTCTAACCCCATCACTATCATGAATCCCTCGATTACATTACAGACTGATGCCAGTGCTAAAGGTTGGGGAGCAACTAATACCACCACAAGTTGTGGTGGCAGATGGAGTGCACAAGAATTAACCCTGTTTAAAGCACTAGGGATTAATTACCTAGAAATGCTGGGAACATTTAATGGACTCAGGGCCTACTGCTCAGATATGCACCAGTTGCATGTATGGTTACAAATTGATAATACCACAGTGGTGGCCTATATTAATCATATGGGTGGAATAAAGTCGATATCATGTGATGAATTGGCTAATAATATCTGGCACTGGTGTCTGGATGGAGAGATTTACTTCCAGGTAAGCTAAATACAGTAGCAGACACCAGGTCACATAAATTCAATGCCAACATTGAATGGATGTTGGATCAGAAAGTGTTTACAGATATTTTAGAATGGTATGGGACACCAGATATTGACCTTTTTGCATCCAGACTAAATCACCAACTACCAACATATGTTGCTTGGGAACCAGACCCAGGGCAGCAACAATGGACACTTCCTTGCTGCATTGGGGGGGGGGGGGGGGGGGGGATTTGTTTTGCTATGCATTTCCCCCCTTCTGCCTCATCAGTCGGGTCTTACAAAAAACTAAACAAGACTCCGCAACGGGTATTTTGGTTGTTCCCGACTGGCCTACCCAACCATTACAAAAGACGGCCACAGAACCCTGCATCCGGATCAACAAACGGCCGAGTTTGTTGGTACACCCCGTGACAGGGGAAAGTCACCTGTGCCATGACCGTAAGAACTTGTTGATTTTCAGATTCTGAACAGGCCATTTCTGGGATACGGACTCTCCGACAGGACGATCAATGCCATCTCAGTGTTGTGCAGGGAGTCCACCAGAAGACAGAAATGGGAAGTGTTCTGCACCAGGACGAATACTACATATGACTCAGCCACTATCACTGAAGTGCTGGAGTTTCTGGCCACCCTTCATTTCGATGAAGGATTGAGTTACCATGCCATTAATTGTGCACAGAGTGCCCTATCTAATTATCTGGGCAGAGGGAGTGATCACCTGGCTATAGGATCACACCCACTTGTATCTAAACTAATGAGGGGTATATTTAACTCTAATCCCCCCAGGCCCAGATACACCCATACATGGGACATAGGCATAGTATTAACTATGTTACGAGGATGGACACCCATATCGGGGCTCACTCTGGACAAACTAACATACAAGATGGTAATGATTATGGCACTTGTATCAGCACGACGGGTCCAGTCCGTACACAAGCTAAGTATGGACGCCATGTATATCACAAATGGCAAGATAACCTTTCTAATACCGGGGTTACTTAAACAAGACCGACCCGGTTCCTCTTGCCAAAAATTAGAGTTTCTGGCCTATCCTGCAGATAGTCGGCTCTGCATTGTGACACATCTTTTGCGATTTATAGAAGTCACCAAGACTCTTAGGGGCACGGAGAGAGCTTTACTCACAAGCCACAAACGCCCTCACCATAAGGTCACAGTGCAAACCATATCCAGATGATTAATGGTGGTATTAGGTGCAGCGGGGGTGGATACTAATGTTTTCAAATCTCACTCCACCGGGGCTGCATCTACATCGGCAGCTAGGATGATGGAAGTTCCAATGGACCACATCCTTGCCACAGCGGGTTGGAACAATGAACAAACTTTTCAATGCTTTTATAATAAACCCGTGGCTGCTCCTGAGATGTTTACAGGAAAAATTTAAGTTCTGTAAAATAAATTACCCAATGTGGGGCATATTATTTTAGGTATGAATAAATACCGTCTTTGTTTTATCAGTACAGTGTCATGTCTGAAATACGTTCATCCTCCTTTCCTAGCATGGCAGTGTGTGAGCATGGACTCGTTCCAGGGCATGAAATCACAGAGCTTTGAAATCTTCACATAGTCACTCACGTGACTCCGAAGTAAAGTAGTAAGATTAAATGAGAACTTACCAGTTTGAAGTTTGATCTTTATTTTATAAGGAGTTACGATGAGGAATTACCTGCCCTCCGCTCACAAAACCCTCTATTATAAAGTTCAACTGGTATGGAAGTTCTCTCTTATCTTACTATATTAGTCTACTCTGGTATCTGTGATTTCACACCACTGCTTTGAAGAATGTCGTGCATGCGTGTTGGCGGGGTCTTCATATAATCCCTCATTGTAACTCCTCATAAAATAAAGATCAAACTTCAACCTGGTAAGTTCTCATTTAATCTTACTATTCTGTTTCATTCTGCACATCTTGTATGCGTATGTGACGAATAAACATGACTTGACTTGTGGATTTTTTGATATGGATATCAAGAAACTTGAAGCCATTGACCATCTCTAAAGCAGCTCTGTTGTCAAGGACAGATTTGAGAGTTTACCTTCATGACAGCCAGTCCGACTCGCCACTGAGATGTATGGGACAGAGCCAGTGGAGAATGGGGAATGGGGGGGGGGGCAGGTGACTTGTGCCACAGTCACCTGGCACAAATTTGATTGAATAGAGCCTCCAGTTTGTTTTGGAATACTCTCATGGCATGCCTTGTGGAGATCATACTTGGCCTCCTTGTACAGTGTGGGAATACCCTTCTTAAAAGCCACAGATTTAGACATTAGCAGAAGGTGTACTCCCTATTCTTCCTAGATTTCCAGTTAGGATAGACCTTAATCAGAACACAGTCATCAATCAATTTATTGATGAAACTAGTGATTACTGAGGTATTCTCATTCAGGCTGAATGAAATGAACATGTTTTAGTGCACTCAGGGCAGTCCCAAAATAGACCCTTGGCCTCCTCAGATCATGTATCTATACACTGTAACTTGATGAATTGTAATCATGTATTGTCTTTATGCTGACTGTTTTGCACACAACAAAAGCTTTTCACTGTACCTCGGTACACGTGACTATAAACTAACCTGAATTGAGATCACTCCTGTAGAATTATCTTCCTTGCTTTCTCTCACTTCACTCACCGTCTGTAAGCCAGCAGGAGGAACACCGACAGGTTATCAGACTAGCCGAAATGAGAATGAGAGTTAGAATGATTTGTGTACTTTATGGTGTTTGTAGCAGTGGGCTAAGAGTGTTTACACCCACTCAGGGCAGGACACCTATTGATGACATATGGGGGGTATGTTTACTTGATTGAAGTCACCATTGATGATGGATGGGCATCAGGGTTTGATGGCTCAAGAGAGTTGCCTTTAATTCATCTAGTGCCATCTTGGCATTGTCTGGTAGTGGTACGTAGACTGTTGACAAATTGATTGAGCTGAATCCCTTGGTAGATATTAGGGACGGTATTTTATAGGTATTCCTGGTCAGGGGAGTAGAATTGAGCCAAGACCATCACATCAGTGACCGTCAAGTCAAGGGAGTTTATTGTCATGCGTCCCAGATAGGACAATGAAATTCTTGATTGCTGCAGCACAACCGAATATTGTAGGCATAATACGGAACAGATCAGTGTGTCTATATAGCATAGACCACATATATACACATAAACAAACAGATAAAGTGCAATAGGCTGTTATAGTACAGAGTTTGTTTAATGGCAAGTTTAATAGCCTGATGGCTGTGGGGAAGTAGCTATTCCAGAACCTGGATGTACCAGATTTCAGGCTCCTGTGCCTTCTACCTGATGGCAGCGGAGAGATGAGTGTGTGACCAGGATGATGTGGGTCCTTGATGAGCTGAATAACAGCCGAGCTGAATAACAGCCTGACATATGAGTTTTTGTTCTCCAAGTGGTCCAGAGCATAGTGGAGAGCCTGTGAGATCGCATCCACCGTTGATCTGTTGTGGCGGTAAACGAACTGCAGTGGGTCGAGGTTCTTGTCAAGGTAGGAGTTGATATGCGCCATAATCAATCTCTCAAAGCACTTAATCACTACAGATGTTAGTGCCACTGGCCGATACCAAACGCAATATTGGAAGAAGTACAAGTGAATTGTTGATTCGCCTGGAAATTCTGTTTGGGTTCTGGGACGGTGAGAAGTGCAGAGAAAAAAAGTACAAGTGTTGCATCTCGTGTAATCGCATAGGGACTTGTCATGGTGTTTTTTGTAGGGATGGAAAAATGGACCAGTGAATCATGAATGCATAATCATGTCAAGTATTGAAAGGCAAAGGGAATATTTTATAATGGTTGAATCCTGTTGAACCTGGTGGAGATTGAAAGGAAGATCCCTTGGAATGCAGAAGCTGGTGAGGTAGACAAACTCTGTTTTTGCACTGTCAACAACATTGGGGAGAGGGGTCGGCGGGCTGGTGGGTCAGAGCAGATGTATGGAAAAGGACCCCATTCACTATGATCACAATGATTGATGTGAAGCCAGAATTCAGGAGGAAGTAATTTCAAAGGCACTGTGAAGAAAGTCAAAACAGATACAGCGGAGACTAAGGAACGAGAAGAATGGAATGGGGGAATATTGATCAAAAGAGGACTAGTCCCCCTGCACACAAGGGAATATAATTCTACAAGTGACCACTGGGATGTTTTGTTCAAAATCATACAGATCTGAAGAATGAATACTATTTAGAATGAAAGAATTAACTATATATACAGTGGCTTGAAAAAGTTTTCATACCCCTTTTCCACGTTTTGTCACGTGACAACCGCAAACGTAAATGTATTTTATTGCGATTTTATGTGATAGACCAACACAAAGTGGCGCATAATTGTGAAGTGGAAGGAAAATGATACATGGTTTCCAAATTTTATTACAAATAAAAAACTGAAAAGTGGCATGCAAATGTATTCAGCCCCCCTGAGTCAATACTTTGTCGAACCACCTTTCGCTGCAATTACAGTCTTTTGGGGTATGTCTCTACCAGCTTTGCACATCTGGAGACTGAAATTTTTGCCATTCTTCTTTGCAAAATAGCCCAAGCTCAGTCAGTTTGAATGGAGAGTGTCTGTGAACAGCAATTTACAAGTCTTGCCAGAGATTCTCAATTGGATTTAGGTCTGGACTTTGACTGGGCCATTCTAACACATGAATATGCTTTGATCTAAGCCATTCCATTGTAGCTCTGGCTGTATGTTTAGGGTTGTTGTCCTGCTGGAAGGTGAACCTCCGCCCAGTCTCAAGTCTTTTGCAGACTCTAACAGGTTTTCTTCCAAGATTGTCCTGTATTTGGCTCCATCCATCTTCCCATCAACTCTGACCAGCTTCCCTGTCCCTGCTGAAGAAAAGCATCCCCACAGCATGATGCTGCCACCACCATGTTTCACAGTGGGGATGGTGTGTTCCGGGTGATGTGCAGTGTTAGTTTTCCGCCACACATAGCGTTTTGCATTTAGGCCAAAAACTTCAATTTTGGTCTCATCAGACCAGAGCACCTTCCTCCACATGTTTGCTGTGTCCCCCACATGGCTTGTGGCAAACTGCAAACGGGACTTCTTATGGCTTTGTTTCAACAATGGCTTTCTTCTTGCCACTCTTCCATAAAGGCCCGATTTGTGGAGTGCATGACTAATAGTTGTCCTGTGGACAGATTCTCCCACCTGAGCTGTGGATCTCTGCAGCTCCTCCAGAGTTGCCATGGCCTCTTGGCTGCTTCTCTGATCAATGCTCTCCTTGCCTGGCCTGTCAGTTTAGGTGGATGGCCATGTCTTGGTAGGTTTGCAGTTGTGCCATACTCTTTCCATTTTCGGATGATGGATTGAACAGTGCTACATGAGATGTTCAAAGCATGGGATATTTTTTTATAACCTAACCCTGCTTTAAACTTCTCCACAACTTTATCCCTGACCTGTCTGGTGTGTTCCTTGGGCTTCATGATGCTGTTTGTTCACTAATGTTCTCTAACAAACCTCTGAGGCCTTCACAGAACAGCTGTGTTTATACTGAGATTAGATTACACACAAATGGACTCTATTTACTAATTAGGTGACTTCAGAAGGCGATTGGTTGCACTGGATTTTATTTAGGGGCATCAGAGTAAAGGGGGCTGAATACTTTTGCACACCACACTTTTCGTTTTTTTTATTTGTAAAAAAAAAATTCCTTCCACTTCACAATTATGCATCACTTTATATTGGTCTATCACGTAAAATCCCAATAAAATACATTTACGTTTGTGGTTGTAACGTGACAAAATGTGGAAACGTTCAAGGGGTATGAAAACTTTTGCAAGCCACTGTAAGTGATTGACTATATAGTTGGGGACAGGATCCTTTGGGAATCACTCTAGTATGTTTCTTTCAGAGTCAAAATTAAGGTAATGGATAGAAGTAACATTATGAAGTATTAAAGGTGTGTAGGATTGTTAAAGTATGGAGGTTATACGGGTGTTGGTTTCTTGCAATATTATTTGCAGTGGTTGTTATTTTATTTGTGCATTTTTCAGTCTTTATAACGTTTTTTACAAAGGTATAAGTTTAGTTTAGTTTAGTTTAGATACAGCGCGAAAACTTCTGCCCACCAGAGCTGCGCCGACCAGTGATCCCCGCACATTAACATTATCCTACACCCACTAGGGACAGTTTTTACATTTACCAAGCCAATTGTGTGTAGAAACAAAGAACTTTAGATAGTAATTAATACACAAAAGGACACAAAGCGCTGGAGAAACTCAGTGGATTAGGCATCATCCCCGGAGAACATGGATAAGAGATGTTTTGTGTCGGGACCTTTCTTCAGGCCGACAAAGATCAGTCTGAAAATGGGTCTGGACCTGAAACATCCATGTTCTCCTGATGCTACCTGACCTACTGTGTTACTCCTGCACTTTATGTTCTTTTCTAAATTATGTTGTTCTATTATCTTCAAGGGTTTTACCATTTTAAAATTGGTTCAGGCCAAAGTTAGAAAATAGGTGAGAGAGCAAGCTGCGTGCACTATTAGTGATTGCAGGGAAATTTCATTTTTCATATTGTCTGTATGAAATATTTGGACTGCATAATGCCAGTGTCACTTTTCACTGTAGGACAATAGAACATAATAAATCTAGGTTCAGTTCCCAAATCTATAACATAAATCATATCTTATCAGCGGGAGGTATTGTTTTTTATGTGTTCAGACAGCTGTTATTTATTGTGTAATTTAGAATCATTTGTGATGAATAGAAATTTTACACCCACTAAATGTTGAAGCTTATTGTTCCACCTATGTTTGTACTTTAAAAAATTGACAGGTATGTCAAGGGTCTTTTTCTTTAAATACTTTTATTGCTTTTATTTTTACTGCAACAGGCTGTGACAGAATGTGGGACAACCTGACCTGCTGGCCCTCCTCTTCATTGGGAAAGACTGTCGCGGTACCTTGCCCTAAGGTGTTTTATGTTTTGACTCACAAAGAAGGTAAATAAAACATTGACAAACAGAGGAAATATATTAATTTTGTATGTTGCTTTTTTTTTGCAAAGTTACTTAATGACCTGTCCCACTTTCACGACCTAATCCACGACCTTTTTTACTCGTGGACATTTTTCATCATGTTGCAAAAACGCCCCGACCTACTTGATGCCACGAGTACCTACGACTAGCATCACAACCTACCTACGGCCTCATGACGACCATGCTGCGAGTATGAGTCAAGGGCAAACTCGGCAGATGTCGTGAATTAGGTTGTGAAAGTGGGACAGGCCCTTTACCGTTTCATTCCCAGAGTACTAAATGAGAAGTGCATTTTGTTTTCAGATGCTCTTTGGAAAAATGCCCATTCCTTAGAATTACATTTACACTATTCTCACAGTCACTGTATTATTACCATACCTCAAAGGTATACTCCAATGTTGCAAAAATGGTTGAATGTCTGAAATAACCAACTCTGGCAAACAACTCTGTTATAGACAAATAGTAATAGTTCCTCTAATTATGAACCAGCAGCCTCACTATAACTAATCAATCAACCTATTCAAATATATTCTGCTAATTCATTCAACCATGAATGAATGAATGGGTGAGTGAATAATAAATGAATAAGTTTATTGGCCAAGTATTCACACACAAGGAATTTGCCTTGGTGTTCCGCCTGCAAGTGACAACATGACATACAATGGCAGTTAGCAATGATACATAAAACATTAAACATTAATAATAAAACATTATTGATTAAACATGTGCATTAAATAAAATACCAGAGAAAAAGGAGGCTACAGACTTTTGATTTATTGAGTAGAGCTACTACTCGTGGAAAAAAGCTTTTTATATCTGGCTGTGGCAACTTTGACAGTCCGGAGTCACCTTCCAGAGGGAAGTGATTCAAATAGTTTGTGGCCATGGTGAGAGGGGTCAGAGATGATCTTACCTGGTCGCTTCCTGGCCCTTGCAGTGTACAGTTCGTCAATGGATGGAAGGTTGCAGCCAATAACCTTCTCAGCTGATTGGACGATTTGCTGCAGCCTCCGGGTGTTGTGCTTGGTGGCTGAGCCGAACCAGACCATGATGGAGATGGTGAGGCCAGACTCTACGATGGCCGTATAGAATTGGACTGTGGCAGATTGCCTGTGGCAGATTGTGCTTCCTCAGCTGCCGTAGGAAGTACATTTTTTGTTGTGCCTTTTTGACTGTGGAGTCGATGGTAGCCCCCCACTTAAGGTCCTTGGAGATGATGGTTCCCAGGAACTTAAAATACTCCCCAGATGTGACTGTGGTGTTGTTGATGGTGAGTGGGGTCAGGGGAGGGGGAGCTCTCCTAAAGTCTACTATCAATTCCTCTGTCTTAAGAACATTGAGCTCCAGATTGTTGCGATGGCACCAGAACGCCAGCGGTGTCACTTCCTGTCTGTAGGACATATCAACTCTCAACTTCCACTCTCAACAAACTGTATATATTTTGAGACAAAAATCAAATTAAATTGTTGTTGGTGAATAATTGCATATAACTATTTTTCCTGCACATTTAATTTTTCTTTTTTTCTTCTGCACAATTAAGATTTGCACAGTTCTTATGTGATTGGCAGCTTTATTGTTGATTTATGGCAAGAATCTCACCGTGACCAAGTGTTACATTTACTTGAAACAATGTTCTTGCTGGGTTACACAAAAAGCTGGAGAAACTCAGCGGGTGCAGCAGCATCTAAGGAGCGAAGGAGATAGGCCACGTTTCGGGTCGAGACCCTTCTTCAGACTGGTCAGGGATCAGGGAAACAAGAAATATAGACAGTGATGTGGAGAGATAAAGAACAATGAATGAAAGATATGCAAAAAAGTATCGATGATAAAGGAAACAGGCTGTTGTAAGCTGTTTGTAGTGTGAAAATGAGAAGCTAGTGCGACTTGGATGGGGGAGAGATAGAGAGATAAGGAATGCCAGGGCCCTAGGGCTGAGGGAGAGGTGGGAAGGGGAGGAGGCAGCCTGGGTTAACAGAATTGAGAAAATTCAATGTTTAAGCCCAGAGGATGTAGACTCCCTAAGCGGAATATGAGGTGCTGTTCCTCCAACTTGGGGTGTTGCTCACTCTGGCCGTGGAGGAGGCCCAGGACCGAGAGGTCGGATACGGAATGGGAGGGGGAGTTGAAGTGCTGAGCCACCGGGAGGTCGGGTTAGTTATTGCGGACCGAGCGGAGGTATTCAGCGAAACGATCGCCCAGCCTCCGCTTGGTCTCACCGATGTAGATCAGCTGGCATCTGGAGCAACGGATGCAGTAGATGAGGTTGGAGGAGGTGCAGGTGAACCTCTGTCGGACTTGGAAGGACTGCTTGGGTCCCTGAAAGGAGTGGATGGGGGAGGTGAAGGGACAAGTGCAGCATCTCTTGCGGTTGCAAGGGAAAGTGCTCGGGGAAGGGATGGAGCGGGAGGGAAGGGAAGAATTGACAAGGGAGTTGCGGAGGGAGCAGTCTTTGCGGAAGGCAGACGGCGGGGGAGATGGGAAGATGTGGCGAGTGGAGGGGTCACGCTGGAGGTGGCGAAACTGGCGAAGGACCATCTGTTGTATGCGCCAGCTGGTGGGGTGAAAGGTGTACCAGGGGGACTCTGCCCTTGTTGTGAGTGGGGGAATGGGGAAGGAGGGCAGTGTTGCGGGGTATGGAGGAGACCCAGGTGTGAGCCTCATCTATAGTGGGGGAGGGGAATCCCCGTTTTCTGAAGAACGAGGACATTTGTGATGACCTGGTGTGGAACACCTCATCCTGGGAGCAGATGCGACGTAGACGGAGGAATTGGGAATAGGGGATGGAGTCCTTACAGGAAGCAGGGTTGGAGGAAGAGTAGTCCAGGTAGCTGTGGGAGTCAGTTGGTTTGTAGTGGATGTCGGTCAGGAGTGTATCACCTGCAATAGAGATGGTGAGGTCAAGGAATGGTAGGGAAATGTCAGAAATGTTCCACGTGTATTTGAGTGCCGGATGGAAGTTGGTGGTGAAATGGATGAAGTCAGTCAGTTGTGTGTGGGTGCAGGAGGTGACACCAAAGCCAAATGTTCTTGCTGGTCTATGTACTAAGCAAAAAAGCAATCTGCAATGAACAAAGATGTTAATGAATTTTACTTCGGAGTCATGTGAGTGATTCCGTGAAGAAGACCCGCCAGAATGACCCAGAGCGCGTCATTACGTCAGACGCGTTGGGCGCACCGACAGGCTGGAGAGCGCAGCTCCACCAGCGGTAAGTAAAACACCCGCAGGTAAGTGTTTTAAACTTTCTGCGGTTGACTAGGTCCCATAAGGCTGGTTACAGGAACCAACAGAGACACTTCCAAAGGGAAAAAACATTAACAGAATAAAATAAGGCGAGTGTGTCGCCCATAAAGTAAAACCTACCCGCTGTGGTCAGCGGGTGTACACTGGCATTGAGCCGCTGACTTCAGGATATGGGCCCTGCTGTGCAATTCCCATTTTGAAAATTAATTATTCACGAAATAGCCATCAAGCCTACGCTCAACCCACGGTTCACAGCCTTGTGCAGATCCTCTAATATCCAGGAAAAGACCTGGACAATGAGGCAAAAACAATCGACCTCATCAAAACTCATCCTGGGACCAGGATGCCGCCTCAAAAACCATACCCTTTCAGACGAGCTAGAGACGATGGTGCAGGTCAAGGACCTAGCCAGGCGACCCCAGCAACACGTATCGCTCCGGGGTTTTGGCTAAGATCAAGTGTAGCATCTGTTCTTATCAGTTTAATATCTGATAATTCCCTTACCTAGGGACCAAAACATTGGCACGCTCCAATGCACACCCCAAACAGGGCCAGGAGACCGAGGAATCCAGCAACCATGGAGGTACAAGTATTGGACTAGTCCAGGATATATCCTTTAGAGATCAGTCACCGGTCGGGGGTAGGTTGCAATTGTTCTATGATACATGGTGCTGCATAACATCAGATCTATTCATACTGGACTGTATCTGGGGGTCTCGAATGGAGTTTATCTCGGAAGTACATCCACCCGTACATCTAGTTGGGTATTGGCTTTTCAATACCAGAAACTCTACAGGTGAATGATGAAATTGGAATATTATTCCCAAAAAGGGGTAATTGAAAGGACAGCATATCAGCCTCCACAATTTGTGTCCAATATTCCCCAGGCAAAAGAATGATGGTGGGTGTTGAGTCATTCTGGACCTAACCAGACTTAACTCTTAGGTCCAGTATAAACATTTTTAAAATGGAAACTTTCAGTACTGCCAAGCAACTGGTATCAAAAGGGTGTTATATGGCAACCATAGATCTGAAAGATGCATATTATTCAGTACCAATACCGTAGATACTTGAAATTTAGTTGGATGAGACAGCAGTGGCAATTTAAAGTTTTGCCCAATGGGTTAACCTCAGCCCTAGGTTATTTACAAAATTGTTGAAACCAGTATCAGGGCTACTCCGCGCTCAGAATCACATTGTAATGGCATACTTGGATGATGTTTCTGATCATAGGCAAAACTCAGGAAGCAGCTGAGGAATCGGGTTCAGTCACCAAACACCTGTTTAAGAGGTTACGTTCCTCACCCATCTACTTAAATCCAAATTAGTACCATCTAGAATGATTGGCTATTTGGGGTTCATCATTAATTTAACTAACATGTCAGTTACTTGCCTACGGCCAAAACTATAAATTATGAAGGCCTGTAGGAATCTGGTTGATCAACAACAACCCTCCATCCGAAGAGTAGCCAGTGTTATTGGTAAATTAGTGGCGGGTTTTCCCTGCAGTAGAGTTCGGACCTCTTCACTATCAGAATGTGCAACGAGCTGAAGAACAAGCACTAAAAGAACATGCAGGTCATTTCGATAGACCAATGCAGTTGTCAGCCGAAGCTATCGCCGAGTTGCGATGGTGGATAACTAATGTCTCACGATGTACTGGAGACATTCTGACTCAATAACCTTCAGTTTACAAACTGATGTGAGTACTTCAGGATGGGGAGCCACTGATACTGAGTCTAGTTGTGGTGGCAGATGGAATATGGAAGAGGCATTAATCCAGCAGAGGCATGGGATAAACTACGTAGAATTGCTGGGTGCATTCTATGGCCTAGAAGCATTCTGCTCAACAATGCATTATTTGCATGTTCAGCTTCAGATTGACAATAGCACAGCTGTTGCATACATCAATCGCATGGGTGGAATTAGGTCATTATTATGTGATAATGTGGGTAACCTCATCTGGCACTGGTGCATTACGAGAAACATCTGGGTCTCAGATATCTACCTAGCAGGTAGAGGTAACATGAAAGTGGCAGACACCAGGTAACATAAATTCAATGACAACACAGAATGGATGCTGAACCCAAAAGTTTTCAAAATGATTGTCAGCCGGTATGGATTGCCAGACACAGATCTGTTCCATCCAGGTTAAATCACCAGTTACCTAAATTCGTCTTATGGGAACCCGATCCAGGGGCAGTAGCGGTGGATTCTCGCTACATTGGGGACGTATGTTCTTACGCTTTTCCCCCATTCTGCCCCATCAGTCAATGTCTCACCAAAATAGAGCGCGACTATGCTTTAGGCGTTTGGTAGTTCCTAACTGGTCCACACAGTCATGGTTCCCATTGGTTCTGAGACTGATGACACAGCCATTCATGACTATCCCCAAATGCAGCAACTTGTTGGTTCACCCTGGGACAGGAAATAGTCACCATTTACATGATCATATTAATCTGGCTATTTGTCTCTTTTGACCAGAATGTTCCAGGGACTCAGACTATCAAGTAGGACCGTGGATGTGATTACGGTGGCCTGGAGAGATAGTATGAAAAAACAATATGTATCTCCTATTAAGAAATGGGAGATGTTCTGTTTACAGTCAAATATATCTTATACTGCAGGCATACCGGATGTATTGGAGTTCCTTGCTACATTGCATTTTGGCAAGCAGTTAAGCTATTGTGCCATTAATAGTGCTCAAAGTGCTTTGTCCTCCTATTTTGGGCAAGGGTCCGGACAACACTCTGTCGGATCTCATCCATTGGTGGCCCGATTCATGAGAGGTATTATAACAAAAACCCTCCCGGACCTAGATATATGGAAATCTGGGAAGTGAGCATAGTTCTCGCACTGCTTCGGCAATGGGCTCCAATTACATCTCTGCCTTTCCAGAAGTTAACACTCAAAGTGGTCATGCTCATGGTGCTAGTGTCAGCGCAATGGGTCCAGATATTGCAAAAGTTACGACTGGACAGCATGCATTCTTCTGTAGATAACATTACATTTTATGTATATGATCTAATCAAACAAAGCAGGCCAGGGATGGCTGGAACCAAAATAAGCTTAAAGCATACCCCATTGACCTGAGACTATGTGTAGTTACGCACCTGAGACAATATATCAAGGTCATCAAGAGGCTTTGAAACAGTGATGCTCATCAGCCACAAAAAACCTCATACAAATTTGTCAGTACAAACTATTTCTAGATGGCCGAAACAGGTTTGCATTATGCTGGAGTAGACACTGACGTATTTAAATCTCACTCCACCAGGGCGGCATCAACATACGCAGCAAAGGCGCAGGACGTGCCTTTAGACCAAATCCTCACCACAGGATGGTCCAGTGAAGGAACCTTTTTTCACGATTTATGATAAACCTGTCCTCGCAATGGAAGGATTGGGCATGCTGTTTTGGGTTCTGTTTGAATTCTCCTTTGTAATTTCCCCTGTGAAACAGGGGTTATTACTGTTCTTTTATTGTTTGAGATGTTCATTGTATAATTTAAACAATGTTCAATACATTATTTGTTTATCCTGTGTCAACCGAAGCAGTGTGTCGTATGGAACTGTATCTACGGCATGAAATCACAGAGCTTTGAAGTCTTCATGGAATCACTCACGTGACTCCGAAGTAAGATAGTAAGATTAAATGAGAACTTACCAGTTTGAAGTTTGATCTTTAATTTATGAGGAGTTATGGTGAGCGATTACGTGCCCTCCGCTCCCGGCCCTGATAATCGCAAAGATCATCTGGTAGTTCTAGTCTTCTGAGTCTTACTATATCACTTCGACTGTGGTTGCTGTAATTTCACGCCAATGCTTTGAAGATTGACGCGCAGGCGCTCTGGCAGTGCTTCTTCACGTAATTTCTCACCGTAACTCCTCATAAAATAAAGATCAAACTTCAAACTGGTAAGTTCTCATTTAATCTTACTATTTTAAATCATTCAGGGAAATTCTATCTCACAAATACCTTAAGAGTGAAATGGCAACTGATTTTTATCGCCTTTGCCCCCCTAGCTTCAATTAACTGTGACCATCTGAGAAGCCAGGCAAGGACCTCAGATTTTCACCAATTTGCCCACACATAAGACTAATGTTGCAGATCTTACAAGTTTTACTTCAATTGCTTCCAATGGAAATTAAATCTTCAAAATGGGCAGTTATTTCAGGATTTCAGTTTTCTCCCTGGACAATAAAATGAAATCAAATAAAATGCAGCTCTAATTGCCAAATTAATTGCCGCATTTGGACCGATATATGGATTGGAAGGGTTTAGAGCAGTGCTTCTTAAATTATTTCAGTGTCATTCACTCTTAAGTCATTATCATAAAATTTTAGTCACCCTCGACCAAATTTTCTTATGTTTTTTGGTAATTCTTGTCTTATTCTCCCTTGTGTATAATTTGATATATAATTTATTTTGTCACATGAGCAATAAACATAAATTAACATTCACCCCAAAATAATTTCATTCACCCTTGGGTGAACCATTCACCAGTTTAAGAAGCACTGGTTTAGAGCAGTGGTTCCCAAACCTTTTGAGCTCATGGATCATGTATAATAATGTTAACCTTGCAGCAAAGTTGTTCGACTTAGCAGCTGCAAAATAGATGTTGTTTCTTATTCAAAACATGAAACTACTATTGTTTGGTTTTTGAGTATATGTATATGTGTATATCTATCTATCTATCTATCTATCTATCTATCTATCTATCTATCTATCTATCTATCTATCTATCTATCTATCTATCTATCTATCTATCTATCTATCTATCTATCTATCTATCTATCTATCTATCTATCTATCTATCTACACATAACTAAAACACTGATCTTGTTATCTTCCGGTTAGGCGGTCATTCTATTTGCGCAAAAACGGTTTGCGATAGTGCTATGATTTTCATCAGTTAACTCACCGTTCTCCTATGCTGCGATTGCACCAAGTTTCGTTCTGATCGGTTGAATGTCGTAAACATTAGTGAGGTTTCAAAATCTTAAAAACCGCGCGTGCACAGATCGTTCTCTTCTCCTGCCTTCCAGCGCCGGACGGATTAGTCTCTTCCCCTGTCACTGCCCAGGACAGTCCACCTCTTCCTGCGCCATCGCCTCTATAGTGGAGCAGAGGATGACTGGCGGAGTTTTCCAACTGGACTTTTGGAGGGACCCGAAGCAGCCCCGCCCCAAGCAGCAGCTCCTGCAGCACAACCTTCGCTTCCTGCTCTGCGGGCAGCTTTGGCTCGACCGCCGACACCCTCACCACCCCCCCCCCCCCCCCCCCCCCCCGCACAGTGACCCGGCTCCGTGGAGGCCCAGGTCCACGAGTGCTTCGGCACCTACAGCCAGGGCCAGGACAAGTCTAAGAACCAGACGAGTTCCAGGCCCTGGAGCTGCTCTACGACCTGGGTAGGTGCAGGAACAGGAAATGGAGTGTGGGGAGGATGGGGATGGAGTGGTAGAGGGAGATGGGGGGGGGGGGGTTAGAGGGAGATGGGGGGGGGGCAGCACAGAGCCTCGCTGTCTACCTTTTGTCTTCTTAGTGGTAAATGTCATGGGTTTGATACCTTCGTTTGAAGCAATCTAAGGATGTAACTGCAATTTCCTTTTTGCAGCAAGTATATACATCATTGCTGTGTCGATGATAGAATAAATATGTATTTAGGGTGGTTGATGGGGTGCATATCAACCAGGATGTTTCATCTCAGGATAATGTTGAATTTCTTTAGGGCCATTGGCACTAAACTACAGGCAATTCCATCACACTCCTGATACGCATTGCACGCTGACTGTACGACACCCACCATGAGTGTGCCTCTGGGCAATAGATAGTATCTTGGAGTGAAACATAAACTGTTGAGTACACTGGAAAGATCCTTTGGGTAACCTGTGGCAGTTTGTATTTCCAACATTTTATTTAAAACTCTTGGAAATCTCATCAAGTTCTGTTCACAAATTTTGCTAGGAGTCGTTTACCGAAACTGTACAAGTGATGGATGGTCAGAACAATTCCCTGCCTATGTAACAGCCTGTGGATATGATATGAATGATACCCAAAATTCAATCAAGGTAAGAATGCAGAAATGCACATATGCCCGATGGAATGTATGGAGCAAGTCAATCAATGTATTGCAATTGTCACTTACATTTAAATTGTAATGATTGAGCTCATATTTTACATGAACTATGAAGTTAATTATAAAGCCAACTAAAACATTTCAAGTGTGCACAGTTATATATATTGACTTTTTAAATTTTATTTATTTGTATCTTTACAAAGTATTCAAACTATATGAATATGAAGATTATGTATACAGTGGGACATAGTACATCCTTCATATCCCTGACCATAGCTGTAGCAATCCTTGGATTATTTCGGTGAGTATCAATGTTAATAAAGTTTGAATGTTTAATTGTTTGTCAGGATGAGATCTGACTGTATGTGCTTCAATGGTCCAGGCTATTTGGATGGGTATTAACTTTGTGATTGGTAATATCAACCTCACAGACAACTGCCCATATATTTATTTTCTTAAATAGCCCAAGTTCCTTCCCCACTGCTCCAAACCTTTCCACAGCTAGGCTGATGATGATTGCCATCATCGTCCGCAGCCTTCGATCCACACCTCCCTTCACAGCTGCTTCTGGCACCTTGTTGACATCCTCGTCGAACTGATGCCAGAATGCCGTCTTGCAGCCCATGGGCCTCCTCTCCTGAACGCTCCACCCCATGGGCCTCCTCTCCTGATCCAGAGCCATCTCGAGGCCTTCTCTACTGCCTCTGTGGTGTTCTTGATGGCTCTTCTCCTCTCCATTCCATTTATGCCCAGCGCACTCAAGGCTTTGTAGAACGATTGCCCTGCAAAACCTCTGCAGCCAACCTCAATGGGCATACATCTTGCCTTCCGGCGCTGCTCACGGCAGTCAATGACCAGCTCTTCGTACTTGGTCATCTTCCTCTCATGGGCCTCCTCGAGACGGTCCTCCCACGGCACTGTCAGATCCAATAAGACAATGTTGTTGGTCGCCTCTGAGATCAGGAGGATGTCTGGCCTCAGGGTATTTGTGGCAATGTGCTGTGGGAACATTGATCTACAGAAAGCTGCCAATCCTGCGCAGTAGCCAGGATTCCTGATGGATTCCTGGCTGCTTTGGTTCTTGGCAGCTGCACTCCGGCCTTCACGATGGTGATCATCTGGGTGGTGGGGCCTGCTCGCTGCAGCTGCTGATTCCCATGCAATGGGTTTAAGAACCTGGTCGTGATGCCAGATGTACCGGCTCTGCCCAAGAGCCCTTGGGCAGCAGCTGAGGATGTGTTCCAACGTCCCCTTGCCTGAGCATTGCGGGCAATCCGGAGATTCCACTTTGCTTCAGATGAAGAGGTTTGATGGGCTGGGCAGGACTGTACACTGCCTGGACCAGGAACTTGATGCACTGTGGTTCAGCCTGCCAGAGCTCAGTCCATGTTACTTTAAGATCCATGGCCTGCTCCCACCTTGTTCAGGCTCCCTGTGTAAATAGCTCATTCTAGTCTAGTTTCAGTCAAAAATCACTGAGTCAAGCACTTTATTTTGACAAAACACAATTACAGTTCCCACTACTATACCTAACCACCACGGGTTCAATCCTCGTATCTGCCTGGTCAAGCCCTCTTTAGCCTCGCTCAAGCAGAGACACTCCAGAAGCTCATGCAGTCCTAAGCGTTCTCCCAGAAGATCGACACAGGACCTCGTGGGAGCAGTCTTTTATAGGTCCCCGAACCTTGAGGGGCTGAACCACATGGGGGTGGTCTCTTTACAGTCCAATAACAGATATCAATTAACACAGTATATGATAGACATTTCCCTAACCCAATAATACAATGACTAAAACATTGTATTCAAACGGTGCTTCAGAAAGAAAGCAAACATAGCAACATTTACCCAGATATTCAAGAAACCCAGACAAGGCTCAACACTTAATCCAATCAACATCTAGCAAAGTAAAGCTTTGCAACATTATATACAATGTGTATGTCTGGTTTGTATTCATCCAATCCATTCCATGCAATTTACACCTAATTGTCAGGATCTGCAGATGTTTCATTCTCTTCCTGCAGCTCTTATCTAGGCTCTAGACAAACTGGCACCATTCTGCAGCTTGTCCTATTTCTGCAGAAGGCACATTGAATTGACCAAATTAAATTGACCAAATGGCCTAGCAGCCCAGAAGCCGTTACTCAATTTTAGTGTCCTGGCCTCTCCAATTTTGGCCAAATTAACACCTGCTGCCTCAAGCCAACCACTCTGGTAGCCCTCTCCTCCTCCACCGCTGCCCTCACTTCCCCCTGGGCCAGCTTGCGCCTCTCCTTCCCCTTGGCCTTGTCAAACTGGGGAGTTGAGAAGATTCCCAGACCAGCTCTTCCCCGAGTCACTGCTCCCACCAGGACTATGTGGCATATCCGAGACTCTGCTTGCAGCACGGCTTCTCCGGCTCTCGACTTCCTTCCAGTTTAAACCTCCACCCCTGCCTGAGCCACCTTGGGGTCATTGGAGTCCCTGTACAGCATCACATCTCTGGCCCGGGTCACCTTAAACTCCTCCTCCAGGGACTTCAGGGGCAGCTGGAGCTTGATGTTATTTCCATAAAGGGCAATGCTGCTAAGGCTCCTGGGCAGTCCCAACCACTTCCTGAGAAAACTGCTGACCTTTCTCTCTAATCTCTCGATGATGGATATTGGGATTTCGTAGACAAGCAGTGGCCAGAGTATCCTTGGCAGGATACCATGCTGCTAAATCCATGCCTTGAACTTGCCGGGAAGCTCCGACCGGTCCACCGCTCTAAACCAGCTCTCCAGCTCCTGACAGGTTGCCTGGACTGATGCTGTATCCTTCAGGCTGCTGTTAAACACCATGCCAAGACTCTTCACTAGCCTTTCGAAGACAGTTGGGATTGGTGTCTCTTCGATGCTGAAGCGGAACCTGTCCATGACTTTGCCCTTCTTCAGCACCAGTAACCTTGATTTTCCTGTTTTAAACCTCATCCTTGCCCATCCAATCAGTTTCTCCAACCCCTGCAGGATCCACCTGCCTCCTGGCACTGACTCAGTGGTGACAGTCAGGTCGTCCATGAAGGCTCTGATTGGTGGTTGGCCCATTCCTGACTTGGTCCGAAATACAATTCCATTAAAGTCAATATAATCAAACTTTGGAAATGGAGTTCAACATAAGCTATGGTATTGTGCACTTGGAGCCAGTAATTAATTATGTTTCTACCGCACAGTGTCTAAACCTCAAAATGTTAGGTAGCTATGTGAGTTAATCTTACATCATCTACAGAAAGAAAGACCAAGATTAGGAAATGCACAGGGGCTTGGGAAAGATTTCAAAGGGACTGAAAAAAAGGTGTAAAAAATATTTATTTTTAATTTGTTAAACATTTGGCACTGTCTTCTCGATAATGAAACACCATACTTGTAAAATTATTTTTTAGAACTGGGATTTTATATAACAGTGGAGTGAATTAAACTCTAATAACCTGGCACACTCGTGATTTTGGTAGATTTTCTGCTAACATCCTATTAACATTACTTTCAGTTTTTTTACATGTTGCACAGCAATATGATACATTTTCCAGTTAACCCTGCGAGTTTAAAGGCGGTTCAATGCTTCTTTAATATCACATGTATCAAGGTACAATGAATTTTATTTTTTGCATATGCTTCAGTAAATTATTACTATACTTAAACACAATCCCAGATTAAGTACAAAATGTATAGAAATAGTCTGAGACCATGTACAAGAGTTGCCTGTCTTGGCATCATTTTCAAAGTCCAAGTTGCATTTAGTGTAGCTGAGCAAAAAGGCCCGTTTTCTTGGCGGCTTTGCAGGAATGGCCTGGCCAAGCAAAGTTGTGGTTGTCCTCCACCTCTGCTCCACTGCTCTGTGCTGCTGCAGGTCCCGTTCGTTCCGCACACTTAGTCTCCTGGAGCATCACTCAGGAAATGTGCAAATGCTACAGCTGTTAGGTTTGCCTACAAAGCTACTAAGCTTCTGATCCCTGTGGTTCTGGCCAGGGATCTGTCTATTCCATCCATGGATGCTCCTAGACCCATTGTTCCTCCAGCAGTTCGTCTTTGTTCTAGATCTTAGCATCTGCAATTTCTTGTATGTCTATATTTGCTTCCACCTTCCCCCCCTCTCTGATGTGTTATGGCTGACCATGATATGAGTGTATTTTATATTCATGTTATTAAAGATGTGATTTTTTTTCATATGGTTGTGTCCCTGTTTCTGTTCCCTACTAGCATGATGACTAGCTATCACAGGAAGACTGATATTTAAACAGCTTAATTTTGTACTATATAATTGATCATATTGCCTTTCTTTCCAGGAAACTTCATTGCACCAGGAATTACATTCATATGCACCTGTTTGTGTCGTACATGTTTCGTGCTATTTCAATCTTCATAAAAGACAGAATCCTCTTTTCCTCCGAAGCTGTTGATCATTGCAGTGCTTATTCGGTAATTATTTGATAGCTTAATAAAAATACCATCTTCTTGAAGCCACTCCTGAAAATAACAAACTAGCATAGAACTGCTCGGTTTACTGATGTAGCTTTCTAAATATGTATTTCTAACCTACAAGACTAGAATATTTTAGCCG
Organism: Raja brachyura; assembly: GCA_963514005.1. The sequence goes on along the minus strand of OY740787.1, from coordinate 35,588,606 downwards.
TGCATCTTAACTCATATCTTCATGCACTTCAGGGTTACACTGCAACTGGTGCAAAGATCATACACTGCCAGTCTTTGCTCCATTTGGAAATTAAATTACTATTTGACCCCAAGATATGATTGCCATTCTTTCCCCAGATGTATCGTTACTTTCTCCCAAGAAACTGCTATTTTCCTTTATCCATGCACCCTCAAAATCAGTGGTGCCGATATAAAAGTATCACTTGCTGATTGTGTCATGGAAAAAGTCTATTCAGCCCATGGAATCCTTGTTGGCTCCCAGCAGACAAATTCCATCAATCCCATATGCCTCCCCACTTTATTTCTTTGCACAAAGCACAAAGTGCTGGAGCAACTCAGCGAGTTAGGCAGCATCTGTGGGGGGAATAGATAAACGACGTTTCAAATTGGGATCATAGTTCAGACTAAAGAAGTGTCCCAACCAAAGTGCTTATCCAACCTCTCCATAGCTGCAGCCTGACCTGCTGAATTACTCCAGCACTTTGTGTTTTGCTCAAGATTCCAGCATCCACAGTTCCTTGTGACTCCTTATTTCTCTGTATCTCTGCAAAATATTTATTCTTGCATGCTTATCCTATTCCTTTAATCCTTATTGGCACTCACTGTGACTTGGGAGAAATTTACAGTAGACAATTATCCTACCAACTCCTCTTTGGAAATTTGGAGGAGGCCAGAGCAGGAATCCATGCAGTCATGGGGAGAACATGCAAAATCCACTGGAAGGTGGATCCACTTCAAGGTCGGAATCGGCCTCCAGCCCCTGGATCTGTGATGGATTGCACTGGCTGCTGCTCCACCATGCCATCCTATTAAATGTCACCACGCTGACCACAAATTAGAGGTAAAAAATCCCAATAATTTATCAAATTTGAGAGTTAGACAAGACTTGCTGTGTGAAAGAAAATAAAAAACTGCATTTAGAAGGTCAAGATGCATCAGTAGAAAGAGAGACAGGTTAATATTTAAGATTAAAAACTATTGACCAGTTTTTAGATTAACCCAGAACTTGACGTGATTTATTTTGTTTTCTATTTGCTTGCTCCCCAGGTTGAATGCAAATTTGCCTTTATATTCTTCCAATACTGTACTATGGCTAATTTCAGTTGGTTACTTGTAGAAGCTCTGTATCTGCACACACTCCTGGTGGTATCTGTATTTTCAGAGCAAAAATATTTCTGGTGGTTCATTATTCTTGGATGGGGTAAGTTTCAAATTAGGAATCTAAATTAAGGTTTTGTGTTCAGTTAAACTGCTCACTTTGGAAAGTCTTGTATATTTTTCCTGAATCTAACAATGTTCTTTTATTTTGTTGACTCTTTCATCTTCTCCGCTGCAGGTGGCCCAGCACTTTTTATTGCACCTTGGGCAATTGCAAGAAGAATATATGAAAACATTGGGTAGGTGTTTTATCCATGATAAATAAAACATATAAATAAAGACAAATACTGTAGAAATTTGAAACCTTTAATATAATAAAATCGGTGGATGACACAAATCAGGGTAGACCAGTTGATAAAACCTCCATATATACCAAAAGCTGCAGCATTATTAATTAGTTATCTATTTAACACTGTATTTACATGAATGTACAGTACTTTACAGGTTGTAATTATCTAAATATACATGGAAATTGTCCTCTGACAATTCTGGCCCGAAACGTTGCCTATTTTCGCCAGCACTTTTGTCTACCTCCCATCTCAGATCCTTTGGGTTTATTCCTAATCTCGGGACCCCAAAGAACAAATAATGGGTCACTGTTAATTGTTCACATTTATTCAACCAGCGGGAGACTTGTTCCTAGTATCCGGGATTAGGGAGGCACGTATATAATTCAGTGCAGTGCGTTCGCTTATGTTCATGGCTGGTTTTAACAAGATACAGTAAATACTGGCCTTTTTTAAAAAAACATTTCTGAATGGCTTCCTTTTAACTCCAGTCTTGCAGGAGGACACCCAAGTTCATACTTCCTTTTCCCCGTTTCCAATTCTTTCGCAATAAATTAGGCGTATCCAACAAGGATTATTTTCAACCTTCACTGCTGAAGGTGTAGTCAATAGTACTTGGAAGGGCTCCTTCCACTGTTCTCCCAATTTCCTCCGATCCCAATTTCTTATCAGTTCTTGATCTCCTGGCTGTAAGGATTTGCTGTTATGGTCAGCTGATAGTGGTTTCTGTAAGACTGACAAGGTTCGGGTCAATTGCTGTGCATTTGTAATTAATTCATCACTAAGGTCCTGTCCAGTCTCAGTCAAGGCTTTTCTTAAACTCTTTAACTACTTACAAGGCAGACCCTTTAAAAATAGGTCAGTATAAAGAAAAAACAATAAAAAAATTATTCCCAATTCTTTCAATCTATCTCCTCAAATTCACAATTCAAATGAACAGATTTATTTCTGAGATAAAGGCATTTCCAATTCTCATCCAACACCTCAATCTGAAATCCACATGACCAGTGCGCAATTCAGATCTCTCTTAAATTCAATTCAAAAGGTAAGAAATGGGAAGAAATCAAACTTAAAATACTGACAAGATCACCAGTCCTAATGCCAGGTTTTGCGGCGAACAAAATGAACAGTCTCTTTGCTGAGCCACATCCGCTGTTTAATAAAAGTTGAGAAGAGAATAAACAGTTAATTTCCACATAGATAGCCGATGCATTTCCAAAGAGCAAAGGAAAAGAAAATAACTGTGTGGCTCAATGCCCACACAGCTGCAACTTCTTAAAGAGGCACTACCTTTTAAAACACATGAGACTCTGCAAAGATTTATCACGTAAATGAGCAAGTTCATTCAATGACATTGTATTTCATCTTAATTATATGATTAATTACACATTCACCCAGAACTGGTTCCACAAACAAGTAACACTTTAAACTCACTCACTCTACGCCCTCTTTTCTGTGACATCCACTCACAAATTTCCACACCTCATGCAATATGCTAAATCTCAGATATTCGCACGTTAAAGCAATAAAATTCTCACTCAAGAGTAAAACACAGTTATACTCTCGTCAATGAAATCATGCAAAACTCTTAAAACTTTGATACACCCAAAAATGAGATATTTACATTTTGATATGATATTATCAGGCAAAGGAACTATGTCTTGTGCTGTTGTGTTGTTAACCTTGACCAAGCTAGCTTTGGAGAGTTATAAAACAGAAGCCATATACTGCTTGAATATAATTTAAGAAGATTAAATATAATTTAAGAAGAACAATAAGGTACCTGCCCTGTGGACAAGATCCATACATAGGCTCCATCTGAGGAAAATGTTATTTGTCAGCCAGCCATTTTTACATAAACTTGAGTTTATACCACTGGAGATGCAGGATTTAATTTCCTCATGTAATTACAAAACATATTCAAACACAGCTAGAAAGTTGCTTTGCTAGCCAAGGTCAGTGCTCCGCTAACTTACCGACCAAGACGTTTGAACAAATCATTCACCAAAAATGTTCATAAATACAACACATACTGAAGAACGGTCTCAACCTAAAACACACTTTGGACTCTCTTTCCCTTTGTTGCTACTGCTACTGCTCCTCCCTCTTAGACATAGGTCATTTCATTAAAAGCTTCAACGTGTAAGCTATTTTCCACATTCTCTTCCCTCCTTATAAGCATGCTTAAGGAAGTGTATATAGTTTAAAAGAAAAAAAACATCAGGTACACAAATTTGTCCGAGAGGGGTCAGCCAGAGGTTCATCAAAGGGTCAACGGCACAGCCCCCCTCGTTTCCAAAGATCTTTTTTTATGGCAGAACTTTACATGAATTAACTTTATGTTCCCTTGTCTTACAGAACCGTTTTGTCTACTAGAATCTTTGGTTCTGTGGGGACCAATGTGCAGAATTCGTAATGTGCTGCGTGGGCAGTAATGTCAGCTAGGGCATTCCCTCGGGAGACTTTGTTGTGGCCACTTGTATGGGCATTGCACTTAATAATGGCCAGATGGATTGGAAGGGCTAAGGTGTGCAGTAGCTGGTGCAGTAGCAAGCGCTGTTTTTAAGTTGCGAAAGTCTTCTGCTTGTTGCAGTGAGAGAGTTAGAGAGAGAATTGCTGTGGAGCCTTGGCAGAGACACCAGCAATGAATAGTTTGATGTCTATCCACTGCCGGTAGAAATTAACCAAGCCCAGAAATGGGATTGCTCTGATTCCCTGTCATTCAGGGTCTTGCCATACCTCACATTTGCCCGATTACTCACAGACTTTCCCCTCTCTCTCCACCAGGGACAATAGCTCTGTATTCAGTGAGAGTCTTTTGTTTCAAGTTTGTTTTAAACTGTACCGACTGTTGGCTGCAAAATGTTAAAGTTCTTGGGGCAAAAGTGAGCAGCCTCGATTCTTGCGGGGTAGTTAAGGTACAGTGCCTCGAAAGTCACCAGCTCAACATCCTGCTTTTTCCCTTTGATTATCTTCTTTGATTATGTTTCAATTTCTCTGGTGCTCTGTGTTGTTTAACTCTCTCATTGCTGGATTCATTACTGCTTTTCCTCTTCTGCCTTAAGCCCTCTCCCTTCGTCTTCCTCATCTTCCTTATCAGTTCTTCCTTCTTCTGGGGGTGCCCTTCCCTGTAGGAGTACTGGAGCCATTTCCTCTATTAGGAATCTTAGTGTCGTAGCTTCTGCTGTTAGTGACTGGTGGCCAGGCATGGGGGAGGTGGTCTACACTATTTCCAATTTTGTTTTTCTCCCTGAATTTGTTCCTCATCCCCCCCTCTCTCTGTAAACAGGGTCGCCATGCCAGACAAGCGGTCCCCGGGGATATTTTTGGCCAATAAAATAAATAAAATCAGTAATCAAGTCGTAAAATCTTTATTTCGCCAGGCCGATGCGGCAGTAAATGCTTACAGTATGTAATATACAGACTATAGGTTCACTCTATCCCCACACACAGAGGTGATATTCAATCAGATATATTTATACCCCAATAATCAGTGATTCAGCAATACTTTATCTTCCAGATCATAGTACAGCCTCTGGCCTGTTAAGATTGACAGGTTCCTATGAGGAAGCACTTTTTTGCAGATTCAAACACTCTTGTTTTTTGACCTTGTTGATCTATTGTTTAAGTACATTGCAATCTGTAGAGCAGAGTGAATGAACCGTTGTCTGCACATTTCTTTTATTTTTTGTTAATATTTTTTATTAGAAGTTAATACATATTGATACATATTAAGACAATTTAAAATGTAAGAGAAAAAGAGAAACAAAAGAATTTACTATTCATCACATACATTCTTAATATTTATAAAATTTACAGTCATTCTTGTTTACACTTCTACATATTTTTTAATTATTTTTAATAAAGAAGGAAATTAATAGAAAGAAATAATAAAAGAAATGAAAATAATAATAAAAATAGAAAATCAATAATATGAGTGGAGTTTTAAACATTCTATTCTACATTGGAGATATATCAGTGATCTATTATATATAATTCTTCATCCATTCCCCGTCCAGGTTTCAGTCAGGCCCTCGAACCGAGCCCATTTGTCCCTTTAGATAATCAATAAATGGAGACCATATTCCTCTAAACTGATCTAGCCTGTCCGAGAGGGCAAGTCTTAATCTTTCCAAATGAAGTGTCTCTGACATTTCTGTAATCCACATTTTAATAGTGGGGTTGGTAGGACCTTTCCAAAATTTTAATATTAATTTTTTACCAATTATTAAACTATAATCAATAAAAATTCGTTGTTTTGCTGTTAGTGATTGATCAGTTTCTAATATACCTAATATAATTAATTTAGAATCTGGATACAGATTTGTATTAACTACCTTCGAAATTATCTTAAAAATTTTTGACCAAAAATTAGTAATTTTAATACATTTGGTAAATTAGTGCGTTAGGTTGGCTTCTAGGTGTTGACATTTGTCACATATAGCAGAAACATTTGGGAAAATTCTATTTAGTTTGGACTTTGAGAGATGTAATCTATGTAAAATTTTAAATTGTATCAGAGAGTGTCTGGCGTTTAATGAGCAGTAGTGTATATGTTGTAGACTTTCCTCCCATACTTCCAAACTGATTGATTGTCCTAATTCACTGCTTGCCTATATATTTCCGACAGTGGTGCATCATTTTGCAATAAAATATTATAAATATATGATATTAACTTTTCTGTGTTCGGATGTTTATTTCTGATGCACATTCGGATGCACATTTCTCTGATTGTTTATAATATAGTGCAAAAACATTGCGTGTTATAGTGCAGTAGCCTTGCTAGTGTAATGGGAGAAAGGTGAAGGCATTTCTTTATTGCTTCTAATTCTACAGCTGAATCCATTTTGTAACTTTTAAATCTGTTAAACTTTCTCACCTGGACAAAGTTTCTGACTGACTATCCTATCTATGCCTCTTATAATTTGATACATTTCCATCAGAATACCCTTGAACCTCTAATGGGCCTAACCCACAGGCGATTTTTCAGGCAACTGCCGGCGCCTTTCAAGTAGCAGGCAGTCGTCTGAAAAACCGGTAACTGGAACAGTGACTGTCAGAGTGGAACACACACATCGCGAAAATGGGGACAGGGCAAGTGGGGGGAGCGCTGTCTGAAATTCACACTATGCAAAGCCAAGGTAATACAGACACACACTGCAATGAACAGGAAGGTTGGCGCTGTAATTAAGATGGCTAAAGCACAGTAAGTCCTTTAAAGGGGGGGGGGGGGGGGGGGGAGAGAGAAGGGAGGGAGAAGGAGTGGAGACAACTTTTAAGAAGCCAGAAAACTATTAAGAAGCCAGAGATACACAACTGTGAAGTTCGGCAGACATTTAACATTACCAGTTATACTTGGTTCTGAAAACTACTGCTTACTTTTGTGTTCTCCAATGGGCCAATTCACCGGTCAGCACAGGCTACAACCTACCGTAAACTTCAAGAACCTTCGACCTCCTGGCAACCCACTAGGTCCTCCTGGTGAGCCACCTACGGCACGTGAATTCTTGTTACTCTCCATGGCAGCTTTATTCTAGTCGCCGCTAATTTTTCAACATGTTGAAAAATTTGCAGCGACCATAATGAGGCCGCGACTAGTTCCCAGAATACGGGAACTCCTCCCGATCATGAAGGCGACTCCCCGGCAACCACCCGCGAAAATGAGGCAACCATGTGGCGACTGCTTAGTCTCCTGCAGTCGCCTAAGAAGTCACCTAAGTGGGACAGGCCCATAAGTCTCCAGATAAAACAATCCAAGTTTGTCCAATGTCGCCCTGCAGCTATCACACTCCAATCTAGGCAGCAACCTGGCAAAGCTTACTCCAAATCCTGCACAATTTAGTTATATAAATATCTTGTCCAGCTTCATGTAGAGTGTTTCCTATTCATAAAAGAAACAGAAATACGATAATAAATAATACCACTGTGTATAATGTACCTAATCAAACAGTTTATTCAAATTCACATACTTTGTTCATCCATTTAGTCCAAGAAAAATACCATTAAATTAAAACCCGTTTGCCTTATCAACAGCTGCTGGGATATTAATTCAAATGAATATATATGGTGGATCATCAAAGGACCTATAATTTCATCTATTTTTGTAAGTATTCTGCACTGTGGATTATTTTGACTATATTGTAAATAGCATTTAGCAATTAGCTGCCAAGTGTAGGATGTAGGCAGCTGTTTGTTCACGTGGAAACTTTTTAAAATTTGGAAGATGTTTCTAATGAGCTGGCAATCCAAAGGATCCAATGTTACACCTTCTTCAATTTTAAAATCAGCTCCAATGATGAGCTGGCAAACAGCTTCATGAAAGTTCCAATCCCTTCAGGGAAAATTCTAGTTCAAGTTCAAGTTCAAGTGAGTTTATTGTCATGTGTCCCTGATAGGACAATGAAATTCTTGCTTTGCTTCAGCACAACAGAACATAGTAGGCATTGACTACAAAACAGATCAGTGTGTCCATATCCCATTATATAAATATATACACACATGAATAAATAAACTGATGAAGTGCAAATCACAGATAATGGATTATTAATGTTCAGAGTTTTGTCCGAGCCAGGTTTAATAGTCTGATGGCTGTGGGGAAGTAGCTATTCCTGAACCTGGTTGTTGCAGTCTTCAGGCTTCTGTACTTTCTACCTGAAGGTAGCAGGGAGATGAGTGTGTGGCCAGGATGGTGTGGGTCTTTGATGATACTGCCAGCCTTTTTGAGGCAACGACTGTGATAAATCCCCTCAATGGAAGGAAGGTCAGAGCCGATGATGGACTGGGCAGTGCTTACTACTTTTTGTAGTCTTTTCCTCTCAAGTTGCCGAACCAAGCCACAATGCAACCGGTCAGCATGCTCTCTACTGTGCACCTGTAGAGGTTAGAGAGAATCCTCCTTGACAGACCGACTCTCCGTAATCCCCTCAGGAAGTAGAGGCGCTGATGTGCTTTCTTGATGATTGCATCAGTGTTCTCGGACCAGGAAAGATCTTCAGAGATGTGCACGCCCAGGAATTTGAAGTTCTTGACCCTTTCAACCATTTTGATATAAATGGGACTGTGGGTCCCCATCCTACTCCTTCCAAAGTCCACAATCAGTTCCTTAGTTTTGCTGGTGTTGAGGGCCAGGTTATTGTGCTGGCACCATATGGACAGTTGCTCGACCTCTCTTCTGTACTCCGACTCATCCCCATCAGTGAACGTCCCACAACAGTGGTGTCGTCAGCGAACTTAATGATGGAGTTCGCACTATGACCGGCTACGCAGTCATGAGTATAGAGTGAGTACAGCAGGGGGCTGAGCACGCAGCCTTGAGGTGCTCCCGTGCTGATTGTTATCGAGTCTGCCACATTTCCACCAATACGAACAGACTGTGGTCTGTGAATGAGGAAGTCGAGGATCCAATTGCAGAGGGATGCGCAGAGACCCAGTTCTGCGAGTTTGGTAACCAGCTTGGAGGGGATGATAGTATTAAATGCCGAGCTGTAATCGATGATTAACAGCCGGACATATAAGTTCTTGTTGTCCAGAGCGGCGTAGAGAGCCAGCGAGATCGCATCCACCATTGATCTGTTGTGGCGGTAAGCGAACTGCAATGGGTTCCGGTTTTTGTCGAGGCAGGAATTGATTTGCGCCATGATCAACCTCTCAAAGCACTTCATCACCACAGGCATTAGTGCCACTGGTCGATAGTCATTGAGGCACGTCACCTTGCTCTTCTTGGGCACTGGTATAATTGATGCTCTTTTGAAGCAGGTTGGAACCTCAGACCTCAGGAGTGAGAGGTTGAAAATGTCCGTAAAAACTCCAGCCAGTTGGTCCGCACAGGGTTTTAGAACACGACCAGGTATACCATCAGGTCCAGGCGCTTTTCGAGGGTTCACCTGATGTCAACCTCTGTGACTAAGACTGAAATACCATCACAGCGAATGGGGGCTCAGGAAGGCACATCGGCGTTCTCCCTATCAAAGCATGCGTAAAACGCATTGAGCTCATCAGGGAATTATATTTCGCCGACATTCGAGCTGCCTCCTGATTTCGGCTTGTAGGAGGTGATTGCGTTCAGGCCCCGCCACAGCTGCCGAGCATCAGTCTCATCCTCCAGCTTGGAGCAGAAATCCCTCAAAATACCAGTCATGCAGGGATTTCATAGTCTGATAATTATTTCATTTGTTCATTGAGTATAAATTGGGAGAGTGGACCAGGTGTGGAAATTGAATTAGTGGAGCATGTTCCATAGGCCAGACCTGTTCTTATTTGTTAGGTTCTTCCAGTTTTATGAATTAATTGGTTTCATATGCCTCAAACCCACATTTACTTGGGCTAAACATAGAGGGCTGATTTCACTAGTGCAAATCACAACCTTGGGCAATGCGTGTCACAGTCTGAACCCAGAAATCCTCTTGACAGTAGATAAACACCAAAAGCTGGAGTAACTCAGCAGGTCAAAACCTTTCTTCAGACCGGTTCTTGACCCGAAACGTCACTCGTTTCTTTTCTCCAGAAATGCTGTCTGACCTGCTGAGTTGCTCCAGTGTCTATCTTTGGTTTAAACCAGCATCTGCAGTTCCTTCCTGCACACATCATCTTGACAGTCCCTGGCAGAAGGCAAAGCTGGACACAGTTCGGCCTTCTGTCAAATGTATATTGTTTTAAAGATTTCAAATATATGCACCATTCAACAATAAGACCATAAGGCATATGAGCAGAATTAGGCCATTGGGCCCCATCAAATTTGCTGTCATTCGATCATGGCAGATCTATTTTTCCCCCTGAACCCCATTCTTCTGCCTTTTCCCTGTGACCTTTGATGCCCTTACTAATCAAGAACTTATCAATCTCCATTTTTAATTATTTGGCCTCCACGGCCTTCTGTGGCAATGAATTTCACGGATTAAGCACCTCGGGCTAAAGAAATTCCTCCTTATATTTAGATATTTGAAACTATTAACATTGAAATAAGTAATAAATATAAATGTTTAATATTTGAAATAAATACAATTAATTAAAATATAAAATCAGTTAGAAATAATTTAAATATTAACCAATTAAGAAACAGCTAAAATATATTCATGACTTGCATTTGATCTGCCGCTGCATGATGGCTGCCTCTGCCTACAGTCTGTTTGTTTTCTGTCTTTTTTTAATTTTTGGTTTGTTTGGGGTACGTTTTGGAGGATTTTATTTTCGGTATTTTGTGTGGGGGAGGGGGGTAGGGTAAGGGGGGGAACTGTTTTCAGTCACTTCCTGGCGAGGATGCGACTATTTTCCGAGTCGCTCCCTCGCGGCCTACCAACTGGATTGGCGCAGACTTTCCTGCCGGGGACCGGACCAGAGTTTCAGCAGCGGCAGCGCAGCGCTGAATACATCGCGGAGCGGGCGATGCCTCACCTGGGATCGCCGTTTGAAGCTTCGGAGTGTTGGTCTTGCAGCATCAACATCGCGGAGCTGTGGTCTGTAGAGCTCGCAGCGCGGGTGGTGCTGACCAACATCGCGTAGTCCTGGGACCCTTTGCCGAGGGCCGCCAGTGTTGAATCTCCGCCCAGCTCGGCCTGTGGACTTCGGGAGCCGTGGACTCTGGTAGGAAGTGGCCGAGTCGGAGGTCTGAGCCGCTGAGGATGTTCCTCCGTTCTGACGTCGGAGTTCCATCGTCCCGGCGAGAGGGCATGAACATCAGGCCGCCCGTAGCTGCGACTGCTGGGGGCTCGGAAGGCCTCGACCACGGGTGAACATCAGGGAACATCAACGAGGAGGTTGACTGAACTTTGGTGCCTTCCCTCACAGTGGGAAATTTTGGTACCGCTGTGGAGATGTTTGTGCTATGGACTATCGTATTTTGTGCTTTTATTTATTTTTTATTCATATGGCTGTCTGGGGAAAAAGCATTTTGTTGTCTAAGTACTTGTACTGTGGACAATGACAATAAAGTTGAATCAAATCAAATCTCCCATTTAATCCCCATTGAAATCAGTGAGGTTTTGAATCTTGCACTCAATCTGATGACATAAACATAAGAGACAATGTACTGTGGCATTTCAGTGGAATGCCAGCAGGTCAGGTTATACTCCATGCGGAACCCAGCATCAGAATGATGAGTCTGATTTGGCCAACACCCTTCTCCCCTAACCTGAACCTGTCAGTAACTTTTGGATTCACACTACATGTATAAAATTCCAGGGTTTACCTCAGTTTGAATAACTGAATGCCAATGGGCCCATTCAGCATAATTAACCACAATCAGGCAGTTTGAATAAGAGTCTAGCATCGATGTCCTTGCTATCCAAACATTGCAGAGACGATGGTAGGGCCATATAGCATCCGCCATGGACCTATTGAGGCACTAGGTGCTTTGCAGTAAATCAAGGCTGTCCTGTATCCTGGAATTAACATAGGTAATGACCAGCATCTCAAAGCACTTATGGTGGATAGCAGCCATTAAGGTATGTTGCTGTGCTTTTCTTTGACACCAGGGTGATAGTGGTGTTCTTAAAGCAGGTGGGAATCTCGTAGGGAGAGGTTAAAGATGTCCTTGAATACTCCTTACAGCTGGTCTGCGCAGATTCTGAGGACACAGCCATGGACTCCTTCAGGGCCAGTTACTTTCCACGGGTACACTCTCAGAAATGTCATCTGACATCTGAAATAATGACCATGGGTATAGGTGCACCTGAGGTTATCATGGAGGCGATGTCATTCCACTGACCTTCTGTTCAAAGCAAACATAGAATGCATTGACCTTGGCGGAGACAGATATGTTGTTGCCAACGATTCTAGAAACATAGAAACATAGAAATTAGGTGCAGGAGTAGGTCATTCGGCCCTTCGAGCCTGCACCGCCATTCAATATGATCATGGCTGATCATCCAACTCAGTATCCCGTACCTGTTTCTCTCCATACCCTCTGATCCCCTTAGCCACAAGGGCCACATCTAACTCCCTCTTAAATATAGCCAATTAACTGGCCTCAACTACCCTCTGTGGCAGAGAGTTCCAGAGACCCACCACTCTCTGTGTGAAAAAAGTCCTTCACATCTCGGTCCTAAAGGATTTCCCCCTTATCCTTAAGCTGTGACCCCTTGTCCTGGACCTCCCCAACATCGGGAACAATCTTCCTGCATCTAGCCTGTCCAACCCCTTAAGAATTTTGTAAATTCTGCCTAACTTTGCTACATAGCCATTACAGCATGCAAACCTTCCTATTGTCGATGGTGTCTGTGTGTTAATCTGGGATTCTGCTTGATCTGGAGTTGGCTCTTGGTGCTCTTGATGACTCTACAAAAGTCAAAACTAGGAAGTTGCTACAGAATTTTCTGCCACCACTCTTTCACTCCTTCCAATTCTTTGCCAATTTATATCTGTTTGTTACTAACACTCAGTGTGGATACATTGATTTCTATTAAGTTCTGTAAAACTTGATTTTTATATATCATCTCTTCATCTCCAGTGGTATAACAGGGACAATCCAAGTTTCTGTTGTCTCTATGTACCTGGTGGCCATTAACCCTGTTAGAAATCTCATAAATCTTCTGTACAATTTCTCAAGAACATTGACATTCTTCCTATAGTGAAGTCCCTAAAATAGGAATACACCAGAAGAGCCTTAATAGGATTTTATAAGAGTTTGGCATAACATCTGATTTGTTAAACTTTATATCTATACTTAACAACTTGTCAGCTTGTGTGCCACCTTCAAGATTCGTTGCACAGTACAAGGGCAATTAGGGATCCCTAATGAATGCAGCCTTGGCAGTGACACGCATGTGTACCATGAACACTGTTGTGTATTTGGGTGCTTGGAATTGACTTAAAAGAACACTCAGATACGGGAGTAAACTAACAAGCTTCTTTATTCCAGGACGCCACCTTGAGTCTCAGCGCATGCGTCCCCTCGCACAAGACATAACATGTGCTAATTATATCACATACATCACACTGCTCCCCCTTTAACTTGGAGGCAGGTAACACCATTTATATAATATACACCACACTGCTCCCCCTTTAACTTGGAGGCAGATAACACCATTTCGATTACATTAAATGTAATTGATGAACACACTGTTTTTAAAATTATATTATTACAGTCATCTTACATTACATCCTCATAACTGTAATAATCATATCTAAACTTAGCACTTATAATTTTTCATTCCACTCATCTTCCTTAAACCAAATACATTATCCCTTGCTTTATGTGTTATCCTTTTTCCATTCCTTTCCGTGTAAATTGTGCACTCTTTCTAATCACACTAGTTCTACCTGTATCTCTGCCTCTTCCCTTTTTAAATGTCCTAATCTAATTTGCAGATTTCTTACTGTTCCTGATATTCTGTGTTTAATTTTCTGGTTTCCTCTTTTTGTTTTCCTCTTTGTAGGTGGGATCTGACCCATGACTGCAGGTATTCGTTTTCTAGCAGCTTCCTTTGTCAGTCAATTTCCTGCCACTGCGTATTTATCTGCTCTTGTTGTTTAATAACATTCTGCAATGCATAACCATTTGTCCATTGCTCAGTGAAGGAAGCTCCATGCTGGACTATAGTGAAGTGCCCTAATCGCAATCGGTCCTGCATACTTTTGTCTCGACTGACAAGCTCTCTTCTTTAGACTTTTCTATTAATAGCTTTTTGTTCATCGTCACACATTTATTTAACCGTTCTTTGTATCGTTTAAGCCTTTTCTGTTGTTCATCTATTTGTCTTTTTAAATCACCTTTCTGGTTATTCATCAAGAAGTAAGATCTATATTGTCTTTGCAATACAACAGTGGCTTTGATTTGCTCGCTGTATAGTTTTCTTGCTTTATAAGCATGGCAGTGAGACTGCACTACAACTGTTGTATATAATTCAGTTTGAAGAAGTCTTTTCTATATTGTTTAAGCCTTTTGTATCATTTCAGCCTTTTCTGTTCTGTATCTATTTGGCTTCTTAGGTCTTTCCTATACCAACATACGAAGTACTGACTGAACTTTTACAGTAGCCCTCTTTTGCTTAATCCACTGCCTAACCACCATAACCTTGTAGGCAGCCTGAATGGTAATGGTTGCATACCTCATTGACCGATATTGCACAAACTGGGAATGCCCTATTTTGCATGATTTGTACCATCTCTGGATCGAAATGACTGCTTGTCGCATAGCTCTGTAGCGTACCCTTGATCAGTACCCATGGAATGAAGCTTGCAGAGTGACTATAGCCGCCTTTGCATCAAGAAATGTTTTCTTGTAATGCACATCATTAAGAATGACTTAATATGGCATGCTGCCTTGATTTATTCAACCAAATCTGGCTTTAATCCCGCGGTAGAAGGTCTGAATACAAACCACTGCTTTTCTCAAACTATTATAATGTCTCACTTGAACATCTCTTATCTGGCAAGCTCTGTATCGTTGCTGTTCCGCAATGGCAGACCAGCGTAGTTTCTTGAAATAATGACTCTGTTTATGCTTTTGATAATAAATCTGTATGACCTTGGCAGATTTGTGCGTGCACCGCAATTGCTTTCGAACAAGCATTCCTCGGTAGGCAGTACAACGCTTCTGCGTACCTTCATGTAAATCTTGTGATCATTTTCCATTTGAAGGTGTGCCCTATAATGGATTTGTACTATTATAGCTGCTAATTTAATTGCCCTGTATGGACGGTATACTCTGTGCCTTCTACATGCCTCTTGTATTACTGTTGCTGCCTTCGGTTTGTTCCGGATCTCTCTCTGTACCTTCATACCCCTGAATGCAGCTTGAATAGTTAGGGTTGCCCGCTGGATGGCAATGTCCCTTTGCATTTGACTTTTGTCCCTTTGGCTTTGACCTTTGGCCTTTTGCACTTGACCTTCGTCACTTGGCACTTGACTTTTGTCACTTTGCCCTTGACTTTTGTAACTTTGCCCTTGACTTTTGTCCTTTGATGGACTCCCTGCCCTCTTTAGTTCAGGCTCCTTGCCTCTGGATGCCCTTGGAGGTTTTAGCGAGAAATGAGCCATTAATGCCTCCTTACACTCCTCATACATTTTGTCTGTGGGCTTTTCTGGCAGCAGTAACATATGTAAGGTCTGATAACCCTCTCTTCCTAAGCTTAATATGAACCATGCTCTCTTCTTCTCCTCTGCAGTGATATCATTGGAAATGAAACAAGCCTCCAAGTCTTCGGTCCATTTCTCAAAATTACACCAAGAATCTAACTGGGGCACCTTTCATACAATTTGAAAAACCATGCTACCCTGTTGCTATTCAGGTGCACTATCTTCCGTTCTCTCACTGTGTTTTCTGCACTGGACTTAATCCTTTTACACACTAAGAAATTACTCAGCCCACTGACTATTACTTAATCTTATAATAATAGATTTATACTAATAACCAACATTTCAGGTTAATAGCCAACTAGAACATTTTAACCATATTCGTTCTATGCACACAGATTTACTATTAATAACAGTGACCAATGCATTACATTAAAACAGTCCTGCTTTTACTGTGAAAGAATAGTGAATAATGCATAACATTCAAACAGTCCCACTTTTACTTTGAAGGATTTCACCGGTCCAGCTTGTCGGCCTATGAACTCCAGTGCCTCCTCGACCTCTCAGATTCTCCAGAGCTTCTCCCAAGGACACTGTTGCTGCTTGCCACTCCGGATCTCTGCTGCTACCGCTGGCTCATCCGTTGCCGTTGCCTCCGCTGTTTCACCGCTGACTTGCCTGCCAAGTCGACTCCACGACGCGGTGTCACTCTGCTGGCTCCCGCTGCTGGTCCCGCTGACTCTCCGGCCCACCTGGCTGCTGCTAGGCCCGCCGCTCAGCTCGTCGCTGGCTCCATGGCTCGCCTCTGCTGCTGGTCCCACTGCTTGTCTCGTCGCTGGCTCTCCAGCCCACCTGGCTGCTCGTCAGGACTGTGCCCCACTGTTGGTGGCTGGGTAAGCGCTGTGTCCTGCTTCTCTCGCGGGGCCTGGTCCACTTCTCTCTCATGGTCGGATCTCTCAACCAGCTGGTTCCGCTTCTCTCTCGTGGTCGGCTTTCCCACTCGGCCAGTCCGCTTCTCTTGCGCGGCCGGACCCTCTTTTCTGCTCATGGTCGGGCTGACTGCTCCCGACCGGGCTTTCTCTGCTCGCGGTCGTCTCCTGCGACCGGGCTTTCCCTCACGACCGGGCTGATTCTGCTCCCGGCCGGGCTGACTCTGTTTCCGTCGGTGACTTCTCTGGACCAGGCCGTGGCCTTCACGGTACTAGGCCCTTACTCGACATCTGTGGTGGCTCCTGGGCCTGGCTGTGGGCTACCCAGCCCTGGAAAACGTTCAAAGTCGTTGGCGGTCACCGGAATTGGCAGTCACCTGTCCGTGGCCTACACGATACACGGCCTTGGAAAGCGTTCCAGGTAAGTTGACACCATTGCTGTCCTGCTGGTTAGGGTTCCAGCTTTCGTTTGCATTCTTCGGTGACACTTACTTACTGCCCCACTTGTTTTTCTTGTGCTCTTGCTTTCCGTTCCGACCTTTCTTTTCTTTGGAGCCAATTCAAAACCGTTTGGCGCCAAATCTTTTTGCTTGGTGCCATTCCACTTTGTTTCCAAACACAACCTCGTTTTTTTTTCTTGACAGCCCTTCTTTCCTTTTCTGTTCTTTTATCCTCGTCGCCAATTGTGTGTTCTGGTGTAACAATTCACTTAAAACTTAGCTATACAAAGACTATTCAGCTTGAGGAATTCGACAAAAAAGAAATTCAGCCTGAAAAGAGATAGCCTGATAAACTAGCTGACTTGTACAGCTGATGTTTTAAACTACAGTCGCCTGCATAGAAGGACCTGCAGGCTTCTCATGTCCAGCTCGCAAACAACTGCGACACAACTCCGTATCTACCGTTTAAACTGTTGAACAATCCTGCGTGTTGCAAAACAGTCCTGCACTGTATTTAAAGGATGAGTTCACAAACACTATCCCATCCTCGTCGCCAATTCTCGTGTATTTGGGTACCACTTGTGTGCCACCTTCAAGATTCATTGCACAGTACAAGGGCAATTAGGGATGCCTAATGAATGCAGCCTTGGCAGTGACACGCATGTGTACCATGGACACTGTTGTATATTTGGGTGCTTGGAACTGACTTAAAAGAACACTCAGATACGGGAGTAAACTAACAAGCTTCTTTATTCCAGGACGCCACCTTGAGTCTCTCTCAGCGCATGCGTCCCCTCGCACAAGACATAACATATGCTAATTATACCACATACGCACAGACACCACAGTCAAATTGTTAGTAGCACCTCTTCCTCACAACGTCAGAGATCTAATTCAATCCTGACCTGTCTATGTGGAGTTTGCACGTACTCCCTGTGATTGTATGGGTTTCCACCTGAAACTCCAGTTTCCTTGCACATCCCAAAGATGTGTGTTAGTTGGTCAATTGGTCACTATAGATTGCCCCTAAAGTGCTTGGAGAGTGATAGAATCTGTAAAGAGCTGATGAGAATGTGAAGAGAAATAAATGGGATTAATAAAGTTTTAGTGTAAATAGGTGGTTGAATCAGTGCTCTGTTTCTCTCTGACTCCATGACTACAGATGTTTATTTTTATTTTATTTTGCAGATCAGCTTTGTGCTCTTTCTTCACATCATTAGGATATTAATAAAAAAGCTAAAAACACCTGATGTTATGAGGAATGAGTTTAACCAGTACAAGTAAGTCACTATGCTTGCCATCTTCTTCATGGTAAACCTATGCAAAGATTCCTCTGGGTGTGGAAAATCGTGAACTCGCCATCAGTGGTGGGAGATTTGAACCTCTGTATAGTGATATCCCTAGCTTCATATATGTTGCTTTCCTTTGTAAACCATATCATGGGCTTCAAAATGATTGTAGATATAAAAAGTACATTCTGGATTTATCCATTTGTGTGATTTCCCAAGGTAATATTTCATCAAATAGAGTGCTATAAAATATTCTGTTGCATGAAAATAGAGATTTAGGCATTAATCAAAGACTCCATTACATCAGAAAATAAAGATGTTAGTGGAAATCAGAATCAGTTACTTTTGGCAGTAAGATCTATTTCTTAGTAATGACTGAAGTATGTTAAAATTGTATAGGTTGCAGATATTACCTGTTGTTCATTGTGACCCAAAATTGAGTAGATGAGAAGTTCAGGGCTTTAGATGTGTAAGTTAAAAAGGTGTTTAAACTATAAGGAAAGCCATGCAATTATGGCTTTTCAATTAAATGCAAGTGATACAAAAACAAGGAGAAAAATGATAGATATGTGCTGTAATGTTATTTTTGGCATTGGATAGAATATATTGCCAAATTTCTGTAACTTGCAGGAAAGGGAACCGATAATTTTGCCTCAAACAATTTCAATATTTCCAGCTACAGTGTTACAAGACATGTATAAATAAAATGAAAACAAAATTGTAATCTTTATGATGAAGTTAAATTCTTTCGGAATTCTTTTGTATGAAAGCCTGAATGTCTCCTTCCATATATAAAGTAACGTGATGCAATGATTGTTCTATAATATTAATGTTTCATGCACACAGTCAAAGCAACACATGATGTAAAACACCCATCTTTTGTGATCCCTGTTTATCAAGGAACAATATGCAAGTTCGTGGGGAAATGCAGGAAACTGAATAATGCCATAGTCAAAGACATTTTTTAAAATGATGAGTCGTTATTCAATTCCAAATAATCAAGGTGACATTCTTTTACCAATTCCTATTCAATGGAATTGACACAAAAACACTAGGTTGACTCAAATTGTTAGGCAATGCAAAAAGTTAGCGTCATCTGTTGAGGCTTTTGACTCTTATTTTTTTTCCATTCAGAAGCGATTGTTTTCTACAATGTAAGAATCAGATGTATTTTAATACATTTTGAGTATTGCGTTTGTTATTTCCAGGAGACTTGCAAAGTCTACTTTCTTGTTAATCCCGTTGTTTGGAGTCTACTATATAGTTTTTGCAATTTTTCCGGAAAAAGAAGGGAGCCTTGCCATAGAATTACGAATATGTTTAGAGCTCTTTCTTGGATCATTCCAGGTAAGTACCTGAATAAACTTTAGAATTAGCAAATAAATCAGTAAAAGTACCATTATTGTAGTGGAGTTCTAGATGAGTTTTGTGAGAATAATTTTTTGAGTACATTGTACTGTTTTTCCAATATGCATTAACATCATTTCGGATAGTCTGATATAGTTGCATGAGGGAAATGTATTCCATATACATCTAAAAATCATTGTGATCCACAAATTAAGATTACTTTAAGTGAGGAGTGGAAGACTCTTGTGGGAGAATGTGAACATCAATGTAAACGTGTCATTAATATAGGATTTGTTTTATTCCACAGGGCTTTGTTGTTGCAGTACTTTACTGTTTCCTTAATGGTGAAGTGAGTAATTTTAATAAGCAATGCTTACTTATAAGCCACATAAGATCAAAATTGTTCATTTTGAGATTTTGTTAAGATTTCATTAAGATTTTGTTTTTCTATCCATGAGATATGATTGCTTGCATTTAGGTGCAAACTGAAATCAAGAGAAAGTGGAGGCGATGGAAGCAGAATAAATATTTTGCTGTGGATTTACAAAACCAACACAGTTCCATAATTAATAGTGGAATGACTGGTGGAACACAGGTATCCCTATTGACAAGTTCCAGTTTCAAAGAACAAGAACTTGTTTTCCAGGAATCGGATGTCCTTTAAAGAAGCAAATATAATATTGCACTTCAAATGATTTTTGTAGCTGTGAACAATTTAACAAAAGGTGATGCTACTATTGGTAGGTTTGATGTCAGGTTTGGCAGTTTCATTGGGAAGTATAAATGATTCCAAATTGGTCTGTCTTTTGAGTTGGTGTTTGTATTGGATGCTTATCATGGGACATTATTCTGATCAAAATGGACAAGAAATGTTCCTGCATGTGTGGATTATGATGTGTGTTTTGTATTTAGCAAGTGAAGCTCAATTTTGTGCACCAATTAGTGGGACCTGGTATTTTGTAATGTATTGTAAAGCTGTCATACCATCAAATTTTGAAATGTCTAACTTGTGTGTTGTTAGAAAGACAAATGATAGCTCAGTGATAATATCACTACTGTTAAGGTCATACGGTCATAAATAATAGGAGTAGAATTAGGCATTTTACCCCACCGATTACTCTGCCATTCAATCATGGCTGACCTGCAGTGCATTCAGAAATATTCAGACCCCTTCACTTTTTCCACATTTTGTTATGTTACAGCCTTATTTAAAAATTGATTACAATTTTTGTTCATTGTGACCCAAAATTGAGTAGATGAGAAGTTCAGGGCTTTAGATGTGTAAGTTACAGGCCACCAGAACGATAGGTGTAGCTGGGTGATAATTGCCGTCTTGGGAACATCCTCCAGTGGCACGGGGATCTGGTGATATTTCTGGACTATGACGATCTTGGAGAAGAACCTAGCCCCAGCCAGGTGTGCCGAGTAGTCACCGCACGGCTTCCAGCTGCCGGACACCTTCGGCACCATGTGCAGCAGGGTGGCCCGTGGACTGTTGGAGTGTCAAACGATGCCCATGGCCTCCATACTCCGAAACTCCGCCTTTGCTATGAGGAGCTTGTCAGGAGCGAGCCTACGGTAGCAATGTTACAAAATTTTGAGATTTTAAAAATCAAGTCTGCAATTTATCCCATCAGATAAAGCATAAAAAGAAGTTTAATTTGACACCTAATTCACTTTCATATCTTCAGTATTAAGAAAGTTATGGCCATTTTCATACTCGGAAATTAGCATCTTGTTCCCCATTGCCTTTCAATTGACTTAACTCAAAAGCTGTGATCTGGAACAGTTAAAAGCCCATAACTTTCTTAAAAATTAAGAGAACTCAATGAAATTTTCAGTTATTATAGATTGAAGCATTCTGAAATAAATATGAAACAATCTTACTTGGATGACCTGAAATTAAAGCATATAATTAGTTAGTTATCTAATTGTAGCTAATTACAAAATTCAATGAGTAGATCTAAACATCTTTCCATTTCTTAAGAAAAGATTTTTTTTTTTTAATTGCCTAAGTGTCCAAATAACATTCACACAATAATCCACAATGTAACATAATTTTTAAATCTCATTTTCATGAATTTCTGGGCCAAATGGAAGGAATTTAGTGTTTAATGCCTGTAAATTAATGGCCATTTAAATCAACTAGCGAGTGGGTTTTAGTGGAATGCAGTGGATTGGAACGTTGCGGTTAGTGGTGAAGTCGGGAGGAAAAATATTGTTTGTTCATACATTTTTTTGGACCCCATTTCACAACATGAAAATATTATAAAAGCCTCCCGAAAAACCAACTTTTAATATAAAAATAAACTATTTACCTTTTTTCCTCCCCTACGCAAAATCCTTCCGGTTGTCGGCGCTCACGGCTTTTGAAGGTGATTTTTAAATTACTCTAGTTAATAAATAATCTAGAGTAATTTAAAAATACCTTCATTCATGAAATGTCAGAGCGATTTTTCTTCCGCAACGAAATCGCCCGACATTGATCGATTTTTCCTGCCTGTGGAAAATCGGCACTTTAAGCCCGCCCCCCTCTGCAAGGCGCCAAAGTCGCGCACACGGGGAGTGGCAGAACTGCAGCGCTGCTCAAGGTAAGTTTTGTAACATACCTACCTATGGGCGTGGAGCGATGGACCCGATGTCAGAATATGATGCATGACACCGTGCCTCAGGCTGGTCGAGCCGAACTTAGTGGTGACAATGTCTGGAAACTGAGCCATTACCTGGGCGTAGACATTGTCCACCGTCGCTATGGGGTTGATGACCGGCGCGGTGGGTGCAGTGGAGTGCAAGGAGATCTTCTCAAAAGTTGGACGAGATGTTGGACCCTCACGGCAATGAGGAGCGACTGCGCCCGCAAGAAATCTGCGCCCAGCAGCGGCTGGGTCACGTCCGTGATGATGAATGGCCAGGTAAAATGGCACCCGCTGAAAATGACAGCAATTAACGGGGGGCCCCTCTTACCAGCACGAAGGTCGAGTTCAAATGGGGGCAATACGGAGACTCTGCCCCGGTGTCCACCAAGAACCTGTGCACCGGTCCCAGACATACATTCGATGGATCCTGCCAGCCACCGCGGTGACTATCGGCGGCCGGCGCTGCCGTTTCCCAGAAACGTACATGTCTGGTGGCATTGGCGGGCTGCTGAACCCTAGTGCTGGTGGTAAACACACCACATTCTTCTCCTTGGATCACCTGGATCCTGCTCAGCCATCCTCCTCTCCTGTGCCACTTGTCTTGTCTGTGGCTTTTGTGGGCGTGGCCCTCTTGTGGTCGTGGTCCTAGGTCGCTGTGCCTGCAGGGCGTTGAATCATAGAAACATAGAAAATAGGTGCAGGAGTAGGCCATTTGGCCCTTCGAGTCTGCAGCGCCATTCAATATGATCATGGATCATATTGCAAATCAGTATCCTGTACCTGCCTTCTCTCCATACCTCCTGATCCCTTTAGCCACAAGGGCCACATCTAACTCCCTCTTAAATATAGCCAATGAACTGGCCTCAACTACCCTCTGTGGCAGAGAATTTCACAGATTCACCACTCTGTGTGAAAAATGTTTTTTCTCACCGCGGTCCTAAAAGATTTCCCTAATCCTTAAACTGTGACCCCTTGTCCTGGACTTCCCCAACATTGGGAAAAATCTTCCTGCATCTAGCCTGTCCAACCCCTTAAGAATTTTGTAAGTTTCTATAAGATCCCCCTTCAATCTTCTAAATTCTAGTGAGTACAAGCCGAGTCTATCCAGTCTTTCTTCATATGAAATTCCTGACATCCCAGGAATCAGTCTGGTGAACCTTCTCTGTACACCCTCTATGGCAAGAATGTCTTTCCTCAGATTTGGATACCAAAACTGTACACAATACTCCAGGTGTGCTCACCAAGATCCTGTACGACTGCAGTAGAACCTCCCTGCTCCTATACTCAAATCCGTTTGCTATGAATGCTAACATACCATTTGCTTTCTTCACTGCCTGCTGCACCTGCATGCCTACTTTCAATGACTGGTGAAAGTCCTGGGTCGCTGGGCCTGCCAGGGCATTAAATAGTAGAAATATAGAAACCTGACTACCACCAGGCCCCAGGTAGTCAAGATGGGAGGGAATACATCAAAGTCCCTCAACCTGAGCACAGGGTCCCCCCAGGGTTGCGTCTTCAGCCCCCATTGTGCTCCCTGTACACACATGACTGTGTGGCTAGGTTCAGCTCCAACTCGATAATTAAGTTTGCTGATGACATCGTGGTGGTGGGCCTGATCTCAGACAATGATGAGAAGGCCTACCGGGAGGAGGTAGCTGATCTGGCACTCTGATGTCAGGACAACGGCCTCCTCTTGAACAACAAAAAAACGAAGGAGCTGATCGTGGACTTTAGGAGGGCACATCATCCGAGGACGTACACACCATTGAGGATAAATGGGGATACTGTGGATAGGGTGAGCTGTTTTAAATACCTGGGAGTCCACATCTCTGAGGATATGACATGGACATCGCACGCTGCAGCACTCGTGAATAAGGCAAGGCAGTGCCTTTACCACCTCAAGCAATTGAGGAAATTCAAAGTGTGTCCGAGGATCCTCCAGTGCTTCTACTCTGCCGCTGTGGAAAGCATCTTGTCCGGAAACATTACAATCTGGTTTGGGAATTGCTCTGCCCAGGACAAGGAGGCTCTGCAGAGAGTAGAGCGTTCGGCCGAACGCACTATGGGAACTTCTCTCGCCCCTCTGCAGGAACTGTACATCAGGAGGTGCAACTCCAGAGCCAATAAGATAATGGGAGACCTCTTCCACCCCTGCAACAGACTGTTTCAGCTCTTACGGTCAGGCAAACGCCTCCATTGTCATGCTGTGAGAACGGAGAGGATGAGAATCAGTTTCTTCCCAGAGGCCATTCGGACTGTAAACTCCCATCTCACCAGGGACTAACTCTACTAACTTACTGTACCACAATACCGCCCACAATAATTAATATGAAAAAGGACATGTGATTCTGTTTGTAGTTTGTTGGTTGTTTGTTTGCTTTTTGCACAAAGTCTGCAGGCACTGCCACTTTTCATTTCACTGCACATCCCGTATGTGTATGTGACGAATAAACTTGACTTGACGTGACTTGACTTGACTTGACTTGGTGCACCATGACACCCAGGTCGTTGCATCTCCCCTTTTCCTAATCGGCCTCCATTCAGTCTACTTTCCTGTTTTTGCCACCAAAGTGCATAACCTCACATTTATCCACATTATACTGCATCTGCCATGTATTTGCCCACTCACCCAACCTATCCAAGTCACCTTGCATCCTCCTAGCATCCTCCTCACAGCTAACACTGCCCCCCAGCTTCATGTCATCCGCAAACTTGGAGATGTTGCATTCAATTCCCTCGTCCAAATCATTAATATATATTGTAAATAGCTGGGGTCCCAGCACTGAGCCTTGCGGTACCCCACTAGTCACTGCCTGCCATTCTGAAAAGGACCAGTTTACTCCTACCCTTTGCTTCCTGTCTGCCAGCCAGTTCTCTATCCACATCAATACTGAACTCCCAATACCATGTGCTACAAGTCTGTATACTAATCTCTTATGTGGGACCTTGTCGAAAGCCTTCTGAAAGTCCAGATATAACACATCCACTGGTTCTGCTTTATCCACTCTACTAGTTACATCCTCGAAAAATTCTATAAGATGCGTCAGACATGATTTACCTTTCATAAATCCATGCTGACTTTGTCCAATGATTTCACCACTTTCCAAATGTGCTGCAATCCCATCTTTAATAACTGATTCTAGCAGTTTCCCCACTACCGATGTTAGACTAACTAGTCTGTAATTCCCCGTTTTATCTCTCCCTCCCTTTTTAAAAAGTGGGGTTACATTAGCAACCCTCCAATCCTAGGAACTACTCCAGAATCTAAAGAGTTTTGAAAAATTATCACTAAGGCTTCCACTATTTCTGGGGCTACTCCCTTAAGTACTCTGGGATGCAACCTATCTGGCCCTGGGGATTTATCGGCCTTTAATCCATTCAATTTACCTAACACCACTTCCCAGCTAACCTGGATTTCACTCAGTTCCTCCATCTCATTTGACCCGCGGTCCCCTGCGATTTCCGGCCGATTATTTATGTCTTCCTTAGTGAAGACAGAACCAAAGTAGTTATTCAATTATTCACCTGTTTCTGACTGCAAGGGACCTACATTTGTTTTAACTAATCTTTTTCTCTTCACATATCTATTAAAACATTTGCAGTCTGTTTTTATGTTCCCTGCCAGTTTTCTTTCATAATCTATTTTCCCTTTAATTAAGCCCTTTGTCCTCCTCTGCTGGACTCTGAATTTCTCCCAGTCCTCTGGTAAACTGCTTTTTCTGGCAAATTTGTACGCTTCATCTTTTGTTTTGATACTATCCCTGATTTCCCTTGTTCTCCACGGATACACTACCTCCCTGATTTATTATTTTGCCAAACTGGGATGAATAATTGTTGTAGTTCATCCATGCAGTCTTTAAATGCTTTCCATTGCATATCCACTTTAAGAATCAATTCAACCCTTTAAGAATCAATTGCCAGTCTATCTTGGCCAATTCACATCTCATACCCTCAAAGTTACCTTTCTTTAAGTTCAGGACCTGTGTTTCTAAATTAACAATGTCACTCTCCATCCTAATGAAGAACTCAACCATATTATGGTCACTCTTGCCCAAGGGGCCACGCACATCAAGACTGCTTACTAACCCTTCCTCATTACTCAATACCCAGTCTAGAATAGCCTGCTCTCTCGTTGGTTCCTCTACATGTTAGTTTAGAAAACTATCCCGCATACATTCCAAGAAATCATCTTCCTCAGCACCCCTGCCAATTTGATTCACCCAATCTATATGTAGATTGAAGTCACCCATTATAACTGTTTTACCTTTGTTGCACGCATTTCTAATTTCCTGTTTGATGCCATCCCCAACTCCACTACTAGTGTTAGGTGGCCTGTACACAACACCCACTAGCGTTTTCTGCCCCTTAGTGTTTCGCAGCTCTACCCATATCTATTCCACATCCTCCAAGCTAATGTCCTTCCTTTCTATTGCGTTAATCTCCTCTCTAACCAGCCATGCTATCCCACCGCCTTTTTCTTTACGCCCATCCCTCCAGAATATTGAATATCCCTGGATGGTCATCTCCCAGCCTTGGTCACCCTGGAGCCATGTCTCCGTGATCCCAACTATATAATAATCATTAACAGCTAATCAATCTAGTCCAGCGGTTCCAGGAATTCCAGCGCGCCCACCTGCTGCTGGTCGGACAGCCACAGCTTATCAGCGCGGACCGCTAGCCAGATGGGATCCTCAAACGCGAGCTGCCGGCGGCTGTCTCACGGCAACTGCTGCAGGTAAGAAAATTCAAAGAGTGGGCAGGACAGGTGGTCTCCCATAAGCGTTAGCATCTCGCTCATGAGGGTCGATGGCATCCGGTCGCCAAGCCCGCCCATGTTAAGGACCTGACAGGCGCTCTGCATTTGGCTCAGCCCATAGACGGGGCAGTAGCTCCTTGAGGCCTGTGTAATTACCCACCGTCGGTGGATTATCCAGGTAAGGAATGACACGACTGGCCGCCTGCTGGCGCTTACCACATAGTGATAGCGAGTCTCGTCGGCTATAATGTCGCGGATGTAAAATTGGATTCGGCCTGTCGAAACCAAACCCCCGGCTGCGAGGTGCAAAATGTCGGTAGCTTTAGGGAGACCGCGTTGAGATCGGCCTCATAGGCGGCAGCGGCAGAATGCATTGTTTCCCTTCCAGGGTTACACTCCTGGGTGTCGTGGGTCACCAGTGAAGCGGGGACTCGCAGGAGTCCATCCAAAAACTAGTCGGACATGAGTTGTGTGCACTAGACATGTTTAATCTCTCTAATTCCTACAGCTCCCTACTCCTCCAAGGACACGAGCGTTGCCCGGCCTTCATTACCAAATCAGGTACCGACCCCGTGACTGGCGCCTCCCACACCAAGACGCCGCCCTCTAGAGCCGATGGTTCGTTGTGACCTTGGGTTGTCACCAGGTGCTGTCGCAATACAAATGAACAAAATATTTCTATATTATTATAGGTTTTGTTTCCCTATTTGAGTAGCTCTATTCCTGGCTGAAGTAAAGAAAGTGTATTTTGCATTACATACTGACATAGTATGCTTTGTTGTCACATTGGCAATGTTCAATCTACTTTATTATATATTTTCATTTAAGTTAACAGTATATAAGTTAACAGTAATTTGTGTGCAATATACAAGATATGAATTTTTTAAATCTTTAACCATGTTCTTACATACTTAGTTGTTAGGAAGACTGAGGAAAGTAGCCAGTACTCTTTTGATGGAAAATATAAGTTGATTTAAATATCAAACTTCAGCACAAAGAATAAACCAGTGTTATAGAACTTTTGTGCAATAGTAGTTAGGTATATATATATATCTGTTTTTTTAAATCAACACATTTGAAGGTAGATGTATTCACATATGAAATCATAACATAATATATTGTACATGGGTAAGGCACAGCCTAATCAAGGAGAGTCAGTTGGACTTTGGAAGGGAAGGTCATTTCTAACTAACTTCATTGAATTCTTTGAGAGTTACTAAGGAATATTGATGAGGGCAGTGTTGTAACCTGCATGAATTTTAGCAAAGTATTTGACAATATCCTTCAAGCTAGGCTTGTCAATAAAAGTAAAAGTCCCAAAGGAGTGTATCACATGGGACCCAAAATTGATACTGGGACAGAAATTGAAGAGCTTTGAATGGCAAGTATTTTTGTGACTCCAGAACGATTCTATAGCTCCTTTATTTTAGCGTTGTAGAGTCACACTGCATGGAAATAGGGTCTTCAACCCAATTCTTACACACCGACCATGCTACCCATCTATGCTATTCTTAGTTATGTCCTTGTTCAAATGTCCTTTAAATGCTATGTCTGCGTCAGCTACTTCCCCAGGCAGCTCATTCCATATATGCACTACCCTCTGTGTGAAAAAGCTGCCCCTCACATTCATATTAAATCTTTCCTCTCACACCTTATACCTATGCCCTCTTGTTCTTGATTCCCTAATCTAGGAGGAAAGCTATGTTCCATCACCTGAACAATGCCCCTCATGCAGGGCCGGCCTTCGGAGGTGCGGGGCCCAATTGGGAACAATTTTGGTGAGCCCAGGTTTCCAGCCAAGGTCTGTAGAATCATTGAAATATAAATAAAGTCTATTATGGACTTTATATCTCTATGGTAGAATGGAAAGTAATCAAAATGTGCGCTTAAAATGTGCGCTTAAAAAGTGCATGCGAGTTAATGGACCAAACAGATCTAAGCTACATCTATATATATGTAACGAAGAAGTCTGTCTGTGTGTCTGCACGAGAATCTCACAAACTACCGATATGGACCAAACTTGGCATGGATAGCAAGTGTCATGTAGGGATCTCAAAAAAAATCCAACCATCCCAATCTGACACACCCGACCCGACACGCTTGAGAGAAAGAGACAGAGACTGATGGTCAGTCCGGACGCACACACGTAGAAAAGTCATATCCCCTCCTGTGATTTACAGCTATTTTGATCCTTAGGTTCTAATGACCTCTGGAAACTTTGTAAATGTAAATCTGATGACCTCTAGAAACTTTGGTCAGTCATCATGCCAAAGAAAACGTTTTTTAACAATGCGAGCCAAGAGTAGATTACTCTAGCGCGGGGGCCCCTTAGGTGCGGGTCGGCTTAAGGCTGGCCCTGCCCTCATGATCTTCTGTAAGATCACCCCCCGCCCGACTGCTATGCTCCAAGAAATAAAGACAGGCTGCCCTACCTCTTACAATAACTCAATGCTGCCAATAACCTTGTCAATCATTTCTGCACTCTTTCCACCTTAATGGCATCTTTCCTCAATGTCTCTTGTTATCCAAGGTTCCCCACTCCTGCTGGCCTTGCGCTTCACGTCCACTGGAACATACAGCACAAGCTTCCTTATGAGCTCAACCACTCATGCCAAATTACTTTATCTCACAAAGATAGCTCAAACATATTGACTAGAAACGGAGGAAAGTCAGCAGGGTTTCCAGTAATAACTACCATCCAGTAGCTCCACTGTAAGTTTGCATGTGGAAATGTTGTTGAGAAAACGATAGGGCTCAGTTGCGATTCCATCACAAATGATTAGCTTAGCAGTGCTCGTGGTCACGATTCGTCTATAAATAAAATGTACTGGAAAGAGCAGTTAAATGCCATGGTATATCTTGGTGAGTGAAGAAAGAAATAGAGAAAATAAATTGAAACGACATAAACATAAATAACATCATGTGACTGAGTTTTTAAAAGTCTAAACCAAATAGGACATTCCCAACTAACTAGAAAAGGAATTTCAGGATGCTTAACATAACCACATTACACAATTTAAAAACTTCAGGAGTTGATTTTCAAATAAAAGACAACCACAAATACTTTATTGTAGTTTAACGTACATGATGGTGAGCTGGTACACACTGATAAATACAGACAGATCCTCAGTTCTCAAACAGTATAGCAATAAATCGATATTTGGATTGATATTGAAGGAAGCCCACATTGCTCAATGGTCTTGATGACAAGGATGGCTCACATTAGAGATATCTCCTTTCTTTCAATTTGTGCCAATAAGATCCTAGTCTATTACTTAAAACAACTGTAAACTATAAAATAATCTGCATGTGATTCTCAAATGCTTGAAAAATATACAAAAATCAAAAGGGATTCTATTTATGTTTAACAAGGATACATTCTACGTGAACTTTAAATTAACAGAATTCCATAAGTTATTAAGTTTATTGGCCAAGTATTCACATACAAGGAATTTGCCTTGGTGCTCCGCCCACAAGTAACAACATGACATACAGTGACAGTTACGAATGACTGATAAAACACTAAACATTAATAATAATAATAATAATAAAACATTAATGATAAAACACGATTGATCAGGCATGTGAACCAACAAAATACCAGATCAAAGGGAGGCTACAGATTTTTGGCTGTTCAGAATCAGAATCAGAATCTCTTTATTGTCATTGCACATGGTGCAACAAAATTTAAAAGTCAATCCAACAGTGCGATTCACAAGAACAATTTTAAAATATAAGGAAGGGTAAAATATATACATATTAAAAAAACAATTAACAAAACAATTCAATTTGAATGTGAGTGCTATTTCTTATTTTGCATTGTTAAGCTCACGTATGGTTGTGGGGTAGAAGCTGTCTCTGAGTCTGTTTGTCCAAGTTTTGAAAGACCTGTACCGTCTGCCAGAGGGCAGCAGGTGGAACAGGTTGTGTCCAGGGTGTGAAGGGTCCTTCAGGATGTTAGCTGCCCTGCCAAGGCAGCGAGAGCTGAAGATGTCCTTCAGGGAGGGCAGTGGGTGGTGTTGATGACCCTTTGAAGGGCTCTCCTGTCCGCTGCAGAGCAGCTGGCATACCATGTGGTTGTGCAGTACGCCAGAACACTCTCGATACAGCAGCGGTAGAAGGACACCAGCAGCTTCTCTTCCAGGTTGTTTTTTCCTGAGGATCCTCAGAAAGTAGAGTCGCTGCTGGGCCTTCTTGACTACTGTGGTGGTGTTTGTGATCCAGGAGAGATCCTCCACAATTTGTGTGCCCAGGAATCTGAAGTCTGAGACCCTTTCCACACAGTCCCCATTGATGAATTGGGGTTGGAGGGCTGCACTGTTCTTACGGAGGTCTATGATAATTTCCTTTGTTTTTATTGACTAGAGCAACTACTCGTAGATAAAAACTGTTTTTATGTCTGACTGGCAGCTTTGACCAGAGGGAAGTGATTCAAAGAGTTTGTGGCCAGGATGAGAGGGGTCAGAGATGATCTTGCCCACTCACTTCCTGGCCCTTGCAGTATACAGTTCATCAATGGAGGGAAGGTTGCTGTCAATAACCTTCTCTGCTGATCGGACGATTCACTGCAGCCTCCAGGTGCCGTGCTTGGTGGCTGAGCCAAATCAGACCATGATGGAGAAGGTGAGGACAGACTCTACGATGGCCGTATAGAATTGGACCATCATTACCTGTGGCAGATTGTGCTTCCTCAGCTGCCATAGGAAGTACATCCTCTGTTGTGCCTTTTTGACTGTGGAGTCGATGGTAGCCCGCCCCTTAAGGTCCTTGGAAATGATGGCACCCAGGAACGTAAAAGACTCCACAGATGTGACTGGGGTATTGTTGATGGTGAATTGGGCGAGGGGAGGGGCAGCTCTCCTAAAGTCTACAATCAATTCCATGTCTTAAGAGCATTGAGCTTTGGGTTGTTGCGATGGCAGCAGGATGCCAGCTGTGACACTTCCTGTCTGTAGGCAGATTTCTCCCCATCCTGGATCAGTCCAATCAGGGTTGTGTCATCCACAAACTTGAGAAGCTTGACAGAGGTGTCTGTGGAGGTGCAGTCGTTGGTGTAGAGAGTAGAGGAGAGGAGAGAGTATGCAGCCTTGCGGTGCTCCTATGCTGAGCATTTGCGGGTCCGAGGTGTGCTTTCCCAGCCTCACATGCTGCTTCCTGTCTGTCAGGAAGCTGGTGATCCATCGACTGAGGGGTTCAGGCACAATCAACTCAGAAAGTTTGGAGTGTAGTAGCTCTGGCACAATGGTGTTGAATTCAGAGCTAAACTCAACAAACAGGATCCTCGCATAGGTCCCCTGGTGGTCTAGGTGCTGTAGGATGAAGTGCGGCCCAGGATGACTGCATCATCCACAGATCCATTGGCCAGATATACAAACTGCAGAGAGTCAAGCAGGTGGTTTGAGATATTTTTCAGCTTGGCCAGCACAAGCCTTTTGAGTGTCTTCATGACTACATGCGACAGTGCGACAGGCTTGTAGTCATTAAGCCAAGTAATCCTTGCCTTTTTGGGTACAGGGACAATGGTGGAGACTTTGAAGCAAGCAGGGACAGTAAATGTTTGCAGGGACTGGCTAAAAATGTCTGTATAGACCAGTGCCAGCTGTTTGGCACAGACCCTAAGAGTAGAGGGGGAAACATTGTCAGGTCCTGGAGATTTCCAGCTTTTTTGTCCTCTGAAAAGCCTCTCCACCTCCTCTATTTTTATTGTTGATATTGGATAAGTGATGTTGTGCAGCACAGAGGGTGTGGATGATTGGGCATGAAATGGTGATTGGAGGGGGGTGGGTGTAGAAGGACCCAGGTCAGGCTGTGAGTGGGTGTGAAGTGTTGGTTGGGGTGAGAAATTGAGTTTTCATACTGGAGTCTTGCCTTAAGTAGGTGTGAAGTGGTGAATGGGAAGGAGAGGGTGCATGGTCCATTCTTTGTAGGCTGGGGTCTGGCTGTGTTGGTTGGGGAAAGGAGGGAGGGGGTAACAGGGTTACGTTTCTGATTTTCAAACCTGCAGTAAAACTCATTCAGGTCGTTGGTCAGCTGACGATTGTCCAAAGAGCAGGGGGGCTTTCCTCTTGTAGCTGGTAACTTCTTGCAAGCCCTTCCAAATTGAAGAAGAGTCACTAGCTGATAACTTGCTCCTCAACTTCTCAGAGTACCTTTCCTTGGCAGCTCTGATTCCTCTTCTCAGCTTGAACTTGGCCTGGTAAATAGCAGGAATTTGTACTGTTCATGCACGTTCAGAAACTTTGGTTTCTAAGATATGATAGTTCAAAATCGATATTTTGTAATCCAGCTCACCCCTGAAATTCATTAAGTGATAATGTTATAATCTGTGGTAAAATGAACTAAACACTACATGTTGTGAGGCAAATGAAACTTTCACTACTCGTAATTTACTTAACTTTATTTAAGCTTCAAGCAATCTGTTTCGTAAACACATAAACTCAGAAACGTCTGGCAAACATGGCTGATTCCGCAGGCTTTCCCTCCCAAAATATTTTGCACATGCGCACACACCGGAAAAGTTCTGCACGTGCGCACACTCTAGAAGAGCCGCGCACATGCGCCCACTTCATTCTCCCTTCCTAATTATAAGTTGAAATGGTCAGGAGGTTAAATACGTCTTGATGACCATCGCAGCACTGGAGATAATGGTGTTTCAATAGCTGGTGGTAGATATATTGCTTGGTCATCAACTTCACTCATATTGTTATTTAGATTTACATTTAAAATTTCTTATAGAAGTTTCCATTGGGGATGCTGGAAGTGTTGGAGGAAGTTCTCGATTAGTGTTATCAAGAAGTGATGGAGCTGATGGAAGAAGTTCTCGATTAGTGTTATCAAGAAGTGATGGAGCTGATGGAAGAAGTTCTCGATTAGTGTTATCAAGAATTGACAGAGCTGATGGAGAAGATGGACATGGTGCAAGATCACAAAGTGAGACAGTTGACTGACGTCCATCCCGATACTTGATAGTTGCATAAGAAGGGTTGACATCAGTCAGTTTGTGTGAAAGATACATCTTCTAGATGTGCTGGGACGCATCCTCAGTGATGTGACCTGGGCCATCGGGTGTTTCGGGTCTCACAACATCTGACACCCTCGCCCAGGCGACCCAGCCGGGTTTGATCAAGCCCCGACTTGCGTCCCAGCAGCAACTGCCCACGGGTCAGCCCTCTTAGTCCAAAGCCACCTAGTGGCTTTCTCTGCGACTTCGATTGCAGATTGAATGACCCTCTTCTTTGCCAGCCCCGTAATGCCCAACTGGTTGAGGACTTTGCAGAGTGAGCGTCCTGCGAAGCCTCTACAGCCCACCTCTATTGGCTCATAGTATGTCTTCCTGCCTCAGTCCTGGCACATCTCCACCAGTTCCTGGTACTTTGCGCACTTCCTCTCATCAGCCTCTTCAATACGCTCTTCCCAGCGCACTGTCAGTTCCAGAATGATCAGCTGTTTTGTCACTTCGGAGGTGATGATCATGTCTGGCCGGGGTGATATTGTGATGTGCTGTGGAAATTTCAGCTGTTTGCTCAGATCGACGTGCAGCTGCCAGTCAATGGCTGTGTAGAGGAGGCCCGTCTTTGTTTTTGGTTGTGGTCGGGGCTTCTCTCCAGCTTTGACAAAATTGATTGATTTCTTTGGGGCATGGTGGTGTTTGCTGTTACAGATGGCAGTGGCTATGCTCTCAGCAACCACCTTGAGCACCTGGTCATGACGCCACCGTTAGCGATCTTCCCCAAGATACTTTCGCCAGCTGCTGAGGGGATGTTCTAATGATCCTCTTCCAGAGCAAAGTGGGCAGGAAGGTGTCTCGCTCTTGCCCCAGACGTGGAGGTTTGCTGGGCTTGGTAGGGCATCCTAGACAGCTTGGACAAGGAACCGGACACGCTGGAAGTCTGCCTGCATGATGTTTAACCAGGTAATCCTGCGCTGCGGTATGCTCTCCCACCTTGTCCACGCTCCCTGTTACCTGAGCCCCACCATCCTGCTCACACGTTCTTCCTCCACATCTGCTCGGACCTCTTCCTGGATTAGATGGTGTCTCTCCTTGCCCTGGGCGTTGCCAACTGGTGTCTTAGGGAAGTATCCCAAACCCGCTCTGCCAGTTGCCATGACTCCCACCAATGCCTTTTGCCTTAGGCGTGACTCTGCCACCTCCACTGCTTTTGCTGCCCTCCATTTCCTCCCTGTTCTCACCTCAATGCCAGCCGATGACACGTTCTGGTTCCTGGAGTCCCTGTACTGCAGTGCCTCTCTTGTTCGCGCCACCATAAACTCTTCCGTGAGGCCACTGAATTGGAGCTGCAAGATGTTACTGGTCCCATACAGTGCAGCACTGTTGAGACTGCGGGGAAGGCCAAGTCACCTGCGGAGAAAGCCGCTGATCTTCCTTTCGAGGGACTCAACTGTGGTCAATGGAACAGTGTAAACCAGCAGAGGCCACAGGACTCAGGGCAGGATGGAATGCTGATAGATCCAGGCCTTGAATCTGCCTGGCAGACCTGACTTGTCAACGTTGGTGAGCCAGGCTTCAAGGTCTTTGATGGACTTTTCTTCATCAACAAAAGGCTCGTTCTTATTTAATCGGGCAAAACAACGAAGCAACAGGCCCAGAGCTAGTCAACCATGATGGCAGAGAAGTAACACTAGAAGAATACCAAAGTTAAAGAACCGCTTGTGTGGAGTAGTATTGGTTGCAGCTGGCAGTAGAGATCTGATGGAGTGTAATGCATCTGGTAGAACACATTCCCAATGCTGATCTGGTATGTCATTTGACTTTAAAGCCAGTTTCATTGCTTTCCAAATGATTCCATTATACCTCTCAACCCGACCATTTCCAATAGGATGAGATGATGTTTTACTTGTTGCAATTCCTCTCTTAGAAAGGTAGTCCTTTAAATCCTTTGACATGAATGAGGTGCCCCTATCAGAATGTATGTAACTTGGAAACCCACAGAATGAAAACAGTTGATCTAAACATTTGACAACCATAGCAGCTGACATATTTGGACAAGGAAAGGCAAATGGAAACCTCGAATATTCGTCAACTAAGGTAAGTATATAAACATTTCCAGAGGAGGATGGTAAAATCCCTTTGAAGTCAATACTCAAACGTTCCATAGGATGAGTAGCTTTGATCAATCTTCCTACTTCAGGACGGAAGAACCTTGGTTTTAATTCAGCACAGATTCTACATGAAGCACTGGTCACCTTCACATCTTCTGTGGAGAAAGGTACGGTTTTGGAACGAACATAGTGTAACAAACGTGTGACTCCAGGATGACACAGCCCATTGTGAAGATCAGTGAGTGCAGAAGAATGAACAGAGGCACAAAATGCCCGAGTTCATGTATCCGGAGCAACATTATCCTTACCAGTGCGGTACTAAATTGAATAACTATATGCAGATAATTCAATCCACCATTCATGAATTTTACTGTTTTTAATCTTTGTTCGTATCCGATTATCCAGCATAAAAGCTACTGAACGCTGATCTGTTATCAAAGTGAAGTGCTCAATTTTCTCACTGCTTCAATAATTGCTGTATCTTCCTTTTCGACGGGTGGGTAGTGCAATTCACTACCTTGGAGAGTACGATTCATGAAAGCCACTGGTCGTCCTCCTTGATTTAATGGTGCTGATACTGCTAAATCAGAGGCATCACATTCAACAACAAAGGGGAGATCCTCATCGGTGGCGTGTAATGTAGCAGATTCTAATTGTTTATTTAAAGAAGTAAAGGCACCAATTGCTGTAGAGTCAACGGGGAAGGATTTTGCTCTAATCAAAGGTGAATTTTGTCAGAAAAATGTGGTATCCATTTAGCATAATATGCAAACATCCCAAGAACCCTTCATAGAGAGTTTAATGTAGCTGGCACAGGTATCTCTTGGAGTGGGCGGAGTCTTTCTGGATCAGGATTGATTATATCATTTCCAACCCAATAACCAAGAATATTAATTGATGACACTGATGTTATTGAATTAGCCTCATTTAATGTTAGATTTTTAGAATGAACAACATCTAAAAACTGTTGTACATTTTCATCATGTTCAGCTTGGTCTTTTCCTGCAATAGTTATATTATCAAGATAAGGGAAAGTATCTTTAAGGTTTTCCTGTTCAACAAGTTTGTCCATCTCTCTCGGAAAAACAGCCACGCATCAGCCACACCAAAAGAAACTCTGCAGTAGTGATATAATTTCCCATTTGCTTCAAATGCAGTGTATTACTTCTCCGATTCCTTCAAAGGAATTTGGTAGTAAGCACTTTTTAAGTCAAAAGTAGAGAATATCTTATACTTAGCCAATGTATTGATAATCTCTTCTATTCGAGGTAATGGATATGCATCAAGCTCCATGTTCTGGTTTATAGTTTGAGAGTAATCAATGCAGAGTATCTTTCTATGTCTCTCCAAGGGGTGCTTAACCACGACAACATGTGCCCTCCAAGGGGAAGAGCTGGGTTCTATAATCCCTTCTTGTAAAAGATTAGTTACTTCTGTGTTGATAAAGTTCCTATCATCTTTACTAAAATGTCTTGATTTTGTAGCAATTGGCTTGCACTTGGAGGATAAATTAGTGAATAATGAAGGACATTCAACAGATGCAGCTGAAAAAAAAATCATACAATACTGGTGGCTTTGACAATACAAGATCAGGCATAGTTCCTTCATACATTATTTGAATTGATCTGTGCCGTTTCCTCAAATCCTAACCTAGTATTATATCGCTACACAGATTTTTCAAAATACCAAGACATACAGATTTATAGCTAGTTTTGTTCAGAATAAAGTCTACAATACAAGATCCTATAATTTGAGTATTGAGAGTTGTCAGAGCCATCGAGATTTCCTTATTTGAAGGAATTATAGTTAGATTTAGTCGAGACACAACTTGTTCACTTATAAAACTTTCTGTACTGCCAGAATCAAGTAATACATTAAGTGTATGGCCATTAATGGATACCGTTGTAGCTGCAGGAGACAAGCTCTGAGGAAATGCAGCTGTAATTGCACATAAAGAAGGCGTATACATGGCAGCCATCACAATTTTAGTTGTTGCTTTGGACTTGCATACTCTAGAATAATGTCCCTTCTTGCCACAACTGTTACAAGTTGCCTCTCGAGCAGGGCATATCTCTCTCTTATGAATATTACCCCCACAAAAGTAACAGTTCCTTTTTGAATAATTATATGTTGCAGCAAGGGCACCTTTATCAGTAGAAATTGTTTCAGTTTTCTCCATATTTGTACTTGGGTGAAATTCTTTTGTAGTAGTTGCAGCAGAATACACATTAGATGAGCCATAAGCATCTGATTTTTTCTGAGCCAAGTCTAAAGAGTAAGCTTGATTGTAAGATGACTGTAAATCCAAGGTTTTGTGTTCTAATAGTCTCTGTCGTATTAAAGGCGATGCCAAACCATTGATAAAAGTCTCGAATAACTTCCTGTCGATATTGTTCAGCCGTAACTGCTTTGAAGGCAGTCTTTACTAAGTCTTTTAAGTTCTTGTAAAAATTCATCAAGTGACTCACCAGGTTTTTGTTTCCGAGTAGCAAGGAGGTGTCGAGCGAATATCACGTTGGGTGTCTTAACGAAGATTCTGCTTAGTACATCAATAGCAGAATCATAAGTTGTACATTCCTCTATGTAATCATATACATCAGAAGAGACAAAGCTTATTAATGTCTTCAGTCTGTCTGGTGCATCATTGCCACACTCATCAAAGAAGTTATTTAGTATATAAAGCCAGTGCTTCCAAATCTTTGCAGCAGCAGGTGAGTTGGGATCCAGATCCAAGCGTTCTGGCTTCAATAGTTTCTCCATCCCAAGTCGGACTGTTTGACTTCTAAGATAAGTTGCTTAAATTGTTGTGAGGCAAATGAAACTTTTACTACTCGTAATTTACTTTATTTAAGCTTTAAGCAACTTATTTCTTAAATACATAAACTCAGAAACGTCTGGCAAACATAGCTGATTCCGCAAGCTTTCCCACCCGAAATACTTTGCACATGCGCACACTCCGGAAAAGTCCTGCACATGCGCACACTCTAGAAGAGCCCTGCACATGCGCCCACTTCACTACACAAAGTCTAACCCCATTTCAGTTAAGTATGTTTTTAAATAACCGTTTATGTCAATTATTACCATATCTTATTGCACTGAAAACTATTACAAAAGGCGGAGTTTCATTTCATTAGATATAAATTATTGAAAGAAATTTTAAGAAAGCTTTTTTAAATGATGTATTTTCTCTGCATTTCCAATTTCAACCTTTACTCTCTCCCCACACCCCTCCCACACATGTCGAAGTTTAGCAAAACATTTTTTTTGGTATATGCAGATTTATAGTATAATTTCTATAAATCTTTCATGAAATGGTACAAACAAGGAAGGAATTCAATAAATGCACTTCAATTCAGAAAAGATCATGAATGTAAACAAGGTGCGATGCAATAAGTTAATTGTATATTGGAGTACAATTTCCTTGTATGACTGCATAACTCTTACATTTAAAGTAAATTAATAACACAAAAAAAACTAGCTCCAAAGCACTCTTACATTGGCTCTGCCTTGCTCAGTGTCTGACATTGTTAAACTGTATATCAAAGGGACAAGGACTTTTTCTGAAAAAGCACTTTTCTCCTTTGATGGCAAAGCATCCAAACCAAACGTTTCCAAGTGCATAACATTGAAATGAAGATATCATGGTTTCCCAGAACCCCCTCAAAAAATCTCAGTATATCCTGTGAATTGTCGATTTAAATCAAGTAGTTATTTATGGAGTGCAATGTCATTGTAAAAGATTTGAATGTGATCCATTGCTTTTGAAAACGAATGTGTAAAGGTGAAATTTGCTGTTGGGCTTACTGCATGAATCAGTTCAGTTTTTAGTCACAATATAAACAAGAAAATGCAATGTTACAAATGTATATTTTCATGTTAACCATTTCATGCTTAAAGTTTATTTCTGAAATGTACGTGATCAAATCAAGGAACATCCACAACAATGTGTGAATATCACAAAATGCTTTATTGAATAATGATTTGTTCAGTCTATACTTACCAGAGATTCTATTAAATTGTCCTGTGTAGGTCTCAGACTATACTATTCAACTAATTACATTAAAACCAATGTTTCAGTTTTATCTCAGTGTTATTTTGCATGATTTTTTTCTTGTGTGGTTATTATTTTTATCGTGCAAAATGAGCACCCATTCAGACTGCTATGTAGCTGGCAAGGTGCCACATGACACAATGTCATCAGAATGTCAAGGTGCATGCTGTTCACCACAATATTGCTATCATAGGGGATGGTTTCTTCTATGCCCCATTATCGCATTGACAGCACAGATGATAAAATGAATCTGTTCTATATCAGCATTAAAGCCCTTGGATGACAGATATAGTTTAGTGAGATTTGGAGCAAAATAAATCTCAGTTCTACCCCAACAATGGGCCTCAACACAATTTCAGAGGAGCACCTGCACTGCATCAGTATCCATTCAACTAATTCCCTCAGCTATCAGTCATTTCCAAACATTCTCAGGGATTCAGTCAATTTAATGTCAACGTGGACATTTTATGTTGTAAACTATCCCCAAAAGGATTGGTTTAAGATTTTCCACATTCATTTTACTCAGTCAATGAAGAGAAATCTTTCATCCAGCAAGTCTGTTTTGGATTCAAATCCAAATCCCAAGAAAGTTAAAACCATCATGTAGTAAACTATAGTGCTATTATTAATTCATCAAGGACATACGTTTTCAAATGCATTATACAGTTGTTTTTTGTGAAGCCAAGATCCCTTAAAAAAAATCTTCAAGTGAGGAAATGCTGAGAATGAGGCATTCTTCCCACTTACCCTGTCCTACTGCAGAGTTTAGTAGAAACAACCAATTGTATGATTGTTTTTTAATTGCAATATATGAAATTATTTTCAGTGTTATTTTAAGCAAAGTGAATGAACAACTCCTCCCCCAAACACATAACCTCACCTTGAAAATAATTTTTAGCTGTTTTCTGTATCAACAATTATTGATTGATTGTAGAATAGAAAATAAAAACATGATTTCATGTTACAATATAAAATAAGAAAGAAAAGCAAAATGAGTTTTTAGTAATTTTATTGAGATGCTAAAACAACCTAAGCAGAAACTATTTTCATTTCACATTTACAGAGTTCAAAACGTATTTATTTTTACAGGGATAAGAATAATTATACACTTGCTAAACTATCTTCAACTGAAGGCATCATGCTGTAAATTTGAAGACCAGTAATACCGCTGAGGAAAAAGAGGAAAGTGGCAATGAATTCACACCAGAATGATAAACTGAAACCGGTGAATGTAATAAAGTCCCACAACAGAATGACAAAGATCAACATGCCCAAAGATGTCACCGAGAAAGATAGTAAAGTCAGTCCTGAGCCAAATGCCCATTTGCGCCTGGCATTGGGATCTTGACAAAGCTGAGAAGTAATCAGCATCTCCAGACCAAATATTGCCAGCACTACAGCAAGAGTGGTGGTAATTCTTATGAAAACTAGGCCTGTGTATAAGCCATTGACCTCAGCCACAGTGATTTCAGTTGTGCATTCAGACTTGTGGTCAAGTTGTAAGGTGCAGAAATGCCAGAGTCCAAATATCTTCTTGTCTGCAAACAGCCAGTAACCATCGCACACAGAAATGGAGGACAGAACAATTGCTATTGCCATGCAGAGAATTGTAAGACTCCTGGCAAATACATCGAGCATTGATCGTCCAGTCTTCCTGCACAGGAGGCCCTGAACCTATAATGAAATTAACGCATTATTAAGAAGAACACATTATCAGAATTCACATTGAATTAAACTTTATTTTTTACTATCACATAAATAATAGAGTTCATTTAGCATTCTACATGGAGTCTTACTGCATCTTGGGGAATTTTGAGATGAGAGAATCCCAGACAGTGCGGTGATCATTTACTCTCCAAATGGTTTTACAAAAAACTCTTAGATAATAAGCAGTTAAGTAGTTCAGTTGTTGTGACGGGCCATGATAGTAAAGCAATAGACAAAAGCATTGATTTTACTTGT
The DNA here is from genome assembly GCA_963514005.1 of Raja brachyura. Next base: position 35,546,661 of record OY740787.1, on the reverse strand, counting down.
AATTATATATAAATAACAATTTGATGGCAAAAGTTACATTATGCAAGGAATAGTAAACTTATTTTGTGCTCACTTGAATGAAGTAGATTAGTGTTGGAGAATCAAACTCTATCAACCTTGGGCACTCAGTTGACTCATGGATGAAAAGGACTAGCCAACAAGTGCCCCGTCTGAAAATGGTATTCAAGAGTCTGAGGTGATAATTATTGATTTTAAAAATTCAGTTGGACAACAATTTGAACACAGCTTCAAGGTAGCCTTATTTATGGGCTGCTTCTGACCTAGATTCTTGTTTGGCTTCTGTGTTTCCCAGTGAAAGCAAGGGCTAATATTCAATAGACAGTACGTGCAGGAGTATGCCATCTGGCCCTTCGAGCCAGCACTGCCATGCAATGTGATCATAGCTGATCATCCACAATCAATACCCCATTCCTGCCTTCTCCCCATATCACATGACTCTGCTATCTTTAAGAACCCTATCTAGCTCTCTTTTGAAAGTATCCAGAGAACCAGCCTCCACCACCCTCTGAGGCAGATAATTCCCAGAACATGAAATGCATATTTAAACAGGGGTTACAGTTTCTGTCACATTCAAGTGTATTTCAACTCCGTCCGCACATGGTTACACACACAGTACATCAGTTTGTTCCATAGGATTATTCAATCTGAACTGTACATTCACAATGTTGTGAGCATTTGGTGTTTTCTCACTTAACATCACACATAACATTTCTTCATTTAACAAACTGCTAATGGGTCTTTGTAAATTAGTATGAAGAAGGATTCAGACCTATAACATTGTCTTCCCTCCACAGGTGCTGACTGATCTGCCATGTTCCTCTAACACTTTATGCTTTGCTAATAATTTATTCTCCAAGGACATAATAACTTTCAGTTAGCATATTAACCACTTTTCATCTAGGTCCTTTTGTTACACACATTAGAGTTCACCTTGCTTAAAAGTAACTTTATAAGCAAAATCATTATCAAACACATCCTATGAAAAATGTTTAATGTTTTTTGTAGAGGGATATTGTGGAAATGTGAATTTGTACATCTGTATGGATCTTGTTAAGGCTGAATGTTTATTGAGCTCTACCAATTGCAGCAGAAATATTGCGTCATGGACAAGGTTTAGTTTAGATAGTACTAATGAGGAAAACTTCTCGTTTGGTTACTAAAATGGTTGATATTAATCAGAGTCTGTGATTCCTAGATTTGCACCCAAGTCAGAGGGCACACTTCTTAAACACCAACTCTGTTAAACTATATTTTACATGCTTCGATGAAATCACCTCCCGTTGTTCTGAACGCTGATTATTGCCCTGGTCAACTCAATCTCTCCTCATTGGACAATCCTGTGAAGTCATTCCCGAATTCAGACCAATTGTCTGATTGAGAACAGATGGAAAATAAAAAGAGCATGCGTGGTTTGGGAAGACAGGGTTGCAGCAAGGGCAATCAACTTTTTAAATATCAAGCTCCAGAAGAAAAAAATTTGTCAACTCAGCAAGTCTAAAAATGCCACAGTAACAGTTGGCTGATAAACCTTATCAAGTCTCTGTCTGGTTTTACTACTTGTACAAAGGGTTTATTTTATGACGGCTGAAGAATCTCACTTCAAACTTTTGAATTTGTTAATTATTCACCAGGTTGGTGCTGACAACAACAAGAACCATTATGAAGAAAAAATACACAAAGTGCTGGAGCTGTACTGCTCCATGGTCCGTGTTCTATGATTGTGAATTGTGATGATGTAACACGAGAACCATGGTGTCTATAAATGAGACTACTGTGATGTCTTAAAACTTGGAAGAAATGAACTTTACCCCCCACTTTTGTGAAGAAAAGGACTTGTCGGCAGACCTTGAAGATGGTGTGATCATGATTCCTCTCTAAAAAGGAGATAAATCCAACATATCAATAGAAGGATCTTCCTCACTGCCTTGGAGATCACCAGAGTCCTCCTCACACACCTTTGCACCACATCCTGAACTATTGTCAGTTGTTGCCTCAGATGTCGCTATCATGGAAGTGCAAAATATTTCCCAGTTCACAAAAGTCTTCCAGGGGACCCACACATCTTTCGCAAGTAACCCATGTGGATATTAGGTATCTCTCCATCCCAGAATATTTGCCATTGGTTAAGTACTGTGTAGAAATACCAGAGTAAGAAAATATAGGGTTCTGAACATAAATGTGCTTAAAAAGAGAGGACAACATTTTGACGATGAGATTTATCACAATCTACTACTCTAATCCATATTAGTCTAAAGGGAACTCTGAAAATGTTAAATGGAGACACAAACTCAGAAGGCGGCCTTTAATGGTTACTACTGTTTCTCAGGGCTGTCTCCTTGAAGATGGCAGTCCTGGATGAAGTATTAAAGGCAAAGGAATCACCAGGTTAAGGGAAAGACCATCTATCTGTCTATACATAACTAAAACTCTGATCTTGTGCTCTTCCGGTTTTAAATTTTGTTTCTAATTGCGCATAAACGATACATGATAACGCTACGATTTTTCGCTAACTTACTCACCATTCTCCTGTGCTACAAGGACACCAAGTTTTGGTCCGATAGATGGTATATTTTAAAAGTTATTAAGGTTTAAAAATCTTTTAAAACGTGCATACGCAGTTTGGTCTTCTCTCCTGTCAGTCCCCATCATGCTGATTGATCTCCTCTCCTGTCAGTCACAGGGACGGTAATGCCCCTTCCTGCACCATCGCCTCACTGATTGGCTGGCTCTATTGCCAGACAAGGTCGGTGCTTGCCTCGCCTGACGAGGAGAATATAAAGCTGAAGAAGCAGAGTTGGAGCTGCATCTGCAAGTGTCTCCATGGTGCTGACCAGGCGTAGGGCCGAGCCCACTTCACGACCTCCGTGGTGTCCAGCCGCGGGCGCCATTGGCCACTTCATCCAACCCGGGCTTCTACCCACGAGGCCCTGGTGGGGGTTCTACCCGGCAATCCAGGAGGCATCAAAAACGCGGCAGTAAGGCCTCGCGACAATGGGGACTCGGGGGGAGATGGAGCCGTGGTGGCGGTAGGGCCTTGCAGCAGCGGTGGGGCCTTGCCGACTTTCAAAATCTGCAAAGATATTTATCTCTTCCTCTTTTTTCATTTTTGCCTGTCTCATGTCTGGCGGGGGAGGAGAGAGAGAGAGGAGGGGGAGTGCAGGAGGTAGGGAGGTGGGAATAGGGGGAGAGGAGGGCAGTGAGGGTGAGGAGGGATAGCGGGGGGATAGGGGGAGGTGAAGAGTGGGGGGGATAGAGGGATAGGAGGGGGGTAGGGAGGGGATAGGATGGAGGGGGAGGGAGTGACTGAGGATATGGGGAAAGAAGAGGGAGGGAGAGATGGAGGGATTGGGGAGGGGGGAGGAGAGGGGAAAGATCCTGGGGAGATGAGGAAGGACAGTGGGGGGGGGGGATTGAGGGCGAGGAGGGGGTAGGGAGTGAGAGGGGGAAGTGAGCAGGGAGAGTGGGGGAGGAGGGGGAATAGAGGGAGAGGAGGGATGGTGTGGGGAAGGTAGGGTGGGGAATAGAGGCAGAGGAGGCAGTGGGGGAGGTGAGTGCGGGAGGTGGGGATAGAGGGATAGGAGGGGGGTAGGGAGGGGAGAGGAGTTAGGGAGGGAGTGAATTAAGTAAGGGTAGGGGAAAGGAGAGGGAGGGAGAGGTGAGGGGGGATTGGAGGAGGGGAGGAAGAGAGGCTAAGAAGAGGAGGGGGAGGGAGTGCTGGGGATGAGGGGAAACGAGCTGCGCCTGCACAGTTGGGGGCTCTGCGTGAGTGGTGGAATATTGCGTTTGTGGAACATGTTGCATTGGTGGAACGGGTGAGCGGTGGAATTTGGTGTTGGGGGAGCAGACCCAACAAATCTGCACTTAGTGTTGTGTGGACTAATAGTCTTGCTCTAAGACTGCATGGGAATGCAATGTACAGTATCCACTAAATGTAGTGGAAGAAAAAGGCATCATGGATATAATGTTAACATAACATAATTCTCCAAATTAATATTATCGACACAGGTTTCAATAAAATCCGCTTTCAGGAAATTAAACACTTCGGGATATTATGGCTATTGCAGTCAAATCTGGGGTTTATACTCCATTATTATGCTTAAGGCAACAGAAGATAATAAAAATGTTACAACACAATCATCTGTGGTTGTTACATTGCTGGGAAATGATTACTTCGAAATAACAGAAAAGCCAAAAGCAGAAGTTGCTCGCTTGTTTTGCTTGAGAATATTTCAACCACAGCACAATAGTGCATTTTCAGTACATCAATGCATTTTAAGTTTAGTAAGGGCTCTTGTAGTGAATACAATCAATTCCTAAACAATATCACAATACAATCTTAAATTAGAAGTGCACTTAAAGATTGGTTTTCCCTTTACTTAATCAACAAAGATGTTGGTAAACAGAAGGAAACTGTCGCAAATCACAAGGATTTTGGAAGATGTTACTGAACTACCACAAGATGATATGATGATACTATCTCTCTGCTATTGCATCAGTAAGAGACTTACCAGCAATGCATCCCTTGCTGCTAGATGCTTTCAAGCAGGAACACATTTAAAATATCAAAGAAATAATAATCTCACGTTGGTACTCAGAATTTTTTAGCAAGGTACTATTCAGATTCGCCTTTGAAAAATGGACTAAACCAATTGGCTGTCAATTGTACATCATATTAGTATAACTAAAGCAAATAATAAATGTAATATCCTAGTTCCCATGGAAATTTACCAAATAACTGTGTGTTCTACTCAGGAAGCCTCCTTCCATTTCTTTTTTTCATTCAAGATTGATATATAGGTTTTCATAATACTTTTGTTTCTAACTGACCTAGTGTTTCAGGAATAAATAAGGAAGGTACACACATTATTTTAAATTATACCCAATATTAAGGTTCCAGATAACTTTCAATCCAAATTTCGATGGATTTGGTTTGAAGCTCATGGAATTGGAGGAGATACAAGTAAGTAATAGCTACACCTAGTAGGACGACGACATAATATAGGCTCGACCTTAATTCTGATTGGATTCAGTCCAACTAGGGTTAGATCCATGAGAGAAACTTTCCCCTACACCAAACCCCATTTCATCCTTTACTTTTAATATCAGTGCTTGGCAACAAACTGAGGGGTGCTGTTTAGTAGCTACGAGGAAATGGTCCAGAAAATTTATACCCCAGAGTATGAATATCCTTGGAAAATGTTTTGTGTTAAACAGTCTAAACGAGTTTAATATTCTTCCCAAGAATTAATTGTATAAGCAAATTATCTCCAGTCCTTGATAAAAAATTAAGGCCAAAATAAATACTAGTGTAATACGCTTGAAATATCCATATTTGATAATGTTTTCAACAATACTGCTGCTTCTCCTCACTCAATGCAACTTCTTCTTATCGTTTTGCGTTTTCTAGTCTCACTGAAAACTTGGTTTTTTGATGTGAAGTTGTGGCAATTAGAAAATGATGCACAGCTGGTCTATTCAAAATGTCAACAACAATTATTTGAGGCAATCTAAAATCATTCTACGTGTCGCTGCGGATTCATTTTCTTTTAAATTGCATAATTATACAAAGGCTTTCCAAATTTTTGTTTATATATTTTTTCAAAATTACAGGGGATCCATAACAAGGTTATGTATGACTTGATTTATGAAAATCTCACAAATACTCCCAGACTCTGCTTGCAGTTTATAGTTCTCAAATTTCTTCATCAGGAAACAATGTGGAAGACACCCGTGGAGAAAGCCAATGCCCATTCCAGGCTCTCCTTTAGGGAAGATAAAATGTTCCGAGGCACTTCTTATTAATGCACACTTAGTGTAAGGTTAAACTGCAAATAGAATTCTTGCTGATTAGCCGATCTGCTCCCGTCACTCAATCTTGGCTGCATGCAGATGAAATGCTGTCATAATTCAGACACAGGGAAATATAGATGCTGGTTTACAAAAAAATACACACAGAGCTGAAGTAAGATTCACATTTCATGCCTTTTCTCTCTTTATCTCACCACCTTTTGTGTTTTATTCTTCTCCAGCCTGGACAAGGGGTTGAGCTGTAAAGAGAGATTGAGTAGGCTAATGGGCCTGACCCACTTAGGCGACTTTTTAGGCAACTGCAGGAGACTAAGCAGTCACCACATGATCGCCACATGTTCGCGGGTGGTTGCCAGGGAGTCGCCTTCAAGGTCGCGAGGAGGTCCCGCATTCTGGGAACTAGTCACGGCCTCATTATGGTCGCCGCAAATTTTTCAACATGTTGAAAAATTAGCGGCGACTAGAATGAAGCCACCATGGAGAGTAGCGAGAATTCTCGTGCCATAGGTAGGTCGCCAGGAGGTCCTAGTGGGTTGTCAGGAGGTCAAAGGTTCACGTAGGTTGTAGCCGGTGCTGACCGGTGAATTTCATTGGCTCATTGGGGAAAAAAAACGTTAGCAGTAGTTTTCAGAACCAAGGATAACCGACCGGTAATGTTAATGTCCACTGAGCTTCACAGCCGTGTATCTCTGGCTTCTTAAAAGTTGTCTCCACTCCTTCTCCCTCCCCCCCCCCCCACCCTTCTCCCCCCTCTCCACCCCCCCCTCTTTTAAAGGACTTACTGTACACTGTGCTTTTTAGCTTACAGCACCAAACTTCCTGTTCATCACGGTGTGTGTCTGTATCACATTAGCTTTGCACCGCGTGAATTTCACTCAGACAGTGATCCCCCCCACTTGCCCCGTCCCCCGCCTGCATAATGGGGTAGTGAAGGAAGGTGTGTGTGTGTCTGTGTCTGTTCCACTGTGAGTGTCGCCGTTCTTTCAGTCACTGGCAATCCCCTGAAAAATCGCCTAAGTGGGACAGGCCCATAAGACTTTATTTCTTGGAAAGCAGAAAGCTGAGGGGTTATCTTATTGAGGCCTATTGCCGAGAATAGGGGAATCAAAACAGGACATGTTTAAGATGAGAGGGACAAGATTTAAATCAAATCTGAATGGCAACATTTTGACCAGTGGTGAGCATATGGAAAAAGCTGCCAAGAGAGGTAGTTAAGGCATATACTATAACAGTATTTAAAAGATACTTGGACATGTACATGGATAGGAAAGCTTTAGAGGGATATCGGCCAAACAGGAATAGCTTAGATGGGGCATGTTGGTCAGCATGGATGTGCTGGGCATCACAATCAATCAATCACACTGCCTATCCATGTACTCCAAAGATGCTGCCCGACCCATTGAGTTCCTCCAGCACTTTGTGTCTTTATTTGTCAGTTACCTTACTTATAACAACTATCACCTGTGCTTACCTTTTCCAGTCTATGTTTCATAAATCAGTCCAAAAGGGGTAAAGATTGCCCATCTAATAAGCAATAATTTAAAAATCCCCATTGATTGCAGAAATCTCTTTGTCAGTATTCATGGTGCATTTAGTTTTTAGTAACCAGCATTTATGAAGTATCAGTGTACATGAATTATAGGATAGAAGTAACTGAGGAAGCATAATGATAAGTCAGCATATAATAAAAGGGTAATAGTATATTTTGTTTGTTTCAACATTTAGTTACTACTGGACCAAGTGCAGACCCAATGGGTCTGATCCCCCAACACAAGATTCCACCACTCACCCGTTCCCCATACGCAAGTCGTTCCCCCAACGCAACAATGCACCACTCATGTGTAGCCCTCAACTGCGCAGGTGCGGCTCATTTCTCCTCATCATATGTGCTTAAAATATCCAGTTTTAAGACCGATTTATTTTCCTCATTAGGGCTTCTCTTTGTTCGGATTCCAGTCGGAATAACTAAAAGATAGCTGTGCGCTATATCTTTTATATTTCAACAGAGAAGATTAATTATGCTTAGACAACTTCCAGGTAGTGTTACCAAGCAATGTGGCTTGAATTGGCATTAGAGGCAACATTCCTTCTCTCCAGAGATGCTGCCTGTCTCGCTGAGTTACTCCAACATTTTGTGTCTACCTTCGATTTAAAGATTTGCAATTCTTTCCTACACTACTTGGTTGAAGCTTTTCTCTTCTTAAATTAGTGTTCCTTTGGAATAGCTTCAACAATGTGTAATGAATTTGTGAAATGTGAATAAAGATTATGTATCTAGTAAAGTTATTGTGGATGGGAGGCACCATTGCAATATTAGAAAGTCATCTGTAATAGAACCAAACCAAAAACTATCTGACAAAGTTAAAATTGATACAGAAAAAATGGAAGAACCAGGAAATTTCCTCTGGTTCTAAAAATAATTTGGGTGGTTAGTGCCATGTGACATCCCTCCATTGTCTCAATAACCTACATATCTAACCTTAGGTAGACAAAAGTGCTGGAGAAACTCAGCGGGTGCAGCAGCATCTATGGAGCGAAGGAAATAGGCAACGTTTCGGGCCTAAACCCTTCTTCAGACTGATGTAGGGTGGGGGGAGCGGGGAGAAAAAATGAGAATGGAAGAGGAGGACCCCAAGGGCTGAGGGAGAGCTGAGAAGGGGAGGAGACAGCAAGGGCTACTGAAAATTGGAGAAGTCAATATTTATGCCGCTAGGGTGCAAACTGCCCTAGCGGAATATGAGGTGCTGCTCCTCCAATTTCCGGTGGTGCTCACTCTGGCCATGGGGGAGGCCCTGGACTGAAAGGTCTGATTCGGAATGGGAGGGGGAGTTGAAGTGCTGAGCCACCGGGAGATCAGGTTGGTTAATGCGGACCGAGCGGAGGGGTTCGGCGCAACGATCGCCAAGCCTACACTTGGTCTCTCCGATGTAGATCAGCTGACATCTAGAACAGCGGATGCAATAGACGAGGTTGGAGGAGATGCAGGTGAACCTCTGTCGCACCTGGAACGAATGCTTGGGTCCTTGAATGGAGTTCGGGGGGGGGGGGGGGCGAAGCCACAAGTGGAGCATCTCTTGCGATTGCAAGGAAAAGTGCCCAGGGAGGGGGTGGTGTGGGAGGGAAGGAAAGAATTGACCAGGGAGTTACGGAGGGAGCGGTCTTTGTGAAAAGCAGACAGTGGGGGAGATAGGAAGATGTGGCGAGTGGTGGGGTCACGTTGGAGGTAGCGAAAATGATAGTGGACTATTTGTTGTATGTGATGGCTAGTTGAGTGAAAGGTGAGGACTAGGGGGACGCTGCCCTTGTTACGAGTGGGGGGGATGGGGAGAGAGAGCAGTGTTTTGGGTTACTGAAGAGACCCTGGTGAGAGCCTCATCTATAGTAGGGGAGGGGAACCCCCATTCACTGAAGAATGAGGACATTTCTGATGCCCTGTTATATGGAACACCTCATCCTGGGAGCATATCTAAACTTAAACCAGGCATCATTTTGTAAGCCAGTATTAATATTTTTTTCTATAATATGTTGCTATGATAATTTGTAAGTTAGCCATAAAGATTGAACTAATTAAATTGTTTAAAGAATTATGTAATAATAGCTTTCATGTGACAGGGTGTTATTTAAACCTCTTCGTATAAAAACTCATTATCAAGTAATAACACTCACAGGACTCATTCATGCAGTAAGTAATTAAACTGATAGTTTGGTAATGGCATTGCTTTTATTGGTTCATAATTAAGAGGTTACAACATGAAGTCACTGACGTTCCCTGGCACTGCTACCAACCACCTCCATTCCATAACCCTACTGCCCCTGCAAAGCACCAATCACAGCGCATGTTCACTGATGTTGAACGGGGGTGTTGTGAGATCGGGGGGGGATTGTGGGGGCGGGGGGGTGTGCATGGGCGGGGGTGTGTGCGTTTGTGGGCTGAGCAGGGTCTCCAACACTGGGCTGCTTCGGGTCCCTCCGAAAGTCTGATTGGAAACCTCAGCCGGCCATCCTCAGCTTCAGTAAAGAGGCGATGGCACAGGAATGGGCGGACTGTCCTGGAGAAGAGACTAATCAGCACGGTGCTGACTGGTGCTGACTGGCAGGGGAAGAGATCGATCTGCGCACGTATGGTTTTTAAGTATTTTTAAACCTCGCCAACTTTTACGACATTCAACCGATTTGAACGAAACCTGGTGCATTCGCAGCACAGGAGAACCGTGAGTGAACTGGTGAAATATCATTGCGCTATCGCGAACAGTTTTTGCACAAGTAGAAAGACCGCCAAACTGGAAGACAACAAGATCGGAGTTTTAGTTATGTACTAGACTAAGTGGGACCCGTTCACACAGGAGGGCTGGTCCTCCAATGCAATTTTCCACCTCTCCACCAATTCCAATATTGGTGGCCAGTGGAGGGGGGGGGGGGGGTGGGGAAGGGGAGAGAGAGACTGTTTTCCAGAGGACTAGTATGGACATTGTGGGCTGAATGGATTCTTGGGCTGGCAGCTCAGTCACTCAAGCTTGGTGTGCTGGCAGCTCACTCACTCACGGTTGGTGGGCTGGCAGTTGACTCACGGCTATGCCTTGAAATTCCATGTGTTCAGTGTTCAGTTGATTCATAGCTCAGACAGAGAGTGGTGACGTCTCGCTCCCCCATCTTGCAGCGACTGAGGCATGTCCACACTTCCGGGTTTTATAGTCACTGCCCCCTACCACTGGAATGGGCGTGGCCTTCATGGCATGATCGACAGGAGAGAGAATCTCAACATTTTTTAAACATTAATAGGTCTTTTATTTTTCATTGATGGGCGAAATCCTCTTGCCCTGACAGCTGGAGGGAGACTCTATTGGCCAAAAATCACAGCCGTAAGTGGTAGCATTTTTTCCAAAACCAATATACAGTGCAAACAGAAAGTGGTCAAGTTAGGACATTTAATTACATAGATAGATGGACACTACATGAACACTGAAGGATTAATGTTACCCCCAAATGATATTAAAATACCGAAAGAGACACAAAATGCTGGAGTAACTTAGCGGGACAGGCAGCTCTTCCATCTTTGGACAGAAGGAATGGGTGATGTTTCGGGTCGAGATTCCTTCCTTCCAGAGATACTGCCTGTCCGGCTGAGTAACACCAGCGTTTTGTGTCTATCTTTGGTGTAAACCAGCATCTGCAGTTCCTTCCTACACCTGATATTAAAATACCTCACTTTATTCACCAATGGAGTCCTTTAGTTAATTGCACTTTGCTAAAGTAATTTCAGAAAGAGGTAAATATTTTTACATCATAAAAACAGAAAATTCTGGAAACATTCCTCTTACTTTATTGCAATGTGAGTGTGAGCATGTCAGCAATGGAAAAATAACTATGTGTAACTGTAAAAATAAGATTTGGTTAAGCCGCTCTATCATAAACTAGTTATTTGCAAATTAAGTAATCTTGGCTTAGTGCAATAAATGTATTTGAGCTGTGAGTGCGGGGGGGGGGGGGGGGGGGGGGGGGCAGGATGCGGTTAATAGAACACTCAGAAAAGTTATTGTCCGTAGTAAAATTTGACAAGTTCTGCTTTTCTTCTAAAATTGTATTTCCAGTAGGTGGCACAATTTGATGCAGAAAAAATGGCACACCAGAAAATTATAAAGGCATTGCTATTATTCTGCACTAGCTAGTGTTTTATGCACAAATTAACGACTTGAAAATTGTATGGAAAAATCACTTTATCATTTCCATGGGTGAGATCCAATAAGAATTGTGTTTTATGGGGCGAGTATCAATGGTACCAATTAATTAACATTAAATATGTGTTTATTTTTACCAATCAGCAATTCCCAGAAATGCACAGAACAGTACAGGAATGTTTGTGTCAAACATAATGCAAAGTTAAACTGATCTCATCTGCCTGTACATGATCCATACCCCTCTTCTGGCAGGCAGTGACTAGTGGGGTACCGCAAGGCTCGGTGCTGGGACCACACCTATTTACAATATACATCAATGATTTAGATGAAGGGATTCAAAGTAACATTAGCAAATTTGCAGATGACAGAAAGCTGGGAGGCAGTATGAACTGTGAGGAGGATGCTATGAGGGTGACTGTTGATAAATGTGAGGTTATCCACTTGGGTAACAAAAACAGGAAGGCAGATTATTATCTAAATGGTGTTAAGTTGGGAAAAGGGGAAGTACAACGGGATCTGGGGGTCCTTGTTCATCAGTCAATTAAAGAATTAAAGTAAGCATGCAGGTACAGAAGGCAGCGAAGAAAACAAATGGCATGTTGGCCTTCATAACAAGAGTTGAGTATAGGAGCAAAGAGGTCCTTTACAAGCATAGGTTTACAAGGTTAATTCCCAGGATGGCAGGACTGTCATATGCTGAGAGAATGGAGTGGCTGGGCTTGTATACTCTGGCAGTTAGAAGGATGAGAGGGGATCTTATTGAAACATATAAGATTATCAAAGGTTTGGACTTGCGAGAGGCAGGAAACATGTTCCCGATGTTGGGGGTGTCCAGAACCAGGGGCTACTGTTTAAGAATATGTGGTAAGCCATTTAGAACAGAGATGAGGAAATACTTTTGTGAGTCTGTGGAATTCTCTGCCTCAGAGGTCGGTGGAGGCCGGTTCTCCGGGTACTTTCAAGAGAGAGATAGATAGGGTTCTTAAAGATGGCGGAGTCAGGGGATATGGGGAGAAGGCAGGAACGGGGTACTGATTGGGGATGATCAGCCATGATCACATTGAATGGCGGTGCTGGCTCGAAGGGCCGAATGGCCTACTCCTGCACTTATCTATTGTCTATTTTTCCTGCACTTCTACGTGCCTATCTAAAAGCATCTTGAACACCACTATAGTATCTGTAATGTAAATGCTTCATCAAACGAAAATAGGAAAATTAGAATTACAAAATATATTCCGGGTACAATGCCCGCAGTCATTTTGCTATGTAGCACCTGGTTGTCCTCCAACTATATATACCCATCGTGTCCCTGTTGTGAACTTTCCACAATACATGTTTGGTGATTAGAGCCTATTAAAAGAGGACTTTAAACAAATCCAGAAATTATTATTTTTTACCTTAAGCAAGTATTCATTTTGTTTATTGAAAAACATCTTCACCTTTGCTGCTGCGTTGTGGTCATGCGTTCCACCATTAGTCTGCAAACATACAAATCCAAAGGATAATATTAGTTAATTATTTGACTTCAAATCTGATCTTATGTTATAGACGCTTGAGATACCCCCTGTAGATCTCTTATTAAATGTCAAGCCCTATGAAGCCTGCCAAGGTTTTTAACAAAAGGATTCAAGATTACTAGATGGAAAGTAGTACATTTATCAATTTGGTGACTGCTTTAGTTTCAAGTTCCTCTTCCCAGCACTCTCCTGGCAGACGTCCAAGATAGAATTCTGGACCAAGCCAGAATCCCAGAAAAACCACAGTGACACCCATCAAGGCAGCAAGGCTTGCATGCGACAAAAAGCTGCAGTGACGCAAGGCAGTATCTCTGTCAACAACTTGTAACTCCCTGAGCTCAACACATTCTAAGCTCACTTTTAACAGAGAGTCAATAGAATTATACCATCCACCCCGACAGCCTTAGGTGCCCCGTATCCACGGTCACGGTCGCAGATGTCAGATGGACCTTCCTGAGAGTGAACCTTTAAGAACACTGGCCCAGAAGTCCTTGGCCATGTCCTCAGGGCCTGCATAGACCAGCTGCACACATGGCCCTACTTCCAGTCTGATGTTACGATCTTTCTTTAAGAAGGCCAATATCATCCCGGTGCTAAACAATAGCTCAATAGTGCTTTTCTGACTGCAGTCCAGTGGTTCTGACATACACCAACATGAAGTGCTTCGATAAGCTGGTCATGATGCACATTAACGCCAGCCTACCAGACAGCCGTAATCTACCATGGTCTGCCTACCATTGCAATAGGTCCATCTCCCTGGCCCTATCTACATCTGGATAAGAAGAACACCTGCATGTATTGACTATAAGACATCAATCCTATAATCCCAACCAAACTCATCTCTAAACTCTTGGACCTAGAGATCAGCACCCACTGTTGCAACTTCCTGACCCAAACAACACAATCAGTAAGCACAAGTGACAAAACATCCATCGTTCATGATAATTCTCAACACCCATTCCCAACTGCGTTCTCAGCCCTTCATTATATTCCCTATAGACTGAGGATTGTGCGGCCAAATTCTGCCCTAACTTCATTAACAAGTTTGAATGGGACACCTCTGCAGGGGGCCGGGTGTCAAACAATGATAAGATAGAGCAGTGGAAGGAGCTAGAGGTGTGTATAACATGGTGTCGAGACAACATCCTCTGCTTCAATGTCAGAAAGACAAAGGAGCTACTTATTGACTTCCGGAAGAGAGGTGGTACATGCCCCAGTCAGTATCAATGGTGCTGAAGTGTAGATGGTCATGAGATCCAAATTCCTAGGTGTAAATATCACCAACAATTTGTTCTGGACCAACCACAATGAAGCTACAGTTAAGAAAGAACACCATAGACTCTAGAGACCATAGACTTCTACAGATTCACAGCAGAAAGCATCATATCAAGATGCATCACAGCTTGGTTTGGCAACAGCTCTACCCTAGACCACTAGAAAATTGCAGAATTGTGGATGTAACCTAGTCCAGCACACAGACCAACCTCCCTACTATTGACTCCATCCATACTTAATGCAAAGACAATTTTCAGATTTTTTTCACCCTGGTTATTCCCTCATCTCCCATTGGGCAGAAGACACGAATGTTTGAAAGCTGATGCCACTAGATTCAGAAACAGCTTCCTCCCTGCTGTTTTCAGACAACTGAATGGTCCGTCATAAACTAAGGCTGTAGTCCTGATCTTTCGACCTACCTCATTGTGAACTCTGCACTTTTTTTTGCATCTACATTTTCTCTGTAACAGTAACACTATAATCTTGTTACATTATATTCTGCACTCTGTTTATCTTTTTATCTTTGAACTGCCTGTTGTATTTGTTTATGACTTGATTATACATATAGTATGATTTGACTAGATAGCAAGCAAACAACGTTTTTCACTATATCTCAGTACACAGCACACTAATAAACCAATACCAATTCATCAGTTCAGCTCAATTAGCATAAAATGTTTAGAAATAGCGTTGAATAATCTACAAAAAGGTGCTGCTCTAATATATATGGGGATCTTGTACCACATAAACTTGGAAGCACAAATCACTAAACTCCTTTTGTTCCATGTTTGAGTGCACGATCCTTTTCAGCTATTTCCTTCAGCCACAAAACTAGCAAGGTAAAAAGTTGTTGACTGATCTCAATAATGTTGCTTAAACACATTTAAATCTCTGTGCTATAATCAACATTTTGCACCAGTTAAGATCCAATCATGACTGTTTTTTAACATTCCAATAACTAATGATTGATAATGATTTGTGCCAAGGAGCTTAATTTGAATACCCAGAGGATTTACCTTTTAACCATAGCTACCACTAATTTAAATCTTTTTACAAGGTGGAATTGATTAATTCAATTGAATGTAGACCTACACTAACATTGGTGTGCCAAAGTAAAGTTTTGTAATAAGCATTAAATATGAAAACTTAAAAAAATAATTACATCTTAACTTAGAATGAATTGATCATTTGAAAACTCAGAAATGTAATTAGCTCTGCAGTAAAGTTATTGTGGATAATTAATCAAAATTGGTACATTCAAATAATCTATATTATCATTAGACCAGCAAGCTTACTTGTGTTAAATAGTCACCTGAAACATTGGTTAACTGAAGTAATCAAACTTTATCATCATTCTCTCTCTCAATTATCACTTTCTCCAAATTGCAATGTCTTGTGTTCAATATTGAATCCCAGATGGACAGGAGTATTGATTAAAAAAAACCATACATCTTGATTGAAAACAACAAATAATTTCGCAAAACATTATTAATTCAAAAGACTATTATTGAAGCAACACATTTCTCCTTTTGTACAGCGTACAATAGATTGTCTTGTTGTCTTGACACATTGAGGCACATTACCCAGCTTGCAGTGTTTGGGATTATTAATGTCTGTCCTATATTGGTGGACATTAAATAGTGGAGGAAGACACAACATGCTGGAGTAACAGCAGTTGAGGCAGCATCTATGGGTAGAAAGAATGGGCGACATTTCGGGTCGAGACCCTTCTTCAAAGGATCTCAATTTTACCAGCATCTGCAGTTCTTTCTTACACAAAGAGTGGAGGAAGCTCTGCATGACACTGGGTCCACTGCCATTGTCCACTCCAGCCTATTGCTGAAGAAGTGTTGCTCAATGACAGTGTACGGGGCATTTCTCAAGAGGTCAGGGCAAGGAGAGGGGATTCGTGATTTGAGATGCGAGAAAAGGTGTGGGGTAATGAAAGCAGAGGGTCAGAAAGAAGAAAGAGGGAGGGTGGGTTATACCCAGTGCAGGGAAGGACGGATAAGTAAATGATGGCCTTTAGACTTTTAGAGATACAGTGGCCCTTGAGCCCACCTAGCAATCACCTTGTACACTAACACTATGGACAATTTGCAATTTTTTATCAAAGCCAATTTTTTATCAAAGCCAATTAACCTACAATCCCATACATCTTTGGAGTATGGGAGGAAACCCGAGCACCTGGAGAAAGCCCACGGGGTCACAGGGAGAACATTCAAACTCCGTACAGACAGCACCCGTAGTCAGGATTGAACCTGGGTCTCTGGCGTTGTAAGGCAGCAATTCTACCCATGCGCTACAGTGCCGCCCCTATAAAAGGACTGTAAAAGGTGGAAAATGGACTGAGAAAAGGCAAGACGACCGAAACAATAGGTGGATGGGAAGGATTGTGAGTGAAAGGAATCATCCGAGGATGAATGGAATTGTCTGATATTGGATTGCATATTGACTGGCACAATGCGCTTCTCCACTCGCAGATAGGTATTAATCTCCAAGCAGCACAGCCTGGTCAAACCAGTCATCTTGGTCTCCTTGCCACTAGATCAGATCTCTCACTGCAGTCCATGTCATAGCTGGTTTGCAACAGCTGTCTCATGGTAAATATAAATGTCCCAAAGTAAATCTCCACTCTTCAGTACGAAGATTTAAACCTAGAATATCAAGACCCTCATACACAGCCCCAACAGGAAGAAACTTAACTACTCTCACAGTCCAAGAACTCAGATGCTTGACATTGGCATTAATGCACTGAATGAGACACAATGGGCAGCAGGTGGCCTTCTTAAAGAATTAGACTGTGGCTGGGAGAAGGTTGTCAACTTCAAGGATGAATTTGCCATGGTAAAGAGCACAACAGGGAGTTTCTAAGGGTATTTCCCCGAGCTCAGTGTCCAGGACTAGTAATCAGTCTCAAAATAACGATATACTATTTAGAACCGAGACAAAGAGAAAAATCTTGAACAGGGTAGTGAATCTTTGGAATTCTCTACTCCAGTCATTATTGATCATGGTTTTGATTGTTATAAGATTTCTGGATCTTGGAGATTAGTCATGAATTATTAAATGGTAAAGCTGGTTTGAAAAGCTGATTGGCTTATCATTTGATGGGAGAGGAAGGGGCAGAGGAGGTGGGGAGAAAGGAAGGTCAGCGCTCCTCGGACAACATCGCCCGCTGCCTTGGCCGTCCCTGTCCAACGCCAAAGTGCCGCCGCCAACGGGGGAGTCGGTTGGGAACTCATCGTCACCACCTCCCCTCCTCCGTCAGCAAGGTGTGGGGCTGAGCGGTGCAGGTCAAAGGTCCTATAGCTATAGGATCTTTGGTGTAGCTGCTTCAGTCGGCAGAAGGACTCTCTCTCTCTCTCTTTCTCTCTCTCTCTCTGAGTGCGAGAGGGGTTGTTTTGAAAGCACTGTTAACGGATTTGCAGGCAGCGGCCGTTATCAGGGTGATAGCGGCCGCTGCCTGCAAATCAAAAGATACTGCTGCAAGTCCACCAACTGCGCTTTCAAAACAACCCCTCTCGCACGCCGAGGCCAGGAGGAGGGAGGGAGGGAGGGAGGCCTCCTTCCGCCGGGCAGGGTGCAGGAGGAGGAGGCGGTCGCGGCCGCTGTTCGAGACCCGTCAATCGCTCTGACCCTTCGTCACCACGCACCTAGTATCTTTGCCCCGCAATCAAAGCCGCCACTGTTGACACGAGATGTCACGCTCCTATTCTCCAGAGATGCTGCCTGACCTGCGGTGTTACTCCAGTGTTTTGTGTCTATATCGGTATAAACCAGTATTTGCTTGCCAAGCCGGGCAAAATGAGTCGGCGTTTAGTTTGCCCGGCGGCACTTTGGGTGGTCATTGGCACCCGGGCAACCACTAATTTCGAGCCCTGTAAACAATGTAACTATCCTCCACCAACTCCATCTACCCTTTATGCTGCCTCAAGAGATCAGCCAACATAATTTAAAAAAAAATTCCCACCCTCTTCTCCATTCCTTCTTCTCCCAGCTCCGGTTATGCAGAAGATTATGAAGCTTGAAAGCATGCACCACCAGACTCAGGAACAGCATCTTCCCTCCTGTTATCAGGCTTCGGAACAATCCTTCCATAAGGCACACCACAATTTTCCCTACACTTCACTGTAAACTGTACTTTGCTTCTGGAATGATTGTGCGACAATGCTGAGAATTCTGCATTCCATTATTTTTCCTCCGCTCCATCTATTGTACTTGTTGGCTTAAAGGAGGGTCTCGACACAAAGTGTCACCTATCCATGTTCTCCAGGGATGCCGCCTGACCCTACAGAATTACTCCAATATTTTGCATCCTTTTGGCTTGATTTAATTGGCATGATTGTATTTATGCCCAGTAACCAATTTGATGGCATATTATGCAAAATAAACCTTTTCATTCACTGTACCTCAGAAGAAAAATTAAAGTGCACAATTATTAATTACATTTACAGTAAATTCCCAATCTAAATGTTCTTGATTTACTTAAAACAATTCCCTAACTTTCTGTATTATACTACTCTTTTACAACTTTACAGGTTATCATAGATTTATTTTGTATATATATTTTAACATCAGAACCAAATGTTCTGTTTTAAAAAGCACGAAAGAACAGTAAATATCAAAGCAGTCCCATTTGAACTACTTTTAATATAATACACAAACTTTGAAGGAAGCTTAAACAAATGTATTACTTTGAGCATAGGGAACTGAGAGGGTGATAGAAAATCACGTGAATTATAAGGTTAATGCGCTCCAGGGAAAGGGGATTAAAATCTAGCAGGCATCTTTTAAGGGGGAAGATTTAAATGGAGCCCGATGGGTAACATTTTCCACACAGAGTGTGGTGGATTAATGGAACAAGCTGCCAAAGGAAATGGTAAGTACCGTTATAACATTTAAAAGACATTTGAACAGGTGCATGAATATGAAAAGTTTAGAAGGATCTGGGTTGAATGTGGCCAAATAGGATTATTTTAGATGGGCATCTTGGTTGGCATGAACAAGTTGAACAAAGGGGCTTGTTTCCGTGCTATATTACTCTGAAATGATAAATAAATTGTTTCTTGGAGTTTTGGTTTGCAAAATAGGGTTGTGGTTCACTCATTAGAAGTAAAATTAGCAGGTTAAATGTGAGGAAAAAGAAGAAATTTGATCTTTTGCAGTAGTTAATTTAAAAAAAATAAGTCCAGGGTTCTCCATACGTACCAGATTAAGCAAAAACTGAGAGGAGAAGCAGATGTTTGGTGTGTGTACACCGATAAATCCTGCTGTTTTCCTTCAGGGTCAAATGGAAAAGCAAACATTTTACACAAGGTCAAATCTTTATCTATGAGCATAACAAAAATGGAATTGTGAAGCATCAGCACTGCATTAGCAGCACTTGGAAGCATGGTTCTGATTTCAATTTAACTTCTTCATTCAACGAGCCTCACAAGTTGCGAGGCTAAGGAATAGCCAATCAATTATTGCCTTCTGTTTTCCTAAGTACCATTAAGTAACTCCATCATATCAGTAATGTTGTAGGTGCTTATAAATTAACAAGTGTTTAGGGATAAACACATTAAAAAAATAATATCAAATAATCTTTTTTATTTATGATTACTCTAAACATGTCCAAATGGTTTAAGCATAGTTAGCTTTCCCTATATTATCTAGGAAGGTAGCCCTAACAATACATTTCCTTCTGCGGATCATTCCCTTCAAAACTGCCAACCCTCAAAAACTATTGCCTTCCCCTCCTCAATGCTGCCATTATAAAAGTGGTCAGTTATTATTATTGTTTGTCTAAAAAGTAAAAAGAAAAGCTAAATTCAGAAAATACCTTTGGGTAAAATGTTAGCACAACCACTAAATTACTATTCTTGTAATGCAGATGCCTGGAGTAACAATCAAGAGAAAGGCACAAAGTGCTGGAGTAACTCAGCAGGTCCGATGGCATCTCTGAAGAACATAGATAGGTGACATTTCGGGTCGGAACCCATCTTCAGACTGATTGCAGGAGTGCGGGAAAGAAAGCAGGAAAAGAGGAAGTGCAAGGCAAGGCACGGCTGGTTTTTGAACAAAGGCCAGAGATGAGGAGACATGTGCGAGTCGATAACAACAAACAGTTACAAACTGTGAAAATTGAATGAAGAAAAGGTTGCAAATTTTGCAGTGGATTGAATGCAAGTCCAAGGGAGGGGGCTGAGGGGAAAAAATGAGGTCTTGGGGGAGAAAGGGGAGGGGGAAGGGAACGGTTTGTGGGTTAGTTATCTAAAATTGGAGAATTCAATGACCACACCATTGGGTTGTAAGCTACCCAAGCGGAATACAAGGTGGTGTTCCTCCAGTTTGCATTGGGCCTCACCATGCAATGGAGGTGACCGTGGCCAGAAAGGTCAGTATGGCAATGGGAAGAGGAATGGCTAGCAACTGGGATTTACAATCAAGAGACCCATTTTAAATCCCACCATAGTAAATGTTGATTTTAAAATCAGATTATTATTTGAGATTTGCAAAAACAGGAGTAATGGGAACCATAAAAAAATTAAGGGGATTGTCAAAAAAACAACGGATTTATATATATCCCTTGCCTTAACCATGCCTTCCTTACCTGATCTGACCCATCTCCAGACCTGCCCTATTTACTTGACTCTCAAGTCCCCACAGAAGTGGCTTTTATACAAGTTATACAATTACATCTATGCACAGTGAATGAAGCAATAAAATTGGATGGACTAGTTTAGTTTAGAGATATCACGTGGAAACAGACCCTTGTGCCCACCAAGTCCATGTTGTCTATTGATCACCTGTACATTAGTTCTATCCTCCACAATAGTGACAATTTATAGAAGCCAATTAACTATAAACCTGCACATTTTTCGAATGTAGGAGGAAACCGGAACACTGAAGAAAGCTCATGCAGTCACAGGGAGAACATATAAAACTCCGTACAGACAGCACCTGTAGTCAGAAACACACCCGGGTCATGGGTGCTTTAAGGTAGCAGCTCTACCTAGTGCCATCCACTGGTGCCTTGGTGAAATACTTCCACCAGAAGGACTCATGCACCTCAAGGTAGCAGCTCACCACCATCTTTGGGAGAAACTGTTTTTCAGGTACCTACCTCGACGGAGATGCGACTTTCTTCCTTGTCGCTTCTTCGCCCCCCCCTCCTTGCGGCCTTACAGCTGGTTTGGTGCGGCCTTTCCCAGGGTCGGACCCAGAGCTTCAGCGGCGGCGCAGCGGGGACTTTAACATCGTGGGCCCCCTTGCCGGGGGTCGCCAGAGAAGCGCTCCGACCGCTGGCCTGTGGCCTACAACATCTCAGTGCCTCGGTCTGTGGAGCTTCAGCGGCAGGCGTGGAGCGGACTTTACTTTACTATGCTTGCAGGATGTGGGAGGCCAGGCACACGGATGGAGCCTCTGGCTGAAACAATTGTGGCAATTGTGTCCAGGTTCAGCTCCTGAAGGACAGTGTTGGGCACTGGAGAAGCAGTTGGATGACCACAGGGCCATCCGGGAAAACAAGAGTTTCCTGGACAGGACCTACAGTGAGGTAGTCACGCCATGGATACGGGAATAATGAGGGTGTGCGACTGAAAGGGTGGTAACCGTGGAGTGCAGGAGTCCTAGGTGGCTGTGCCTAATGAAAACAGGTTCAGGTTAATAACAGCTTGGGAAGCTGTCGGCAGACACTTCGGTGGCTCCAATCCTAGAGATGGGCCTCGACCAGCGAGACCAACGTCGGGCAGAGCCATAGTGGTGGGTGACTCCATTGTCTGAGGAGTGGACTGGAGATTCTGTGGCGGCAGGCGAGATGCAAGGATGGTCTGTTGCCTCACTGGTGCCAGGGTTCAAGATGTCATGAACCAAATTCAGAACATCCTCGAAAGGGAAGGTGAACAGCCAGCAGTTGTTGTGCACGTGGGCACAAACGGCATCGGGAAGAAGAGGAAGGAGGTTCTGCAACGCGAGTTCAGAGAGTTAGGAAAAAGACTGAAAAGCAGGGCTTCTAGGGTGGTTATCTCTGGATTACTTCCAGTACCTCATGCTAGTGAGGACAGGAACTAGGGAGGCTAAGGGGCTGGTGCAGCGAGCAAGGATTCAGGTTTATAGACCACTGGGATCTCTTCTGGGGTAGGGGTGACCTGCACAAAAGGGACGGGTTACGCCTTAACTGGAAGGGGAACCGACGTTCTGGCAGGCAGGGCTAGGGCTACACGTGTGGGTTTAAACTAATTAGTGGGGAGGAAGGGATTGACAAATTGGGAGTATAAAATGGAGTTGAGGGGGAAGTGAGTACAGGAAAAGTTACAAAAGACTCCAGAATTTATGGGAAGGAAAGTTTGAGAAGGGATGAGAGTGAGGTCAGGGCCAATTGCGGTGCGAGAGGGGAGGTGAATACTGATGTCAAAGTGTTGTATATGAATGCGCGAAGTATAAGAAATAAAGTGGACGAGCTTGAGGCTCAGTTAGAAATTGGCAAGGATGATGTTGTGAGAATTACAGAGACATGGCTGCAAGAGGACCAGGGCTGGGAACTGAATATTCAAGGGCATACCTCCTATAGAAAAGACAGGCAGATGGGCAGAGGGGGTGGGGTAGCTCTGTTGGTGAGGAATGAAATTCAGTCCCTTGCAAGGGGTGACATTGAAACAGGAGATGTGGAGTCAGTATGGATAGAACTAAGGAATTGTAAAGGTAAAAAGACCCTCATGGGACTTATCTACAGGCCCCCAATCTACAGGCCCTGGATATAGGGTGCAAGTTGAATCAGGAGTTAAAATTGGCATGTAGTAATGGTAATGCTACGGTTGTTATGGGAGATTTCAACATGCAGAAAACTGGGAAAATCCCAAGAAAGGGAGTTTGTGGAGTGCCTCCGTGATGGATTATTCGAGCAGCTTGTATTGGAGCCTACCAGGGAGAAGGCAATTCTGGATTTAGTGTTATGTAATGAACCAGATTTGATAAAGGAACTTGAGGTTAAGGAGCCATTATGAGGTAGTGGCCATAATATGGTCAAGTTTAATCTACAATTGGAGAGGGAGAAGGGTAATCGCAGGTGTCAGTGTTACAGTTGAATAAAGGGGACTATGGAGCCATGAGGGTGGAGCTGGCCAAAGTTGACTGGAAAAATACCCTCGCAGGGATGACAGTGGAATAACAATGGCAGGTATTTCTGGGAATAATACAGAAGGTGCAGGGTCAGTTCATTCCAAAGAGGAAGAAGGATTCCAAGGGGAGTAATGGGCGACCAAGGCTGACATGGGAAGTCAGGGATAGCATAAAAATAAAATAGAAGAAATACAACGTAGCAAGATGAGCGGGAAGCAAGAAGATTGGGTAATTGAGCAACAGAAGATAACTAAAAAGGCAATACAGGGAGAAAAGATGAGGTATGAAGGTAAGCTAGCCAAGAATATAAAGGACTAAGCTAAGTGGGACCCATTGGGTCCCAGCATCACACGGGAGGGCTGGTCCCCCAACGCAATATTCCACCTCTCCACCAATTCCAATATTGGTGGCCAGTGGGGGGTGGGGTCTTTCTGGAGCGCTTGTATGGGTGTTGTGGGCTGAAGAGACTGGTTTCCAGAGGGCTAGTATGAACATTGTGGGCCGAATGGATTCTTGGGCTGGCAGCTCAGTCACACAAGCCTGTTGTGCTGGCAACTCACTCACTCGCGGCTGGTGGGCTGGCAGTTGACTGACGGCTATTCCTTGAAATTCCATTTCAAGCAGGATGCAAGACCACCAAATTCAGGTGCAGTTTCCAACCATTTCAAGCAGGGTGCAAGGCCACTAAAGACAACAAGTCATGACCTCTCCCTCCTCCATCTTGCAGAGACTGAGCCATGCCCACAATTCTGGTTTTTATAGTCCCTCCCACCAGAAGGGGCATGGCCTTCATGGCGTGATTGACAGGAGAGAGAATCTCAACATTTTTTAACACTAATAACTTTTATTTTTCATCAATGGGAAAAATCCTCGGCACCTGATGAGCGGTGGGGGACTCGGAGTAAGATAGCCAAAAATCACAGCCGTATGTGGTAGCGATTGTTTCTAAAATCAATATAAAGCGCAAACAGGAAGTGGTCAAGATTAGAGTTTTAATTATATAGAAGGCAAGGCAACTTTAGCATTTCCAAACCAAAGGCAACACAACTTTAGCATTTCCAAACCAAAGGCAACACAGCTTTAGCATTTCCAAACCAAAGGCAACACAGCTTTAGCATTTCCAAATTATATTTTCAAACCACATTAAGGGTACTGACAGGTCAGTAATACCACTCACAGTTTAGTAGAAATGTGTTCAGTGTTATTCACAGCTCATCCTGAAAGACATGATCCTCTCACTCCTCCATCTTGCAGAGACTGACTGAGCCACTCAACACTTCCAGGTTTTATAATCCCTCCGGAAGGGGCATGGCCTTCAGGAGAGAGAATCTCAACATTTTTTAAATACTAATAACTCTTTTACTTTTAATCGATGGGAAAAATCCTCTTGCCCTGCACAGCGGAGGGGGACTGAGTAAGATGGCCAAAAATCACAGCAGTAAGTGGCAGCGTTTTTTTCTAAAATCAATATACAGAACAGGAAGTGGTCAAGATCAGACTTTTAGTAATCTAGATAGATAGTAATAGCTTATTTAGGTATGTGAAGAGGAAAAAATTAGTTAAGATCAAAGTTGGACCCTTGAAGACTAAAAAAAAGGTGAATTTATTATGGGGAACAAAAAAATGGCAGATGAGTTGAACAGGTGCTTTAGATCCGTCTTCACTAAGGAGGATACAAACAATCTTCCTGATGTACTAGTGGCCAGAGGATCTAGGGTGACAGAGGGGCTGAAGGAAATCCACATTAGGCAGGAAATTGTGTTGGGTAGACTGATGGGAGCGAAGGCTAATAGATCCCCAGGGCCTGATGGTCTGTATCCCAGAGTACGTAAGGAAGTGGCTCTAGAAATCGTGGACGCGTTGGTGATAATTTTCCAATGTTCTATAGATTCAGGATCAGTTCCTATGGGTTGGAGGGTAGCTAATGTTATCCCACTTTGTAAGAAAGGCGGGAGAGAGAAAACAGGGAATTATAGACCAGTTAGCCTGACATTGGTGGTGAGGAAGATGCTGGAGTCAATTATAAAATATGAAACAGCAGCACATTTGGATAGCAGTAACAGGATCGGACCGAGTCAGCATGGATTTACGAAGGGGAAATCATGCTTGACTGATCTTCTGGATTTTTTTCTTCTGGATATTCTGCAATTTTTTGAGGATGAAAAGGGACAGAGGAGAGCCAGTGGATGTAGTGTACCTGGACTTTCAGAAAGCATTTGATAAGGTCCCACATAGAAGATTGGTGGGCAAAATTAGGGCACATGATATTGGGGGTAGAGTGCTGACATGGATAGAAAATTGGTTGGCAGACAGGAAACAAAGAGTAGGGATTAACGGATCCCTTTCAGAATGGCATGCAGTGACTAGTGGAATACCACAAGGCGCGGTGCTGGGACCACAGCTATTTACAATATACATCAATGATTTAGCTGAAGGGATTCAAAGTAACATTAGCAAATTTGCAGATGACACACAAAGCTGGGTGGCAGTGTCCACTAAACCCAACTATGTAACATAGTAAACTGTGAGGAGGATGCTATGAGAATGCAGGGTGACTTGGACAGGTTGGGCGAGTGGGCAGATGCAGTTTAATGTGGATAAATGTAAGGTTAACCACTTTCGTAGCAAAAACAGGAAGGCAGATTATTATCTAAATGGTGTCAAGTTGGGAAAAGGGAAGTTTTCAACAGAATCTGGGTGTCCTTGTTCATCAGTCAATGAAAGTAAGCATGCAGGTACAGAAGGCAGTGAAGAAAGCGAATGGCATGTTGGCCTTTATAACAAGAGGAGTTGAGTATAGGAGCAAAGAGGTCCTTCTGCAGTTGTATAGGGCCCTAGTGAGACCACACCTGGAGTATTGTGTGCAGTTTTGGTCCCCTAATTTGAGGAAGGACATTCTTGCTATTGAGGGAGTGCAGCGTAGGTTTACAAGGTTAATTCACGGGATGGCGGGACTGTCATATGCTGACAGAATGGAGCAGCTGGGCTTGTATATTCTGGAGTTTAGAAGGATGAGAGGGGATCTTATTGAAGCATGTAAGATTATTAAGGGTTTGGACACGCTAGAGACTGGAAACATGTTCCCGATGTTGGGGGGAGTCCAGAACCAGGGGCCACAGTTTAAGAATAAGGGGTAAGCCATTTAGAACGGAGATGAGGAAACACTCTTTCACACAGAGAGTTGTGAGTCTGTGGAATTCTCTGCCTCAGGGGGTGGTGGAGTCCAGTTCTCTGGATGCTTTCAAGAGAGAGTTTGATAGGGCTCTTAATGATAGCAGAGTCAGGGGATATGGGGCGAAGGCAGGAGCGGGGTACTGATTGGGGGTGATCAGCCATGATCACATTGAATGGCGGTGCTGGCTAGAAGGGCCAAATGGTCTACTCCTGCACCTATTGTCTATTGTGGAGCGGACAATCCCTCGCCAGGGGTCGCCGGAGAAGAACTCCGACCGCCGGCCTGCGGCCTACATCTGGAAGCTGCGCTCTCCTGTAAGGAGGTGGCCAAGTTGGAAGCTCCGGGCCGTGCTCAACCTGTCCCGACGTCAGCATTCCAACAATCCCGACCAGAGGGCTTGAACACTGGGCCGTCCATAACAGCGACTACAGAGGGTCAGGGCCCCGACCACGGGCGAACAAGGGAGGAGGAGGAGGACTGTATCTGTGTTGAATTATGTTATGTATTGTGTCCTTTTTTAAATTGTAAAATTGCATGGCAGATTACATTCCACTGCACCTTATGGTGCATGTGACAAATACATTTGAACTGGAAGTTGAAGCACATTAAAGACCATAAATACTTGTAATATTTGTTGTATCTTTCTCTTTGCTCTATCTATTGTACTTGAGTTTGCACTGATTGTATCTATGTATGGGGTGGAAGATTGCAACCTTCACGCGGTCCGCCCTGTTTCGACTAATGCAATCGACTCGACGTGCACAAATGGAAGATCAAATAGAACAAGTTGTCCTACAACTTTAGGCTGTGCATGCTACACGAAAGAAGTATCTATGTATGGGTATATCTGGTCTTTTGTGGAATAGCATGCAAAACAAAGCTTTTCACGGAACCTCGATACACGTGACAATAATAAACCTAAATCCAACTATGTAACACAGTAAAAAAAAAAGGGGTGCTCTGGGGAGACAATTACATAGCACATAAAACAGTACTGCACAGAAACAGCACTTAATTAAATTAATTTTCAAATTAATTTTCTCTGCCTGCAAATGATCTATAGCCGTCCAATCCTTGCATGTCCATGTGGCTATCTAAAAGTCTCTTAAATGCCACTGTTGTACCTGCTTAAACCACCACCACTAGCAATGTGTTTCAGGCACACAGCTTCTTCTGTGTAAAAAAAAAATCCCTGCACATCTCCGTTATATGTTGTCCCTCTTACCTTAAAACTATGCCCAGTAGTCTTTGACATTAACAATCAGGGAAAGGTTTTGAATGCCAACTCTATCTATTCTTCTCGACATTGTATATATGTTTATCAGATCGCCCCTCAACCTGATGTCAATGTTGAATTTGATCTTGTACATTTGATTAACAAAAGTAAAAAAAGAAACCAACAGAGATTACCACAATAAATATTTTATTCAATATATTTCATGAGCTATTAACAGCTGTAAAAATTGTACCTCAATTTATCATTTGGAGGTCTTTAATTTTTTTAAGAAAACTTACAAAGATATACCTTTACGTTTTTTTTTCTAAAGATATACAACACGAGCCAATGAATTTGAAACGATTGACAAGCATTTTAACAGCAATTATACTTTGTAACTTTGAGATATGATATGTTAATGATCCATCCTCACTACAAGTATCAATGGAACCACATAGAAAATAGGTGCAGGAGTAGGCCATTCGGCCCTTCCAGCCAGCACCACCATTGAATGTGGTCATGGCTGATCATCCAAAAGCAGTACCCCGTTTCTGCTTCCCCCCCCCCCATATCCCTTGATTCCATTAGCCCTAAGAACTAAATCTAACTCTCTCTTGAAAACATTTTAGAAGACAATGCTTTAGGTTTATTATTGTCACATGTACCAAGGTACAAAGAAAAGCTTGGTTTTGCATGCTATCCAAACATATCAGATAATACTTTGCATAAATACAATAGAACAACGGTTCTCAACATTGTAGCGCATCAGTTCCATAGCCAATGCAGATTGGTCAATTGTTAACGGAGGACAATTCTTTCAGAAATTACATCCTCTCTCTTAGAACATATTATTAGTTTCACATATTCTTAATTTGTAAATAATTCTAAAGGGTTTCAGTCATAGGGTGATGTCTGGGGATCTCAGTAATCAATAATTGATACAAAGCAAAATGCATAAATAGCAGTTTACTGTCACGTTAGCGTGTTACATAACAGCGTACAGCGTTTCGCCAGAAATTGTTGCAGAGACTATTTTCTTTATAATATTTGTTCACCCGAAGATACATTTCTGGAGAAAACAAATTCCTTTACACGCTTTATTTACGAGTGAATTGAGAGAAAAAAACATGTTTGAAATCAAAGTAAAATACTATAATCGGTCGTTACAATTAGGTTCACTGATAACACACTGGACCGGAGGTCTGATTTATCTGTTGGGAATACTTTGGTTCAAACTACCTCACTCTTATATCCCCAACACCTCTTCACCGTTGTCATTTAGTGGGTGGTAAATTAGGTGGTGCCGCAAAAACAAACTGATTTTGTTATGCTTAACACTTCCAAACAAGGAATTATTTTTGTGGTTTAGTTGGATTGTATCTACTTTCCGCCCTTTCTTTCCTTTCTTCCCCCGATGTGCCTTGCTTCTAATTTGGAGCCAGTCGTTATGAATTAGGGCAAATGTGCCCAAATACCAATCCCAAATGCTTTTACGATCATTATTATATTCACAATTTTCTGCCTACAAACACGTACAGTGCAGTTTTCCGCTTTTCAGAACTGTAAAAACAAGATAAAATTCAGAGTACCTGCAACAGGGGCGCAGCCTTCATGTTTGGGGTGGAAGGACAACACGGGCCAGACGCGAAGTTTCACCACTCTAAAGTTCAACAGTCATTGGACCGGGTCTTATGATTAACGAGCTGCGGTCGGGCGAGGAAGAGATTTTTCAAAAGTTATTTTTATGCTGACTTGGCTGAAAAATTAGGCGTCTCCCCAGCTCAGTGCGAAACTGAGCGCCACATATTGCCGTGTGGGAGGTGACACGGGGAGAGGGGACCAAACGAGGGACTGTAATCTGGTCCTGACTCCTGTGGCACAGCGGGCCGAGCAACATCGAGACCCTAATGCAGAGTATGGACGCGAAATGTCGACCCTCACCCCCTCTTTCTGCTGTCACTTGACCCGCCGCGTTCCTCCAGTTGTTTTTTTTAATTGTTCCAGTTTAATTTCAGTGAGGCAAAGTTCAATCTACTTACTGCTGTTGTTCCTGAACACTACGTGCTTCCAGGCACTGGTGAGATTTATGAGTCAGCGATTTATTTCCTGTCAACAAGTTGAAAAGTCCCATGTAAATCCCCCGAAAAAATCTACTTTGTAAACTCCCGCTGAAATACGGCACGGGGACAGTTATATCCTTGAAGATTGCTTCAATTCAATTCTAGGACAATTAAGGCACAGTCCCAGAATAACAGCAACAGTACAGCGTTGCAACTAACTTTAGGGAGAGGAGACTGCGCAGAGAATGTCAAAATATCAAAGGCTTTTGTATTGCATTTATTCATTTAAACCAATGTTTTATCCTGCAGTTTGGGGATAACAATCGTCGCAAAGATTTAGGGGCCTCGACGGCTGCAGTTCTCCTGATTTTGGGGTGACAATTTCAGTGATAGGATTGAATAGAACTGCAGTTTCAATGACATTAAAATCACGAGATAGCTGATCAGATTTACGTACGGCAAAAAAAGTAAAAGAAGAAGCAAGAGTGTCAAAATAACAAATTACAAACGTCAAAATAATGATTGTTCTTTTTTAAAATAATTTACTGGAAGTGGGTTTCGCTTTATTACCTATCACTCAGTGCTCCCAAGAAGATTGTTGTGGACTTTGAGGGGGAGGTGATCCTGTGCGCTGTCCTTGTCCCTCTTAATGGTAGAGGTCATGTGCTTTCTTAAGTGCAGCAGCTCCTCTGATGAAGGTCAGAGTGAGGAGGACCTGAAAGAAGTATGAGAGGCAGCGATATGGTAGACAGTCAGAACAGACACCCTTTTTTTTCTCGGGAAAAAATGACGAAGACTAGAGGGCATAGCTTTAAGGAAAAGTTTAAAGAAGGTGTTGGCTAAATATCTTGCAAAGGGAGTGGTGAAACTCACTGCCAGCAGACACAATATTGGCATTTCAGATAAGCACGTGGACATGCAAGGAATGGAAAGATATGGATCATGTGCAGGCAGAGGAGTTTAACGTACATCATGTTCAGCACTGACATTGTGTGCCAAAGGCAGGGGCGGATCTACTATGAAATTAATGAAGTTTAAGCTTCGAGGCTCCTAATCCCGGAGGGGGCGCACAAGCGACTTTAGCCCAGATATTCTTCCGATTTAAATTGTAATTCCGATTTTTTTTGTTTTCCTAGAAATTAATATGATATTTCACCTCAACTAAACCCCTCGCCTCGACTAAACTTCACCTCACAATTAAACCTCAACTCACTAAACCTCGCCTCGACTAAACCTCCCACCTCATCCCCGCTTCGACTAATCGCCAACTCTCTTCTGCTGGGGGCAACATCAGCGCGTGTGCGCCCCTCCCCTCCCCTCCCACCGGCTCTCTCGGGCAATGCACCTGCCCCGCCCCCGTGGTTGGAGTCGTTCCGCTCGCGTGAGGTGCTGCCAACGGCGGGGGGCTATAAATAGCGGGAGCGAGGCGATGATTAATGGAGGCGTTGATTAGGTTCGAGGTGGAGTTTAGTCGGAGGTTTAGTTAAGCTGAGGTGGAGTTAATAGGTGAGGTTGAGGTTTATTTGAAGGACGAGGTTTAGTGAGGTACGGTTAAGACGAGGCGAGGTTTAGGTGTGAGGAGAAGTTTTGTAGTGAGGTATCGACGAGGCGAGGGGATTAGACAAGACAAGACACATTCATTGTCACATGCACCAATTGGTACAGTGAAATTTGGGGCCACCATACAGCCAAACAAATAAAAAAGGGAAAAAAACAGAACACGATAGTCTTTAACATAAACATCCCACACACAGCGGAATCAAAGTTTCCCACTGTAGGGAAGTCCCAAAGTTCAGTCATCCTCCTCTGTGATGTTCTTTGATGCTCACCCGTGGTCGGGGCCTCCCGAAGCCCCCCACAGTCGCCGCTACGGGTGGCACGATGTTCAGGCCCACTCACCGGATGATGGAACTCCGACGTCAGAATGGGAGAACATCCTCAGCGGCTTGGACTTCCGAATCAGCCACTTCCTACCGGAGTCCGCTGCTCCCGATGTCCACAGGCCGCGCTGGGCAGAGATTCACACTTGTGGCCCTCGGGAAAGGGATCCCTGGACTCCGCGATGTTGAAGTCAGCGTCACCAGCGCAGGAAGCTCTACAAACCACAGCTCCACGATGTTAAAGCAGCAGGCCCAACGCTCCAGAGCTTCACACGGCGATCCCAGGTAAGGCATCGCCTGCTCCACGGTGAATCCATTGCTGTGCCACCGCTGAAGCTTTGGCCGGTCCCTGGCAGGAAAGGCCACGCCAATCCATTTGAGAGGTCGCGAGGGGGTGTGGGGGGGGGGGGGGGGGGGGAGGACACATCTCGAAGGATAGTCGCATCCTCGCTGACAGCTGAGCGCGGCCTCTCCACTGTGGGGCTTCCACAGTCAGCGGCACTTCCGCAATCAGCGTGACCTCTGCACTTACCAGAAATTACACAATCAGTGCGACCTCTGCACTCACCGGAAATTACACAATCAGCGCAACCTGTCCACTAAGCGGAAGTCATGAAATGAGCGGGACTTTTGGACTAAACACAGTCGGACTTAATAAAGCATTTATTCCTACCAAACACAGTCGGACCTAATAAAGCATTTATTCCTTCCAAACACAGTCGGACCTAATAAAGCATTTATTCCTTCCAAACACAGTCAGACCTAATAAAGCATTGCAGTTTCAAGCACAGGCAGGGCAGCAGGCCAAACAACTCATGGCATTGTCATTTCATTTAATTTCATTTCCAATTAAGCATTGCACTTTCAAGCACAGGCAGGGTAGCAGGCCAAACAACTCATGGCATTGTCAGTAAGGGCTAACAAATCATTTATTGCAAGTACATTGCAGACTCACAGTTCAGTTGATTCACACCTTAGAATGGCAGTCGTGGCCTCTCCCTTGCGATCTTTCAGAGTGACTAACACATGTCCAGGCATCCTAGGTTTTATTGTCCTGCCCCCCCCCCTCCCTCCCCAGGAAGGGGCTTACCTTCATCGTGGTGATTGACAGGCGAGAGGACAAATCAGCTGATCTCAAAGTTTTGTAAACACTCATAACTTTTTTATTTTTAATCGATGGGGAAAATCCTCAGGGCTGGCTCAGCGGAGGAGGACTGTGAGTAAGATGGCCAAAAATCACAGCGATACAGAATAATGTTTTTTTCTAAATTCAATATACAGCACAGACAGGAAAGTGGTCAAGATTAGACTTTTAATTATAAAGATATAAGATTACTAAGGGTTTGGACACGCTGAAGGAAGGAAACATGTTTTCAATGCTGAGAAAGTCCAGAACCAGGGGACACAGTTTTAGAATAAGGGGTAGGCCATGTAGAACAGAGATAGGAAATACATTTTACTTTGGAGTCACGTGAGTGACTACGTGAAGAACCCCGTACAGCCATTCGTGCGTCATTGCGTCAGACGCTTTCGTGCAGAAGACTGTGGAGCAGCGCAGCTCCTCCAATGGTAAGTCTAAAAAAGTTGCAGGTAAATGCTATTTTCTTACCTGTTCAAGGTCTCCTGCAGGAACCTCCGGGGTTTTTGCGGGATGTTCGCGATAGCCGACGAGGGAACCAGCCTAGGGCTTTGGGGGAAAACCCTGGTCCGACCGCGGAAGCGGAGAGCTGGGAAAGTCGGGTTCGCGATCGGAGTCACTGATAACGCGGTCAGTGACTCCACACTTTGGGTACCCGGGTAGGGGAAACCCGAGAATAGTGCGGTTTTAGACCGCAGTATTCCCCAGGGGATGGGGCTTAACAGACCTGAACGGTCAGCCTGGGTTCCCGGGGAGGGGAAACTCAAGTATATGCGGTTCTCGACTGCAGTAGTTCCCAGGACATTGGGTTAAAACTAACCTAAACGGTTAGGCTGGGTTCCCGGTGCAGGGGAAACCCAAGTATATGCGGTTCCCAGACCACAGTAGTACCCAGGTAATGGGGGTAATTCACATAAATGATTAGCCTGCGTGCCAGGAGGGTACCGCGAGTATATATTTATATATATATATATATATTATTTATATGGATTCCTGGGGAGGAGAAATTCACCTATGGGGTTCCCAAACTACAATAATCCCCAGGATATGGGGACAACTGACAAAAATAATCAGTACAATTGGGAAAGTTGGGAGATTTCACCTCTGGGAATTAATTTAGAGAGCAGCACCTTTGGGTAGGGCTGCTTCATGGGAATGCCAAGTTATGGCAGTGCCAGCCTATGGGAAAGGCTGTGCCAGGGGTACCTTTGTTTAGGACTGCTCATGGGGATGCCAAGCTATGGCAGGCTAGCCTGATGGAGAGGCTGTGCCAGCAGCACCTTTGCTCA